>JAKOGI010000012.1:430000-1167500 GCA_029747015.1 Carnegiea gigantea | reverse complement strand
TGTGGTTGCTAGCAGTGCCTATCACTTCCTCTCCTAAGTTGGCCATTTAAACGAGTTTGGTTATTTGACCAATTCTGTTTAGTTGTAATTACTGGAGATGGTGTATGATATGGTCTGTCTGTTACATAAAGATTACATTTAGTATTTTTTATTGTCCTGAGGAGATGTCACTTTTGCATAAATAGTACAATATATTGCTTAGTTCAATATATTTGCTAATGTACTTCTGTTAACCATTTTCCTAGTTATTTATGCTGTCTTTGGTTTTGCTGAAATAACCACAAATCACAATCAGAAACTTTGTATATTTTCTTGAAAATCTGCCCAAAACCGTAAGTTGAATTCTCGTTGGCAATGCTGGAGTAAAAGTTTATGTTCAAACCAGTGGCGGTAGGGTGTCCTACTTTTGAATTTCTTAAGATTCGATGACTCTCAAATATGTTTTATGTGCATGATTAACAATTTCTGTACAAAGCTTCGAATATAATTTTCAGCTAATGTTTGCTCAGTACATCAGTTCTGAGCACATATGGAAACAGATTCTCAATGTGATGACTAGCCTGTATGGCTCTCCATGTTTATGTATTAACATATCATAAAATACGGAGTTTATGCTTTATTATCATCTATGTGCTCTTGCTGAGTGTCAGCATGTATGATAATCAGATGAGATTTACCTGAAGAAGTTGTAACCAAAACTGACCGCAGTTGCTGGTCAAGTGAAGAATACTTGCTAAAAACATGTTCATAACCCCCTTCTTTTTCAGGTCCTTAAGGATCCTACCGTTCCTAAGGATGTTCTCAGGTTGAGGGCGAAGGCATTGAAGAAATTTGGGACAATATTTCAAGTAAGTTCCGTTGTGATATTTCTCGGAGCTACCAAATGAATAATCTTTTTTTTTTTTTTTTTTTTTTTGGTGGTGGTTGTAAATGAAGTAGTTTGCAAATGAATCTTATTTTGATGGCAGGCATGAGAATGAGCTAGGAAATGTTAGTGATCAAAGGAACAAGAAATGCTTCATCATTCCGAAACTTCTGTTCTTGTCACTTGTATTTTTTTTTTTGGTATTAGCTTTGATTCATGCTGATCTCTACACTACTTAGAGTTTACTGATCTAGATGATGCTTAATGTTGACATCCTTGTTACCTGGACTTTGCTGAAAGTCTTCCACATAAGTGTGTGTCCCGTTGTTGGACCCACCATTTTTCTGGGAAAATTGCCTTTTTTTGGGCCTGCTTAAAAAAAAAAAAAAAAAAAACCCGGCAGATGGCTTTTACCATGTTGGAAATGAGCACTCAGAACAATGTGGCGGCAGAATATTACTGTCCCATCTGATCTCAACTAGGGAGTGAATAGAATTCTGCAAATATCAAGAGTAACATGTCCAATGAGGATCGTACCCTCGATCGCAATGTGGTAGAGTTGTAGAGAGGCTGTTTCTTCTAGAATTTGGAAGGCGCTAACCAGTAACCTGCTAGTAACTTTACAACTGGGGAGCATGTTTCTTCGTCCACCATGACAAATTCTGCTGTCCGGAGGATTCTTTTAGCTGCTTAAAATGTGGACATCCATGCCATAAAAAGAAAGGCAAACATTTTGTTCCTCCAAGTTTTGGCTTATTTGTTCTTTGTTCGGTTTCTCAGGGCGCTAAGGCTCCCTACGCCAGAGAAAACAGTCTCCGAACTGAAGGTCCCAACTTGAACAATGCTGCATCCGGATCAACCCAACCTTAAAACCTCTGCCTCCTGTTCGACTTTGCCTTTGTACGTGAGATGTCTCTGACACTGTTATTTTCAGCTGTTGTACTCATTACTCAACCCTGTTCGGTTGTGGAGGTTTAACCCCCATTATAGGTTGCTTCATGTTACTTTGCATGAAATGTCAGTGCTTAGATTTTCAAATTGACGATTGAATTTAAATTAATTTCTTGCCATTTCATTGATTATTCTTTTGCTTTTCTTGCAACGGTTGCAGGGGAATGTCGCCGTACCATGTGACAACCACCAGGCATATACCGCCACCGGCGATGGTAGCTGATGCCCGGTGGCTACGAGTTTCCCGTGTAAATGCGAGAGCAAGTTCGTTGACAGTAAACTGATATTCTTAATTTGGTGAATTGAATTAAGTAGCTATGCTTGAAATCGAACTCATTATCTTTCCTCCTCTTTTTTTAGTCTTTTTTATAACGATAAATTTCATGTAGTTATCGTGCATATTATAATGCAATCAAAAGTATTTTTGTCATTGAAATGTGCTTGAATTTATGGTTGACTGGAGTGCCCGCCTCAAACTCGTATAATCTTAAAGATACACAATTGGATCATGTAAGAGCGTGTATTATATGTATTTCAATTTTGAACCCTGCTTAAATCAGCCCAATCCCATTATAGTGAGACAATCTCTTATGTACTCCTAGGAGTACATGTTCTCATTGCTTATATGTGTGTATTTTTTACACGTGTATTTGTCATATATTAAATTTTTTAATATAGATATACTGATTCCTAAAAGTATGTATTTTCGGGAGTATAATATAAGTATTGATATAATAGAAGTGTTGGTGTGCTTTGACGACCAGTCAGAAATTTAAATGAATACACAAAAGTGTCAAATGTAGATTGGAAATTGAGGGGAAGAGAAATGATTCCAAATCAAACCCATTCCATCCGTGGAATCTTCTAAGAAATTTTGTAATATTTGAAAGTGCAAAATTAGACAGGTAAGGCTTGAATTAAAGATTCAAATGAACGGTGTCAAGTTAGTTTGAGGTTCAAATAACAAAAAAAACTGGCTGATGGAGAATTTCAGTAGTATTTCTGTAGTGTGTTCTCTTGGTGGTGTTTTTGGCTTATTCTTGTGTTTTTCGTCGTAAATTGTATCGTATGTTCGCTTTTAATTTTCTGAAGGTGTTTTCTGTTATTTGATTAATACTTAATAATCGAAGGGGGGGGGGGATTCATGCACCCCCCTCCATGACCTAAAAGTTTGTCTAGTCATATTGCATCAATTCATGTCAGCTACTTCTAATTTTACATCTCCTACACAACATAAATATTCTATGAAATTTCATACTTCAAATTTGATCCTTTTGACAATTTAATGTCAATTATCTGTAAGTAGTAGTTATCTTCTATCTTTATACATACAGAATGTCCTATTCCAATTGATTCATGAAACAGACCTAATCCAAACCATAAAACTCAAAAGTGCCCTGTTTTACATGCAACTTTAGAACTGTCAAAATTTGCACCATGGCCAAATTTTTTTAGTTCAAATGAACCATAAAGGCAGTACAATATAATCGGAGAAGGGGAAATCGAACATGAAACCTAATGCACTCAAGATTCAATCTTAACTACTTGACTAAGATCTCATCAGTAACTATAGCCAAATTTAGAGGTAGCCTTGTATGTCGTGGTACGGCCGTGCTTTAAGCTTCATTATGTCTGTTTTGTTAGCTCACGTAACTACGTAAGCCATGATTTCAAAAGCACAAGCAAGGTGTCAAAATTTAGGGGATTAGATTAGAGTAATTAAATTTCAAAAAGCTAAGCACAAATAATTATTTAATCATTCAAAAGGAGTGCTTTAGTTTTGTGTTCGCATTACCAATTCAAGTGTGATTAAAGAAAACACATACATATATACACTCAGAAACCACCTTACAATTGACTCTGTACATGAGAGAGAGAGAGGGAAATCCTAAAACCCTAAATCAAAGAAATTAATGAAATGGGATGAGTAGGATTGGGTCTAGCTAGTGGCTTCCTCTTTATCCTCCACCAATGTCTTGTCAAATTCCAAGTGTGGTATTTGGTAGGTTTTGTCTTTTGTAGGCCTTCTAAAGGATCATTGGATCCACTTTTAAGTGGATTAGTCATCTAGTTTAGGTACACTATTTTAGCCTAACCAAATCCCATCTCTGTAAAAGGTAAAAATAATTTAAATAAATGTTTGATCACTGGACAATATCCAAGTTAATCACTGTTCAATCCACCCACTTATTCCCCCCCCAAAAAAAAAGAGTGAATTTTTGTAAGCTAAGCTAATTATGAAAAATGAGGAGGAAATATTCTTAATAAGTTGATGAATTATATATTTTGTCCTTGAATGATTGTATATGTGTTATTGTAGCATGCAATTGATATGATATAAAATCTAACATAATATGCCCACCAAAACACAAGATCCTAAGTGTATTACACATTGACTCGTATGGCTTTTAAAATAAATGACGCCTCTAGTTTTTTGCCCTCCGTTTAAGGCTTTTTTTTGGGGAGGGGCTTTTGAGAAGTACTAATTGCTACTTATCATTGAAATATGCTAAAACATGCGCGAAAGTTACGTAATTATACTGAAACATACTTAAACATGCTGAATCATGCTTAAACATGATAAATGGTAGAAGAAAATATAACTAAGTATTTTTCAATAAATACTTAATATTGGTGAATTGTGCTGAATTATATTAGAAGTTGTTTAATTATACTGAAAGTTGTTAAATGCTAATAATGAGTACTCACAATAACTTGAAAAGACCCTGCTTTAATTACTAATGATGATCATTAATAAGAATTATTCAGGCTGCTCAAATTACAAAGTACTGCAAAATAACAATTACTAATAACAATCATTCCTCTTCTTCTGTTAATATTCAGGCTGCTCAAATTACAAAGTACTGCAAAACAACCTCGCTTTTGCAGTACCTTTTACGACAATATAGTGGGTTGGCAAAAAATCATGATCAGTAAGTAAAAAGTCCCCACTTCAAGTTCTAAATCGTTGAAAATGGGGTTGAATTTGTGATGTATAATTATTGGAAATGTCTATCTCATGTTAGGTTAGGTTAAAGACTAATATATACGCCTAAAGCCATCGAAAAAGGGTAAAGCAAGCCACATATAGGTCAGCTCAAAGTCAAACCTCTCAGTTGTGTACTATCACTAAATATAAGTGCTAATTAATACCAACAAAAATCTATGAAATAGATATATATTATACAATAAACAGGTTTTATAAATTTTTAGTGGAGACCTCGTCGATGAAAATAATGTTCTCTTCGGTACTAAAATTCCAATTGAGTTAATTGCAATACTGTTTAGTTTTCAAGATTTTCGACAATTAAATGATTATAATTATTCAAATTAGAAGAAAACTCATCATGTTAGAATTTCTTTGACAATTAACTGGA
Source organism: Carnegiea gigantea (assembly GCA_029747015.1). Classification (NCBI taxonomy): domain Eukaryota; kingdom Viridiplantae; phylum Streptophyta; class Magnoliopsida; order Caryophyllales; family Cactaceae; genus Carnegiea; species Carnegiea gigantea. The sequence continues at coordinate 1,162,307 of JAKOGI010000012.1, read as the reverse complement.
GCACTATTAATTAGTACTCATAATTAGTCATATTTGCATATATTGCCAAACTTTTGCATACATGTGCGTCCTTCGTGTATATATCAATCAACGTACTAAACTCAAATTTAAATTGTGATATCTTTCGAATTTTCATTTAAAATTATTAGTTTTATTTTTTTAAAATTATATCTCACTACTTAATTTTACTCACATACTGAAACCGCTCTAATTTGATTCTATTCCGCTGAATCTATTGTTATTTTACTATTATGATTAATGCTGATTCGATATTTCTTTACTTTTTTGAAATATGATGCTGATGCATTGCCTATACACAAGACACAACTTAAGGCCATTCAAATAGACCAATTTCTATGCAACATTTCACAAGGTTATAATAAAAAACCACTATTGAAAAACTTTGATGAAGACTTGATGCCACAACAACAGGAAAGTGGTCTGCTTTCCCCTTTACCATGTGATATTTTATGCAAAAAAGAAGCATAGAGATATGATAATATTCTTTTGCATTAATCAAACATTAATCATTTGGCTTTTCTTTATCTACCCAGTAATCACATCCCACTCCCAGGTAAAAAGCCAAGTGTTCTGGCCCCTTGCATTAATATACTTAATAGAAGCAAACACCATTTCTGGGTACTTCCATTAATTAGCCCAAACACACCAGAAAGAGAGAGAGAGAGAGAGAGAGAGAGAGAGAGAGAGAGAGAGTTGCTTGAAGATGGGTTTCATGGTGCCCAGAAAATATGCCCTAATTTGTCTCATCATTTCTGCTTCAATTATATCAATTTCTGCAGGTATTTATATGCATATTTCTTCAATTCAGCTCATATATAATTCACATTTCATATGAGACCATGAAATAAAGAACAAGCTTAATTAATTAGTTTGCTTTAATTTAATCTTATTTTCCAGGTCGACGATCCAACTCCTTGAACAATAACTCAGCTAATCAGCAACTGATGGGTGGAGCTTTTGAGGTGAATTAGTTAAAAGATTAGACATTTGTTAGTTTCACAAATTTTTTTCTAAAAGAATTTCTCAAATTGAAATATTTTTCATAAGATGATATACAAACAAAATCATAATAGTATCTTAGCACGCTCTATATATATTTTTTCGCCATCCCTCTTATCAAAACGTTCTTCGATCTCCAGCGTTATTAGTTGTAATTGGAAAAAAGGTTTTTTCCCAGGAGATTTTTTTTTTTTGGGGGTTTTTTTGGGGGGGGGGGGGAGATTTACTTAAAATATCATGTTGGTCCATGCACATGCAGGACCCATCACTGAAAGCAGATGACGCTGAGGAGACAGTTACGGTGCACGAAAGGCTGCTGAGGATGAACACACATGATTATGGAAGATATGACCCTTCTCCAGCTCTTCGCAAACCTCGTTACAAGCTCATTCCCAATTAATTAATCACTGCTTTAGTTGGCCATTGATTAATTTTGGACCTGCCTAATTAATCTTTGTGATTGTAATTAGTTTCCGGTGTGTTTTGTTTACGTTAAATAAAAACACGGTTAGTGCAGTGAACAATATTATGCTTACGTTCTACGTACGTATTTCTCCCTACAAATATATGTATGCGAGTATGTGTGTATATATACATACACTGTTACGTCATGTTTTTCTTATAAGATATGAATATTGTTGTAACTTATTACATATTATTGCAAGTTTTGCGAGGAAATTTGTAGTATTTTTCTTTTTGTCATCTATATTCCTTAATATCTGTTTAGTTGAATTGCCTTGCAACGTCGTATTTATGAGAAGTGACTTTTAGAGCACATCTTAGAAATATTTTTAGTTAGAGATAGATGAACATGACCACGTTTAACTTTGTGTAAAGTTTGACCTGATAACTCATTATTAATTAGCCTAGTAGAGATTTGAGTCAACGGAATTGCGAGTTAGGCATACTTATTATGCAAGTCCCTGTGGAATTCTCGACTTCATGAGTCAACAAAATTGCGAATCAATATAAGTATTACAGCATTATAAGTTTGATGTTTATGTAACTCAAAAGTCAAAACCCTAGTGGTAAATTTGACCAGTAATTTCTTTTCGTCCCGATTCTATGGTGATTATGTGAGCTATATTTAAAACTAGCTTAGGAGCCTAACAAAGTAGTACATTCCTTACGAATCGATGATGATGATGGTCAAAGAAGTCATAATAGTTGGGCTGGGCCTTTGAAAATGATGGCAAAGTAGCCCATTTGAGCTTTTAAATTGTGTATACAAAAGAGACTATACACCCCAGGCCCCAAACCCTATCCAACCTCCTCTACTCCCTCCTAGCCCATCCTTTCTACCAGGCTTTTGGGCTGGTCCAAGCCGACCTATTATTGGGTTGGGTCCGTGTGCGAGCTGACCCAACTCAAAAACACTTATATTGTTTTGTCGAAAACAAATTTAGGTTAATTGTAATCCGAGTTGGATTGAATTCGCTTACCGATTTAAGCTCATACATTAACCCACGAAGCCACAATTTAACGTGGCTTGCGGGTTGTAACGAGACAATTGAACTAGAACGCATCGAATCAAGCTATTAACTTGCATTCGAGTTTAATTTACTTAACTCCGTCATTAAATTTATATCGAAATTAGAGCAAAGTGTTTTTATTATGACAATTAGTTGGCAAATAATCCGTATCAAACATACAAAATGGAAAGTATTTTAACACCGCATTCCTCTTGTTGTTTGATTTTGATGGGTGTGACAAAATCACAAAATGCAAAGACAAAAAGAGAGTAATAAAGACAATAGTGACATGAATAGGATAACGTGGCCTTGCTTGGCACGCCAGGGTTGCATAGTCATGATTCAATAGTTATGACGTGGTGTTTCCAAGTTGCTTGGATACTTGAATGGATGGCTATGTGATAGACACAGATAGAAACACAATCATAAAAGAACGCATCAATTTCAACCCAAGAGAACTTTTATTTTATGGATCCATCAAACCCACTCATCAACGATAGGGGCAGGACTATGTGAGTGTAAGGGGTGATAATTGATATTTTAATTTTTTTTAAAAAAAATTTAAATGTTGGAATTTGTGGGAAATTAGAAAGCATCTATATATATTATTTAGTTCGCGTGTACAGCAGGAAGTGTGCGTTGCACAACTGATTTGAGGCTTGCCTATTTGGTGGAAAAGTCCCGTGTCCAAATTCCGGTAATGGCAGCTGCGTTGTTATTTGATTAAGATATATAATGTTAGCTATATTTTCTAGTTTGGTTAAATGGCAACAAGTATGTAGTGCTTGTTTGGCGTGAGGTGCTTGGATTTTGCTCGGTTTGGGTTGGTTGTATGTTTGAGTCGTGGTAATGACAATTGTGTGACTTTTTTTAAATTATGATTTTTTTTAAATTAAGATACATAATGTTTTTACTATTGTGTTGACATTAACTTAGAAAGAGAATAATATAAAAAGGTTTATCTCCAAGGGCAATAAGGGAAAAAATATTTCTTTTTTAATTTATAATTATTTTTCGCAAACCATTGTATTTACTTTAGTGATTCTAGTAAACTTGGTATCTAACAATTATGTTAATTTGCAATTATTCTTTGCAAACTATTGTATCTAATTTAACGATTCAAGTCAAATTTGTGTTTAACAATTATGTTAATACCATTTTGGAAGTAGTAAAATGGAAGTTAATTTTGATAACTTGTGAATAAAATCGAATTTGGGAGCTTAAACATAAAATTTGGTCAATTTGGGATCTCTAGTCGATTTAATGCGACATTATGGTTGCATTGTGTCATAAAAAAATTATGGAAGAAAATGTATTAAAAAATTAAAGTGTAAATTAGACGAATGTTAGTTACACTGTATAAAATAATTCGACACCCTAAGATGTAGACCTTGACTCCGCCATTGATCAAGGACAAATCCATATTGTCAAAATCAGAAGTCTTGAATCTGGACGATCGTTACATTGACAAAATTGTTTGAAATTTTACCGAATTTTTTTAACGATTTTATGTCAGTGTTCATAAAATTTAGTTCGTGCTTTTAAAGCTACAGAAAGTTTTTAAATCACAACAATTATAATTGAAATTTTCGAACCAATCAGGGCAAAATTGTAACTTTATAGTACATTAGTACAGAAATACGAAATGATTTTGTTGCCCTTTTATGTGACAGAAGAAAATAAATGGATAATATATTGATTGATTCAAAAAGTCTGCATGTAAATTAATCTATCTAATTAATGTAAGTGAGTGGGACAAGTACGGAAGTGCATTTGACATGGACAACATTTGTTCTGTATAATTAGCGAGGGTTTTACGGCTTTGATGAGGTGCATAATTAAATGTAATTAACCCTGTATTCGTTTTTTTTCCCCCCAATTGTGTGCATTTAGGCCATCTAACGGTTAGCGTCCACCCATCGAATGACGACTGCCGGCCTCTCTATTTCGACGAAATTGATTAGCACATTTGAATAGAGTTGGAAAGTTGGTCAGATCCGATCCGATTGGCTTATTTAATAAACGTTTTAATTTTATATTCGTTTAAAAATAGTTTAGATTTGTTCAAAAATTAAAAAATAATAGGTTTTTAAGCTAAACGGTCAAATCATATTGACTTTGAGTCAAAATCAGTTCGATTCGAATCAGGTTCGGGTTACTCTCAGTATCTTCGGATCGGATTATTGCGTCAAGTTAGATTTTCTCGACTCTACTCTTGAATATTATTTTGTTTTATTAAATTTACATTAAATGAGTTGATTAAAAAAAAAGAGAGAGAGATTTATATTAGATAAGATGTGTTCCATAAACAATTCATTATACATATTTCAGAAACTAAGCAGAGCAATCTCACTTGTCTCATATATATATATATATATATATATATATATATATATATTCTTAGGTGTATTAATCATGCAGATTATTTTAATATATTTTAATTTTGCTAGTGTAATGATGTGCTTTGGTAAGTACAATAGAAGGTCGTTGTATGGGATGGCTTATCCAATGGGAAAGCTATGGAGGGAGGGATCATTAGAGAGAGGGATCCAATTGGCAAGCCCAAATCTTGTTAGATCATTAACAAGTGTTCAACAAAATCTTCTCATTCAAAAATATTATGACAAACCTAAATTATTTGTTAGTGACTAAATTAAAAATTGTTCTAAATTAAATTACTAAGCACTCCAAACCTTTTGAAATGCTACTTGAAAATGAGTTTCACTTACCATATTAATTATTTCTCACATGAAATGGCCTCATCTGATTAAACAATTAGATTATCTACATTGCAGTTGTGAATCAATTCCCAGTTATGTGCAAGTGTCATTAGTCTGATTAAATCTTCTGTCGACCAATGTAATATAGATGTCCTAACTTCATAAAATTAGCTCTATGTAGTGACAAGGATATTGCACATTAAACATAATGAGATCAACAATATAAATACCAAACTCACATAGGAGGCCATCTAACTCTACCATCACTTTGCCTTAATCATTGATTCATTGGTTGTTGGAATGTCTAGGACCACGACTTTACAATACAGTTAAATCCACGTAGAAAAGGAGAGAATTTAGGTCAAAAAGGACGGGATAACTTTATTATCAGCCTGAACTTAACTAACAATACTCTATGCAATCCCTGTTTTAAAAGCACTCACTTTGAAAGTGGTTGGTGAGACATTAGACAACCCCATACGGTAAAGCATATATCATACACTTGGGAAGATGTATTTTCGGAAGTTGTATAAGTGAGATATATATTAATAATCGCTTATATGACTGATACACGTTGCAAAATATATATGTATGTGGCAATGGGATTACTTGCTCTTGGGAGTATGTAATAATTTGCCCCCATATGACCATAGTCAACATTTTACAGAGCACCTTAACTAATTATAACAAGTGACATGGATATCAAGTGAGTTAATTACGTTTAAGAAAAACATCAAGCGAGTTAATTGCTTGCAGAGATATTTGTAGGAATAAGACTGTTTGTAACTAAATCTTTTAAATCTCAAAAAAGAAGGACCTATATTAGAAATTATTGTTATTGTTTTTTTTTTTAAAAAAAATCCACTCCAAAATTAATGTACATGTAGATTTTTATATTTATACGTTTGTTACTTTTTTTCCCCTATTATTATCAGTGTGGGTTTTCCTAAATAAGATGAGATGCATGCAAAGAATAAGACCCAACAATTCTTGATCACCAATTCTAGTTATATCACATATATTATTATTTAATTTGTGTCAAACTTTAATTTTAAAATATATATCAGATGTTAATTAATTATTAAAAAGAAAACCCTCAAATCATGTGGAGTTGTATTTTCACAAGATAATCTAATTTTGTATTTAAGGCATGCTTTTGTGTCATCAATTTGAGAATTTTGTGAAAATTATAATGTAATAAATAAATTAAAGCACACAGGATAGGAGTATTACTTTCTTGAAGGGAGAATTCAAAAAGCATGGAATGAGTTTGATGCACTCCCCGTACCTCACAAGAAAGGGGCTCAGCTGCGTTAGCTTTTTCATTGTCTTTCGCAAAGATTCCATACAACAACACCACCACCACCTCGCAGTGTAGGTTTCGCTTTCACGAGGTATGAGGATATTCAGATATAGGCAACCTTATCTCTATCGACATCCCTACTCGTAGAAAGACTGATTTTAAGAAACTCACGAAAAAAAGATTTTATGAAAACATTTTATAGAAAAAGGGCTTTATGAAACATTTTAATGTATAAAGAATTCTATATGGAAGATAAAATGCAAAAATTCAACTTTGATCATACATTTCTTCTTGGAGTAATTACTTCTAAAACGTCAAGATTACAATTCTTCTAGTCCTTTTTCAATGTATAGAGATCGAGATGTGACATTAATGTACAAAAATATTGATTAAATTTCGATGGTTGACAACAACATTTTATTACTTTATCAACTAGTTAGATGATAAGTACAAAAAATTTAAAATTAAAATTATCTGATGATTAAGTTGACCTGTGTTTTAATTTGCACACTAAGAGCCATTAGTACAATTTGATTTCCAATCGTGCATGTACACCCTCTTTTTTTTTTAAAAAAAAAAACTCTTATGATGTAGGAATTTTAAAAAGCACCACGTTTATCTTGGTATCTTGTTAACCTTTATTATAACGCATAGACATTATGCATGATTTAAGGAACAAAAGAGAAAGCAATGCATCGATATTAAGAGGCGAATTTGATTGGATACTTATACATTTAATCTTTAAAAGTTAGCATAGATTCAAACCAGAGTAATTAGATTGATTAAGATAAAATCTAAACACAAATTTATGATATATTCATATAATTAAATTACTTCCCAAATTATATCAATATATGGTCCACCCGGTTAAAAATTAATGCAAATTCCAATATACCATGCTTATCAAGCATGTAAATATGTATTTTTTAACAATGCAATGTTCTCTGTTTGGTGATGGTAGGTGGCAACGAATGTCTTCCCCAACCTTCCGTCTCACAACTGAATTACCTAATCACATAAACAAAATAGAAGTAGTCGTACAAAGCAAGCCGTCTAATGCAGCCAAAAAAAATGTTGTAATGTGGTTCGCCAAATTTTACACCATTCATTTTCAATTAATCTACAATTACATCATTTATGAAAGGAAAATGCTAAATATCTATTTGTTATATTTCAGTTTAATGAATTTTGTACACGCTATGGAACATGATTAACCTAAGTTTAAAATTATATGATACTAAAACTATTCTCCTTACGATGCAAGAGTTGAGTGAACTAATATATCGATGTTAAGAATTATAAATATTCAATCGACGATTTTTTTTTTATTGTTTAGATTTATTTCATCAGTTAAAGAATCTTTGTACGTATTATTTTTTTATCGTTTACACATGGTTTATTTTTACATGTCAGTGTTTATTAATGCCACTTCTAAGTAATTGATTAAGGAGAAGATAAAAGATCTTGCAGATTATATAACAAATAAAAAAGAATTGTATGCATGTTAAAAGAAACAAAATTAGTAGTTGATATCCTAATCAATAATATTATGACACTTGGTAAAAACTTATAAAATCATTCAATTTTATAGATATAGTTATATAGATAGGCAGATACACATTAAATACACTTTTTTTGGGGGCGCATTACAAATGTCTTTAGAAAGGAAATGCCTAATACATAGAATCAAGGGTACACTAGAAATTAACCATGTGGTTCCTGTTTCTTTCCTCAATTAATGTGCCAGAAAATTAAAAGAAATATTTATTTTTTTGCTTCTAAATTTGCTAATAATCATTTCAATGACTTCACATTTGGAAATAGAAATTTTCCATTTTAACACTTGATTTATATAATATTAAACTTCGACTTTTTTTTTGAATAACTGAGTCAAGGTTTAATAGCTTTACATTGTTTTTATAAGGTGTTGTACTGCAAATTTTTCTCATAAAATTGGCAAACATAGGAAATGACACAAATATTTAGTTGCATGATACAACTGGAATTTACCCTTTCTTAAATTATCATATTCATCTAATCATCTTATAAATCAGTCGCACCTAAATATTTAGCAACAATTTTATCTTAATGAATCCACTTATCATGATTAAATATGTTTGAAAGAATCACGATGTAATCAATATATTGAATTAGCTTTTAAAACCGTGATACACTATTTGTTTCAAAATTTTAGCTAAAATATTTTAAGAAATATTATAATTAATCTTATAATTTAAAATTTTGAAAATAATTATATTAACATATCTGTAATTTATTTTCTTTTTTTCTTTATTGACATAGTTGAAAAGACATTATTTATTATAATAACTTTAAATCATATATTATTTAAATTTTTTTAAAATAAAATCTTAATCTCACACACACACACACATATATATATATATATATATATATGTATATATTTGATAGTGTTATTTTTCTCACATTTAGACATCAACAAAAATCTTGATGGAATATTGGATAGAAACATATATGTTTTTTTTTTTGGAAACTGAAAATTAAAAAACCAAAGAAAAGCCCTGCCAACAATTGCTTTCGTGTCAATTTCCAAATCCGCCAATCACACACCTAAAAGAGGAAAAGAAAAAGGTTTCCTAACGGCGTCACTAACACTGCTCACAGTGACACTGCCGACAGAGAGAGCAGACTATTAACGGCGTTACTTTCCGCCGTTCAAAGCGACGTCTCTGTAAAGAGGAGGACTAAGACGAAAACCAGAATCAGAATCTCTCTCCACCCCCGCTGCCCCTTTCTCTCTCTTTGCATTCCCACTTTCACCTCAAGAAATTTCGACCCAGAATCCAATTCGGCTTTAATTTCAGGTAAGTTTTTGCTTCTTTTTTTGGGTTCTTAAAATTATTAGTATTATGTGAAGAACTGATGAATTTGGTGAGATTTGGGAGATTTTGGGTAAATTAATCTTGCATTAATCTAGCTCAGTTGGTCATCAGAATCGCGGACTATGCTCTGCTTAATCGCCATTGATTGCGGATCTTCCGACCTCTGTATATTTCCAATATTTTGTTGTATTTCTCACACTAAATTTAGGGCCTAATTCTTGATTAGTTTGTCTTTTATATACCTCACTGTCTTCTTAACTCTTCGTTCTCTACTGGCTGCTCGTCTCTGCAAGGTTCAATTATGCTAATTTTTTTCACTAGTTTTAGTTTTGATTTGAAGATGGGCGATGACAGTGATTTGTTGAAACTGTTTCATTGAGTCTCATATTTGAAGATGGACTCTGAGCCTTGCTTTTCTTGTTTTGTTTTGTTTGGTGGGTTTGTACGTTTATTGGAGTTGATTGAATCAGGGAAATCTGGGTTTTGGAGATTTGATTCGGGGACATTTCGATTTATGCAAACCCTCATGGTGGTGGCTTGAAATTTCGATTGGGAATAATGGGTTTTTCCTGCTTGGTCGCGGACTACCCCGGTTTCTAATTTTTGATGCTGAGTTTGACTATTTACATGGTGTTTTTTCCTAATCTAAAGTCCAATTTTGAACTTGTGTTCATATTGTCAATATGACTTCACCATTAAAAAAAAAAAAAAAATAAAATCAAACTTGGTTATGTTATTATACTGCTGATGTTTTAAATCGATGGTCAATAGTTTCTCCCGAATTACCATTTTTGATAGCATTCCTCTTCTTGGTGGTGGGCTGTCGCCATTTTTGTGTGTACTGTGTTGAGCTGATCAGTGTAATTCTATATCTATTTGTCTCAAGTCTCTAGATGATGTGGTCTTGTCAATCTGGTGTCTGAGAATTAAATTAAAGGAAATTGTGGAATTTTTGACCTGTCACCTTACGTCCTGTCATGTTAGGTGTTAAATATTTTTGTGGACTAAGAATTTTCCAAATTGTGTAATTTCAAGGTTTCAACGTGCTTTAGATGGTTATTCATCAAGGGGGGAAAAACAAAGCTTTAATTGATTGTTTGACTAATTGATAGTGTTTTCCCACTTCCAGGAAAAAATATCTACATTGGGTGTGACATACAAAGACTTAGTCTACTGGCACGATACTTTGTGATTTAGTTCTAAACAAAGTGGATGATAGCTGCTGAGACTGTGTGCTCGTGTACATTCAAGTATGGGAGCTGCCTGTTGTGTTGCTGCTAGGGACAAAACCATACATTATGGGTCTAATGGTGAAATTGCACATAGGTTTAGGCATTCGCCAACATGGAGTTTTAGGTGGGATAATCGAGTTGGTGTAGCTGGTGAAGAGACTTCTACTGGTTGGCCTTCTGATGTGGCCAGCCGGAATGATACACTGGAAGCAAAATCTGCCACTGATGTGTCAGCACATGTATCAGATGGAGGGAGTTCCTTGGAGAGTTATCGAATGATGGGTGCACAGGGCAAGTCTCCACCAAACCAAGAAACCTCTAAGAACTTGAGGACTTCTTCTTCCGGTAAGGCCTTAGTCTTCGTGCTATCTGTAATTCTCAATTTAGATTAGATTTAAGTTTGGGAACCTGCTAGACTCTTCATTTTCCTTACTGTTGATGTCAATATCTCAAGAACGGCATATGCAGAAGAACTTTAAAACAATGATGTCAAGGCTAGTATTTATCAATAATGTTCACACTTCACACATTTGCACCAGCTACATGGCCATTTTAGAACTCTTTTATGCTTGATTGACGCCTGCCTCCTTCCAACCATAAAGGGGGGCCGGGGGGTGATCCTTTATGGATGTAAAGAAGCCACTGCTGATTGAGTCTGCCTACTAAATGGATTTCCTTATAGAAGTACATCTCCACATCATTTATGCATTTCATAGGCAGTATATTGTTGGAGTTATGCATTCTTAATTTCTTTCCTTTGCGATCTCAGTTTGATTGCTTATTGGGCGTAAGAGTTGCTTCTGCTGCATGTCCGTTTAGGGCAAGAGATTGGATTTGATATATACGGCATTGATGATAAGTCTTTTTCTTTTTTGGGTTTGGGGGAGGGTGTTTTCATCTGGACAGGGAGATTGGAATGGACCGATCATATGAGGAGCACTCAGTAGTTTGTTGTACTATTTTTAGTATCAAAATTACACTGCTACTTCTGTGGAAATGTAAGACTGAAAAGTACTTTATCTTATTATTTCGTGGATGAATAGGCTGTGCTTGTAGTTTAAACAATGAAACAACAAAAAAAGAAATATACAAAAAATAAGGGTAAACTTTGGAAGCAAGAACATTTTAGATGATGCATGATATTGATGGAACATGGTTGAACTTGCTGGCAATTTCTGGCTTGCTAATAACAATGTTTATCAGCTATGTATTTCACTTCAAATTTTCCATCATAACGTTAGGTACTTTTCTGCTTTTTATATATATCAGGAATTGTATGCAACCTACAAATACCATGTGGGTTTAAATGTAAAAGGAACGACAAGAGAGCACTGAACAAACAATTATATCAACTCAACATGGTATTTGTCGGTCACTTGTAATGAATTTCCTGCTATTGATAGGTGGTATGGTGCACTCTATCTCTTGCAAAATTCTGACAATTCGTAGTAGCCTTTTTGGTACTTGTTTTGTTCAAATAGGTGGTGCTGGGGTAAATAGTTATGGCTTTTTGCATTTGTCCACTTTGTCCCCACTGTTGGAAATGGTTAGCTTCCTCGTCTGTTTGCATTGTTTATAGCTTCTCTTTTGGGCCTCTAGTAGGCTGCTGATTATGTTTCTGTAGATGAGAATATACAGGCTTGTGTAGGAGCCTTGATAATCTATTTCACTTTTTCTTCATGGGACTGGCCCTCCCGCACTTGTGGGAGGCCCCCAAATGCAAAAAGGAAAAAGAAAATAGAAAGGAAAAATAGCGTGCGGCTTGATGTGTTTTTGTGATTTACAAGTGTGCCCATTTGTTGCTATGGCAGGTCAAGCAGTTGGGAAGGATGCCTCTGAAGAGGTATTTGTCTAAATATTTTGCATTTGCAGATATTCTCCTTTTTTTACCAAGAAATGTTCAACTAATGTGCCCTTTCATCTTTCCTTGTCTTGATGTTCTTTAGCTGAAGCGAGCTACCGAGTCTCCACAAGTTTCAGACCCTGCGTCTTTCAAAGGAACACGTTCTATGTACTCAACACCATCAGTGTCATTGTCACTTTTGTCATCCCAAGGTCATCGTCATCCGCGCTCATCAACCCCAACTAGATGGGTCCCACTCTCCCCAGGGCACCACCTAGCCCAGCGGCCATCAAACGCCCACAGCCCCAGCAGGGACTCACAGAGTGTGAACTCTGATTTGGAAGGGCAAACCCCTTATGAGAACCCCGCTGCCAGCACTGAGTCAACGTGGGGTTCCTATGCCTTCTCAGAACTAACATCCGGGTCACAGAGAGGACGGTGGTCATTCAATAGTGAATCCTGCAGCTCTACTCATGATAAAGCGAGCAGAAGTAGTGATTGGAATTCTACGTCAATTTCCATGGATTTCCAGGCATGCAGGATTTGCTCAAAGGTCCTGACTGAGAAATCAGTTTGGAGCAGCCAAAAAATAATTGTTGGTAGTGAATTATCTATGGTGGCTGTTTTGATGTGTGGGCATGTATACCATGCAGAATGCTTGGAGGCTGTAACACCTGAAATCAACAAATATGACCCTGATTGCCCTGTTTGTACATTCGGGGAAAAGCAAACCTTGAAACTTTGTGAGAAAATGCTCAATGCAGAGAAAGATTTGAAAGCTAGATACATCAAAAAGTCGAGGAACCGAGTAGTGGACACTGATGATTCTCTTGATTTTGATTATTGGAAGAGGAGTCCTCATGAGGGAAGGAGTCCTAAGCTCAGTGTGAGCTCTAGCCTTAGACTTTCAGCAGCGAAGCCATTTCTGAAGCGACATTTCTCATTTGGGTCAACGAGTACCAATAAATCTGCTTCAGGAAGCTCATCTGTGAAGAAAAAGGGATTGTTCTGGGCAAAGTCTAGCAGGGAGTAAACATTTCCAGGGCTGTTTTAAGCTGTGGGGTGAGTGTCAATCTCTCTGGATACCAGCGGTGTGGTTGAAAATGATGTTAATATCCTTTTGGCATTCTGCAGTTTTCTTGGTTTATATTTCACAACCCAACCCCAAAACATAGGTTGGCTTGTGCCCACTTTTCAAGCAGCTGAGAATGCAAACCTATTTGTTAGCTGTTTCAATTTTGATTGCAGTAAATTTGGGCAAAATATCTAAACTAAGTTGTCACCCCCCCCCCCCGGGGGAATATGAACTAGTGGGCAGTACACACATTTTGAATTTACAGTCCAGTCCTCTCCCCGGTGCTGGGGAAGGGGTTGTCTTGGCAATGTAGTTGTAGGGATAAGTCTGTATACATCTGGCGACAAATCCTGCTAGAAGTAGGATATGCTCTAATCAAGGTGGTTTATTTTTGAAGCATATAAAGCTTCTTATGTCCCTTTGTCTAAATATTTGTTTGTTTTTTTTACTCTTGCAGGTTTTTCAATGAATTCAGTACATGTACAAGATGATGAATGATTTACTCCAGGAAACAAATGCAAGGGATGCAGAATTTCGTCGTGAAGATAAGAGTTAGTCACTTGATCAGGTTGATCTGAGTTGATTGATCAGTATAATTCCTTTGGATGATGGTAGTCTAGCTTGATGGTATCAGACTCCGTCACTCTGGAAAGGAAAAAAAGAAGGAAATATATATAGGAGTTGATAGATAAATGCTCCTTAATGATAGTATAGGATATTCCAGGTGAATCATGGAAGGGGTTTTGACATTTGTTCATGTTTATGTACACATCTGATTTGAATTCATTTCCAGCATGAAATCACAAATGCTTGCCATCTCCTCATCCCCTTACTCTGCCCTTAGTTTTCTTTTCTTCTTATTTTTGGCTTCCGAAACAAGTGAGTTTTATGCAGATAACTGTTTGAATTCTAGACTAGACCAGATAGATTGTGAGTTTAAGTTTTTGGTTGAGATGATTCTTGAACAATCGGATCATATCTCGAGACTGTATTGGACATCCAAATGTAGAAGGCTCACATATACGGACTGTGTCATGGTTGAGACACGTAGCAAGCCGATGCTAATGTGGCTGGATCACACATCTTCAACCATCCTCACGTAGCCAGTCACTCCTCTCTGTCTTCACCTCGCACCGCCATATATACTCCCAACAAAATTAAAGCCTCTTTAATCTTAGACCTTTTTCAACTTTTGAGGGTGAGAAAAGAAGAAGAAGAAGAAGATTTGAGTTAATTGCTAATTAGAATAATGGCGGCGAACTTGAGAGACGAGGAGGGGCACCCAATTCAGCTGACTGATGAGATGGGCTACCCGGTTCAACTCACCGATGAACACGGCCAACCCATGCACCTCACCGGAGTTGCTTTCACAGAGCAGCATCAGCATCAGCATGCCACTCCTTACGCCACGGCGCCCACCACTGTAGGCGGCGCAGGTGGCCGGACACTCGGCGACGCGTTGGCCGGTGAAGGAGGGCAGTATCAGCCAATGCGTCCAACCAAGGAAGAGCTACCACCTCCGGCTGCTACACTCGCTTCCGGGGACATCAAACATAGCGGATCAAGTTCTAGCTCCAGCACATCGGTCAGCCACTTAATCTTATCATGTTCATAGGAATTTTTTAGATGGGTAAATTTTACACATTCACAAGTATCAGGAGCGTATGATTTAGGACGTGTTAATGAGTTTTACAAATGCTTGTCTCTTTCTACATAGTTTTTCCTTTTGATAAGAATTGATGACGTATATATACTAAATTGTTTATGTTATGGTGTTAGTTTGTATCATATTTACATCAGATTACAAATGCACGTACTCCATGTAGCATGTATATGATAGACGAAAGTTGTAAGTACATTGATTTCCTTGGTGTGTATGCTTATATAGTCTGAGGACGAGGGCCAAGAAGGCCACGAAGGCGAAGGCACAACAAGGAGGAAGAAGAAAGGTTTGAAGGAGAAAATCAAGGAGAAGTTAACTGGTGGTGGAAAACACAAGGATGAAGACCATGCCGCGCAACACACCACTAGCTCCACCAAGGTGAGCACCACCATGACGATCGAGCACCACGAGCACGATGAGAACAAGAAAGGGTTCTTGGAGAAGATCAAGGAGAAATTACCCGGCACCACCCACCACTAATTCCATTTCAAATGCTGTGTTTTCGTCGTAGTTTCATGTTGTTTTAATTGGTCGTGGAGATTTGCTTGGGTTTTAGCCTTTTTAAGGGAATGTGCATGTTGTACAATAAGTTTGTCCTGAATCATGTTTTACTGACTTTGTCAGCTGTTGTGAATGTTTTCCTGCGGCTTATGAACGAATGTGACAAGGTTTTAGGATTTGTATTTGCCGATTATGTTCAGTTTGTACTTTCGTGCTCTGGATTTTTATAAATTCGCGTTTGTTCGGGCCATTTGTGCCACGCTTTTGTGTGATGTGCAAATTGCAGGCACATTTTGATGTATCTTCAAGCTAGTAGTTTAATTTTTTCAGTTTATTCTCTGTGCTTTTGCTGCCCATGCTTTACAGATTTTCAACTATTTTATCTGATTTGTGATTAAAAATTAAAAAAATTAAATGAGAGATTTTAGCGTTTATTTTTCGCAAAATTATAAACAGAGAGACTAATGTTAGAAAAGATTTTGAAACTTTTTTCTTTAGTTTTGTACAGCGGTATATATTGTCAAATCTCTAAAGCATGGATTCAAAATGTAACCAATCGCATTGAAAAGGTCTTGGAGTTGGACGAAACACATTTTCATGGAACGCAATTAATATAGTGGAGCAAAAAGGTTTTGAAGTTGGGCGAACGACGTTTCCATGAAACGCGATTATTATACTGGGGCAATTTTGCCGCATCCCTACCGAAACCACATTTGATCGCGATTTTGCCGCATTGCTATACATTTTGGATCCTTGCCTAGAAGCAACGCACATCTTCCTCGCTCATGTCGAGCGATTCCCGAAATACTCCGTCTTTATTCTTTCAGAATCTTCGACACTACTCTCTCTCAAAACCCTCTTCATCTTCCAGCCCAATCAATGTCCCCTCCCTCTCCCTCTCACACACGCACACAATGAAGGCAGCTCTCTTTATGATTCATCAGTGGAGTATGGTTCGAAGCTCCTCCGACTTTCAATTCATTCAGGCCCTAGACGATCGCAAGTTTGATAGCTTCGTGGACATTGCCAACAAACTCATGAATGCCATCAGAAATCACTATTGCGAGAGATACCAAAACACGATCTCAGTCAGCACTCAGCAGCAGTCAATCTCCGTCTCTGTGCTGAAATTGAAGCAGTATTTGCGCCTTTAATAAGAACTCAAATACACGGTGATTTTGTTGTCCTAGTTCTACAAATGCTTATCATTCTCTGCATATTTCATGGTTCCTATCATTTCTTTTACTGAATACAAATTCTCGGTGATCTGGACCAGGACCATTAGGCACCGAGCCACCTGGAGTGAACGACGATCAGTGCTAACTGCAAAGGTTCCACTGTGTGAAACAGCTAAATTCAGTATGCTCACTGTCGTCCGTCAACAGAGAATCCCCCTCCGACATCCATGTCTCAGACAGGGAAATCGCAAAATCTCAAGCAATAAACATAATATGCAATGAAATCCAACAGGAAGAAACAATTTGGGCCCCCTTCATGGGCTACGTCTGAGGGCAGTCTCCCATTCATGAAACAGAAAACAGTGAGATCTGAGCACCAGAAAGCAGAAGAATTCCGTCATACAGTGATCTTTAGTCCTTCCCAAAATCTGCACTGTAGTGAGCGCTTGACTCTAGTTTCTTCGCTTCGCTCAGCTTCCTAACAGCCTGAAATAGCACAACAAAAATTGAGCACTAACAGCAATAAAATTTGCAGAAAAGCAAATTAAAACTGCACGCCCTCTTAAGTTCACACAAATAAAACTAATCTTACCTTCATAAAGTCTTCATGGATAACATAATCACGTTCTGCACGGATAGCACACATGCCAGCTTCAGTACAAACGTTACGTAGATCGGCCCCGTTAAATCCCTGCAGAAAGAGCATGTTTTCAACTCCTCCGTCGATACAGCAGTGATCAAAGCAGCAAAACAGCATAGGCCGACTCAAACCCGGGTTCAAATGCCAGGCTTACTTTAGTTCACGAACCAACTCAACCCCGGGTTCAAATGCCAGGGTTAATTTAGTACACAAACCAACTAGCTTACTAAGCCCAGCCGAGCCCAGCACAGACGGGATTTAGCTGTTCCGTCTTTTTTTTTTTTTTTTTGAGAAACAAAGAAACAAGCTAGGACCAGCCAGATTTCAACTGAACCAAGCACGTTCCAAGCTTAGCCATCCCAACCAAGCCTGCACCATACCAGCGCAACAGACCTTTTGGCCCAGTCCAGCCTCTCCACAAGGACAGCCTGGAAGCCCACCACCCACCACAAGGAAGGTAACAAGGCAGAAAAAACTACACGTGAGGCTCATGCAGCAGTAGTTATTTTACTCACCTCAGCCAACTTGACAATTGCCTCGTAGTCTATCTCGCCATGTTTGGCAATGCCAGCGGCATGGATTTTGAGGATTTCCATTCTTGACTGTTCATTTGGCAACGGAATCTCAATTTTCCTGTCTAGACGCCCTGGCCGAAGAAGTGCAGGGTCCAAAACATCTGGTCTATTAGTTGCCATAATCATTTTGACCTGAAATGGCCAAATAGAATATTATGAACATTAAGGATATCTCACACATCTGGGTTGCAGTGTTGTAACAAATAATGTGGCAGTGACATGACAGACAAAGTACCTTGCCAAGTTGATCGAAACCATCAAGCTGATTCAGCAATTCCATGAGGGTTCTTTGAATTTCACGGTCAGCACTTGTTCCCTCACTAAACCGCCGACCTCCTATAGCATCGATCTCGTCCATGAAGATGATGCAGGGCTGTCAACACGAACATTAACAATCATAAGAAACATTAGTTACAGGGAACTCATGTTTTATTCAGCCGGCCAGTTGTTTTTTTTTGGGGGGGGGGGCGGCTCATACTTCAAATTTTAGTCATGTTCTCCTATCTGACCTGGTGCTCTCGAGCATAACCAAACATTTCGCGGATCAATCTTGCACTTTCACCAATGTATTTATCTATGATAGCACTTGAAACAACCTATATAACCAAAATAGAAAAACCATTAAATAATTATCAATATTGGAACACAAACACGAAGATATAAAATTGCCAAAATGAAAAAAAAAAAAGAAAAGGAAATCAACAGGGAAAAAAAGTTCATCAGTTTATACCTTTAAGAAATTGGCATCAATATTACTTGCTATAGCTCGAGCCAACAACGTCTTGCCTGTTCCAGGAGGCCCATAGAGGAGAACACCCTGAACAACAGCAAGATGTTGCATGTCTACTGACTCATCAAAATTCAAACTTTGTGAACCAACCATTGACGAGTTGCACATTTTCTCTTACCTTTGGAGGTTTAATTCCCACCCTTATGAACAGCTCAGGATTCATTAGTGGTAGTTCTATGGATTCCCTTAGCTCTCGAATCTGATCAGACAGCCCTCCCACAGCAGAATAGCTCAAGTTCCCTGGATCTTCATGAAGCATATTGTACACCACAGGATCGACCTATATAGGTACAATAAAAGAGAATTATGGAATTCGTAGGCAAACAACTATGACCTCATAACTACCCTGCCGCAAAGGCATCTTCAACAGAGTTGACTACGAGGAAATATTCAGAAACACAAAAGCCAGTTAACATGTACAGCCACACAGAGCTTCCTTGGGACTATCTATTCATCAAATTTGTGAAAGACCTTTCACACAAGACCATTTTGTTCCCAGTGCCCCCTTCCTTTAGGTTATTTATTCAAGCCACTTTCCTATTTTAATTCCGACCCTAAATGAAGAAGGAAAATCAAGAAATAGAATTTTCTAACTCAAAATCATTTTGCTGTGGATTCCTATACGAAGCTTTTGCAGATGATTTTCCGCAAAAATTTCATCCAAGAGTAGCTACACCCCCCCGGGAGGAAAAACCCGAAGACCGCCCAGATCCCACAAAGAATCAAAGGTTGGATTTTCACTATCTTTTAAATTTTTGAAATGGATCATTCTTGCAAAATATGACATTTCCACCAAGCTCACTTGAGTCTAATCGCTTTCACACCACCTTGTGAAGTTGGAAAACAGAACATCAACTTCGCATCGAACAAAAACTTCATCATCTCACAAAGGAATATGGAAACAAACACAAAATATTGGACCTTAAGGAGGCAAGGAAAATAGAACACAACAGCAGAGGTCTTAGTATTATTTTTTTTTAAAAAAAAACTCACTTCACGAGGAAGAGCGCGCATTATTGTGAGGGTAGTCATATCAAGAACCACCCGTGTGCCAGAAGTTAGCTTTTCCTTGTCCACTTTGTTGCGACACCCGACCACATACCTTGGTCCACTGCTAGCTTTAACAATTACTGGAATAGAAACAAAGCACATCCTTCAGTTGCAGACTTGATTGAGACATTGTCTAAAACTAGTTGATCAAAGTGCAAGAAAAGCGGATGCAAACACGCAATAAAGCCATATTCAGAAAAAACACAAGAAAAATGTCCAATAACACAAAAAAGTTAGTAAGAAAGAGAAAGGCACATAAGCATTAAGCACCTACTGCAGGGAAGCATATACAAAGGAATAACTAAGGCATACAACCAAAAACAGGAGACACATGAAGCTCATATGCAAATCCTTAAAAAAGGCATAGCAAGGACGCGTACAACTCATTCCCTCTAAGCCATCAATGGAATATAATATCAAAGAGTTATATGCTCAACAAAAATAAGAGGAAACAAAGCCATAAACTACTGCTACTATAAAAGAAATTTGAAGCGATGCGAAAAATGACAAGAGGAGAACAATTACATCGTTCATTGTCAAGGGGCCTAAGAACTTCCCCAATGATCTGTCCAACACTCTGAAGGGACTTTAGATCATCCTCTGTCTTAGCAAACTCCTTCTTTGCGGCTCGCAGTTCTTCCTTCACTGCATACATTGGACTTCATGAAATGTTAGCTATCTTCAAACAACTAGCAAAATTAACTGTCCAGAATTCACTGTATAATGATAGCAATGGACTACAGTAGCTCTTCCCTAAAGCTTGAGCAAACAGTAAATACACGTTCCTCCCAATCCCATACCAGAAACAGCTCGACTATACATTCCCAGAAACAATGTCAGCTACACTAGAGCATAACAATCTAGTGGTTCATCTACAGTCCCTTTATCTAACAGTTTTCACGGTTTAACCAAACAATCTCCGGTCTAAACCCAGTCATACATCAACAAGATTCTTTCAACTCATCCACAACTATTCACTTTTCACCTCATAAACTATAGTGAGACACTTTCTACAATGGAGCAAGCATGAAGCCTGAGACTAACAGAGTAATTAAAATTTAAAAAACCAGGAAAAAAAAAAGGAGAAATAAACAGAGACACTCCAATCCAAGCAAAAAAATAACTTGATATCAGCTGAGCCAACAGTAAGTTAGGATTCTGATTTCTCAGCTAGCCAAGCATACCGAATTGGCCACCACTTCAATGAAGTTTGTATCAAAAGCTCACACCCTAGCCATATACTAAAGCATCCAGTCATGTGAATGGAGGCAAATTCCTCTCCATACCACTCCAACTTCTGCTAGTTTTGCAGTAAGACATTCCTCATCATATCTATTGACATTTCATTATTAAACGAAACCAATTACCAATAAAGGTGAAGTAAAATCGGTTAAATATAATTCACTGAAACTAGACTTCAATTTCATAAACCACAAAGATAATTGAAAAGTAGCCTCAATTATGTTCATCTTCACCTCGTTCTAAACTCAACAATTAGCAAAACTCAACAATTGAAGACTAGTCCAAGTTCTCTCTCAAGAAGAAGACATAGCAGGCATGAGTATAACTAAACTAACCGCCGCAAATCCTCAATTGACGCACAACACAATGAAACAACAACAGTTCATAGATCCTGTGACTAGGAATTAGACAAATCTAACAAATACAAAGGAAATTAAGAAAATTAGGGTTTAATCAGCAGATACCTTTACGATTACGCGATTCGAGCTCCCTATGCTGAAGCAGCTTCTTGCGGTAATCAGCAATTGCTGTGCGACGACGAACATCTTCTTCGCTCGCCATTTAACTCGTCGATTTCTGCTTATTCGATGCTCAACTGATCTCGGTTGTGTTGAGAGAGAGAGAGAGAGAGAGAGAGAGAGAGAGCGCAAGGAAGGAGGGCTCCAGGCTCCAGGCGGAAAGACAAATTTTTTTGACAGGGAAACTAGTGTTTTACTGTTTTAGCCTTTTGGGGCCTGTGCTCCCGAACACTTCCCCCCCCCCCCCAAAGAATAAGTTTAGTTTGATTTAGTTAAATCAAATTTAATTCAATTTAACAGAAAGAACTTTGAATTTTAATTGAAATAAGTTCAGTTCAATTCACTTCAACAAGGCATTTAGTTAGATAACTTTTCGTAAAAGTGAATTAATAAGAGAACATATGAGTAATCAATATAGGTTGTTCAAAAATTAGACAATTGTTCTATTGAAGAATCAAGAATCAGTGTAACCAAAAAAAAAAAAATTTCAATTATTAAAATAATTATTTACCTGTAAAATTCTTATCATATAGATTTTTTTTAAAAAAGACGATATCATTTTGTTTTAATTAAGTGTCTGCAAAAATTAAATAAAAAAACTGATTATTGAAAATAAAGCAAGGAGAGTTCCTTCCAGTTTTATTTTTTCAAAAATTCCAAATTGTATATCATCTCTTATATGCTCACACTCTGTTAAATTGAAAGTTCATCGATAACTCCTTTTGTTTTTCAATGTTCCATTCTGTTATTATCATAAATGGATTGGTTCCACCCCCCCCCCGGGGTCCAATGAGACTGGCTTTTCTTTCATTAGGTTCAGATGTAAATCAATCATGTGGACCCCTGCAATGTGAAACAATTTAGGTCAAAACAAATTGAGACTTAATATTTAGAGCATTCTCAGCCTAAGTTCTAAAAATTAAAAGTCATATATGCCACATAAACAAAAATTTTACTTTTTTTAAACTTGCATTCAATCACTTCTCCAACCCATGAAACTCTAATTTTGATTATCCAATAAAAATATTTATTATGGACCCACCTTAACACACAACCTTTTTTTAATCACTTAAAAATTATATACTACACACAAAAAAAAGGAAAAAAAGCAAACATATTTTTATTGGATGCAAAACAGTCCCATAGGGGAAACCGTGTTGGCGGTCTTCCACACGAGTCAAGCACAGGCATTTCTTGGCTGGGAGACAGAAGGCTAACACGCAGGCCCCATGCCCTCCCACGCGTGTCTCCCGCTGGGAATGCCCTTAGAACACGAGCAATGGTGAGCCAAATTTTTGGCTCACCGATGGGCCTACCACTGCCATATCAACTCTCTTTCCAACTTTTTGCCTCACAAGCCTCATCCTCTCCGATGATTGGCTCACCACTTTGACTCACCAAATAAAATAATACCCACGGACCCACACATCAACACACAATTACTTTTTAAAAATCCAAAAAAAAACCAAAAAATCAATTAAATTTTAAAAAATTAAAAAAAAGGGAAGGGGGAAGACCCGGGGCAGGCAGTCGCTCGCCGAGCCTACCCCCACAATTTGATTGATGCAAGTCGACGGGCCAAACTTTGCCCTGCTTCCCTATTTTCTCCCCGCGAGGCACGCGTTGTGCCTGCTCTAGTCTCAAATTGGTGGTGTAACAAACATTAAATATACCTTGTTTTGTCCTTTAATTAGAGTTCATAAGATTTCCTTTCCCCTTTCTTCCCTTTTTGGGGGAATAGATAGCACCGTTTGTTGGATAAACTAATTAACGTATTGAACGAATGTATATGTCACATACTCATATCCTACAAAGTTACACCTCTTAAAATACAGCATTTTAACGAGTCCACCCTACAAGTCTATGAAAAACCCTTAGCGGTCACAGCTTTGCTAAATAAGCAAAATAAAGCTTATGAAAGCAAAAAATCAAAGGGATCATAGCAAAAGAAAGGTATCGACGACCCAACTGCAGTTGCCAAAATTTATGGAAGCCATCTCAATTGGTATACCGTCGCCAAACATCCAAAATAACAAGCAAAAACAAACAAAAACATAGTTTATTTGCTACTTGCAAGAGAGAGAAAAACACGCAAACCCCATTAGCTTGCATGCAATGCTTCACCTTCAACATGTTGAACCGCATTTTTCTAATTTTTGGCTTCAGTTCCTTGCGTTTGCTTCCTAGTCCACACCCCTCCCCCCTTCCGAGCTAGGAGGAATGACGATTGATGGACAATAACAAAAGACTACTTAGCCCTTGATCATTCCTCCTCCTCGTCTTCCATCTCCATGTCCATTTTCTCTCTCTGTCCTTTTCTTTTCCTCATTCTATCTCCGACCCCCCGGTCGTCATTGCCACCGCTGCATCCGTCAACCGGCAGGACAAATTCTGCATCGCGTGTGGAAGTGAGGCCCCTTTAAGCAACCCAGAAGTTAAAAACTTCCAAGCTGATCGTGAAGTCGAAAATCTTCTTCAAGCACAAGATAAGAACCTTATATATGACTCTGACTTGAAAGAGGTTCCTTCCCTTGTTTATAGAGCTGCTCGTTTGTTCAAAAAAGACGCCACCTTTATGTTCCCCTTCAAGATTCCGGCTGGCATTGGGTCCAACTCACCTTCTTCCCCTTTAAGAATGATGTATTTAGCCTTGAAACCGCCATGTCCAGTGTCATGACAGGCAAAGTCAAGCTACTTCATCACTTCACCCGCAAGGATCTCACCATGAAGGAAAACCTTATTCATGTGTAACACCCAAAAGTTTGTTGTTAAGTTTTTGCCTGAAGAAAATTCTAGAGGTGGCCACCAGGCCACCCCATCAATGCTTATCAGTGACTCGGCCCCCATCGCTAGAACCATCAACTCAGTATGGTGGGTTGGATGACATCTCGTTCGAGACCATCTACTGTATCAACGTTGGTGGGCCCCTCACCACATCAAAAAACAATACACTAGGTCGAACGTGGGTCCCCGATGGAGACTCCCTTAAGACTAAAGAGATGACAAGGAGTGTTAGTGTCCAAACTTCTACAATAAGGTACCCAGAGGAGGTCACCCCTTATATAGCCCCACAAACCGTGTATGCTACAGCCCTCGAGATGGCTAATTCCAATACGATGCAACAAAACTTTAATATGACACGGGAGTTCGATGTTAACAAGTCCTACTTTCACTTGGTTCGCCTTCATTTTTGCTCGCTTTATCAGCAAAGCCCTCAATGAGCTCTACTTCAACCCCTACATTAATGGCAAGAAGCCGGTACCAAGGGCTCTTGACTTGTCCTTGATCACTAATCGGCTAGCAACTCCTTTCTACGAAGACATTATTATCAACCCTCCATTAATGAAGGACAAGTTCGCAGTTCAAATTGGGCCAACACAGTTCGATTCTGGTCTTACAAATGCGATCCTTAATGGACTGGAGCTGTTCAAGATGAACTCCGCAAGTCGCTTAGATGGGGACTACAGGCCACAGCGAGAAAACAGTAGTACTATGGGAGGGTTCAAAAAGCACACAATGGCGACTGTTAGGTTAACCATGATGCAGGGGTCATTTGTTGGGCTAGGGGCGATGGTTGTCAAGTGGAAAAAAGCGACCCCGAGAGCGGAAGAGGAAAAGCTTCTTATCATGGTTGCTTCCGGTACACGCCGGTTACTCCACCTTCATGGGCAGCAAAAGCAAATATGGTTCCAATTGGAGTAGTTTTTTTTGCAACAAATGGCCTTCGCCGAAGTTTCACTTTCAAATAGATCAAGGAGTGCACGAAGAACTTCAATCGAAGTGGCATCCTTAGTGTTGGAGGGCTTGGTAACGCCTACCCTGGAGTTTAGAATGGAAATCATGTTCAATGTAGGGCAGATATATACTGCAAGCTTTGTTTAAAATGGAACTGCAAGCAATCTGCATTGTTGGTTTTAGTAATCCCTTGGCTCATAATAGATTTCCTATTTTCTATCTTCGACTATCTTAGATTAATTTTCCAAATGATGCATAACTCAACCAATTAAATGGATTGTTTCTTAAAAAATTTACAATAGGCGAAAAACATTAATTGTGATGCAAACAAATAGTTTTTATTTTGGACAAACCCCAAATGAGTCAGTGTCATTCTACACATTTTTAGTATAATTCTAAAACAGCATATTGCTTTTGGTTATTTTAGCCTGCTTAATATTCACAAGAAGTTAAAACAACAATAATAATCAATATGAACAGGGTGCCGTCAAGCAAGGCAACCCCAAATCGGAGCAAGGCATCAATGAGTTTATGACGGAGATACAGATGCTGTCGAAACTTCGCCATAAGCACTTGGTGTCCTTGATATTGCAACGAGAACAATGAAATGATCCTAGTCTACGAGTACATCTCCAACGGGCCCTTCCGTGACCAGCTTTACAGCAAGAACTTACCCCCATTGTCTTCCAAGCAATGCCTCAAGATATGCATCAGAGCAGGCTGTGGGCACTCCACCTCCACACTAGGTCAAGCCAGGGCATTATTCACTGGGACATTAAGACCACCAACATCCTCCTTGACAAGAACTTTATCCTAAGATGGCCTACTTTGGCCTCCCCAAAGATGGCCCAATCCAACAGGCGGACCAAGTCAGCACCACAGTCAAGGGTAGCTTTGGGTATCTAGACCCGGAATACTTTCGAAAGCAACAATGAATTGAAAAGTGTGATGTGTACTCATTCAGGGTCATGTTGCTTGAGGCACTTTGTGCCGACCTGCCATAAGCCCAACCCTCCCTGGGGAACAAGTCAATCTAGCTGAATGGGTTATGCAATGCAAGAGGAAGGGAAACCTAGAAAAGATTAAAGACCCAGAATCCATGACGAAGATTATAGAGTCCATAGAGAAGTGCTTGGCTGAGGATGGGTGTGATAGGCCTACAATGGTGATTTCCTTTGGAAATTGGAGTATGCCCTTCAACTTCAAGAGGTATCAACCCAAGGCAAGTCCAACGACTCCACCACTGGGCACGCCCTCGCAGTGGTGGCCAGTGTCGACCCAACCCTACAGCATCGGCCGAGTGCCATCATCCCTCCACAAGTTGAAGGCATCGAGGGGCAGTCCGACGCTGCACTGCTAACCTAGTTCAATAGCCTCTGTGGAAGATAGTAAGAGGTCAACCCAAAATTTTGAGGGGTGTGGGAACTAATTTCCGGGGGAGGGGGGATGTTGGACAATGAGTTTTGCCTCAAATTCCTCCGTCAAAATAGCCAGGAATGTCCAGTTTCAAAAAAAATTATCACTGGTTCTTCAGAGAGTCCATCTCCATGCCATTCTTTTGATTCATTTATGCACATAATCAAATTAGACACAACTAGGGTTTTTGCTCTTAGGAGATCTAACGTATGCCGGTAGTATAATAGTTCTGTTCACTTCATATGAATCGAGAAATTTTAGAAATCCATCAAAAACCTTCACCAAAACTAGCATAACCCTATACAGTTTACAGAAGCAACCTCAATAAGCTAAAACGATTGATGCTCAGCCACTTATTTAACAAACAATACGACTCAAAGGTCCATCATAGTCTATGATGAGCTCAAATACTGTTCTAGTTTCTGCATTTATATTGTCATCAAACACGACCTAACAAAGCTCAGGAAAGTACCAACAATGCTGAAAATGGAAAGGACAGGCAGTTTATAACCACTTGGCATTGCAGCATTAACCACATCATATTTACATTTCCCAAAATGAACAGCCAAAAAAAGGATCAAGATAACCTGATATCATGGACATACTTGGAAATGAAGATAAAGGGCTGCAAATAGAATAAGACTGATGCAGCAGACAGCAGCCAAATTCCAGGAAATCCAAAAGCCCTTATTCCAGCAAATTAACAGCCAGAAATAGGCAATCTGCACAAAAGCATAGATTCAGTTGCACAGATTATGAAGAAAATGTGCAAATTTGGAGTGCTGTTCCAAACTGAATCGCACCTGTTCGACCATGCTCAACGTGGCAAAAGGGCAAATACTGAGACTAAAATCTCGAGAGAAGCCAAGTGGAATCCACAATAGCTTAAGATTAGCATAACAGCTAAGCAAAAAACATCTGCCAGCTTACACAGGTTCCAACGGAGTTCAGATAATTTCGACAGACTAAAAGCTGACAATTAATGAGACAAAATGTTAAGCTCATTCTTCACTAGGAAAGAAAGACAAAAGTACCCTGTGTCAGAGTCACAACTAAGCTCAGAGAAACCTCAATCCTAAGCATATCCTAAGGGAATTTCACAGTCCTCTGTCTAATGGAGGAAAATTAGGGCAAAACAGTCATTGGAAGAAACGACCATGACAATCTATACCAGTCTTTTCTTCTTGGCCATATCAGGATTCCATCGCTCGACTATGACGAGATCATCACCATCATCTTCGACGATGACTGCTTTTTTCATTTTTACATCACCGTGAGAACTAGAATCATCTGGAATCTCAGGTGCTTTTCTTTTCTTGGA
Source organism: Carnegiea gigantea (assembly GCA_029747015.1). NCBI lineage: Eukaryota > Viridiplantae > Streptophyta > Magnoliopsida > Caryophyllales > Cactaceae > Carnegiea > Carnegiea gigantea. The sequence continues at coordinate 1,134,152 of JAKOGI010000012.1, read as the reverse complement.
TGCTGCGTTGGCATCAGTCAGTGACACCTCTTCAGCTTCCAAAGATGTCTCTTGAGTAGTAGCCCTTGCACTTTCACCATTCCGAAGAGGAGAGTTTTTCTCTGTTTCTCTTGAAGGAGCTTGTGACCATCCAATAAGAACCATTGCATCTGGCTCCTTTTCCTCATCAAACTCCACTCTGCACAAATCCATTTAGGACTGTTCACATAGCAGCAAATAGATAGATAGCTCTAGATAAAGCAATGATAGCAACGTAGTTGGGTTTACATTGAACAAACACATACAGAAAGTTCAAAGACAAACAGTTCAGATTTCAACGTTCTCAGACTCGCAAAACAACCTATCTCAATTCATCATTTCACTTCACATAAGCTAATAGTGTTTCATCTTTCACATTTGCAAACTCTATTGTATAAATTTATTGGTCTCTTGGAATCGGCCTCTCTGATGGCAGCAGTGCTTGAAGAGGTAAGGTTGCCTACATAGATCTCCCCACCCCGCGCAAGCGGGATCCACCTTGGAGTTGTTGTTGTTGTTGTTGTTGTTGTTGTTGTATTTACAAGACTATTGTATGAAGAAAAGAACACCATGTGCACTGTATAGGAAAGACCTTGAATTCAGCAGAATAAAGCTAAAAATGGGCATCCACTTTGCTCTTGTTGTTTCTTTTACTTAATAGCAGCTATTGTGGTTTTCAGATGGGAAGAAATTCACCCTGAAATCTGCAACCCCCACGCTGCACCAAGCAGCCAGAAGTAGACGACATGATGATTGTTGTCTACATCTTAACAACAATGACTATCACATTAAGATCTGATGTAGCCGTAACTGACAATCAGCAGGTGGGAAAGAGGACATAGGGAAGGATGAAGGACAACCTTTGCTTTATGTTGATGTTGCAGGTGAACTCCTGCTGAAGATCCTCAACTGTAATCACTGTACCACCAGTGATTGGAGATGGAAGCTCAGAAAGCACCTGAAGCAGAAACGAAAATGGGAACAGAATCTTAGGGAACAGAATCTGCATATGAATCTAAATCAATGAAAGAGAAAATCCAGACTTATACCTTTTCAAGGTTTGCTTCATAATTTCGTATCATATCTTCATCAAGATCATCACCAACCTCATATAGAAGGGAAGACCCATGCATAACCATTGGAAGGTTCATGCCCAATTTTGCTCGAACAATTTTTTCGATGAAGTCACGCAGCTTCGTCCGTGAAGTATTAACCTCAAGTGTCAACGGCGTCTATTTGAATGGTAGAGTCACAGCAACCAAGGATCAGAAAAAGTAGACAGGGAGCACCAGAAAAGGGGAAACCTTGGGGAGAGGGGGTGTTGAGAGAAAGTCAAGGAGTTCACCTTAGAACAGACAAAACAAGCTTTGTTAGGCTCAAATGGCTCAACTGGCATAAGAAGCAACTTTCTCGTCGGAATCTCGTTACAGTAAGTCATCCTAAAATGAAGGGTGGTTAACATGGAGAAAAGATAAGCAACAGAATTCAGAGTTCGTAAACAAAAGTTTAGTTAGCAAGCTCTTCAATTTGATAAGATAAGAACAAAATGTATATTTGGAGAACGCAACAAGAACAGGCAGATAAAGGGCATCTAAAAAATCCCAGAACAGACCTCAAGTTATGAAAGTCATGCTGCAACACCTTAATAGCCTCAATAACTATCAAGCCAGCAACTATAGCGTTTGTTGTAGCAACAGCATGAACAATATTTCCAGCAATGCCTTTAGCTTCGAATAGGCTATGCACAGGAATACTGAAAGAGGCAGCTCTTATATTTGCCGCAGCTGTGACAAACTCAACAGCTAACTGATCATCCTTATCAAAACATAGGCCTCCAATTTCCTGCACAAGTGGATGATTATATATTCAATACTCGAAGGCAATCAAAGTCTCAGGCTTACCCATCCAAATAGGGGAGAAAGTACACAATAGGCATACCTTCCCTCTCTTCAAGAAAAATAGTTTGAAAGCCTCAAGAAAAACTCGGGAGTTGTCTACAAGGCTCCAAACATCCTGGGGATTCTTCAGCCCCAATGTTGCCATTGCTGAGACAGAAGCCGAGTCACCTCCAGAAGAGCTTTTATCAAAGTTCCCATTTTGCTGATTTTCCAAAGGCAAATCTTTAACATATATCGGCTTTGGTCTGGTGCGATTTTTCCATGTTTCTTCATTTGACAGAGCCACTACAATATTATGGCCAAACACATGATCATATATTCTCCTCGCATAATTCTCAATATCTTCACCATTTCTACGCTCAAACACATCATCTGCACGTTCTGAGGAACTAGCCCCATCACTTGAGCGCACATTCAGATCATTATCCTGATTCTTGTCACCAAACAGCTTGGCAAAAAGCAGATCCTTGGCCCACACTATACAATGAACAAACTGCAGTGCAGAGAACAAATCAGAATCACCAATACAAAATCAACTGGACTGCTGGCTATCTATAACTAGCAAGATAGAGAAGCAAGCGGCAAGGGCAGGAAGAAAACAGCAGCTATATACCTTTGAGGGGGTACTAGTAATGGTACAAACAGGGTAAGTCTTTGGAGCAGGCTTAGGATAGCATTCATAGCATTCTGATTTATCCTTTAGATGCACAGAGACCTGATCACCAGCACAGCAAAAAAAATGCTTTAGAGAAACTCCAAGGTAATCAACCCAGCCCCAATAGCAACACAAATTGAGGCCCAAGAAACAAGATCACAAAGGCCCATGATTTGATGCATGCAACAAAACTTAGTAACGCCAGACAACTGTAGTGAAAAGCAGAAATAGACACCTTAGTGAAGGTTCATAGGTGAAAAACAGCAACGTCGAAATTTCAAGCTGATGGATGCAGCTGTCTATGCAATTCACATGTAAGGATATTCTTTCATGCTTCAAATAAGGCAAATCTCCAATAATAATGAGCTACAAAATCATTAGCCTTTATGAGGAAATGGCAAAAATACTTGTTACAGCAACTTTCGGTAGCTGAGGTATACGTCAAGAGAAAAAATGTAGGACCATTCAAAGATCCCAACATGAACAAGAGACATTTAGTAGCCAACGTTTACAGAAAGCATGGGCATAGAAGCAACTTTCACAAATTCTATCAAAGTATTGACCGACTCAGACATGGTTTTGTGTACTTGAAGTCGATCTTCCAAGTGCACATTCCTCTAACTTTTGAATGCACCAGAATATACTTAAACTGGATCAATGGGAAGACCAACCTATTTTTGTAAATAAAGATTACCCAGATCAAGTTCTAAGCCGGCGAAATACAGGTTAACAATTGCATGCTTCAGTTAGTAGTAGAGATTACAACACATACACATCAACATGGCTGCTTTTTACTTGTAGGAAGTGATAGGTCTTTAGGCACAGCATTAGAAAATCATATTGATTGGGTGAAGAAAATGGAAAAGAAATCATCAAAGTAGCAAGAGGAACCCTAGTCATAAGTTCCTCATAGTTCTGATTGCAATTGTTTGGAAATGACAGAAAACTCACCTGCCCTAGGAAACCAGTTGTCCCACTTTCAATTAATGGGACACCAGCTGCCAAGCAGAGGCGGTTTACATGGCGCCTGGCATCCACATTATCAAGACCATTCAAAACAACATTAAACTGCTTAAAGAAGTCAACATTGAAGTCAGGATTCTTCACATTTGCATGGTATGCTGTAATGTTTATATGAGGCCTAAACTTCAACACAGCATCACGAGCAACCTGGGAAAGATTTCAGCAAAACAAACTCAGTAGTGCACAATTAACCATGAAACAAATAAGCCATAGTGCATGATCAAATTACATACTTTAGCCTTAGACTGTCCCACATGTGATTGTCGGAACAAAAACTGCCTGTTCAAATTGCTAACTTCTATTGTGTCCATGTCAATCTGCAAAAAATGAGCACATTATTAACTTATTATGGACTCAAACACTAATGATAATGTTCCCACAACAGATTCAGATACATAAATGATACTACTTTTCACATCTTTTATACACGCAAATAGCAAAAACTCCAAAATTATCCCTACGGGGTGGACGGAAAAGGGCAAAGGGAGTCCATAACACATTACAGTAGATTACGGATGACAATGGGCAAGGAATAACCAAGTCCCTCTCAGGATCCACCTGCTGGGCATAGGCAAAGCGAGGACATCCCCTACCTGACTCCATGCCTTACAGAGTACAAATGATTTTATTTTTTATTTTATTTTTTGGAGGGAGGGGCTAGTATAATGATGCCTTTTATGCTCATATTTGAACAATTTAAAAAGTCACAGTGAGCATTTTTTTCAGCTATAGACTATAGAAAAATGCCTCATGGTGAAAACTTTTCTTGTCGTACTTTTTTGTGAGCAGTACAATATCTTAACGAAATAATAACTAATAGAGCAATGAAGTGCTAATAAAATAAAAAACTGACGTAATCCAAACCAGTCATTTCATAAAACAGCATCACTGAGGCAAAAAGTAATATATAGACGAGCAATCAGTCTGATGATGTGATAAATTACAAAATCAGCTCAAGTTTTATGTCACAGGGGCAAGCAAAGCAAATATACTCATCCAACATCATATATCTCATAGACAATACAAAGCCTTCAACTATCAGCCATCAGGGAACTCAATGTCACATTTAACCTTTAGTTTCAAATAACCACAGAAGTTCAGGCAAACCAAGAAAATCCACAGTTTGCCCAGTAATGCATAATTGAGCCTAGCCAGCTCAGCTCGCTCAAGAGTAATACAAATGTTTTTTTGGTTAGGTATGGACCTGGGTGCAAAAGACAATTTTAGCATTCGCATGAATGTGTGTCCAGATCACATGAACTCATCTATAATCCTCTCCCCTCCCCCCCTCCCAACTTTGTGTGCATCCAAGAGACAAACACCCCTTCCCCAAGCAAGATGGCAGTACCACACCGCCAAGATACCACCGTCTAGAAGGTCCAAACTTCCAAGATCCAGTCCTTCATCATCTTCAATGGACACATTTCTAATTCCCCCTCTACTAGCATCACTCATCACTAATTAAGCCATCACAAGCTCCACCATTGTTGCAGCTGTCCCTCTTTTAGGAACACCAACAACGCCACTGTGACTTAGCTTGCAACTATGCTCATCTCCAGCCTTTCTCTTCCATCTTCACTCCTCTGTCTCTGTCCCTTCTTTCTGATTTCATACTATTTCTCTTTCATGGCCACTATGCTAGACGTTTTGGTTTGGATGTAAAAAATTAAGCCAGGCCAAGATTGGAACCTAGTAGTGACGTCCAAGCCAACGATCAGGTCCAAACTTCTGAGGCTCAGTGAGCTCTGAGCAAGTCCTAGCTCAATTCTAGCTCCTCAGATGAGGGAAGCAGCACTAACATAGCCCGATAAGTTTCCCCCTAAGATAACAAGCCTGAAAAATGAAACACTTAGCACTACATAAAACGTGAAACACATTCATTCCCGCATCCTCAGATCATCCTTCCCTTCCAAATTTTAACAAAATTGTTTCCAAAAATAACAGACATGTGCAAGACACAGCATCACCACATTTTAAACACATTTTACCAGAATCAAGGCGCCCAACGGGTTGTCAGTAACCAAACGATCCTGGCAAATCACAAATTTAGCAGTATATAGAGCATGAAGCAAGTTTAACCCTCACTCTCTGAGATTATTCTTCCTTTCTCAGATGCTTTCATGAAATTGATGTTTCAGTATTGCTTACCATTACATTTCTTTTATCTAAATAATTGCGTATTCAATTATTATCTCCTCCCTTCGCAAATTGTAACTTTGATTTCAGCTTATTTTCAAAACACCCCAAAAAAGAAATGCCCTTCACATGCCCAAATTTTTTTTCAATGTCTGTCAGAAAAACATCCCTGCTTGCCCAGAAACAGGTCCCCTACATAAATCTCCTCAGACTTTGCTTCAGTCAGATCAACTCAACTGAGAAATAATAGAAAGAAACCAGAAACAGCTATACACGGGATTAATTCCATGACTTCCGTTAGTCTGTAACTTAGATAATTAACAGTACAGGATCATCTAATAAAAGGGAACCGCTGGCTTCATTTCCAACTAAGTCAAACAGACAATAACTGCTCAGATACACGTTATTAGATGTGTTTGTTATAATTCAGAAATCTGGCACCTTGTATTAGTCACAGTAGTACAGTATGCACAAAATTCAATGCTCTCAGTTTTAACTCACAAAATCATTCAAAGACGTCAGCTTTTATTTGGAGTCTACAAATCATAGCAAACTATGCTTGGCAAAGCCTTGGAGGCTTGTATACAACAAGACTCTTTTACAGAACTTAAAACACCAAAATAGTATACCAAAAATCCTCAGGTATACCCAAATCCAGCTTTTATAGACATTCTGATACATGTTCTACAGTAGGAACTCCTAACGAGGATTGGTGAGCACTATGCATTCTGAAATATTGCAGTCCATATCACAAACTTCTTGTTCAGTATAATAACAGAAATCACATGGTTGAAGTTCGGACATTCGGTTATTCAATCCACTTCACATTCTCACATGTGTGCCGCTCAAAAACCAAAATCAGTTTATTCAAATACCATCAAGTAAAAAATCTCCCAAATTTAGACTTGGACTTTTAAAGGCAGGTTTGCGTCCAATCAGCTCTGGCCAGCCTTACAGAATGAGAAAGTCGAGTTGAGGCCAGAATTACATTTGGAAAAAAAACAAAAAACCAAAACAAAACAATGATGATGAGCAAAACACCAAAAGCTGAACATTTAGCTTTAAACATGTATGTATTCAGCGATATAGTCATCGCATTTCACATGACTTAACAGATACCCCTACTCATGAACACATGAGCTCCCTTTAAGTAAAAGACCTAAAACCCAGAAACCCCGCAAAATCTCAATTGAACCTACGCATACAACAATAACCTAAAAAATTACGTGAATAAGCCGTAGCACGAGGAAAGACGGAGAAATCTCACGATATGGATGTCTTGGAAACCGGAGAGAGCAAGGGTTTTGAGAAGCTCACAGCCGATACCACCAGCACCAACCATGAGCACTTTTGCGCCCTGATTTCACGCAACAGCAGTAGAACACACCAAATCAAAGCAGGAAACCCTAGAATTTTGAGAAGAGGAAAGTAGGGCACGCCATGCAAGAACTAAATTGAGAGGTGGAGTTACCTTCATGGCGTCCAACTGCTGCTCGGAAGCCATGCGAGGAAGTGAATCTCGATGAGAGAGAAGGAGAGTATGGGTGAGAGTGAGATGGAGAGAAGGGAAGTTATGTTGAGTAAGCAGTACGACGAAAACTGGATTTGGAGGAGGGTTTATTGTGTTTGAGAAAGGGGGGAATCTAAAATGTTGATTTGCGTCCAGATTCGCCGACGAACGGCGCAAGAGCGGGCGCCAAAAAGCAAAATAAAAAGGCCTATTGCTGCCTCACCCACCCCCCTTCTCTCTCTCTGTCATTCTCGGTCAACCGATCAACTCTTGGTTCGTTCGTGCAAGGTCTGCAGTCCATGGCCGTCAAGAATTCAGGTCCCAATTATCTCGGGTTCGAAAAAATCGAATATTTTAACAAAAATTTTATATTTAAACTCTGTCCAGATTATAAAATAGACAATTTGTTCAGATCCGAACCTGAATTTTAGATATCTTAATTTTGATATAATTCTTGGATACAACAACAACAACAACAACTCCAAGTATGGGTCACGCTTTCGCAGGATTTGGGGAGATCTAGATATAACCAACCTTACCTCTACCAGTATTTCCGCCCATAGAGATGCTGATTCCAAGAGGCCCACAAAAATCAATTTTTGAGGAAACATTTTATGGGGAAAGCTAAGTGTAATTAACAGGGAATGGGTTAAGGAGAAAAAAAAAAGGCAGCAGTAATTATGTAACCATAAGTGCAACAGAGCAGAAGGAGATATTGTACCTTAACAACAAAAAGCAGGCAGACGTTGTCTCTTCCCAGACGCAATGATATAATTCTTGGATATTTTGATCAAAAATTATATAACGGAACCCGAACCTGAATTTTCAAAGTCCGAACCAGGTTATCCAAAGTTGTTTTATAAAATTTCCTAAAAATTTTGAACCAAAAGTACACATAAATCTAATTGTCCGATGTCCAAACCCGATTGTTCAAATTCATCCGAACACGAAATACTTCAAAAATTCAGACAACCCGAACTCGAATGCCCAAACCTGAACTCGATCCGGATTTAAATTCAGAGATAATAAATTATCCGAATTTTAAATTCGGACATAAAAATTGTGATTGTATTCGACTTTTTTCAGGTCGGACAAATTCGGGTAATCGGATCTGACGGATTTTTGTCAACCCTAGTCTACACATGCTACAAATTATATGGTAACATCATACATAGATCTAATTGTCATGTACTCATGTGCTTCAAAATTTTATGAATTCTTTCAAACGCACCTTGTATTTTTGCCCTTCTTAGAGGAGGATTTCTTTCCTCCAAATGCATCATTTCACTGTAGTATAAGTGACGTTGGTACATCACTCGCTCTCCAACCTTGTTTGTATTTCTGTCACCTTCAGTGAAGTATCAAATAAGATTTTTATTGTCAGGATTATTGCATCGTACAAGTAGCCAAATACATATTTGTGCAACTTTAAAAGTAAAACGATGAGTACGTTGGCTGTTGGATTCAGTTTATTTTCCTTAACTTGTTGTATTATTGTTTGTAGTTATTTTAACAACTTTAAATAAATGAATGTGGTAATACCAATGTCACGAAGAGCTGGACCCCTAATCCTTGCGGTGAATATGAATAGTGATCTCGACCAAACCAAGCACAAAATTACCATGGATGTATAGAAGCATGACGCACTATAAGATATGCCACCATAAAAGCATAAAATAAAATAAAATAAATCATCAAGGGATGTCAATGCGTGTTCGGCAAACGAACGTAACTTCACTAGAGATCCAACATGGATCCACTCTTTGTGGTGAGATTTTGGGAGTTTCATCTATTTAAAGATACTGTCAATTATTTATCGTTTCATCAAACTCAACATATCTCATTTTTAACTCATTGTAACCTACAAGATTCATAAATGAAATTTATTCGACCATATTCCATTGCCTATCAACTAATCTCAATTGCTACTATTTTTTTTTTTTTGAGTTCTTAATGACTAATTCCAATTTCACCACTCCAAATAATATACCTTATAGCAAAGACTTCTAGTTATGAAGCGGATCAACAGTTATACCTTTGAGATTGGGGTGCATGAAAGAAGATCAAGATCGGCTTGCCTAAAACTGAGTCAGAGGGCGTGCTTGGCTAATATTCTCTTGGGCTATAAGTAACTATTTGAACAAACCAAACATCTAATTTTTTGTATTTGATGAAGTAACCATATGATTTTTTTGTTCTTTGTCAGATCCAATAAGCTAATTTGAAAAAACTAAAGCTATTACCTATGTATAAATAATTTGTTGAAAATTAGCTATGAACTCGACTGTAACGGCCTGAACCTAAAATTCTTGGTAATTACTTCAACTATCCTAATCGCAAATTAATTAAGTTGGACGCCGCATTTCAAATTATCATTTTATGTATATATTTTGCATCGCAAGTTGAAACGACGCCGTGACCTCGACATGAACATTGTAATGCTCATTGAATAACTTCTTCAAGTTCTGATTAATATTTAAATGCCCGCATAGTAATACTAAATAAATAAATAAATAAAATTTTGACGTAATCATTTGCAAATGACACTTCTTCGCATTGGCATTCCATTCCATTTTACACATATTCATTATTTGAAGAGTCGAACTTATGAAACATTTTTCATTATAGCTAGTTGGTTAATCATTTGCAAATACCATCCAATTTTACACATATTCATTATCAAATATCACTCCTTAACAAATAACCATTTGCAAAATGAAAAATCACCATTTGATAATGAGACAGCTGCATGTCGAACAAATTCTGAAAAACTAGTACATTGAGAGACAAAAGATATTATGTTTTGCCGTCCATGTTAAAATTCAATTTTTTAGTTAAAAAAAAATTCCAAGATTGGTCTGCACCCACATAATAGCATGATAAGTAGATAGTTACTTTCGGGAAAAAAGTATATACATGTAAATCGAGTAGACGTTGATAACCCCAAACAAACAAACGTGCCATGAAAAAAGATAATGATTTGATACTTTCAACTATGGGCTAGATTGGCTATTGTACACACTTATCATACATGTGAATGGAATAGATGTTGATACCCCTCCAAAACAAACAAACATGTCATGAAAAAATACTATAATTTGATACTTTTAACTGTGGCCTACATTGGCTATTGTACACACTCATCATGCATCACAAAGGGTCTGTTCCTTTGGCTAATAAAGACGGTTGTTAAATGGGTGAAATTGATATAGATGAAAGAAGTTTGTAAAGGTTGAGAAGAAGTTAATTTTTTTTTAAAAATAATTGGTAAAACTTAGTTAAAGCTTGAGAAAATCGGAAGAAATTGGCAAGAATTGAAATTTGTTGACAAAAAATGAGAAGGAGTGGGTTTTTTTTTGCTAGTCCAGTTGTTGTCATAATATTTCATAATTAACGAAGTAACTAAACTTTGTAATACTTTTACACTACATTATGGGGGGGGGGGGGAACTTTCACAAGTGTTGCTCTAAATGTTTACAAATGTACAACTTTTAATGTATTTATATCGTTGTTTTAATGCAAAATTTGAGGATTCTCTCTCTATATGTGTGTGTATATGTATATATATACACACACGTACACACACACACACACATATATATATATACGCACACACACATATATATATATATACATATATATATATACACACACACACACACGAATATGTACGTATGTGTATATGTCTATACATATAGATTTTATGCATGAAGTAGTTTGATGGAATATACAAACACGTGCTTCAATTTTAATATGATGTAATCGAAATAAGGGTCAAATGGTAATTTAAGAATCTTGTTGGACTGTTGATGAGAATCTTAAGCATGATGTGAAATAAATTAGAAATCAAGTAGCTAGTGAAAATTGGGAATCTTACCCTACATGAGATTAAATATTTGTAAAGTTGACAATGGCTCGTGGTTAGATGTTTGTGTCACTTACTTTTTGGAATGGATCGTTGTGATTACGTCCATGTACTTATGAATATCATTATATTTGTCTTACAAGCGAATGACATTATTAGATTCACTTCTACAACTATTGCCAACAAAAAAAAATCCAATATAATTATACTTATGCACAAAATTATAATTACTGTGTCCAAACAAAAGATGCAATTTCAACTATGCGTTCATTCAATACACCCCTAAAAAAGCCCTTGGGAATTTTATTTGCTGAAATATAATTAATTTTCATATGTCAATTTGCAAACCGTGAAAGTTTTGAGGATGATTGGCAAATGTTCGGAAATCTTTGTAAGAGTTGGTAGGAATTTGCAAGAGTTTGGAAGAATTGGTAAGTGTGGTAAAAGATTAAGATTTTTGTAGAATGATTTGGAAAAAGGGTAGAAGTTGTTAAATATTAGTAAAATTTGGCAAATTTACATTTCAATCCAATGAGTTCCTACCTAAAAAGATTGGAGAGGGGTTAAAGGGTTATAGCAAAAATCTATTGCAATTAAAAAAAAAAAATGAATTTGTCTAATAAAAAAAAATTCATATATGTTTATGATTTTTTTTTCACTCCAAATCTTAAAATTAAGCATAAGATTTTTCATACGTTAATAGTTCGAACTCGACTTTAATATGAACTTAGTTTTGTTTGATTTATCCAATCAAAAAAAGTCGTATCATCACAAATATTTTTCGAATTTAGATATCATTTGATTTATTCTGCTCAAATTTAACCCGAATATAAATCGTTAACGCTTATCATATAAACCCTAAAATATATACTATCCGATTCTTGAACCGTCAAACATGACACCAAAGATTATAATCATCTAAACAACTAACGATACTACTCCATAATTAAAAGTTTAATAACAGTGGACCATAACTTGGAAAATTCCAGCCAGTTAATACTACACAAATGTAAGTCCACAAGAAATACGAACCCTTGAATTTGCTCACAGCAAATTGAAAAATTCCAATTTTGAGATTCCCCATTTCACCTTGCCTCGTTTTCTTACCCTCCAAGGTCTACTCATATTCTCTCTCTCTCTCTTCCTCTCTTTCTACTGCACAAAGAAAAGCGGCTGGAGCTCCTACACTTCCAGGCTTCAACACCTTCCCCCCCAACCCGAAAGCCGCATTTCTGACGATTCCGGTCGATCATCCGTACAATGTGAACCCTCGCTTCTCTCTCCTCCATCTCAAATTCGTAGCATGCGTTTTCTTCATTTTAGGGTTTAGATTTTGTCAATATCAGTGATCACAAACTCTTAGCAAATTTTGCAAATGTAGATTGATTTACTAGTAAAATAATGCACGTTATCATCTATTTGTCACTTTTTGCTGGTTCCATGATCTGTTTAGCGCTTCTAATTTGTGGGTTTTTTGGTTTTGTGATTGTTGATGAATGCAGTGGGTCACAATGAAGCGAGGAGCCAGAGAGGTATTTGGAAGCAATGCCCCTTATGCCAACGGTCACGGTATTCTATTTTATATTTTTGGGAAAAATTGTTTGCTTGCTTGAAATTTGTACCTTTTTTTTTGGGTTTAATTTTTATGGCTGATGCAGATGATTTTGTACCAAATGTTGGCACAATCCATAGGGAATTTGATGGCTGAATGTACAATCTTGTTTCCCAAAATTTTGATGCTGCCTATTTTTTGATGTTGTTTTGGTGGAATTCTCATTTTCTTACAATTTTGCCAAGGCCTTTACATACATATGCATGTACCTTATCTTAATACCGGCTGCTATGCTCTGTCTTTAGATTAAAAAAGCCTGAGGCGTGCCAAGGGTCCCGGGGCCTGAACTTCGAGGCGAAGGCATGGGGTTTGTAGATGCGAGGCGCACTTTTACTAAAAATGTTTGAACATTATTACAAAACCATATTTCTTTGAAAATAAGCTAGATAATGGCATCAAATAAGTAATTTTCACCAACCTTACAAAAAAAAGAAGAGAGAATCAATTAAACACAGCAAAATACATTAAAGCATTAAACACAACTCAGTTAGATTACTATGAATTGAACTCCAAAAACATTACACATGGTGCCAGCCTGCCAGGAGGAGGGGGGGAGAGAGAGAGAGAGTCCGAGAGAGAGAGAAAGAAAGGGTGAAAGATAAAGAAGCACCAAAAAAAAAGAACAAGGGCTCGGTACTATTGTAGCACTGTAGGAGGCACCATTTTCGACTTCCTTGAAGTCCCCCCAAAAAAAAAACAAAAGGGAACAAAGAAAAATCTTCCATGGCGGTTGAATAACAGAGGAGGAGGAGGATGAAGAAGAAAGTCTGAAAGAAGACAGGAGAACAAAGCATTTACTAGATTGTTGTCACTAGAGTTAGAGTTTTCAGTTCCAAACTCAAGTTCAGCACTAGCAATTTGCTTTGCTATTGCTATGTTTATTTCCAGCAGCTACTTGATTGAAAGGCTTCCACAAAAAAAGAGGGGTCGAGGCCCCTTAACGGTTTTTTCTTTTTTTCCCAAATGGTATGTTATGATCTATAAAGTGCGGGCTTCGCGGGCTTTGCACCTCGGTCTGAAGCCTAGAGAAGCCCAAAAAAGCGTGGGCTTCAAGAATCCATTCCAAGGTGCACCAGGGTGGGCTTCGGACTTTTGTGAGCCTAGGCGCCCCCCAGACGTGCTTTTTTAAGCACAAGCTCTGTCTCTATCTCTTTAGTAAATTCACGTAGATTACATAAATGATCCAAATGTTTGTGAGGGTTTGAAGAATTTTCTAAAGTTCATAGAAGATTTGGATCCATTTGGTGGACATCTGATCGGAGCTAGCAATATGGGTTTACATAGGCATCTTCTGTAGAGCTATTTGAAGCATTTTGGTTGATGGTGACGGCTGTAGCCAACTTGTGTCAGTAACGTGTGTTGATGTATGCTATGATACTAAGTACTTGGTTCCACTTTGGAGTAGGAATTGAAAACTATTGAGGAAAAGGAGTGGATAATCAAGACCAGAGCATAAATGGGTTGCAAATATTGGGTGGGCAGAACATAACAGTATACACGGGAAATCCGCGTTGATTCACACGGTCTATGTGGGCCTCTGCAGACATAAGCTTGGCTTCTGTCAGGAGCTGACCCAAACAAGGAATGATATGCACTGCTTGTGGGTTGTGCAGATTCTGGCCTTGGATGCTTGGTGCATTTTGACAATTGCTAGCTGTACAGAACACTGGTGGCCCTTGTAAGGCCATATGGCCTATTTGGATGGCCCAGACGAATGCTAGCTTGCTTCTGTTGTTGGCTTGCCCGAGCAGAGGAGAACAGGGTGGCCCGTGTGAGGTCCTTTGCTGTGGAGTCCTTCAATTCGTTGAAAGAATTGGTTTCTATCCTATCCAAAATCAGTTATTTTCTAAAACTGACACATCAGACAGAATGGTTGTCTGTTCTTATCAACTTGTTTGCTTTCATATAGTACATGAATTATTTTACTCTCTTCATAATTGGTTTTGATCAATCTCCTAAAGTATTGAAAGAAATTCTCCTAGCGTTGGTGGCCGTGAGAATTGTGACTTTGAAATGACAAATTGTCGGGTGAGAATGTCTCACATAAGAATTATGGTGACATAGACTCCCTCGGGGTGACTTTTTAAAGGTTTTTGAGATAGCACCTTATCGACTTGGGGGTGACTAATAATTGAATTTTATTAGATTCACCCCTACATGAATTATTGGTTACCATCATATTCATTAGAGATCACCATAAAAAATGTCAATCCATAATAATTCGTAGGTAAGACAGTATGACAAAAGACTTACTAGAGCTTTGAGATGTTCTAAAGTGTATTTGCTCGTAGGTAAGACAGTATGACAAAAGACTTACTAGAGCTTTGAGATGTTCTAAAGTGTATTTGCCACTAACCCTTTAGCGAATTTGTAGTGAGGGCAAAGAACACTTTAAAAAGAGTGTTTATCATGATCCAAAGTATTTTTCTATACCCACTCCTTGAAGGATATGTGCTGTTGTAGCTGTGATAAGTAAAAGGTGCAAAATACTTTGATATTTTCCTTCAAAATCAGTGGGTGCATTTGAGCATAGGCATTGATCTTTCCTTCAGAGCAGGTCTTACCTGATTTTTGCGCCCACTAGCCCTAATTATCACCATTTTGTGACCCAGTGAAGTCTGAACTCTGAAGCTCTTTCCGTAAGTCAGTTCTGTATTCTTCTTGAGTCCACTGTCTTTGCATTGTGTTCTTTTATTTATTTCATTATTTTTGTTGGAGGAAGGATGTCTGGTTGATAATTCAAATTCTCTGTACGTGCTAGTGGACCAGTGGTACCGGTGGTATTGCTGCTATGTAGTTGTTCTGGTCTCATGTTCATACTATGCTGTCCTCTTTTTTCCCCCCCGTTGTATCTATTGCGACTGTTTTCTAGGGAGTTACCTTACAAAAGGTTTTAATCCATTTAAACCATTTACACAATTTCCCCCGTGAGGCTCTGTGAGAATTCGTCTTCTCACCTGCAAGGGTAAGACTACTTTTACGTATGGATCTCCCCAAATCTTGCTAAAGTAGGGTTCGCACTAGGTAGCGTTGTTGCTTATTACTTTCATTATTGATCTACTATTTGCTTTCTCTGCAACTTTTTGCAACTTGTATCTTCTGCAAATCAAGGATAGTAGCTTGCTTTGATTATTTTTGGTTTGGCGCAGTCGCTTTCAGAGTACATGTTGTTAATCATCATCTGATTCTTTATTATCGAATTTCATTGTCCTTCTATTCGTAAGTTTCCCATTTGTATATATATTTTCCCTGTTGCATTATCACTGTGTGCACCGCACCCTCACTTGCCAGTTGTCAGACTGCTGCCTGGACATTTTCGCTGATGCATTCATGAGTGGGTGGCAGGGCAAACTGTAAATGTGATAGTCTTAAGTCTATTTTTGTCTGTTTCGGTAGCTGCAACTTGCTTTCTCAGTATTTCTCTGACATTTTAAGCTTTCCTTTGATCCAGATCATTGTGCAATGAGGAATAAAAGGACTAAGTTGTTCAATGGAGGGAGAGTAACTAGCAACATTATCGATTTTTCTGATCCATCCACTCTCCAGAATGTTCTACACAACATCAATTCGAGTAAATATGGAAGCATGGAAAAGGAAATAAAGGATTTAGTTAATCGCTGTATGCAGTCAAGGAATTCCATGATCCAACTGCATCCGGATATTGAATGCACATCTGCAGTCACAAGACACAATCTGAGTGGAGAAGCAGAGTTGGTCAGTAAAAAAGTTGTTGACTTGGACAACATCCAAGCTATGCCAAATGTCCCAGCTGCTGGTCCTGTAGTCATTATTGACTCCGATGATGATGACGGTGAAGACCGAAAACCTTTCCATCATTTCCAAAGTATTGCTTTTCCTACGCTTCCTATTGGACTACTTCAAGATAATCTGCTGGTGCGATCTCCTGCCTCTCTCACAGTTATGCATTACATCATTTGTTGGAAATTTGTGGAATCATACATGAGCTGCTTTTGCTTGTCTAATAGTTGAGTGTTTCTTGCCTTTGGACTCTATTTTCCCTAAAGCTTGACCGTCATGATATCAGAATGGTTATTATCCTCGGTTCTCAAGCTAGTAGTTTCTTATTATTTTTCTGTTCTATTTTTGTCGTGATATTATAGTCTAGAATTCGGTTGCCCCTGTGAATTGTCGCTAGTAAAAGCTGATATATATGGCTATAATAAACTGAAGGGATAGCTGAAATAGAATTCAGCATAGAAGACTGCAGCTTGTTGTGGTGTGCTGGTTTGTACTGGATGTTTTACAAGGCAATCCACGGGTTTAAACTTTAAAGCAGTGGTCAAAGCTGTTTGCGCGACACATGGTAATATGGTATGGACTCAGAATATGCAATCCAGTACAAAGCAAAGGGGATTCAGATGTGAACCTTCTAAAATCCCGATATCCCATAAAATAATAAAATGAATCCTGTAGTAGGGCATTCATTAGTGCATTGTGCTACAGCTTTAGAGTCCAACCATTATGTGCAGTGTTCATTGGCTTCAAAGTGAGACACTTTACTGTTATAGAATGACTTTAGATTTCCATCCCGTGTCTTTCCCAACCATGCCTGTCAATTCTCCTTTTTCTTTCTTTTTTTTGGGGGGGGGGGGAAGGGAGGGGTTCTATAAGTTGTCGGTCAAGTTGCATTCTGTCCTATTTGTGTTTGTTTCTGAGGCAGCTGGTTGAAAACAGCTTAACAATGATTCTTGATAAACCAGTTAACCTAGACCTGGAGTTGTTAACCATTCATCTAATTCCCTATCGGTGCAAAAGGTCACATGAATAAAAAAAGAAAGGGTTAGTGCATTAACACGCAAGACATGATTTACTAATGAAATTCCATATTCGCTGTTCCAGGAAAAAATGAAGTTCTGTATTCGCCTTTTGCCTATAAATAATAATCCCATTAGAGCGTTGGGTTGTCACAACTCACGAACGTCAAATCATGAAAATCCTAACTTTAAATGTACCCACTAATGTACAATGTCTAAGGTGTCCATCAATTTTAATTGATAGGGTGGAAAAACTCAATCCATGCTCTATATCATGCTTACGATTATGCTTTTGTGTCCTATCAGTTTTACATGTGGTAGAGGTCTACATTTTCTAATGACCACCAGATAATGTCATATTTAAAAGGGTTAGGACTGATGATAAGTAGTTTCCCTATCTGTTTGTTCTTTTGCATTTAAATCAATGTGCTGGTTACTTCTTTTCTTTGCTGACCTTTGTACTTCATCACTTAAGGTCTATTTGCTTAGAGACAGGCTTTGTTATGGGTTCGAATTTAATCTTTTCATGTTTAGACTAAAGGCTTGAATACATTGGATCGCAGGTTCAATTCCCCCTCTTGTATTGTATTTGCAGTTTGGCCTCATATGGACCCCAAAAGAATCTTTTAATTATCTTGTTTTTAGCTTATCTTACATTATTTTCTACCTTTTCCACAAAAAAAGGTTGATAATGGCGCTAGGGTTGATGCTTCCAAAGAGGAGAACAAACGGATTCAGAAAGATAAGGGTGTCTACTTGGGTGTTGAAAATGATATACAAGAGGATGATCATGAGTCTACAGCTGAGGATGATGGACTCTCAGATATATGGAAGCAGATGAACATTGCATTAGAGTACTCCAAGGTACTATTATGCCTCAGTACTTCTGCAATCTGCTGTTCCTGTTTCAGATATTGTTTCATTGTTACAATGTTAATTTCATGTGGATCCCTTTTCCCCTAAATTATGTTGTCAGACAATGCTAGCATATATCATAAAATGGTGCTGTGCAATTTAGTTATGTGTCTATTTATTGGTGTTTTTTGGTTGTTTGGATTGTCTTACAACGCTAAAAGTTGTAAAGAAAATTAGAAAGAAAGGACGAAAGGTCATGTGAATTATAATGCTATACATGTATTTTTGAGATCTTAATGTTTCGCCTTCCATTCTATTAAGTTTTATCTTGATATTGCATGGCATACTTTGAGTCAATGTAATTTAAAACTTTGTATGCTGGTGTATATATGCATAAACAGATAGGCTTACATGCTAAACACCAAAAGTTAAGTTTGAAGTATATGCATATATTTGGTGCGATTGACAGATATTTGAATAAAAGTCAAGAACATTTGCTATGGAGAATCTCATGTCTTGTTCCTTCATTGATGTTCTGGAAAGTGTAATGCATTTGTTCATATAGTTGTCATTAGGAAAAGTGTAGACAAGAATGTAGTGTTTGCTGCAAGTCGGTGTCATGTATACCTTAGTCAAAACTGAAATTCAGGGAGTGCTTCTTCACATACAGAAGATTCCACATATACCTTAGTCAAAACTAAAATTCAGGGAATGCATCTTCACATACAGAAGATTTCACATACTGAAAAAAAAATCTCAAATGAAATTGAAATGCCTCATTTGGAAATTGAAATGCCTCTTTTTAAGAATGTGTATGTAATACGTGAGACATCAACTCAGCGTTTGAGCTTTTGCTAGTAGTTTGCTGCATTACCTCATACATGGTGTTGTAACATTTAACGAATTCAATGTTAGTTTGCTTGAATGGAAAGAGCTGTTCTGCTGCAGATCTGGTATTGGGCTACAGTTATTGGTTTGGCGCCAATGAAATATTAGTTCGTGTTCATTGCCTTTTGGCCTTCTAAAATGATATTCTGCATAGAAGTTTCTTTGTTTTCGTTTTTTCCCCCTTTTGCATTGTGTTTCTTCTCCTCTCCTCTCTTTTGTTTAGTCTCTCTGTCACGTGCGTGCATGCTCTGTGCATGCACGGCCATGTGCTCATGTGTGGATTCTCATATGGGTGTGAGCATATCTTCGATTCTTTGTTCTTTCTAGTCATAGGAGCGTACAAATCTTTTTCTCACTATGGACAGGACAAGGCAGTTTTCTGTGTTCTGTGATGTATTTGAATCATTTCAAATTGTTCCGACTTCTATATGGAGATTTGGACCTTTTGGACGAAATGACTCGCTGCCGGTCTCTTACCTTAAAACAAATGGTACGTAATTTTCACGGCCGTTCATCTTGATTTCTAATCTCGGACCCATTAGACTGGACCTTGCAGATCTTGTTTTTTTTGAAGTCGCTGATAAATTTGAAGTTTGCATTCATTGGTCATTATGTATTGATGTTACGTTTTTATTCTATTCTTTGTTGCCTCCATAGTCAAGTTTTTGATCCTATTAGGTTATTGGTGGTGTCATCAGTCTATTGTTGTCTTTTAGTTTTCTGTGGTCTTATGCTTATAGTGTCTTTCCAGGCTTGAGCTTATCTGATATACAGTTCAGTTTGATTGACAAGCCTTTCTTTGTGTTTAGTGTCTAAGATTAGGGGACACCTGCCCTTGTTCTTTTCTATGGAGTGTAGAGGTTTACCTCATTTCATATAATTTAGTTTCATTTAAAAAAGAAGGAAAAAAAAAACCCTGTCGGATTGTATTCTGTTTTGACCTCTTGAAGAACTGTGCTAGCTGATTTTTTTTTTTTTTTTTTTTTTTTTTTTGTAGGATGTTCCAGCTGATCAATCATCTGATCATTCTACAGATGATGACGAGGGCTGTGATCATTCATTTGTCCTCAAAGATGATCTTGGTTACGTCTGTCGTGTCTGTGGCGTCATTCAAAGGTCAATCGAGACAATATTTGATTTCCAGTACATAAAGGTATTACTTGTTTGCTTCTTCAGTTATTGATATGAAATTGAGCTTTTCATCTGATTGGTGAAGCATTGATGCGTAACATTTTGACTGGGATATTCTTATGCATTTACCTGTGGAATGAATGTGTCTGGCTATTTGTGGCGATTCAGAAACTGTTGATGTATGTCAGATCACACAGGATAAGTTACAAATGATTCGATTTCACCCATCCGTCAATAAATTTGAAGATTGCAAGGCTGCATTTAGCTTTCTAATATTAGGGTAGCATGTGCTTAATATATTTGTAGCTGCATAAGAGAAGAGTGGTGTTCATTTTTTTGAGGATCTCTAGCCATTGAGATGTGGATGCCTGACTTGGCGGTTTGGCTTAACATATTAGTCCTTGAGGATTTGATATTAAGTCTCACCTCCTTTCTCCCCCAATCTCTGAGATCTTGGTGTTTGATTATATATGGCATATTAATACACATGCCCAAGTCTTATTTTCAAAAGTGCATTACAAGATTTTAGTGTGTAGTAAGGCCAAATGACTGACTGTAGGTTTACTTTCTTCTGCTTCCGATGATCTCTTGTAGTAGCATTATATGGCGTGTACATGTCATTTTTTTTTGATAAGGAAAAATATGTATATTAAATAAAAGGATCAATGAATGGATACAAAAGATTATATACAACCAATATACAAGCTATCCACAAAGTTCACCAAATCAAAAGATGAGGAGCAAAAATTCCCCTTATTCCAAAAATAAAGAGTCTTGATGAAATTGTCTTTTAAGTGCTGAAGGGAAGTTTTTGTTTTTTGTAAATTTGCACATATGTTCTGCCTATGCTGTAATTTGTATTTGGAAACTGGTTTCTGGGTGTCCATCAATACTGGTGTTTGCATTTCCTCTGGTGTCTTATTCTGCCTGCCATGTCATAAAGCTGGATGTACTGTGGCTTTGGTTACTGCTTTCTTTTACTTTCTTTTTCTCATAATCAGCATTATTGTTGATATCAGACTGCTCGTACAAGGAGTTATCGATCTGATTCACGATCTAACAGAGAGAATGACGGCGGTGGGGTCAATCTGGACAAGTTGTCTGGGCATGATTTGACAGTGACTGAAATCTGTCCTCATCCCAGACATCAGAAGCAAATGAAGCCTCACCAACTAGAGGGCTTTAACTTCTTATTAAGCAACTTAATTACCGAAAATCCTGGTGGCTGCATTCTAGCTCATGCTCCTGGCTCTGGAAAAACTTTCATGATCATCAGTTTTATGCAGAGTTTTCTGACACAGTACCCAGATGCTAGGCCACTGGTTATCCTGCCTAAGGGTATACTTCCTACATGGAAAAAGGAATTCCAGAGATGGCAGGTGGAGGACATTCCTTTGCTTGATTTCTACTCCATGAAAGCTGACAATAGGGTTCAGCAAATGGAAGTTTTGAAACAATGGGTAGACAAGAGAAGCATTCTGTTTTTGGGCTATAAACAGTTCTCTTCTATAGTCACTGGTAACAGCACGTGCAAGATAACTGCTAATTGCCAGGAGATACTGTTGCAGTGCCCAACTATTCTCATCTTGGATGAAGGGCACACTCCGAGAAATGAGAACACTGATGTGCTGCACTCACTTTCTAAGGTTCAGACCCCGAGGAAAGTTGTCTTATCTGGTACATTATATCAAAACCACGTCAAAGAGGTCTTCAATATCTTAAATCTGGTTCGACCCAAATTTCTTAAACTGGAGACTTCTAGAATCTTAACGAAGCGTATCATGAGTCGGGTTCAATTTTCTGGGTGCCGGAAGCAATTGAAAGGGCAGGGAGAGAGCGGATTCTTTGAGCTTGTCGAGCATACCCTTCAACAGGATGATGATTCTAAAAGAAAGGAGGCTGTGATTAAGGATTTGAGGGAGATGACAAGCAAGGTTCTCCATTACTACAAAGGAGATTTCTTGGATGACCTCCCCGGACTTGTGGACTTCACTGTCCTACTTCGCCTGACCCCAAAACAGAAGTCTTCTGTACAACATCTGAAGAAGTCAGAGAAAACAAAATTCAAGCGAAGCTCTGTCGGTTCTGCTGTTTACACACACCCAATGTTGAAACAGTTTTCAGATGCTCATTCTGGAGGTGAAAAGAATGCACTGCCCAGTGACGACAAGATCGATGAGCTAATTGACAAGATAGATGTCAGGGAAGGCGTGAAGGCTAAGTTCTTCCTTAACCTCTTAGCCTTGTGTGAAAGGGCTGGTGAGAAGTTATTGGTTTTCAGCCAATACTTGTTGCCCTTAAAATTTCTTGAGCGGCTATCCGTTCAAATTAATGGTTGGAGTGTTGGTAGGGAGATCTTCATGATATCTGGCGATTCGTCTACTGAGCAGCGAGAGGTGTCTATGGATAGATTCAACAACTCCTCTACTGCAAGGGTCTTTTTTGGATCGATCAAAGCTTGCGGAGAAGGAATCTCACTCGTGGGGGCTTCCCGGATTATGATATTGGACGTCCATCTGAACCCGTCTGTGTCTCGGCAAGCAATTGGGCGTGCATTCAGGCCGGGCCAGGACCGAAAGGTTTACACCTATCGATTGGTTGCTGCAGAATCACTAGAGGAGGAAGACCACCTAACATGCTTTAAAAAGGAGTTAATTGCCAAGAGGTGGTTTGAATGGGATCAATACTCTGGTAACCTGAATTTTGAGATGGAAATGATTGATCCCAAAGATTCCGGTGATGTATTCATCGAGAGCCGCACGCTGTCTGAGGATGTGAAGGCTTTGTACAGGAGGTTGGTGTACTGCTTGATAGTACTTATTTACTAATGTTCTTTAAATATTATGCACTCATGCAAATTTGATTTGTTATATAGGTAATTTTGGTCATGGTGGAGGCTGCTTGAAGATGGTGTGAATAATTAGGAGCTTTTTGACTGTTGATGTTTCTGTGACTACAACTTTGTACAGGGCAACAGAAATTAGGTAAAATAGTTCCAGAACTGAAACTAGTGGAATCAGAAATAGATTCTCTAAATGGTTTTGTATATTTGTAAACTTCTGCTGGTACATGATCAGGTGTTATATGATGAAGCTGCAGTGCAGAATCCTCCCGTGTATCTGCTTTGCTAACCTTGGCTCATACATTGCTGAATTATGTGGTCTGTATTTGTTTTTGTCTTCAGATTTTGCTATTGTATGAACTTAGAAATGTCCCTGGTTATGTGTGCTGAAACAACGTGGAAAATTCGGAGGGTAGTGTAATCTAAACTGGCACGTACGTGGTTACCCAATTTGAACAAATACCTTACAAACCCAAATTCGACAAGCAGATCTTGATACGAACTTGATCGACCGGGCCTAAATTCAAGCAACAGGATGTTTGCTTCATCATTATTGATAGCATTTTCTTGACGTGCTTCTCGGACAGACACGGTTAGCTCAAATGCAACTTCAAGTTGTGCTAGATCCAATCTAAACGCAACCAGGCTGTTATATTCCTTCAACTCAAATTTACCAGACCTAACAACTTGTTTGTTTAGTCCTGTTGCGGTCCTCTTTGAGCGTCAGATTTGAGATGTGACTGTAATCTGATGTGAAAGCAGGTCTTCAGTTAAGCTCTGCGGGGACAAAATAAGCAGTTTGCCAATGCAAGGCGCACCTCGGATCTCAATGCTGATGCTCCCAGCACCTGGTGTGGGAAAAGTCAATGAGTAAGAGAAGAGTAACTTCTCGCCTTCTACCTCATTGAATGTTGGATTTGTGTGGGAGCGTAATACATAGTGTTCATTTGTTGCATAATGAGTCCATGACATTTGCAAGTCTTTCATTCATATGCATGAAAGCATATTGGCTTCATCCCTTCTGTCTGTCTGGGAAAATGTGTGTCAGAAGATGTTAGTTGATTCCTGAAATCTCGGAGAAACATGAACTCAATTGCTTTGCATTTTCGTCGAGCTGGAAATTTTCATGATGGTGAATTCTGAACAAGACCATTCTAGTATTTCATCAAGAAAACTCCTTAGTATTCTGCTTAAAGCTGTAATATTTCAGTGCATGATGAAATCATGTTCATGAGCAATTTTGCTCTGCACTTATACATTTAACAGTCTGATAGCACTATATGATCGCACAATGCTTCAACCAACTCAAGAAAAGAGTTCCCTGATCTCTCTGATGAAAACAATGCGTTCGAGGACATAAACTGAGGGTTTATTTTTCCAAGGGTAAAGGTGTTGTATCTGTGCTGCTTGTCCTCGGAACTCAAGAAACTGAAAACCAGCCGACCCCAAACTGCTATAGATGCTGCCACCATGACGCTGGAGGCCCAGATTGCTGCCACCGCGGTGCTGGAGGCCCAGATTGCTGCTGTGGTGTGGCCTAAACTTCAGAGCAGGTCTTCTGCATGGATGCTTCAATGAGGAGGCAGTGGGTAAAATCAGTCAAATCTTCTGTTTTGTGATCAGAAGAATCCTATGTTCTCATGTCTACAAATTAAAAGGTAAACCAGGGTATATAGAAATAGATACCTAAAAGGTAAAAACCCTCATCCGTCCTGTTTTTGCAATTTTTATGAACCAATTTGAGACCTAGGCATTAGCCAAAAAATGACATCTTAAAGATACTTTACAAGGATGCGATCAAAATTCTTTTACCTTCGCATATTAATTTTTAAACTTATAATAAGTAACGCACTGCAAAGGAAAATCCTCATGTTAATAGATTGAACTACAATCGACCCACAAGAAGTAAACTCTCATATAGATCATCTTTGTTCATAGTATTCGAATTGAAGATATTCAAGAGAAATAAGTGGACTTCACAATTTTTAAAAAATTGGATGGTATATATGAACTCCCATGGTTTTATGTCACTTTAAGGTCAATGATGTTTGCAAGAAGTTAAAAAGAAATATGACAAATATACATCTATTTCTTGTGACAACCTATTTAGTGGCGATGTCCTTTTAAACCCATGCTTTCTTTTTGTCATTTTTAACTGTATTTATTTGTCATTGAGCGAATATATTTTCCCCTTTCACATCAGAAAACTAGAAAAGTATTTTGATTTAGTATGACATTTCTCATACATAAATTTTTTTATCTAAATAAAACAATTTTACTAGTCTTTTTTTTTTTTAATAGTTTGAACCACTGATATAATTGACTTATTCTTTTCTTATATTGCACTATTAGACACCTTATTTATTTCTTTTTTTATGAACTTATTTATTTCATTGTGAAAACTGAAAATGCATAACTATTTCAGGCTAAAATGAAAAAAAAAAATTGTTGGGTAATTATGATATAATGTGAAAATTCAAATCCAAATCGAAATCCAAATAGATAATGATCCTATTAGTGCTCACTCAGTTCCTCCCTGCCGGCAAATCTCCCCGCGAAACACAAAATGAAACCTCAAATTCCCACCACCGTCTAATGATCTCATCTCTCTCTCACCTGATTCTGCGTCTGAGTGTGAAATTTCTCTCTCCTCCCTGAATCCATGGCGAAACCCCGCGTTTTGAAACGCGCTCTCAACTCCTACACCGTCAAAGCCATCAACAAGACCATCAGACGTAAGTCTCTCTCTCTCTCTCTCTCTCTCTGTGTACGCACATTCTCTCTCATCTCACCTCTTTCTCTCTCAGCGGGGGACTGCGTGCTGATGCGGCCGTCGGAGCCGTCGAAGCCGTCCTACGTGGCGAGGGTGGAGAGGATAGAGTCCTCCGACGGACGTGCCGGGAGCGTGAGGGTGCACGTGCGGTGGTACTACCGGCCGGAGGAGTCGATCGGCGGCCGCCGGCAGTTCCATGGGTCGAAGGAGCTGTTCCTCTCCGACCACTTCGATGTTCAGAGCGCCGACACAATCGAAGGCAAGTGTACGGTCCACAGCTTCAAGAGCTACACCAAGCTTGATGCCGTTGGAAACGACGATTTCTTCTGTCGTTTTGAGTATAACTCCGCGACTGGCGCCTTCACCCCCGATCGCGTTGCCGTGTGTGTACCCTCTCTCTCTCTCTCTCTCTCTCTCTCTCTCTCTCTCTCTCTCTCAATTACTTTGTGGTTCTGAATTAGGTTTTCTGATCACTGAGTTCTTCTTGTTTGATTGGTTTTGTCTGTGTAATGGAGTAATTGCGGGTAAAAGGAGTTATGTTTTTGTAGATTGGTTTGTGAATTGTCGTTTCATATTGCAATTTGTCTTGATCAAACAACTTGATTGTTTCCGTGTCTTGCTGTGCCCTTGATTGCTGGAATTGTGTCTGAAATGTGGAAATTCTGGGTTTGTTTTGATTTCTTTTGTTGGAAAGATTATCCTATCATCAAAAATTTTAATCTTGTCCTCCACATTTCTGTGGATTACAACTGGTTGTCATGTTTAATTGACTTTCCCCCTCCCCCCTGGTGTATGTGCTTTTTTTTGGGGGGGGGGGGTTTCAGTGTCCTGGCATGAGGCCATGTAAAGTGGGCCTAAAGGTTTCATATGATTGTAAGGATTTTGGATTGGGTTCTTTCAGGTATTGCAAGTGTGAGATGCCCTACAACCCAGATGATTTGATGGTTCAATGTGAGGGATGCAGTGATTGGTGAGCTACACCCCCCCCCCCCTCTTGGTTTCTTCCCTAGTTTTGTTTATCTTTTGTGATTAATGTCTCTCTTCTGAAGATGATAGACTGCGACTTCTGCATGAATGTCAACTTTCTATTGCTAGTTTGAACTTGGAAAAGTGAAATTGCTTGTAGGCGGATCTTGCTGAAATAGTTTGGAGATATCAAGACATACACAAACCTACTGTTTACAAGCAGAAAAGTTGATATCATATGAAATTTGGAACATTTTATTTCATGTTTAACAATAGACCTTTTGAAGGAGGAAGGCTGCGTACATGTGGATCCCCCTAGACCTATAAATGCAGGATCCATATTGGATGTTTCTGTTGTTGTTCGATGATATCCCTTACCCCTTTCATTGTTACGTAAACTTGTGAATGTGTGGATTTCCCAAGACCCCAGTTTAATGGGATTGGCATTGGTAGTTGGTGTTAATTGATGCTGTTATCATTGTGGTTTTCATTTATATTTTTGTTAACAAATATTTCTTTTAATACTGCACCTTTACCATTGATGTTAATGGTCGTACATATTTCTTTAATATGCTTGTCGATCCTAGCAATAAAGTTGAGTACATCGTGGACTTTATGGAATTTGTGTGTTTGGTTGGGACTTGAGGCTTTCAAGGTCTAAAACTTGATTCTCTTAGGAATTGAGTCCTTTCCAAAACTATTCTACTTGGTTCCCAACCCCTAAGGTTTATACAACAAAATCAACCCAAAACACTGCCTGAAGCCCCGCCTATGGTCATAAGAAAGCATTCTAATCCCCGTGATAGAATTGAAAAGAGGTTGTTTTTGATAGACCATAGATCTGAAACACAAAGACCATCTGCCATTAAACCACAAAAGAAGTGGAGGGTTCTTTAATGAGCCATTTTGTTTTGTGTGCTGATGGACCCCCCCCCCCAAAAACAAAAAGGGATGGGAAGCATGGGGTTGTAGACTTAGGCAGCACAGGTTGATTATGCTTGTCTGCTTTTCTCTTCTATGTGCGGAGAAGTTTTGTCTTGTCTACTAAAAATGACCATCTTCTGCATGATAATAAATTCAGTCATTTCCTGTTTATTCAGGTTCCATCCTGCTTGTATAGAGATGACTGCTGAGGAAGCTAAAAGACTTGAGCACTTCTTCTGCCAAAATTGTTCTTCTGATGATCAGAAGTTGCAAAACTCGCATAATGGTGTTAGACTTTCTGATATGAAGGTATGTTTTTCCTATAGTAGCATATTTTCTTGATTGATTCTCTTTCTCCGTTTGAAAAAGAGTTGGCCTCAGTAGGTGCATCAGACAGCTTAATAGGATGATTCTTTTTGAAATAAGGTGCTCATTAGCTCTGTGGACTGTCGTTGGGGTCTGTATGAAGTGCTGGATAAACCCCCCCCCCCCGGAACTGAGTTCAAAAACAGAATACCCTCATGAAAGCTGCTCGGGAGAAAAGGAATGTATGATACATGAGGCAACATATGGTAGTGACATGCTATGTAAGATTCAGGGATAAGTAAATGAATATGTCTTGAAAATCTGTCAGCAAAAACCGTCATACTAAAGTCCCCTGTCTTTTACAGTGCTGTTGACTCATGGGGTGATATTCTCTTGTTGTGTAGGACAGACAGACTAATAGTTGGTTATATTCTTGGAATATCCTGGGTTGTGCAATTTTGTTGCATGTTGTAGGAACTTTAATTGTTATAATACAGTTTTCTATGAGCAATTACCCTTGAAGTTGATGAAGCGGTTCAACGTTATCTAGATTATTAGTAACCAAGATCGAGTGCTGTGTTCTTCAAGTTACGAGGTTTTGGATCAATTATTGTCAATTTTTCTTTTTCTTTCTTTTCCATGGCGAAAGATTACAAAATCATGAGTGTAATGCCCAGTCTTGTGGCAACAGCAGAGTGCGTTCTTAGTTGTTGGTAGAATCTGATGATGTAGGTATAAACAAAGTTGGAGTAGTTTTCATGATAGTGACAGTACCACAAGCTGATTTGCATAGGTTTGTGGCAACAGCTTAGAGTTTTATTGTACCAAGGTAATGGGTAGAATCTGAAATGATGCAGCTATGATTAACATTGCAGTACTTTCGTACTTATGTTGTCATGGATGCTGAGGTAGTCATTATTGGTTGTTCTAAAGCTTTGAATTATAAACAGGGTTAATGTGGTTAACCCTCCATCTTGTATGGGAAAGGTTTGGGGCCCAATCCCCTTAGCCAGAGGGTTACTAGTCCTTCAGTCTTAACCCCCTTGCAGTGGGATAGCTTGCCCTCTAGCCCTTTTTTGTGTTTTTCTATGGACTTTTTTTTTGTTTCTTATTTTTTTGTTTCTTTTTTTAAAAAAGAAGCTTTGGATCAAATGGAGTGATTAAATTGCTTCTTAAAACCACCGTAGTTGACTTTTGTGCAGTGTCATGGTGGAATGCATCAATCAGGAGAGAGGGGGGGGGTCTGACTGTCTAAGAGATAACTTTGTTCAATGGCCATGCTAATCTTATCTGTAGTCATCCCATTTTATTGGATCTCCTTGAAGGGACAAGGGTCTAATAGAGACAAGCTCTGTGTAATTGCAGGTTTAAGGCTACCTACATGGCTACTCCCGCCCAAATAAGAGGGACCAGGAATCCCATGAGGGCATTGCACTTAGGTTAGGTATCATAATTGTGACTTACAGGCTTAGAGGGAAAAGAATATTGATGATAGTGAGAACATTGATAATAAGTTGCAAATTTGGGTTGGGTGTTTGGTCAGTCAGGTGCCTGTTTGTCTTAGTGATTTTGGACTTTGTTGTATTGTGTTAACATTCCCAGCCCTGTCTTGGAATAGGTCTTCTAAACCAAGGTTAATTTTTGCGCCTTTTTTCTTTCAGGTTCTAGTTGATATTCTAGAGTTCTGATCATTTCATTTTTCTTTGCTGTGGAGGGTCCTGTTTGTTTACTAGATATATATTCATCTACACGAACTTCATATATATTTGTTCAAAAGTTTATATATTTGTTTTTTTAAGAATAGCATAATATCTTCTTCAATTTCTTTAGTAATTTAATTTACTAATCTATTTACTAAACATATACAAAACAAGTTAAGCTACTTCATAAATCTCTTTGTTTCTTTTTGAAGATGTTCATGCAGTACAAATCATGCTAACAAGGGACCTATTATTACTTTGTTAGTACTCATCTAATGCAAGTGTTCATTTGCTTATGTTCAACTGATGCAAGCACTCAATTACTTGTTTTCAACTGATGCGAGCGCTTGTTTATTTTCAACTAATGCAAGCACTCATTTGATATTTCTCAAGCCGATAGAGTAGGACAACTCATCAAAGATTCCACTTGTAAAAAAGTAATCGTTTTTCAGCATCATTCTGCTTGTTTTAGGTTCATTTTCTTAGCTATTACTTGGCCACTTTGTTGAATTTGTTATTTCTGTCCCCTTGTGTTCTAATAACTCCACCCCCCCACCCCCCCCAAAAAACCTTTTGAGGAGGTGCCGTTCTCTTCTGTAATATGGCTTAAATGGTTGACTTATTACAGGTGGATACAAAGCGCCGTAGAAGGTGATGTATAGCCCCATCAAAATAATATTGCCAGTTAGATGTATATTGAGAATCCTCGACCCTTTCCTTTCTCATGGGCTTTCCGCATCCTTCTAGCGGACACAGGCTTAATTTGTTAGCTTCTCGTGGAGGTGACATTGTTTTGAAAACCAATATGAGACATGGTTGTATGTTTCTCAAAGGTCAAGAATGTCTTCAGCTGCACGTTCCTGTAATTAACATAAAAGTTCCGTAGGGTGGTTCATTCTTTCTGACTCTATTCTAGGTTGCTCGATTTAATTTATAAGACCAGGAATGAGAAGCAGGCCGCTGGGAAAATATTTGGATGTAGATTCGTAGACGTTGAATACCTCCACGTATTTTCCGCGTTGATTAGCCACGGCTTTGCATATTGAAGTTTATCCAGAGCAATTGTGTTTTTCTGTCTTCGGTTCCCGTAAAGAAGAATGTTGATAATGTTAGTGGAAAGCGTGATAAATGTTGAATCATAAGCTTCATTATAGTTTGGTTTTCATGATAATTTGAAAACAACAGATCGTGTTTTCATTCAAATTAGACACAAGTCATTACAATACAATCAGCAGGAGTGTTGAGCTTTAGGTTAAATGCACCTCTCGAGGTCTCAATGGAAGTCAGCTGAGAATACATAAATGTAATTCTGTTTTTTTCCTTTTCAAAATACATAAATGTAATTCCTTTTGTGGTTCTACATTTTACTCTTGCAAAACATGGGTCAACTTTTTGTATGATACTCAATGTTAGCAAATTAATCCAAATCTATCCGTACAAATCCCTTCAAATGGATCCACTGCCCCCCCCCCCCAAAAAAAAAACCTGCATACAATCAACATGTCTTTACAAAA
The DNA here is from genome assembly GCA_029747015.1 of Carnegiea gigantea. Lineage (NCBI taxonomy): Eukaryota > Viridiplantae > Streptophyta > Magnoliopsida > Caryophyllales > Cactaceae > Carnegiea > Carnegiea gigantea. The sequence goes on along the minus strand of JAKOGI010000012.1, from coordinate 1,102,761 downwards.
TTTCTGGGTGTCTTACAAAAAGCATTGTGTGAGGTTGCACATATAAACATGTAAAAATGGAAAAATTAAACATCAACTAACCTTCCCTGGTGTTGTATGCTTTTACAATTGGAACAAATATGCACAAATACTGAAAGCGAAGAAAAGAATGGACCACAGATTCTACAGTTTTGAATTTGCCATTGCTGCTGAATTCCATCGACACCACAAGACCTTTTCGTGAGATATCTTGACAAAGCCAGACAGTGTTTCACCTTCACAATTGAAATCAACTCAGGCATGATCAAAATTGTACCTTTGCACCAGATGGCCTGTTACGAACACGTCTATGATGTATATACCTCAAAATCTGTATGATTTTGCTCGCAAATAAATTGCTAGCTTGCCTTCGCCCTCTTCCATACTATAACCATACCGCTTGAATCAGATGAAGCCAGCAAGTTTTCTCCGTAGTTCCATGCGATGCCTATCACCGGTGAGCTATGACCCTATGATTGCCAATTTTTCACTCGTCTTAGTAAGAATCCATAGCTTGCATTGGCTTGTATATTTGGATTAGGGGTGCCGACTTACCTGCAACTTGTTCACACAAGTATGCCTTGGGCGGGTCAAGTCATAGAAGTACACATTTGAGTCCTCACTGCCAGCGACTTCATGGACAAGAGATGAGATTGTCAGAATACAATGGCAATGAAGCATTATTGACTGCCTTAGAAAAGGAGATGAGGGGAGAAAGTTTCAATTCATTTCAGCAAACAGCTTGCTGTAACATGGGAGAACATCCCCTTACAGTTTGAACCTTTTGCATACTCTTGGATCTAGGCCCACTTCCACCACCCCCCAGAGACAGAGATCGAGAAAGAGGGTGCTTTAGCATATTCAGTTCATTTCCTTGCCAACTTCATGGCTCAGATTATCTGATTGAAACCAAACCAATAACAATACATTTTTTTCCTTTTTCTTTTCTATTCTTTCTTTTGCACCTCCCCCGGGGGGGGGGGGACAGAAGAGGCAGTAAGTGAACAGTGACCACTAGACTTTGAACCCAGCCCAGCCCTCGGGGCGGCGACGGATTCAGAAATTTGTAAAAAGGCATCCCACTTTTGAGTTTCTGAGATTCATAGGTATCAATTAATTTTTATGGGTGCACGTTTTAAAATTTGACACATGCTCTTCAAATAGATCTGCCGGTGGCTCAAGCCATGGTTAAACACACCTGGCTGCAGCCAGGAGGGAAGGTAGCAGTTAATGCTCCTGTGAAAACACATTGGTAACACTACAATGGGCCCAAAGGGGCAGAAGAACATAGATATATGGAAGAACGTTCTTTTCTTGAACCCAATGTGGAATTGGCTCCCGACTAAAAAAGGCTTCTCATTATGAAGGGGCTTAAACCAAATGCCTAAATTGATGGTCCTATAGTTCTTTTGTTGTGAACTAGGACCCTCGGCACCTTTCGAATCAAGAGTCAGACAGTGGCAGTTTCTTTGCTATCTTGAGGTAGGGCTGTCATAAGTGGGACTGTGGGAGCCTCATTAGAGGCACTTGAGTAATGGTATGGTATCCTGTATGCTATGGTTATGAAGAAGTGGAAGCTGTAATCAAGGATTGGCCACAGCATGAGCTAGTAAAAACATGAATCAAGGCAATGCAAATTTGCCAATGAGGGAAAACAAACCTATAAACTCTCCCTTCTCAAGGGATAAAAGAGGACAGAAGGAAGCTCGGATTCTATGCACCCGTGGGGTCAATTTGAGGGAGCAACGAAGTGTCAAATAACCTTGAACCTCCAAGGCAACACTGCAGAAAAACACCAGTTACTTTTAGCAGTTGATAGAGAAGGCTTGAATGGACGGTACTCTGTTTAATTCTAACCTGAAGAACGACAAACTTCCATCTTGGGTGCAGGTCAGCAAAACTGGACCCTTCGCCAGCAAAGAGAAAGTTCGATATTGCACTACTGTGACTGGGGACTTGCTTTTGCTTCCGTTCTTATTGCGATGCGAACGAGATAATGCTCCTGTGCGAGAATCCATACTCACAGTATAAATACATCCCTACACACATTACCAAGATGAACCATACTTTACGACCATGACCAAGCTTAACCATGGGAAATGCTTAGTAAACTTCTTGAGTAGAGTAACCTGAGCATTGCCACAAAAAAGTAGCTGACCAGTATGGTCATGGTCCATAGCAGTGACCTCATCATCTACTACGAGCTTGTGAATCAATCTTCCAGTGCTAAAATTGTACACCTGTACCAGAAATGCAAGAGAAGCACAATGCATAGAAGTATTAAAGCTAAATTAACCATCAAGGATAAAGTAAACAAATCTCGTGATTGTTTCTTGTCATTTTTACCCAATGCCTCTTTGGTTAGAATTGGATAGCCATACGAATATAAGAACATCCTAGGGAAGAAAATATTGAACTTCACAGAATCACAGTCCAAGTAAAATCAGAGCGAGACATATCAATTAAGTTTGCTCATCAAGGATGAAGAAGCAGTGGCATAGAATGTACTAGTCTCTTCAGGATAATTTTCAGTTCTACAATAACGTTGCAATACTAATCACCATCAACAGAGCATAACGCATAAACTTACATTAATTTCCTTGTTTGCATTCCCTGCTGAAAGGAAATTATTGTTTACCTGCAATAAGTAAGTCGAAAGCTGAGAAATTATTTTTGAAGGAGGTCTTACAGAACAGGTACACGTAGTAGAGCAGTCTACTTTGCTATGATGTGATATTGCAGGGGAGAGGGGATGAACCAAGTCCATTGTTTCAGTGCCTGTGCTCTTGTGATGGAGAATGCTGTGGGTGCATAATGTCATCTACGACAACACAACAACATTAAGTTTTTAACCACTCACTGGGTGAAAACGTATGCACCATAGAGGTGAGACTCCATAGATAACGCGGACACAGAGGCCTTTGGAGATGTCCCAAACTCTCAAACTTTTATCAAGTGATGTTGATGCAATATACTGGTTGTTGGTTGTGAAATCAAAATCTGAACAGAACAACAGTATCTTTTCAGTTTGGTTCAATATTGAGAATCAAAAAGCAACGTGTACCATCAGCTTATGACCTAAATATATAGTATACATAGGAGGAGGCCACATTTGTCTAAAGCTCAGCTATCCAAGGGGGAAGTCGAAGTATACACAGCATTGTTCCCCACAAATGCTGTCACCTGTGCTTATTATAATAGCAGTTAAAAATCAAGCTTAAACATTACCACTAAGTTTTCCAAAAAAAGATGTGTGATATTTAATGACTTTCAAATCAAGGATTTCATGTGGTCATTGACGCTTATCCTTTTCAAGGGGACCCGGGGGGGTGGAGGGAGGGGTGTGATATGAGCAGCTCTTTTTGGTACAGTCGGGTCTGATTGAAGGGCCTGAGTTATATAGATCTATTCAAACTGATTTCTCCATCTTCTGTAGCCTCCTCATTATTCAATTTGCACAAACATGATTAATTATAGAAAAAGCCAATCTGCGCTAAGAGCCTTAGATAAGAAATCCATTTGGAACATATAAAATGAAAGAAAGAAGACCAAGAACCAGTACCAGTTAACTTAACCTGTGACGTCTTTAGAATGGCCTTTCAATTGCTTGAGGACTGTAGGTGGCTCCGAGACAGTACAAACCATTAGAGATCCATCAGCGGCTCCATAAGCAAGCAAATCAGAACTCATGTTCCCAAACTTCAATACAGTAACTGCAGGTACAACTAATAAGTAAAGTTGAAATAATTTAATGCAGGACACTTAAATCAACATAAGCAACAATCACCCGCAACTTTGCACTGATCAAAGATGCAATGCATCCCTACAAAAGAATATGCCGGTTCAACTTTCTTCCGAGATCGCTGGGAGCGCTCATAGTCACTTGAGTTTGAGCTGTAACTATTTCTTGCTTGGTTGATGCCTCGTAGTTCCTGCAGTTACAATCATAGCATGTAACTACTGTAAATATGTGAAAGAAAACGCACACAAGCAACAGTTTCTGGCTTCTTCTCCATAATCCTGATTCCTGAATCTCATCTCTAAATTTGGCTTATCATGTATGCTCTAATTGAACAGGACATGAGTTTGATAAAATAACAATGTTCCTATGCAGCAGCTTCTCTGAAGATCAAGATATGCCACAGGCTAAAACTTCACAGGGGCTGTTAGAAAGACTATTTCCAGAAGACACATCAAAACTATTCAGGTATGATATAGTAGTGCTATTAATTGGAGTAGGGTTCATAATGATACAATCCAACTTCTCCCATTCCCCAGATGCACATGAATAAAAGAGATGTTTCAAGCATGTGATGCTCATTTAAGTACATAGGTCTGCAACAATTCTACAAACACATGTATGGACTTTATGTTAAGTTTTACTTTCCATCGTCAAAAAACTAATTATATATAATACAGGCATGGAGGATGAACTAATAGAGATTTGCTAATTCATAGTTAGTGGCAGTTGCTGTTTCCACTGATAAAAGAAATGCTGAAAAGAGAAGTTAAAAAGAAAAGGTGAAGACTTGAATTGCATACCCGGCTAGAACTCAAGCTGTCCAAATCGAACAAAAGGGAGAGTGGAGCTGGAGTTGCAATCCATCGCCCACTGATGCATGAACCAGTAAATGAACCTGATGTCAGAATTGTGTGGAAACATGAATTTGAATTTAAGACGTGCGAATTAGGCATGTCATACTGTGGTCATTTGCAGCTTAAATTAGCCAAAAAAATCTATGATTAAAAAAAACTCAGTAATAATTTCAGGAGCGGTAAGTCAGAAGCATACTAATTGCTAATGTACAAGTCTTATGACTGGCAGAGGAAAGAAGACTGCATCAGCATTTTAGACTTAAAAGGCATAAAGCCGTAGCTTTCTATTGTATGACAGGCTAAGAGTCTCCCAAAAGCTACAGTGTGGAAGAAGGTTCGGGTATAAGATGCTGGATGCATGTAGGAAAAAAAGACAATTTCATAAAGCATTTGATCAGGAGCCTATTGAATATGCATTGTGCCAGGATATGGCAAAGAATGCAGCGACTTAGGGTAATAATTTCCGAGTCTGCCTATAGACTTTGTTCCTGAGAACGCAATTACCCCCCCCCCAAATGCAGCTAAATAAAATACTTCAAACAAACAATCAGAGCATAAGTTAGTAAAGCTCAGAGATTTAGTAAACCTTTGATTAGGAGTACTCGTGCGGCTTTGCAAAAGAAGGTTTTCCCAGTTCCGTGGTCTGCTGATGAAACTACGGTATGCAACATATCCTTTACCATTACATCTCCAATCCTACAATGCAAACACAAAGAGATTACTCCCTCGGAGGAAGAGCAACAATGAACGTGTTCACACACCCATCCACGAAACAAATCCATAAGCTCTTTGGCATCTATCCTTCAATATACATAGGGCTAAGTACCCAGATAATTGTTGCATCGGAAACACTTTTTTTTTGGGGGGGGGGGGTTGGGGGGATATACACATCACAGACCAAGCGAAGTACATACATCAAAGTCACTGTTGCATTGTGAAAGAGATGATTACCTTCTTGAATTTATCTATCACAGATTGAGCTAACCTAGACACAGAAGAATCACTAAGATAGGTATCACCTGAAATTGAGTCAAGTTGTACCATAAAAAAAAAAAAAAATGAAAAACCAATGAAAGTCAACCATACATACACAACCAAAGCCATTTATGCACCATGGACGGAAAATTCTCACAATCAAAATCAGAGATCTAACAAAACAATTAATAGACACATACTAACAATCAAAATTGGCGAAACAAAATGCAATAAACAAAATGCACATTAAGAAACTAACGAATCAATTCAAATGCAAATCGAGAAGACTGAGAAAAAAATTTACGATTCTGCGAGCAGCACCGGCTTGAGCCTTGCGAAAAAGGAGAAGGCGGCGAATTCCGACATAATCGAGATCGGAATCAGCAGATAGTGGCTGAAGCAAACAGCTGAATAGCTCTGGATCCACCTTCACATCTTGTTCACCATTGTTGTTGTTCTCCTCTTTCTCTCTCGTACTTCCTCCTTCTTCCTCTACTACTGAATTCGCCTTGCTCTCTTTCTCTCTCTTCGCCATAGCTTGTTCTTGTTGTTCTTCCGCATCTTCTCTGAGGTTGTTCTCAACTGCTTCCGCCATTGTTATGGAATCTCCAGAAGCTTCTTCTTCATCAGAACCAATCAAAAAGACGACGATGAAGATGAAGAAGAAGAAGAAGAAGAAGCAGATTGTGCTTATCGGATTGATGAAGCAGGTGAGATCGGAGATCGTAGATTTCGAAAAATTGGCAGTTGAAAAACAACAGCTCGATACTGCTGCACGTGGCTTGCGGGTGAAAATGATTTAATAAGAAGCTTTAATTTTTTTTTTTTTTAATGTCTGGTCGCTTCAAAACTAATGTCAATGTATGTTCAAAACCTAATTCCTTTTTGGGAGGGTTGAATTTGTATGCCTTTTAGTATTTTTATTTACTTTACAAAAAAAGTTTCCACTCTTAATCTTACTTAATTAAAATAGGGAATCTAATTGTAGGTTTATAATTGATAATTTCATTATATGGAGAAAACAACAAAAATTAACATATCTTTTTCATTTTATGTGTATCACTTTTTCTAGATAATTAGTTGAATTCTTAGGATCTGTTCTTTTCGTTGAAAAATAGGTAAAGTCGGTTAAACTGGGTTGAAGTGGGTAATTTTTTGTTGAAGTGTGTTGAAGTGGGTTGAAATAGATTGAAGTTAGTATATTTTTTATATGACGGGTAAAAGTTGGTTAAAATAGTAGGTTGAAGTTGGTTAAATTGGATTGAAGTTTGTATTTTTTAATTGAAGTTCACGAAGTGGGTTGAAGTTGATTGAAGTTGGTAAAATTGAAATTTTCCAATGAAAAGAACAGGGCGTAAAGTGTAATCTTTATAAAGTCCTTATATGCACATATTTTGTTCAAAATCTTCTTGGTTCAAATATTTTATTAACATAATTTAAGTTAGATGTTTTATCATCATTTGAATATATGCATGTATTTTATCAACATCAAGATTTTATAAACCATAGCTTGCATATTTTGGTTTTACCCTTTTTTTTCCCCAAATACATGTTCTAGCCTTAAATCTCTCTAATATATTCCAAAAATAATATGATCAAAGCCTGAAGTACACATATGAGTATATCTCAATATTGATATACCCCAAAAAGAAGAAAGAAAGAAAAACTCTAATAGAAACTAGAAGTGAACTTTTAAGTAAGAGAGAGATGACATTTCCTCCATTAGGCATTTTGCTAAGAAATAAATGCACTTATCTCTAAACAAGTTCTGAAAGAGTTATATTTAAAGGAACTTTTTAAGTTGAAAGTAACAAAAATTTTAGTAGCAAAGTGAGGATAAGTATAAATTTTTTGACTAATAATGCCTTTGATATCAATCATTTAACCAAAGTGAGACAAAGTACTCTCCATTGTTTCCTACATCCCTTGAAACAGCCTTATGTTGCAATTACTGCAACAATTGATAGAAATATACAAAGGAGATTGAATAGGTCCAAAAGGCAAAAAGAGAATGCTATTTGTCTATCAAAATGTACAGCCAAATTATTCCTAGTAATTAAAGCATTTCCAAAAAGAAGGAAAAAGAAGGAAGAAGAAGAAGATGACAATGAAGATCAAGAATGGAACAGAAAATGTGGCCACAAAAAAAAAAAAAAAAAAAAAAAAAGATCATCAAGCCCTACCACCTGTAGATTCAACAACTGGATGCCAAAATCTATTGCAAACCCACACTGAATCGGCCGTTACAGCATAGCCATCCTGGTTGCGATGCCAGCTATAGAAAGCATGAGTTCGGTTCTTGATGTCCAAAATGGCATGTCCAAAGCTTGCTTCTCGGAATGCTGAGTAATCTGGCTGTGGCTCTGTCATGCTGCATATGCACAAAGACCAGTCTGAGCAGCAGTTCAGAAGGTATAAAACTGTCTGCATTAATCTAATAAGCTCAGTGCAGAAATCTCACTTGGTGGCTAAACCTTCTATATTTCCTCCATCTCCAATAGTTATGTAGATTGGAGCAGATTTGTCTTCAACAGGGTTACATTTTCCATTGATGATGTTGTAGCCAATGTTTGATACACGTTTCTGCATTGAGATTTACATGTGAATTTATGTCAGCAATACAAAAACTTGCCAAAGTAGCAGACCGTTAGCAACAGGAGAAACCCAATTGTCATAAACACAAACTAAACTGATTTGGCTGCCCTAACAAGGCTTTTTTTTTTTGGGGGGGGGGGGGTGATGTACACCCCTTCCTTTCCTCCCGTTCTCTCTCCCTCTCAATATTACCTGATGACCTGTGAGCCACCTCCAACCCCCCCCCCCCCCCCCCAAAAAAAAAAGTGCAGCACAAGTGATGACCTTTTAAGCATAGTCTTCTAATGGTTAATCTCCAACCAATAGTGGACTCCCCAAATCTTTTCCTAGTTATGTGCAATGTGATCTAAAAGTTAAGAATGGAAATGACAGGTGAATTGAACTTACAGATCTCTCATAAGCATGAACATGACCAGAAAACACAATATCAACCTTGTGTTGGACAAGCCAAGGCTCAAACATTACTCTCATTGTCTCTCCTTCCATATAATGGTAGTTGTAGCTGTTGTACCATGGAGAATGCACTAGGACAATCAGCCAAGGTGTCTCGCTCCTGTTAACCTTTGGTAGTTCCTCCTCAAGCCATTGGTGCTGAGGAGTGTATTTGCCTGCAGGTTATTAATCATACGTAAATTGCATGAATCACAACAAGAATGTCAGCCATTTTCTCCATTTCATTCAAATCAAACAATGAAGCATAATGTCCAGTACAGAGCCTAATGGTTTGAAAGAGGCCGGTTTGAAACGCAAACTACTTAACGAAAATCTATTATACTTCAACAGTGTGGGAAAGATGGAAACCAATGTGTTGATTTATACATGACCAATATTTTTACTATAGACATCCAAAGCGTGGATTGAGAAAAACATATCCTAGAAAGTATAGAAAGACTTGGGAGAAAAGAGGCTCAAAAGTTTCAGAACTGTTTGCAGAAGACAACCACAAAGAGTAAAAAGACTATAGAAAATGTTCAAAGAGCACTATAATAGCATTATGTAGGAGATTTTACCATACGCAGAGTATGATGATAAGACAATTATGTAAGCAGGGCCTCTCTTGATTGAGTACCAGAAAGGTTCAGTACTGTTTGATGCTTTATAAGGAGTCTGATAGCGGTGCTTAAACGGTTTGAAAGGGTGTGTTTCTCCCTGCAATATACATCAACAGCTCTAAGGAACATCGGCAAGCTTAGGAGATGCAAAAGCGAAGACAACTGATCATTCAGCAAAAGCTTTGCTCAATATAAGAAGTATTAATGGTAACCCCATAAGGAAAGAAATGCTCACAATTTCAGGGGCGAAATCAATTTCATGGTTCCCAGTAGTCCAAATCCAAGGCTGATATGCAGTACTTCTCTCTACAAACCTGGCCCATGAATCCCATCTTGTGTTATCATGATTTGGGTAATTATCTGCATAGGAAAGATCCCCAACGAACAGCACAGCTTGCCCTTTGACAGGGTTTCTCTCATAATGGGTTAAAGTGGTATTTGAATCATAGGTTTGTCCTAGATCTCCTGCACAAAAATTTGCTCAAGTAGGTCAGTTTTAAAGAACCAAACCAAATTGACACACGGACCATGGAACTTCTCTGCTCATTGAAGGAGGTCTTGAATAATGGCTCCTTAAAGATTATTCAAGTAGAAATTTACCAATGACACCAAAAGTGTATGGAACATCCGGACCAACTTTAGGAGGAGTCATGAACCAGAACGTCCTTGGGTTTTGTCCAATTCCTACTTGATAGTAATACTTGGTGTCATGCTGCAAAAATATAACTACCATGATCACAAATATTCAACAAAGACAATCCATCAAAAAACCTTCCTCTTAAAAACAAACAAGCATAACAAAGGGCATTGCGCCGTACTAGCAACCAAGCCACCTTCCATCCATGACATCTCGAGTTCAAACCTACGATGCCACGTTCCCCGCATGAGAGGGGAAGTGTCGAGGTGATAATGGGTTAAGCTTAACCCTTAGGAAGTTCAAACCTAGGAGGCCACGTTCCCCACATGAAGGAGTGTGAAGGTGACAATAGGTTAAACTTAAACCCTTAGGCCTTCATCTCATTTTTACTTCACAAGTTATCAAGGCCTAGTAAAACAGCACCGAGTAGTCATGTGATACATACTAAGCCTTACCCTGGAAGGCCAAAATGACAAAAGCCCATTGAGGCATATTCACAAACAGGAGGTGAACGCAAAATTAAAGAAGCTAACCTCCAAACTTTTGATAGTACAGTGATGAATAAACCCAGAAGTGTAATCGTGATACTTGTACTTGGAGACACTGCCTTGGGCTGATTTTTTGTCCTCACTCTTGTCTTTCCAGTATATGACCTCATTTGAACCTGGATCCTCCATTGTCACCCATGACACAATCACTGCTCTTCCCTCGTGATCCCCTTGTGTAATATGAACCTTTAAACCCACAATCAACAACCCAAAAACAAAATATAATCCAACATTTCTATCAAACATATTCACCCAAAAAAATAAATAAATAAAAAGAAGCAATAGAATTCCCAAAATCAACGCATGCCCAGATTTGTTCTCAATGATGCAAAAAAAGAGCAATAGAATTCTCCAAAATCAAAGCATACCCAGAATTGTTCTCCATGAAAAGATACAAAGTATGGCTCCTACATTGAGATTTGGGAACAAAATTCTAAAAAAGGATCAATATTCAAAGAGCAACGTGCGTGTATCAAACCTGTTGAGGGGCATTGCGGCCTGGGGGGAGAGAGAAAACATCACTTTCAAGGGGCATATCCACAGAGTTTTCAACCTTCCTAACAAAATTGCTAGTGAGTCCTCCATTGCAGAATACTGCTTGGCTCAGAATCAAACCCAGAACAACAAAAACATACACAGTGAAGGCAGAGGGAGGTGAAAACACAGGCACAGCCATATGATATCCCTACGCCGTTGAGAAGTTATTAGTTATTGCCCCAACAAACCAAAAAACAGCAAATTCTCTCCCCTTCAACAGACAAAATGCTGGCATTAAAAGATGAGCAAGATTCTTGCGTAAAAAAGAATTTTTAAAAAATCCATATATTTTTAGAACTATCTTTCTCGTGAAAAGCGGAAGAATAATTACCAATCTAAAAATTCGGATAAAAGTGAACAAAATATCGGAGGGGAATAGGATTGTGATTTTTCTGCCTTTTTTAAAATTTTGGCTGATGGTGATGCCAATTTTCGAGGGCAAAAAAGCAACTGAAGTACGACCTCATTCGCCTTCTTGAATAATCGTTGTGACAGTTACAGATGGATTTCAGGTGGCAAAAAACTGGTTGTTAGATTCTGCTTTTATAAATATATATAATGCATTGCTTTTCTCTACCGTATTTTTTTTGTTTGGGGGATTCAAATGAATCATGAAAATAGTATAATATAGTGAAGAGATAGAGAATCAAACCTGAGACCTAATGTACTCAGGAATTCAATCTTAACTAATTGGCTAAGATCTCATTGGTACAGTGTGAATAGGTATTGGGTGCAATATCCAAAATTTAAAGGAAAAAGACGCCATTTGATCGATCGAATAAATTTAGGGATGAAATGAATCCAAAGATTAAAAATATAGTTTTAAATTTAGAAAATAATAAAACTGAGATAAATGAAAGAGTATAATACATTGTACTCTCAAAAATATAATATATTGTATTCCTAAAAGCATAATTTAATTTTCAGGGGGGAAATAACAAAATGGGGTATGGATTCTTGAGTAGAGGATGACAAGAATTGGGCGGAATAATTTGATGGCTGTAGTGGCATTTTGGTAAACGGTTTTGTTTTGATCCTTTACTTTTTCTTTCCCCGTTAAAAGACATGTTAGGCCCATATATGAAAGTTGTGGTCTCCATTCTTGTGCATGAGATGCTGCAAAAAATACAAGATTCCCCCCAACCCTCCTTCACATATCGCCCATTAGGTTGAGGTATCTCCTTTAAAAAAACAAAAAATCATTAATAAACTGAGAAAGCAAATAAAATGATACAAGAGTCCACTCACAAAATAATTTAACAATTCACTTACATTATCTTAATTAAGCCTTAAGCTGCACATACGAAATAAACAAAACACCTAAAAATTAACTCGTAAATTTAATAGCACCCTTCTAATAAGTTTAATTAAAAAATCAAGAGCCCAAGAGGTTGTTAGCTCTATAGTTTTTATTGTTGCTTAGGGTTTGCTCTTTTTATTGGGAAATATAGGTTGATAAATGGGTGAAGTTGGTTGAGATTGATAAAAGTTGGTATTTTTTGTTGAAATGTATTAAAGTGGGTTGAAGTTGGTTGAATTTTTTTTTTTTTTGGGTATGATGGGTAGAAGTTGGTTAAAATAGTGAGAAGTGGGTTGAAGTTGGTTGAAATGGATTAAAATTAGTATTTTTTAATTAAAATTCGTGACATGGGTTAAAGTGAGTTAATGTATGTTGAAGTTGTTGAAATTAGTAAATTTGACTTTACCAACGAAGAGAATAGGACTTTAGGGTTCCGTTTGGTACTTAGAAAATTTGGTAGAAAGAAAAGTTGAAGGAAAAAAATATGAAAGAAAAAAAGTGGGGAGAAAATAAGTTTTTTTCTCGTATTTGGATTAAGGAAAAAATATAAGAATTTGGATGAGAAATTTGAATGTTGATGAATTACTTGAATCATGTTAATGTCATCTAAGCAATGTGAGGTTAGAAGAGGTTGGGAATTTTCTTCAAACTTTCCTCACAATTTTATGAGGAAAATTTTATCATTTGTTTCTAAAAATTTTTCCACCTAACTTTTCTTCATATTTTTTTCTTTTCATCAAATTTTCTAAAATTCAAACGGGACCTAAATTACAAATAATTTTCTTATGACTTGATCTACTTCTTCCATGTCTTCTACCCCTGCGAACCTTACACACCTCCCAAAAAGTTGATCATACTCTTCAGATCATGTTATATAATCAATTGCTCTGATTGTCCCCCCCCCCCCCAAAAAAAAAAAAAAAACTTTCTCCTAGTTAGTGCCTTTTACCCCTTTATCACCAACTTCATCCAACTTTACCAAAACTCGAGGTCCGAGACTTTTCGAGTTGGCCACTACTTGATCTTCTTCATTAACAGATCCACTTGTAGCAGATTAACTTATCTCCTTGCCTAAATTAGCTGAACTTCATTGTTAGATAATATTTAGACTTGCTCTGCTTGTAAAATTATTTATTTATGGTTTATATCTACAAAATGGTATGACACACATATATTATAATAGATTGTAACAAGATGTTAAATTTATTAAAATGATGTACATTCATGTTATGACTTCCTAGTTTATCAATCGGTGATATTTTTTATGATGTTATTTATAACAATAAAAGGGGAAAAAAAAAGAGAAAAAGAAAATTGAGAAAAAAAATGAACAAATTTGTCCATTAATAATCAGGATAATCATAATCAACATTTTTAACATTGTCAACTTTATATTTTTCTGCCATTTGATTGATCAGATCATGAATCACGTGGCACAGTAAATTATTAGCATTTTCGATAGGTTTTTTTTTTTTTTTCATTTCTTGTTTTTAGCATTTTTCGTTTTTAATCAACATTAAATATTAATATCTGAAGGCAACTCCAAGAAGCCAACAACCTTACCGGTGGGCATCTTTTGTCCATAAATATTGAAATATCTCCCCAAACCTCGTCACTACTCTCAGCTCACTCGTGGAGAGCATGGCGCTGCATTTCTCTCTCGTCGCATTCTCGCTCCTCCTCATCCTCCTCCTCACCACCGTCTCCGGCGAGGTTTCCGACAAGCTGCTCATCCGTCAGGTCGTCGGCGGCGAAGAAACCACCAATATTGTCGAGCTTAATCATGACGATGAGTCTCACGCTCACCACCATTTCTCTCTCTTCAAGGCTCGATTCGGCAAGTCCTACGCTTCGCCGGAGGAGCACGACTACCGATTCAAGGTGTTTAGGGCTAATCTCCGTCGTGCGAAGCGCAATCAAGCTCTCGACCCATCCGCCACTCACGGCGTCACGCAGTTCTTCGATTTGACGCCGTCGGAGTTCCGACGTCGGTTCTTGGGCGTCCGAAATAAGCTCAAGTACCCGGCGCATGCTAATAAGGCTGCGGTTCTGCCTACCGATGATCTTCCCGGGGATTTTGATTGGAGAAAGCGCGGTGCTGTTACTCCCGTCAAGGATCAGGTTAATTTTTTGCTTTTTTAGCGCACTGTTAATTTTATTTGTTTATTTTTCTTTGTGTTCTTGTGATATTTGTGTGGATTTTTTCTGATTCTTGGCGGATTTGTGCCAAAAATATTGCAACCAGGTAGTGTCTTTCGTGCCGATTGGGTGGCAGTTGAGTTGAGTTGGTTTGGTTTATGGGTTTGTTCGTAGCATTAGTTTTAAGCAGGGCTTTATACATACATACATATATTTATATGTGTGTGTGCATATCCCCCCTCTCTCTCGCGCGCGCTCTCTCTCTCTCTCTCTCTCTATATATATATATACATATATATATATATATATATATATATATATAATATATATATATACACACATATACATATACATATATATATATATATATATATATATATATATATATATATATATATATATATATATATATATATGTATGCATGTATGTATGTGTACGTGCGCGCGCTCGTGTGTGTGCGTTTAATTTCTTCAATGTTTTGGTCATGTTGTTGCAATGTGCTGATGCTTGAACCCCTTGAATCTGCTATTGTGGCTACGGGCGGTGTTTCTTAGACTCTGCTAGTTTTAACAAGAATACATGTGGTGGTGTCTGAGTTTCTTAATTTTATGAAAGTGTGTATTTCCTTTTGAGGGGTCTAAAATGAAGTGAGCACACGCAGATTCTTGAAGTGAAATGGAAATTGCAAGTATCATAGGTTTTGGTCCTTGCTATTACTCGATACTGCTTCTGGATTGGCATTTTCAAAAAAGAAATGCTTGTTGGAATATAGTCTTGTTGAAATTGGTTCTTGGGATATTGTCAGTCTGATTTACTCATGACGTGTTCATTTGATCATTCAATTTGTGTTCAACTTTGGTTTGAGTACTGCGGAAGATGATCAAGTTGTTGACTATATTGTTGGCGACTGATATTCAGGGCTCCTGTGGAGCTTGCTGGTCTTTTAGTGCCACTGGGGCCATGGAAGGTGCACACTTTCTTGCTACTGGGGAACTAGTGAGTCTGAGTGAGCAACAGCTCCTGGACTGCGATCATGAGGTTTGTATTACCTGTTGGAACTTATTGGTGTTGAGTCGATGGCTACCGCATCAAATCAGTGATTAACATGCTTGATTCATCCCCCTTTTCTGTTAATGAACAATACTTTAGACCCCCTTCTCTCCCTTTTCTTTCCCTTTTGTTTGTTTGATTGCTTAGATTATCATAGGTTGACTGCTTGATCTGCTATAGTTTCTGTGCAATCTAATCAATCATCGCGGCTAATTAATCTTCTGCTGTTGATTAGTGATGGCAATAGACAATTAGACATTTTAAAACTCTTTGGCCAGTGCCAGTGGAGAGGGCTGGACAAGATTAGAGGATACTTCTAGGATGCCGTTTTATAAATGTTTCAACAGCTTGAGACTCTAGAGAAGTCTGCTATGAATACAGCATCAGCTGGACCCTCGCCCCTCTGTCTCTCTCTGATTGTGGGGGGTTTTTTTGGGGGGGGGGGTTGGGGGGTCATGAATACTCATGATTTACCAAGAAATCTGGGAAACCAACCTAGATGGTAGAGGCTAGTAAAGTATGTCCGTTGATTTGAGAATATGTTTTTTCAGTGCGATCCAGAGGAAGACGATGATGATAATTGCGATATAGGGTGTGACGGTGGGTTGATGAACAATGCTTTTGAGTACCTTCTGAAAGCTGGTGGACTGATGCGAGAGGAGGACTACCCATACACCCCTTTTAGAGGGGGAGGCTGCAAATTTGAAAAAACCAAGATTGCTGCCAAGTTGGCTAATTTCAGCATTATCCCTGCTGATGATGATCAAATTGCTGCCAATCTCGTGAAAAGTGGCCCACTTGCCAGTACGTTTTCCAAGCTGTGATTGATATTTTTCTTGCATAAATCAACTACTTGTTACTAACATAACCTGGTTCGACTGATTTCAAATGCAGTTGGGATCAATGCAGCCTATATGTTTACTTATGTTGGGGGAGTGTCTTGCCCATTAGTATGCTCAGATCATTTGAATCATGGGGTGCTGTTGGTGGGCTACGGTTCTCATGGGTATGTCCCTACGGCAGTGAAGGAGAAGCCGAATTGGATCATTAAGAACTCATGGGGTCCCTCTTGGGGAGAAAACGGGTATTACAGGATCTGTAGGGGCTATAATGCTTGTGGTGTTAACAATTTGGTCTCCAGTGTCGGTGCTGCTAATGTCAACGCGCAGTAGCGTGTACTGTGTACTGAATGCAGTGTGATGAACGTACTATTATTGATCACTCTTCAGGTTGTATGTGACATTTGAAGCCAAAAACTTACTTTGTATCCCGTTCCGGGCTCTCTGTGTTAGACATGCAGCATGAAATATCAAAATTACATGCTTCCCTTATATTATGCACTTCGCCTTTTTGCTGTTTCATAGAACTGAAGGTGCCTTTTGATGGCTTTGCTTTTATCTTTGAGCGACCCATAAGAAATTATGCAATGTGCATGTCTCCTCCTAAGGGAGATCATTCTACATGATCCTTTGAATGTTCCTTTGCTCAGAATGGTAGACGAATACCCTCAATCAATATCGTTACATCTCAAAATCAACAATAAAGTGTCGTTGGTTAAAACTAGTTTTGATGTAAGAAACATGAAAATAGTTCGACTGAGCAGATTCTCTTACCATATCATTCCAGGCGTAATAACAAATTTAATTAATTTGCCAACTTTCCTAATTTTTGCCGCTGTACGTATTACTCTTCACCGCTTTGACTTTCTTAATTCCGAGTACTCATCCCACTTTCCAAATTCCGATTGCAGAAAATAAGTTAATCTTATCGTAGAAACTAGTCCACTTACGTCCCCCCCGCCCGCCCCCCAAACCGCCCTAATCGACCGAGTATTGAGAGCATTCGCAGCCGATGGTAGAAAATGAAACACGGGTCTCAACAATGGCACTTGTCCAAATGTCAAGGGAAGATAAGAGAAAGGACATATGGTGTAGAACTATGTCCAGTTCTACCACGCCGGCACCTTTTTTTATAAATTTTTTGCCTTTTTTTTGGATAAATATATAATTTTTAAATGATTAAAAAAAGAGATTGTGTGTTGTAAGGTAGGTCATGACTCATGATAAATATTTTTATTGGATGATTCAAATTAGAATTCCATGGGTTTGAAAAGTAAGGAATGCAAGTTTCACAAAATTGAACTTTTTACTGATGTGGCCAGCTTGAATTACAAAATGAAACACTGATTATGGAAAAAAATTTAAAAAATTATCCCACACATGGACCATTAAAATATTTTGATTTTTGCATCATAAAAAATTTATTCCCCAATTTGGCAACCCTACTCTCTATTCCTACCATCATCATTGACGCTATGCTACAATCCCCCTGAGTGTCTGAACTTCACACTCTGTTTCTGTCCTCCCCTGTTTCTCTATGTTTCCTTCTTGTTTCTCAGCTCTCTATTCCTCTTTTTTTTTTTTTCCCCCCTCATTTCGAATGGCGGGAGGAGGGTTCGTCCCACAAGCCGGGGAAAAGGAGTACCCTGGAAAACTGACCCCATTCTTGCTGATGATCTCCTCCCACTAATTTTTCGGGATTGAACTCTTCGACCACTCGAAACTCTAATAATAGCCTCCTAACCTCAAAAGGAGGGGGGGAGGGGGGGGGGGAACCCAGATCAATGGATTTCAAGGTGGCTGGTTTATCATGCATCATGCATACCCATCATATCCATTACAAAGATAGCAAGAATATATGCAACATCCCAGACCACAAACGCATTTTTACATAAAAACAAGTACTGCGCGATATAACAATTGTAGCTGACTTCAGATCACGACCAACAAAGCAGCGAAAGAGGAAAGGATAAGGCTCACTGACGATAAACTAACTACCCCAAACTACGACAGATGGAGCGTCAATCTGGTTATTATCAGCATGCATCGACCAAATCATCGCATATCATCTGTGTCTCCAATGTTGCCGAACTACTCCCAAGAAGGAACTTCTAACTTTTCAACAAGGATAGGATGTACTTGAACAAGCTAATCGATGTCTTTCTTACCCAGATTCCATTATGTTGAAGGAGCTCCTAGGATGACCTCATCCTCAGAATGCTTACCTCTGACTGATGATCTATCGATCTAAGAAGCAATGCATCATGCCAATTGCCATATGTGAATGTCATGCCTCCTATCTACAAACAGTTGCATCAATCTTGATGCAAAATAATGAAGGATAGGTGCAAAACGTCTTCAATCATAGTAATCAGACAAGAGCATTTCCCACAAATGAACACCACTTTGATAGATCATCTCAGCGTGTCTCAGTCCCCATTAGTGTTCCAAATCACAACAGGGCCCCTTTTCCTGAACTCACAAGGGCGAAATCCATTCATAGCTTTCCCCATTAACGCCATCGCAGCAATGCTAGGGAACGGTTTCTTCGAAAGCTCATCCTGACCCAACTTCAAGCTACGGGGCTCGCATATCACAAGGGGAGGTTCCGGATTCCTTATTGGTAGAGTACTGGAATTTCGACACCATCTC
Organism: Carnegiea gigantea; assembly: GCA_029747015.1. Taxonomy (NCBI): domain Eukaryota; kingdom Viridiplantae; phylum Streptophyta; class Magnoliopsida; order Caryophyllales; family Cactaceae; genus Carnegiea; species Carnegiea gigantea. The sequence goes on along the minus strand of JAKOGI010000012.1, from coordinate 1,083,822 downwards.
TGAATCCAAGAGCAACCGAGCACCGTGTTTTGATTTTTCCTCTTTGAAACCATGAATGAGGAGCCCATGTTTCTGGGCGACTTCATATTTTGATCTAGCACCATCTGGTCTGTCCCTTGATCTTTGCTTAGCATACTCTCCAAGCTTGCTTTGTTACATTTCATAACTTTATTGAAGAATAGACTAAATTTCTCATGAGAAGACGACTCCTCCAGTTTTGAACTCTTGGTACCCACACCAAATGAATCAGAACTTTTCAAGCGTTTAATCCATCTGCTAGTAGCATCCAGGACAGGAGAACAATCTTTCTGGACATTTAGCTCGGACCTTAAGGTTTGTTCAGCACTGGGAAAAAGCTGTTTGGCATCCAACCTGTGGACTCTTGAAGTACCTGGCTCTGTGCCATCAGTCGAGCTGACTGCAGGTTGAAGCCCCAGAATCCCTTCATTTATATCAGGTATCTCAGCTATTGGCCTTTTGCTTCTGGCTTTCTCTGTTCTTGAATCGAATGCAGCTGGCAGCACATTTTCATCCACTGCATCATCCTGCATAGAAAGATAGATCACAAGGCATCAGCCAACTCCATGAATTTCCACAACTTGGACTGTCCTAATTGCATTAATTGATTACTAAATGAGAATAGCATAGCGATTCAAATGCTTCACAACATATCTAACCTAGCAATCAAATCAATAATAAACTTTGGACTGCTCAAGAAAGCAGAAGCATGATATTCTGCAAATTCACATGTATGTACTCATGCACAATTAACCATTTCAAGTTTCAACCAATAGTCACAAGAAATGAGTTGAGGGAATACCTTGTTCATTGGGCATGGTTCTGAACCTGTGACAAATTGGGAATGAGGAACTGAAAAAAAACAAAAGAAGAAAAAAACGAGTCAGCATGACACCATTGCCACACCTGAGCAGAGCCTCATACATAATGGCCAAGGTGGATGACTGTTTCCCATGTCAACCTGAGAAATCCGGTCTAACAACAACTAAAACAGGCTGAGCCGGGTTGATGGGGTTTTGGGCCTACAACCCGGCACAGCCCACAAGCGCATAGCAACATGGACAGGACCAGGCTGGTTATATTGTCTTATTTTTCAAAAAGAAAAACCTAAGCTGCCGCCCGCCTGACTGGGCTCTCGGCATGCGAATCAAGCCAGTGGCAGATTAAGACAGCCTGCCATGACTCTGCATGTCCCATAAAATTAGGCGGGTCATGCTGACCTGAGATTGGCTTAGTATATACCCGCGCATGTTGACCGCAACCACGTACATTTAATAATCCAAAGATGAGAAAGAAAAGCATGGTTCAATTAAGTCCAAACTATAAGGAGATGAAGAAAACACACCTGATGTAGTATTCTGGTCTTCAGGAGCTTCTATTCGCATTGGTTCAGTTTCAGCAGATGATTCATTCCTTGACTCCATGTTACCTGTTGAAGGATGACCGGTATTCTCCCTTTCTTCGCTATCAGTTGTAGTCCACAGAGGCTGGATCTTCAGTCCTTGTGGTCTAGGAGAACCAAATGTCTTCTCTTCATGGTGAACGGGAAAGGTTGGTTTCCTTAATTCCTGATGAGCTTCTGACATATTAACACAAGTTTCTTTAGTGAAGAGAAAATGATGAGCTCTCTGAGAAATCTTGGGAGGACCTCCAGGTGAATTCTCCACAGAATCAACCATAGTGCAGATCCTCATAGTCTCAACATTACGGACGGAGCGTGGAACTCTATCAGCTGCTTGGCATCCACAACAGAATTTCTGGTCAAAGTTCAACGGAGTTTTATGGGTGGGAAATACTCTGGGTGGATGGCCTTGAATGTTTTCAGACTGTTTCTTAAGAAAAAAGGGGAAAAAATTCCCATTTGTGGGGGTTTCCTGCTGCAACTGAAGTCCGTCACTCTGTCTCCGTTCAAGGCTTAGTTCATTATTCATCTTCTTCTCATGAAACAAGAATGCAGAGAACACCTGGTGCTTACAATGGCCTTGACCTATACATGTGAAATTGTCATTTGAAAACTGTCTTTCAAAAACCACAAGAGGCCCTGAAGCATCTGCATGGTGGGATCGATGAGGAGGAAAATGGGAAGTCAATCCGGCTTCTGCATATGCAGAAAGCCTCAAGTCAGTACTGCCTTTCTGCCCTGGATATGAATGAGACACACCACGTTTCTCACTATTCCTCAAGTGACTCTTCTGCAGCGCGTCAAAATTTTTCACAATTTCATCTTTTCCCAGAGATAAAGCTAGAGACATGGCCCTATCACCAAACTCATGGTCGATCTGGACTTTGGCTGTGGAAGCATTCTCTGTGTATTTGAGAGCAGGAAAGGGTGAATAACCAATTTTATTCAGGAAATCCCCTGTTTTGTTGGTGAAATTTGCATTAGTCATTCCAACAGACATTTCATCGGCTTCTTTCCCCAATTGTATGCCAGACTTTGGAAAATCATCTTCTATCTTAAGCCTACCCTCACCATAGCAGCTCTTATTATCAATATCTCCATTCTTGTAACAAATCAATGAAGAGTTGTTAACCACAGATGCTGGCATCGGACCTCTTTTAATCCAGTGGGACATCCAGCTAGACTGATGGGCCTGCGAGCATGCCCCAGAAGTTGCTTCCTCATCAAGGAAAGGCCTTGCTGAATGATCAGACATGAAGTTGATAAATATCCTTTTTTCCACCCCCCTCTTTTTTTGGGTAACTATGCGCTTAACTTGATCTGAACTATAGTGGCTCCCTGAAAACACATTCAGAGGAAAATTTTAAGCTTTGAAACCTCCAGTCTCGCTAAGCGAACCATAGACCTCTAATAAACCCTCTAGTAATAGTCTGGTTATCACAAGATTCATCAAAAATCAACTTTAAACATGCATTAGGTGGCAGACAGCAGCCCATACAACAGAGAAAGATGTAACCATAACGCCAAACTAAAGAAACCCATTAGGCAGAATATAACCAGCGCCCAGCCATAAACATAAATGCGCCTCTTGGGCTATGATAAGGTCAACTGTATGCAATCATTGATTGTGGCTTTTCAGTTACATACTTTAACTAGAACTGCACAACCTAGTTGTTGTTGCTTCACCAACAAGAAAAAAGTAGATGATGATCTAGCCAAAAATTTGGCTCAATGACCACAGTCCAGTATACTTCAGACCAGTATCCTACAATCCCACCTAGGCCACAATGGGGATGATCAGGTATATGCCGATTTGCCTTTGGATTGCAAAGACGTTTATCCCATTGCACCCAAGATTTAAAAAGCATTAACTGCCTATTACTCCGAAGCAAAAGCAGTGAATTTGGGAGGCATTGTGATATCCACTGAAGCCTAAAGCTTAAAAAATCTGCCTAAAAGTGACTTCTTCATTCATGTGGAAAATGGATTGGGATTCATTACATTACACACAAAACACGAATATTTTCCAATTGTGACTTTTATCAAACCTTAAGCATTCATGCAGAATCACAGATCCAAAAAATACCTATTTGAGACAAGAATCAACCTCTCACAGGTATACTGTTCATTCTCCAATTTTAGCAACGCTAAAGGCAGCCAATCTTAAACATCAACTCTAGATTTTACAATGGCGTGAAACATCATGAACAAAGGGCATCAGATCGTTAAATGGCCCAAATGTGCAAATTCAATATCAACCATGATTAAGTGCTGGTTTTTGTTACTTGGCAGCTTATAATTACAACAATCATACCGAGGAAGTGGGCAATCTTCAAACCCACGGACCAGGAACACCCTTTTTTGTTTAAAGTGAGGGAGCCAAACTCCAAATCCTCCTCTTTCACCACATCAACTCACATATCAATTTAATTAGATAACCAAAATGCTAGCTCTAATCATCCTCAACTCTGAAGTGACACAAGCCAACAATATCGCACTTAGGTCAGGGTGTGAAAACCCACATAGAATTAACTAGCTTTTGCAAAACCCAATAATCATAGAGCTTAATCAACGGCCCCCCATCCCACCCCAAAACACACACAATTACAAAACGACTAATCAGCCGAAGCAGAACCAGGCAACCATGAAAAGTGCATCCCTCAGAGGCAAAAATTAAAGAATTATGCAGCTTTTTTTTGCCCCTAACAAGTTAAAGACTCAAGACTACAAGTACAGCACAAAGCAATCAAAAGACCCACCAAAAAAAAAAAAGAAAATTTAGGAACACCCAATTCTTTTTCTTTTTTTTTTGGGCCGGGGGAAAAGGATTCCATCGTTCTTTGACCCACAAGAAATGATCTTCAAAACAAGCACAAACAGAACAAAACAACCCACAATCAAATATGGAGAAATTCAACAAATTGAGAGATGAGCAGGAAATGGAGAAGCTCTGGTTAGTGAAGTTACCCAAAGCAGAGGGAAGTGGACGCTTGGGTTTGGACCAGATGATGCGTGGCCAGTGTGGGAATTACAGGAAAGAGATGGAGAAACAAAGGGATTTTGTAAGGCAACAGTACTTCATACCCAGCAGGAACCGAATGAAAGAGTGCACTTCTCGTATGCTCGTGTCTATAGTATATACTATTTTAATACAGCCAAAGCCAAGAGGGAAAATGAATTCGTGGACGTGGTAGCTTTGGCCTTTGGGACATGAAAGAGAAAAAGAGGGGTCCCTTCCTCCATCGGAAATCGATTCTTCCCTTTTGGTTGTTTTTTCTTGTTTAACCCTTCCCTATGTTGTCCAAACCAAGTCCAACTATTTCTGAGCTTGTAGTTGCACAAGCAGTCAAGTACTGGCGGCCAGATTTTATTATATTTTTTTAGAGATTTTGGATACTACTAAGTAATAATTTGATCTTTAGAATTCCTGAATGTCTGGTTTTAAATTTGGGGTTGCACATGTAAATTTTTGGGAGTATTAAGTCAATATTGAGTGAACGGCTCTTTAGATTTGTCAATGTGACGGTGTATTACTTTATTTATTACTTACAAAGCCTATATCATACTTCTAGGAGTACAAACTCCTCTAAGCCACGTCAGTGACACATATTAAGAATTGTCTATATAACAAATACATGTTGGAAAAATATATATACAAGGCAAGAACGAGTATACACTCCTACGTGTATGATATACATTGCCCATTACTTGTGGATAGTATATGTTATTTTCTTTTTTTTCAGACACCACTATCCGCATATAATAACTAATTAACTAAGCTATCAACTCATTCTTTCTTAAATTTCCATGGCATTTATTTTATTGATAAGATTAGCAAGTCGTACATACTGTTTATACTGAATTAGATATGCGAAAACTTGTACATGGTACACTGTTATAGAGGAAAATGGTCTACCAAACATGAATGACAACACAAATACCCTTCCCTGTATCACAATCAAGGCATGAGGCAATACAACGTTGTATACTGAATTATTAATGAACACCACATCATATGTTAGGCCGTATTCGGTAACAGCGTTTTGAGTAACGTTTAGTATTTTGACCTAATCAATACACTAAGGGCGTGTTCCAGAACAACGTTTTGGGTAGCGTTTGAAATTTTGACTAAGTCAATACACTCATCACGTAATTTTTAGTGTTCGATAACGTAGTGTTTTGACTAGCATTTTAAGTAACGTTTAACGTTTTAAGTAGCGTTTTTGAAAAGTTAATAGTATTAACGTTTTATATTCAAAAGTAACGTTTCATATTTTTTATCAAAAATTACCATTTGAAAATTTTATCTTTATAAATTATCTATATCCTTTTATGTCAATTTACATTAATCAACTAATCCTACAACTAAATTTACCAAACACATTTTATTCAACTGCTCTTCTAAACAGCCATCCGCTAACAGCTAAATTAGAAACGATATCCGCTACCTGAACAGTTTTCCCCTACCTAAACCGCTATCCGTTACTTGAACCGCTAATTTTGCCGAACAAGGCCTAATTAGTTCATTTTTAGTATTCGATAAACTAGTATTTTGACTTGCATTTCAAGTAACCTTTAGCGTTTTAAGCAGCGTTTTAAAAAACTAATAGTATTAACGTTTGACATTTAAAAGTAGCGTTTCAGATTTTTTTAGCCAAAAATATCCTTTAAAAAATTTATCTTTTGGAAATTATCTATATCTTTTTATGTCAATTTACATTAATCAGCTCGCATAACAGCTAAATTTACCGAATACATTAGTTTCAACTGCTAATTTAAACAGCTATCCGCTAACAGCTAAATTAGAAACGCTATCCGCTATCTAAACAGCTAGTCGCTACCTGAACAGCTAATTTTATTATTTTCCACAACCTAATTTTTCGTATTTTATAAAATGAGGAAAAAGCTAATGTTATATTTTCAACCAACTCTTACATTTAAAAATTAACAACAAATCTATATTGCTGATATATTTTGTAACACTTACGATCATACTATTTTCTTTTGTTACATCTAAATTTTTCGAATACGGGCCTGTTATTGTCGTCGGTAAATTGGGGCGGGTAAAAGGTTAAGGTGAGTTGAAGTAGGTTGAGGTGGGTTGAAGTAGGTTGAGGTCAGTTGAAGTAGGTTGAATTTTCTTTTATGTCATAAATTGAACTTTAGTTGATAGTGGAAGTGGGTTGAAGTGGGTTTACGTTGGTATTTTCAAATTTACCCATGAAAAAAAGGTACGTATATAAAAAAGTTGTCATCAATAAATTTTGTAACCCAAATCGTTAAAAATAATTGACAAGTTGTACCAACCTTCAACTTTCAGAAAAATAATTACAAAAATGTAAAATTACCACTCAGTAAAAAAATGCACTAAAAATTACGATAACTTCATAAATTATCACACATAATTACATTCTCATTATTTTAATCCACTTCAATCTACCACAAAAAAATATACCAATTTCAACCCACTTCAATTTACTTCAACCCACCTAAAAAAATACCAACTTTAACCTAACTTAATCAACCTTAACCCATTTTAACTTTTTACCCATTCTTATTTACCCACAAAAAGAACCGGCCCTAACTGTCACCCATTTGAAAGTAGACTTCTCAAATTTTATTTTATTTTTTAAGGGCTATCAAAAGATGAATGGTTTGTAGTTTTGGGAGTGGGACCGGGAGGCCCAAAGGGACATATGTACATGAGTCATGGATTTAATAGTGACAGTTGGGTCCAATTTCAATCATCTTTTGGCAGCTGCCAGTTATCCCATGGAATCATTTCCTTTTATTGTCCTGCTCTTGTGCCTTTCCCAAAAGGCCCAAACCCTTGCTTCCTCTCTCTCTCTTTTTTTGTTTTTTTTTTTTTTTTGGGGGGGGGGGTGATATTTAGGTATCAATATGACTGAGACCTAATCTAATAAACAGGTATATCAGTCAACAACAAATAAATAAGTTCATTAGTAGCAAATCTTGAAATCAGGATTTAATTCACTTACTTGACTATAATTCTATGCCATTGAGATAATATTCACATTAACTTAGCAAGATTGAAACTTAATTACATAACTTTAATAACTCATATCTCTGGTCAACTAATAACTCAAAATACAACAAACTCAATTTTGACCCAGTCTTGCATTCACATAAATTAAAACGAAGTTGACCTTTTTTTTTGTCCTTACATAGTTGCTTTTTACTTATAAGATATATATATATATATATATCAGACCAACTTAAAACTACAATAGCCATCACAGCTGAGGTCATACTCAATTTAAATGACCTATTTACTTAATTTATATAGGTCTTAATTTATTATTACTTTAGTAAAATGTTGACACTCAAGTACGAATAGTAATCCTTTTAAAATTAGTTTGCTTTATTAACTAATTTATTCATTTTATTTTTTTTTTGCTTAATATGATAGCATAAATGCATAATCGTGATCATATTTCACCTAGAAGCTCTCCAATAGAGAAATATATGAAGCCATGAAGGTTGGGTGACTTCTTACGAGTGCACGCACACACATATATGTGTGTATGCATATATTTTCTTTTGGGCTTAATATGATAGCGCAATTATAAACGTATTTTATCTAGAGACTATCTAGTAAAGAAAGATATGGAAGAGTTGGTAGAGTTTTTTTTATAATAGTTAATGAAAGCCAACCAAAGCTTTTCATACAATAAAAAATGGCTCAAATGTCAAATCTCAATCAAGATCTATATCAAATTTATTTTTTATAAATTGTTATTGAACATGCACGTATATATGTATGTCTGTATGTATAGAAGCACAAACATTTGGCCTTTAAGCTATTAGTGTAGATGCTAGTGAAGTTCAGTTTAGGTTTGATTCCTCTTTTGATTTTGGATTATAATTGTATATTGTACTGCTTTAAACGACTCATTTCGACCGGGTGGGGACTACAGTAAAAGGCATTGTAGCACCCCCAACCCAAGGAGGGGTCACACCCAGGGACTTCCTAGAGGCTTAAAACTCTTGAAGATCGTGAGTCTGGATTAGTATTTAGATAGTTATTCTAAAATAAAACTGCAATAGTTTCTCCCGTTTTAGCAATATTTCAGGATCTTAACTTAGTTAAGGGTACCTGTAAACTGGTAATAAGGTAAGACATGTACTAAAATAATCCAAATTCACTGCCTCAAGCCACTCGCCCGGGATTACTAACAATCAAACAACCAACACAAGGCCCTCAGTGATACATATACAGGTACAGAGTCGACTACATACTTACACATACAACAATGTATTACATATTTACAACATGATAAGCATCGAACACTTTGCCAGGTTGGTAAAGGACTCCTGATGGGTCGGCACCAAAATAACTTCAAAATATCTTCCATACTGCTCAAATGGACCTGAAAAATGGAGTAAGTAAAGGGTTGAGTAACCACACGCTTAGTGAGAATTCCTCGACTCCTTAAAATCAAAACAGTTGCAGGTAATAATACCAATAATAGTCACATATTACACATTTATACTTTACTGTCATATTAGCAATCATAATCCCCAAGAAAAGATTACCACCCTTAAACTTTATTCTAGCAACTCAACTCATTTATAGGCCCTTAATGACCAAGCTTCCCTACTAACAAGTATTTAGGTACATAATCAAGCAAGCAACAAGGATTGAGTAAAACATTTTCAAACTCACTTTGAACAACGAAGTGACTCATGTTGCTTTCCAATGATGGTTTATAAATCATGTTAGTTTCCTCAATACTCATAATTCTTTCAAAAAGTTTCTGAAATGTTTAAGTTGGTAAGAAAGACTTGACAAGAGCTTTCTCTCATCGGGTATACACTTTTGAAAGCCGAAAAGATCTATGCTTTACTAGAATATAGCCATATTCCCTTAAAAACTTCATTTAAACCATCAGGAAATTTTCCTTCTTTTCTTGAAAATACTCTATTTAGCCCATTGAGGATCGAATTCTTTAAAAGGAAATCTCTTTTATTTTGGTCCTCTAATAACCCTTATGAGTTTTTCAAATCTTATTTAATACGGCCTCGTAAATGGCCCCTAAGAAAATTTTCTTTTTTTAAATACTTAAAATGACGAAATACCAACTGCTTTTCCTATTTACTAGGAACATACTCATAGCATAAAATCATCATAATGTGCTGGTTAGGGAAGTTCCACACTCGCCCTAAGTGAGATCATTACTCACAACTCACATTATCCCTGAGGTATACGTAACATAATATTGGCCAAAACCCGTCTCAGTAGAGTAGTTCTAACTTCGATATTGTCCTCTGTGGGGCAACAGCTTACGCCTAATCTTGCGTCCAGTTCTCCCCTCAAGGTTTTATTACATGTCACTCATTATTGTACATTATCTTTAGGGAAACAGCTCACGCCATCTTTGCGTCCAGTTCCCGGAACAGCTCACGCCCCTTTTGCGTCCAATTCCCAACATTAGCTTTGGGGGACACGGCTCACGCTGCGTCCAATTCCCACTCTCAAGGTCGGGCCAATTGCCTAGCATGCAGTTAGCCTTTAAAATCATATTTCATTTTTCTTTTTCAGTTGCTTACTTTATTAAAGTTTTGCTCCCTAATAAAACAACCCATAACCTTATGAATGGTTTATGATTCTTTCGTTTTTAACTTAAAAACCTCTTATAAACGTAACAAATTTGCTAACTTGTAAATCGAAACTTATTTGGAACTTAAAGTGCTTAGTTAGCGTTTATTTCGAACTAGATTCGCAATAAAATCCTCAAATGCCATTTTTCAGCTCGTTTCAAACCCTTAGAACTCAAGGAGGATGCATAAATAAATAAAGCCTTAAAACGTTCTCAAACTTACTACTATTCAAAACTTAAAGTACTTGGCTCGCTTATAGTTCAACCAAGGTTTTTTTCATAAATTTTCAACATAAATGCTTCTTAAAATCATAATGGGTTTACTAGATCGTAACTCGAAACTCAATCGAAAGTCAAATAAGCAGCTAGCATACAAATCAAGCTAAATTTCATAATTAATACCTTAAGATCCCCTCTTTCAGATCGTTTAAATTCCTTTTTAAACACAATGAGAAGTTATATACAAACCCATGCCTTAAAACATTTTTGAACTCACTTTTAGTTCGCTTTTGAACTTCTTAAACTTTCGATTATTCAGTTGAGTCACTCCCTGAGTAGCTCGACGATTTATGATTATTTTAGGCTACAAACATCTCCACAAACTAACAGGCAATTGGTAAGTACTTAAAAGCATTTGCAATCATGAAAACAAGCTTTTTAACGACCCCCCTTTTTTAAAGACGTCTAAATTTTAAGAATTAACCACATAATATCACGTAGCACATCGAAGGGGGGAAATGGTTTACAAATAACACATTCATACACTTTATAGCACAACTTGGTAAAATCTGCCCAATGAGCCACACATGGCCTCGCAAATCCACACGATTGCGGCAATTCACGACTCAGGCTCCCTTCTCACATAACATTGACCATAAGAACCTCAAATTTCTCATTAGTTCCACCTCAAACCATCAAACTACTAACTCGGTTTGATAACGTCATAAATGAATTACTAGTTCATGAAACCATCAAAGATAAGCGTAGCATTCTTAATGATAGCCTTAAACAGAATTTAAGCATAACCGTACTGATTTAGCGATAACATTTGAACAGAAATCAGCATGTTTCACCAATACCCTATTTTGCTCGATAAGCATCCTTAAGCTTCAAATACAATTCAAACTAATAAACTGGTGAAATAAAAAGCGCTATGTGAACATTCTGTTTATTAAGCATTTCTCAAACTGCCCGGTTATTAAAATTCAGCATTAATTCGACATGCAAATGACCTAAAATCAGTACCATATTCGTAATTTCTCAATCTTGATTCTAAGTTCACCCAAACTGATTTCTAACCTCGAAATCAACATGTACTAACTAATTTAGTTAAATTTGTTGAAAATAATAGTAATTTAGGAGAAAAGAAATCCCCACCTCGATTCTAAGCTAGATGTTCGTTTGAAGGTTGCTGAGCTTGGCTTTGGGTGCTCGAATAACTCCGAATTCTCGACCTGGCCCCCTGGCGCATGGACAGACCCAATCCATGCCCTAATTCGTGCAATTCGAACCCTAGTTTCGACCCAACTCTCATTCATTGCCTTGATGTTGAATTGAGTGCTTGAAGTTGCGAATTCTACCCTCAATTTATAGAAGATTGAAGCAACTAAGAGATAAATTGCATGGCCACACTTGGACATGCGTTCATGCCCCAATTCGCTGCCCAAGCCCACAGTAAATGTGGTGGGTTCTTCTCGGTTTTTTGCCCAAAATTCACACCAAATGCTTGATAGCTTTTGGGGAAGTTGGAATGAGCGGATTTGCAGCTAGGAGATGCGAAAATTGGGTCGTTTCGTGAATCTAGAGTCGCGTGTATGGTGGGGAGGAGGAGGAAGACGAAGCAGAGCAGAGAGGACAGAGAGAAAGAGATATGTCGGGGGGGGGGAGAAGGAAAAGAGGGCCAGACAAAATTACTAAAATGCCCTCCTTTCTATCTTTTTTTTCCGTTCCCAGTTGTTTAATATTTGGCGCCGCTTGTCTGATTTGTATCCCGAATTCTAAACCCAATCGCTAAAATGACATTTCATCGATTATTCATTCCCACAAATATCGAGGTTCAATTTAATAAATATCGAACTATTCCTAAGGTTGACAACCTAATCGAATTCGAATTCCTACTCGATTTAGTACTCTTTAGGCTTACTAAAAATCATCGAAAGAGTTTCAAAACTATTAATAATAATATTAATGGCGACAAAAATATTCTTTCTAATAAAATTTATCGCTCACATAGGCACATCAATAGTAATTTAACTTATATCGTTAATAAAATACGATTTTCATACCGTAGAAAGGCATTACGATAAGCATTAACGGAAAATAAAGTACGCAGGCATTACAGGTATAGTTGGAAAAGTCTGACCTGACATAAATCGAATCGATTTCGACCTGAAATTGACATGATCTGACCGTTTATATTGAAAACATATTATTTTTCAATTTTAGGTAGATCTAAATTATTTATAAATGTAATACAAAATTAATCTATTTATTAAATAGATCAATTCAAAATGACCCATTACCTAACTGTAATAAAAGGCAATAAAATTAAAACACTGAAAAATTGCTACAGTGTAAAGATGCAAAAGATTCGAAAGAAAATACCATCAATTACAAAAACAAAGGAAAAGGAAAGACAGGATAAAAAAGAGAAGAAAAAGCCTCCACCCTCAAGTCTCTGTGTAAAATCAACGACCGTTCAACCCAAGGAGGCCATAGCATTCGGATTCGTCATCTTCACTGTCGGTTGAGTCATTTTTCACACGCCATTTCCAAACAACCAAGCTTCAAGCTCCATTTCTTCTTCGTTAGGTAATCGATCTCAATCTTATTCAAGCCCCTTTCTCTGCATCGTGTATTTTCTCTTAGGATTATCATGAATTGAACCACCCATCTTTTTTTCACCTTTGTTGAAAGACCCACCTCGTGCTTTCCCCATTTTCGTCACCAGTTTCAAGTTTCAATCCTAATCGGGATACCCACAATTTAGGGTTTGCTAATCGATTGTTTCTCTTGCATTGATTTTGTGGGCAGATCTGTAGAGCAAGGGTGAGGGTAACAGTAAATCTAGGGTTTCTGAATGGAGGGGTTAGGCGGGTCGTCTGAGGGTCCAGTGGCCCAGAAACTGCACGAAGCGTGGAGAATCTACCAATTTTACTTAGACAAGACAACCCCCCATTCAGTTCCTAGATGGGTCGGAACATTTGTTCTAGCAGTGCTTTATTTCATAAGGGTGTACTATGTTCAAGGGTTTTACATCATCACTTATGCCCTTGGGATCTACATCTTGAATCTGTTGATTGGGTTCTTGTCCCCTTTGGTTGATCCGGAGGTTGAGCCTTCTGATGCGCCTTTGCTGCCCACCAAGGGTTCTGATGAGTTCAAGCCCTTCATCAGAAGGCTTCCTGAGTTCAAATTCTGGTAATTGGTTTGATTTTCTGTCTCCTCGTTTGTTTGCATGGGTGGCTTTTGAATCTTTCTCCTTATAATTGCTCTTTTGTTTTGCATACATGGTTTTTGAATCTTTGGCTCTGCATATTAGTTACAATATTTGTAAACTGGTAGCTTTTTGGATCTCACCTGTAGTTTACGAGGGGAAAGAATTTAACTACTAATTGTTGGTTTTGAGTACTTCTTGGTGGTTAAAAAAGTGAGCTGTGAGGAAAAAGAGTACATGGAGTCACATAGATATGTTGTTGGAGTGGGGATTTCTGTGCTGTAAATCTTGGTGAAGTTAGCCTTGTATTTTGCTGTCCTCTGAACGATTATGTTGTATGTGGAAGATATTAGTTGAATTCTTTATTTTCCCCTGTCAGTTGTTTTATTTATAGGTCAGAAGGGTGAAAGTATGTTGCATGGTTGAACCAGTTTTACCTCTGTTCTATTAAGATCTGAAAGAGAAAGCTGATTCTTGGATGCAGATATCTCAGATATGCGAGTTTCATCTTGAACATTGGTTACAGGCTTCTTGGTTGTGTTCAGCGGTTGCTACCTTTTGAACTTGCTGTGTCATGAAATGCTTCCATTTGGTCGAGGAATTTGATGTCTAGGCTAAGGTACTTGGATTGTGGTTAGAAGCATTCTTCATTTCAATGGGCATTGGTGATCTTAATTTCAGTTTCTGAACTTGGTGATCCTACATCTACATTGAGGGGCCTTGCTGGATGGTGATGAATTATGTATGTATAGCTAAGTATACATATTGTTAGAGATAGGGCCAAAGCTATCTTTATGTGAATTGGCATTGGTGATCCTACATCTACATTTCAATCTTGGTCTGAGGCTATGCTCTCTGTTGTGGATTAGGTTGTTTCAAGGACGTTGAGGCCTGAAGGCCCTTGTTGGATGGTGACTATGCATGCTTTTAGGGTAGTTTGCATCTTGTTACCCGCATGACTAAAAGCTATCTTAATTTTAATGGGCACTGGTGATCCTAATTCCAGATTTTTATTTTGGTCTGAGGCCTTGCCTTCTGCTGTTGGGTACTGTCCTCTCAGGGGCACTGAGAGGCTTTGTTGGATGGTAATCAATGTATGCTTGGAGGTGAGGAAGTATCCAGTTAGTTGTTAGACCTATAATGATATGTTAAAAAAGGGAGGGGATGTACATAAGGTGTGGTTTCTTTAGTCTGTTTTGGAAGTCAGTTTAGGACATGCTTGGGGGCATGGCCGAAGGAGCACTATGTTGTAAGAAAATCTCAAATTATTGATGCTGGCTTCATTAGATGAAAGATGCTTATGCTTTTGTGGTACCCTTCTTTTTAATTACCTTGATCTGTGACACCCTGACGTCTGCGAGATCGCTTCTATTATGTAGTCAAGCTTTGCAGCTTTTCTATTAAAACACGATTGTTAATATTGTTCTACATTTGAGATATTTATCTGGAATACTTACTTCTTAGGGCTTTAGTTTGCATATGCCAGGTTGTTTGGATGATTATGCTATCAAGAAGATATTGTAGTTAGATTAGATGATTAGCTTATGCCATACAGAGGACTGCAACCTCCTATAACTTCCGAAAGATATATGCTGTCTTCGATGTTGGAACACTGATATTCTTTCATCAGTTGAAACTTGAAAGGTTGTTGTTCTTGTCTAGGGTACTGATTTAGACATATGGAGGAGGACCAATCTGGGTGATTTTTGTACATGCCGCCTTTTGAATAGAGATGGTTGTTTTTATAGTAAGGGCTTGTTGACAGTGGTGGGTTCTACTGGTATTTTGGTGGATTTTGGTCCTCATACTTGCAAATCGCACCTCACCTGTGTGGCAAATTTCAAGTTTGCTGTGCTTGTGTTGCATGTCAAGTTGTCATAAAATTGGCAACAGATGATATTTTATGAAGTTCCTTCTATCATACCTCAGAGATCTCCTTTTCTGGGTTGGTTGCAGTTGGCCTGAAAGTGAACAGTTGTATTTTTATGAGATCAGTGGCAAGCTGGGATTTCTGATTTAACATGGGCTTTCAGCAGTATATCCAACATTTTTCCTGGAATTATGTCTTCCCCATGCAAGTCTGAAAGTTCTTCCTTGTGTGTGTATGTTTTTATTTTATTTATTTTATTTTTTAAAAAAGATGGTGGCTGGTATTGCTTCTTCCTGTCTTTTTGTTTAGCTCGTGAATTTCTTCTTCACAGAAGTACTATGTATTGAAATACACAGATGGTGATGGATTGTTATAATCTGAGAGCGTAGTTGTCTTTTTCTTCCCCTGTGCTGTTCTTGGATGAGTTAGGTTAGGACAATTTTTGCTCTTGATAAGAAGAGATGAGTATTAATGTTGCCCTAGAAAAATTATTAGCGCTAATCGCTAGCATATACTACCTTTGTCCTAGAAAAATTATTGCTTTGTCTTTGGTTTATGTTTGGCTTAGTATTTAGTAGTATCAGAGATTGATTGGATATGTGGGGATACATTTAGAGGGAGTACTGGATTTGCTGTATGTTAAGTAGTATTGCAGGGAACATGATGCTGTCTTTGGGGACACAGTGCGTATTGTCTTATGAAAAACGAATCTCGAAGTGCACAGCTTTATCTAGAAGACCTTTGCCATTGAATATATTCTTTTACATAATGTTCCTAAGTGCATGATTATAATCAGAGATTTGTTTTCTCCTCATATTGACTAAATACTGCTGCTGGTGCATATGTACATTTATAAAATCAAAACTTTAACAGGGTCTCTTGATTAACATCGCTTTCAGGCACTCCATTACCAAGGCATTCCTCATAGCTTTTGCCATGACTTTCTTTCGGGTGTTTGATGTTCCTGTCTTCTGGCCAATATTGCTTTTTTACTGGATCGTGCTCTTCGCACTCACCATGAAGCGGCAGATTGCCCACATGATCAAGTACAGATATGTACCTTTCAACATTGGAAAGCAGGTTGGTTCCCCCCCCCCCCCCAAAAACCAAAAAAAAGCTAGAAGTCTTGTCTGCTGTGAGTGTTCCACCTAAGATTGACCCTCAACGGGAAGTTGGGCTATGTGTGCAGCTGAACACAAAGACTGTTCCCATAAATATGGCTCAGTATGAGATTGTCCTGTGAGAATTTGCAATTTCCCCCTCCCCCAGCTCATGATTCACGAAACTGTTTATGATTTTTATTGGTTCCTCAAATTGTGTCGACGCAGAAATATGGAGGGAAGAAACCTGCTGGTCCGAGTGGCAGACGTGCTGACTGAAGAAGTTGAATGTTTGCGAAGTTTGGAAGAAACGAAAGATGAAATCCTTCCTCAAAGCTTTAGGGTAGGATACAGGAAGGTGGCAAGCATTGCGTTGTGAAAATCTATGCTGGAATAGTAGCCTATGGGTTCTACTGCATTTCTTAGAAGTCAAGTAGTATACATACAGTATTTGGAGTTTCAAAAATGATGATGCAAATTTTACGTTCAGTAAGCCCTCAGCTTTCCAGGTAGTCTGGAAATTTGTTGCTTTAGCCTATTGTATTGTGTAATTGGCCTTGTTTCCTTTGAATGTGTTCTTATTCAATCCAGTTGCTGTATTGAAGCTCAAAAGTGTTCAATCAAATTCAGTTGCTTAGGTCCTTTCTTCTTCTTCTTAATTTATTCAGGATTCAGATTTATCCGGATGTAATTTGTTCAGGATCCAGATTAACCCTGATATAAGATCCGAATTTGTCCCTATTTTTCAGGTTGACTAGATTTTACGTTCTATATTCTATACTTGATCTTGCACAAATTTTTGTGGAGTGTAGTTCAGTGAAGCATTTTATTTGTTGTCTGTTAAAAATAACAAACTGGCATTTTGTTATTGGGTGTTTGGCAACGAGTTTTTTGAATAACTTTTTGGTCGAAGAGTTTTTTGGACAAAAAGTAGTTGTTGAATTAAGTCAAAAGCCTAATTTGGATTTCATTTCAAACAAACTCTTGGATGGTTCAACTGCATGGTCCAGCATGGATATCCATATCCATCCCAAATTCTGATGGTATGAACCCCTGAAAAACATATATATCCAAAATGAGGCAAGGTTGGATTGGATATTAACCTCTAAGGAGCCATTTGATGTAGTTGACATCTACATGAAAATGTCTAAGAGGGTCTTAATTTGTATTCAATTCAGGTCAGGGAAAATTTTGAACTTGATTCTAAGTAATCTATATCGAATTATCAAGTATAAATAAGTTTTGGACCAGTGATTGTTGATTTATAAGGGCCGTAGTACCTTAATATTACCAGCTTCTTTGATGGCCGCAATGATCTGAACTTGGTGTTGTATAAGTGTGGAAGAAGAAAGATGAACGACAGCTGAAATCACCACTTCGACTTGCATAATTGCATTCACAGGGCTTTTGTGATGATGAATGTCCCCCTGCACTGGACTTTCCAGACGCATGATGCATGAAAATCAAAGCCATTTTCATCCCACGTTAAACGCTAAAACAAAACACCAAGTGACGAAGGAGATTTAAGAGAAACAAGAAAATTATTTCGATGTACAATGAGCAAATTGACACCAAGGCTCTTAAAATGCTCGAGTATTTGAATCTTGGTAGGATCATCAAGAGTTGTTTTAAACTCGAGGTCAAAATCTGGATCGTATCAGTTAGTCTTAACAAGTTTGTGGCAATAACCTATAACCCAACCAATTATTTTTTAAAAAAAAAATTATAAAAACACTAGCTGGTTTGATGTAATTTATGAGAAGTCTAAAGTATGAGTCCAAGATCTATTTTCAAGTCATTTAAACATGAATCAATCATTTCAACCAAAAATTTCTACATGCCGAAAAAAAGTACTGCAAAATTAACCAAACCCAAACACGAATAATCTAGATTCACCAAACTCAACACTCGAAAGGAGCATACCACGCGCTAGGATTGGACCATGTCATAAACTCATAATAATACAAGTCAAATTACATTCACATTGAATGGATGGATGTAATATAATGTTATGGCTATCATTGTAGCACTACTGGACAGAAATTGCAGGATCAAAATTGAATGGATGGAAATAAATAGCACTTTTAACACCTGATACTCATGCAACGTTGAATAGCAAAGGCCACTGATTCAGCACAGATGTTTTCTAAGCGGTACTTCTTGTCCTACTCGAACCAACCTTCCATTGATGACTACAAAATTGAGAAACCAAGATAGAAGACAGGAGCTCTTCATTTCATCCTTAAAGCCTGATACTTCTACTGACCCGCGCATTGATACCATGTATTTCCCCATCATAAGAAAGACCCTTGGGCTTCTTTATATCCTGTACTTGACCCTTGCGGCGCTTCGCCGCACTCGCATACTTCAACTGCACACCATATTTCATAAAATGGGTGAACAAGAGAGAAAAAGGGGGTTTTGTTTTTTTTTTTTTGGGGGGGGGGGGGGGGCGGCTGAAGTGGAGGATTCTGCCCTTTTTTTTTGAGAGCTCAAGCGAAGCGTACCTTGTATTTCTTCCTTGGGTTTTTTATTAGTTTCTTTCTGGGGCGAGTAAGGCCTCGGTTTTTCTCCATCTGAATACAATTACAACAAAGAACCATCGTTGGCTCAATCAGTTGCAAAACAACCGCTCAAAAGGTTTTCCCTCTCCTTTTTTTTCTTTTTTTCTGATGCACTATCTATTAATTTTTCCCCCCGGGGGGGGGGGGGGATGTGCTCACCTGGGTAGTAATATGACGCTTTCCATCAACTGTTGTCTCTGGTTCATAGAGCTCTCCTGGATTTCTGCATCCACCCAACAGACAACAGAGAAAATGTAAAAAACATATTCGGACAGGATGCAAGTTGAATGACTTGAAAAACTTTGGATGACGGAAGCACTTCTTTTTTGCGTCCGAATTCAAATTTGAACATTTGAACAAGAGTTCAATTATAGGTTTCGGACCAAGGAAGTTTGTCCAAATTGGAAGCATCGTCTCATTTGTGTCATACTCAACGTAAACCCCAATCCCAATCTTATTACTTCGAGCTTCAACAACTAGGCAATCAGTCCTACCTCAAATTTTTGAACTTGCTAAAGCTTGCTATCAGAAGCCACTTTTGTGACCACCATAGAAGCAAATAAACAAAAGCACCATCACAAAGGAAGAATAAGAGTATGAAACAGAGGCAAAGTCACCTGTAATATTTCCCTGCTTTCATTGTCTGCTTGGCAGCTCGTTTTTGTTTCACTTGATTGTAGAAATCATCTTCAGAATCGTCAGTCTCCCTATTGCCCTCGCCATCAGCCCCATCACTGTCAGGCACATTTTCAGGTTGATCATCATCGTCCACAGACTTGAGTCCAGCTCCCGCCAGAACCCGAAGCTCATGTTTCCATCTTCTTTCTCCCAAATCATCTCTTTCAGGTAGATCATCATCACCAGAAACACCCTTCAGAGTTGCAAGAAAAAATGAATACATTTGTCAATCACCAAAACCACACGAATATATTCACATTTATGTAAAATTATCAGACTATCAAGTTACTGCTACAAAGCGCCTTGTCTTATCTTATAAAAAGACAATGAAAAAAAGAACAAAGACAAAAGGAATGAAACCCCAAAGAGTCAAACATACCTTTCGTGTTTTATCCTGGGCAGTAATGAACTTGGAAACCTTACTGGTAAGAGTGGAAGATCTCCCATTATTGCGAGCTGTCTCCTCCAAATCCATGGCCTCGTCGTCAAAGTCATCAGTTGTTTCAAGCTGTCTATATTATGCCACGAGATGTAATAGAATGTTAGTTAAACAAGAAATACATATCATTCAGCAAAGACAGCTAATGGTACAAGCATAACAGAACATACCCAGTGAGTTTTTTCGATTTCTGTTTTTTACTTCTGTCAGTCTTGGGTTCAGCAGAGCCAGAGACAGCTTTCAGCTTCAATTTTTCCTCAAGTGCTGCTCTGTACTGCAACATCTTTGCACTCTCTGAGCTAACTGGATCCACCTGCCATGTAGGTTCCATCTCACTCCACTCAGCTTGCAAAAGAAATCACTTCTAGCCTGCTACACTAGCCGACGAAAAGGGGGTGGGGCGGGGTGGAATAGGGTACGAGAGTAATTTCATAGTAAATTCACCTTGCATTTGTCTCCTTGCTGTTTCTTCTCGTTCGCCCCTGTGGAAAGCATTGTAACTGGTTCAGCTTTTTCCCCATACTGCAGACATCACATAAAACTTAAAAGCTCAGCATGTAGATACTAGAAAGGGACTCAAAATAGCTAGTTTTAGAGGACAATAGCAAGTGTCACACAATAGTCAATAGCCACCTTGGATATATGTTTGTCAGAGGGGGGCCCAGTCAGCCGATTCAGCTCATTGTAGAGATCACACTTCACTGCATGCTCCATTGCACCTGGCTTCTTAGCAGGTTTAATATCTCCATTTCCATTCAATAAATCCTCAAGTCCATTTGGTATATGCCCATCTAGTTCTTTCATCTACAGAGTGCATAAGGAAGAACTGAATCTTAAATATGTACATCACTTGATAAGGAGAACATAAAGAGCAGAACTCAGAAAATAGCATAGACAAAGATATCAAATGCAATATGTAGGACATCAAGAAGCAAACCAGGGAAAGAACAAGAAACATTGTTTTACTGATTCCACAAAGACTACGTCCTAATATTACCCAGAGAACGTGACTCTTTGCTTTTAGGATCATTGCAAGCTGATTTTACCTTTATAAGGCTAGGATGACCCATATAAAATAAGAGCGCCATCACTCATGGGGACACCTTAGTTGGGTAATGCTTCTTTTTTTTTTTTGGTTTTGGGGGGGGGGGGCGGGTGTTTCTTCCAAATGCTCTCAATGGATGAGAAGCCCACAACTGCTGATGAACAGTGAGTCCAATTTCCTAAGCCACCTTAATGAGCCAAATCAGTACATAAACCATTTTTCCGCCTTTGGAACACGATTGCACAGATTTATCTACAAGCTACAGTAAAATCACTAAATAGCTTCCCTTAAAGATTGCTTCGGATAATTTCAGGCCTCCAAAGCTTAAGAACAACAATAGTAACACTAAGTTTGTGCTCCATTGCTAGTTAGATCAATGGAGGTCAAGAACTACGCAAACATGAACTGTCATATAGGCTACTCCTGTGACTAATACAGTAATACTATTCATAACCAAACTCGATAACTGGAAAGCAAAGGCCAAAGTAAATAAACAAATAAATAAAGCCAGCAACCTCATCAGTACCACCATGCATTTTTCTAATTGATGTCAAAGTATTATTACATTACCTTGTCCAACAAACTCTTGATCTCTACAAGGCGAGCTATAACTGGATGATCACGAACTGGCTGCCCTTCAGATTTGAGAAGAAGATAGAACGTAATAGCTTGGCAATAAGCAAGCAGAAGGAGCTGCTTCACCTCCAGATAGTGCATGCCTTCTTTCTTTGCATTATCCCCCTTCTTAATCTTCAAAAACAAGATACAGGTCAAACAATAATGCAGCCAGTAACAAGCATTAGACAGGGTAGGAAAGAATGGTGGATACCCAGATCACACCAGCCGAAAGCATTAAATGTTTGGAGGGGGGGGGGCTGTGAGGTTAAACTTGCAAAGTTAGACAGTTCAGTCCACCCAAATTCCTCCATGCAATTAAAGATATTTTGCACCGAAGTACACAAAATAACATCTTAACTTGGAGGAGAAGCAAGAATTCATATCCAAAATCTACCAAGTTTAACCTTGTTGCCAAAACATCCATCATTTGTTCACCAAGGAAAGAACTTCGCAGGATTAAGAAAAGACAAGGAGACACATACCTTGCTAATAAGTGGATTGACATGGGTCTCTAGCTGGTTCATAGTATCATTCAGCTCAGCCAGCAGGCCAACCAATTCAGGAGCAGAACTGCAGTTCGGCGCAAAGTATAAGCATGACTACAACAACACCACCACCACCACCTCCCAGTGTAGGTCCCGCTTTCGCGGGGTCTGGGGAAAAGTATAAGCTTGACTAGATTACTTAATCAAACAGAAGTTCCATCCAATCTGCAAAGCATTTCTGAGGTGCTTTCGCAAAGTGACGAGGAGCCCCTCCCAACACATTCTAGATTATGAATGCTGCTCACATACAAAGTCGTTTCAAGATCTAGAGAGTTCATATATTCCAATCTGATGGAACTTCTCAAAATATTAATGCAGATATTTCAAAAAATAAATGAAAATACATAAGCTACTAGTCCAAGCTGCACTATGTGATCATATGCAAGTCTTCTTTCTTAGATCCATAACATGTGAGCTTAAATATCAAACACACGCAAGGAGGACCACAAAGCTCCACAGACAGCAACAGACAGGGCAAGCTTCCTTTTCTTGTATGCATTCTCAGTTTCTCACTATGGCATTGACCTCCAAACAAAACATCGAATTTGATCACGCCAAGACTCAGTGAGTCACTATAGGTTCATGCAATGAAGTATTATCCTGAGATTCGATACAAGCACTGAACAATGAATCAACGTCAATCCAACTTCTCGCTGGTCAGGCAGAAATGCATGAACACATGATCTTTCTTGGCATCTTGCACAAGAAATGTGCTCCATTACAAGCAAACCCCCCGTCCCCAAAGAGGGGGAAAAAGAAATGAGAGAGGAGTGAAACACATACACACACACACAGAGAGAGAGAGAGAGAGAGAGAGAGAGGAAAGAACTAATGACAATGAACACCACTATTGAAGAATGAGGAGGACATCAAGCAATGCATGAGGGAAATCAGATAAGCAAATAGGAGCGAAAATTAATTGCTCATATTAAGCAAATTGTTGAAACTTCAGAACAATCCATACAATGAGAAAAGGCAGCATAATTCATGAAAGATGCATGCCTTTGCAGAACATCCATCTGCTCATCCCTGGACAGAGCATTCAAGTCTTTCTTGACCTGCTCATAAACGGGGGCAGAATCACCTTCAGCTTTTTCATTTTCTGAAGATTTTGATGTGGTTTTACCTTTGACCATCATTTCCTGAAGTCACCAAATACAGCTGAATCACAACACAAGAAATTATCGATGCCAAAACAAATTTCAGACACCAAATTTACACTTCAGTTCACTGTTACAGAAATTGCCACAGAATTGATGCTCTTTGTGCTTTGTATCATTAGTATAAACAACAAGCCTGCAGTAGCAAACTCACCCCTAGAGTTGGCTCTTCATCACTGTCATCTTGCTCATCGGTCTGGAGGCCAAAGTCCTCCTCCCTCAAAAATTCTGCTCTTTCCTTCTGCAATTTTATCACTTCTTCCTCTTCCTCAGCAGGAGTGTCCTCATCACTTGATTGTAACTGTGAAATATGAGCAGGCACATGAACAACATAGCCAAATAAATACTACTTTATTACAAGATTTTTAATTTGACAATGGATTATGCTATTCATGTAATTTTTTTGACTACCCCAGTGTTGTCTGCAGCTTCTGTCCAAAAGAAGCTCATGACAGAAGCTCATTAAGTCAACAGAATACTTTCAGAGTCTGAACTGCGAATTAAAAGATTACCTCATAATCCTTATTATCACCCTCATAGTAGGAACCTTTTCTGCTACTCCACACTGTCCCTTTCTTCTTATCCGCTTCCTCATCATCATCATGCATTTCATCCTCAGCACCACCGAATTTTTCATTCAGATATTTCTGTTGCCTTGCAACTGGAAGCAATTTGCCAGATATCAATTCATTGGGAATGACATAAGCAACAGATTAAAATCAGAAGTCATGGGCAAGGATGTACAATGATAGGCAGACAGATATTAATTCAACCAAAGAAATTTCTTTTGTTGTGATGTGACATTGCATGAGAGAACTTCCTTTAAAGATAAATACAAGTATAAAGAGGTACATCTAATGATTGGGCACCAATACATACCAAAAATTATTCAGATTTTACTGGCTTCATATGGCGAGGACAGATTTGAATTTGCCAAAAGGAAAAGGTGGCATTTACCAACAGATATATATCCTACTCTCAGAAGCTTCCTCAATTTTTTTAGGCATCGAATACCACAAGATGTAAATACAAAGTAAATCCAAACAGGTTACAGAGGCCTTAATGCCATGGAACATATCAACCATTTCTTGCAATCTGCAACACAAACTTCAAGGACAACTGCTGATCACACACCTCCTGAAACGAGCCAGCCACTACGCTCTGTGTTTGTTCATTAGACATTTGACAACAACAAAAGTGCATTCTTAAGCATTCTGGCAATAAGAAATCATCAATAATCTCCTGAATTATCATCAATCATAGCAACAATACAAGCACGTTCAACAACAACTACTCCTCCTAGTGTGGGTCACGTTTGCACAATACAAGCACGTTGCTAACAAAAAAAAGAAAAGAAAAAGAGCACAAAACAAAACATTGTATGGTATCGTACTTTTTGCAGCTAAGCCTTTAAGGTTGCTGTAATCATCCTCATCATCTTCTTCATCATCATCCTCATCATCATTCTCGTCGCCAATGCCCTAACAGACACCATCAAGAGGACAAAACCCCAACAAGTAAAGCTAAAGATCAAAACTTTAACAATTAGGCAGCAGTTCAGTTCATCTTCAGTCATCAAGCTTGCTATAATAACTATCAAGGAAGTAGCTTTACTTACAATACTATGGACACTGCTTCAAGAACCATAATTAACGTAAAGAAACATTGCTCAAAATAGCGTAAAATGAAAAGGGCACACTCTTCAATCTTTCAAAACCCAATAAATCAATCACAAGGTTTACTACAAAGGGAAAGAAATGGAGAACACACCTCATAATCAAACACTGGTTGCTCATCATCGTCTTCATCAGATTCAATATCAGCATTAATGTCCAAAGGAATCATATCCCTTTTCTTGTGAACTACACAATTTTGCATAAATTCATCAACACGCACTCAACCCGCTTGTTCTCGCATATCTTATTCAAAAAAAAAGTTGACAAACTTGGCTATTAACAGCTACCAAAAACGAGATAGAGGCAGAATATATGAAAGAAGGAGAACAACACAAGTACATACAGGCATCAATTTCGTCGTCCATATCATTAAGGCCAACATCTTCATACCGTAACTTGATTTTCTTCAAATCCCCAGGCCCTTTCTTCTGATTCTTCCCTCTTTTCCCCATTAATTCAGAATTTCTTCAAAACCCCACCAACAGAAAAATCCCAAAAACCTCTGAAATTCGAACCCCCAAAAAAATACTCAGCAATTTATGGAGGATAATTTTCAAAATATGGAACTCTTGAAACTTCATAAAGACCAACCCAACAAAAGCACTTACCTCTGAAAATACTGTGTGTGTGGGTGTGTGTGACTCTGTGTGCGTGTGTGTGTGTGTGTGTGTGTGTGGCGGCGAAGGTCGAACTGGGATGGAGGAGGGAGGGCGGCAAACTGAACCAGCACAAGAAGGGTGGCTTGGTACTGTAGAAAAATTACACTAGTAGGAATAAAGGGTATGCTTGGCAATAAGAGTTGTCGAATGAAATTGCTGCTCAACTCTGAACATAATTGATTTTGTCATTAATTTTTGGTAAAAATATGTTTTATCTTATTAAGTTTTGAAAATTAATATTAGGAACTTATGTGATATATAGATTTAGTAAAAATATGTTTTATTTAACTAAGTTTTAGAAATTAATATTAAGAACCTATTTAATATATATATTTTTTATCAGAATTTTAAATATATATATATATATATGTATATAGATATAAAATTATTATCTCTATTTTGAATGGTAAGTTTTTTGTTCTTCAATTGAGAAATTTGATAATTGTCATTATGATAAATATATTTATATTTGATCAAACATAAACCATAAATATAATGTCATACTTTGTAAACTTCATGGGAATTGGCTCTTTATTAATAGTTATCAATAATTATAACTATTTTTTGTTTTGATCGAGACCATGATTATTATTGAAAATATTTTTGGTAATTGTAATTATTTTTGAAACATTAATGTCATGAGGTTTGAAATTATAGTTGTACATAATCTTGAAAATCATAATATTTTATTCTCATAATCTTTATTAATACTTTGGTATATATAAGCTATTGTGTAATTTTTGGCAATATTCAAAATTAAAAAAGTTTTATTATATATATATTACTTTTAAAAAAGGAAGGCAAAAATAATAATATTGAAGGTACGAATAAGAAATTAAAATAATATTTCAAGACCCTTCTAATAATGGAGATGAACAAAACAAAAAGGAAAAATTATTTTTTGGGTTTAAAGAAAACGCAAATGACGGTACAATACAATTACAATGCGACGAAGGAAAGAAAAAAATCGTAGCCAGACCTAATGCATCCAGAGTATTAGTCTTAACCACTAGGCTAACACATCATTCTTTTGGGGGGAAGGGGAAGGTGAGTACAACATCGGAGTATTAGATAACTTTTCTCTCAAGGGTTTTGCACACATTATCGTCTGTTAAAATACAATGTAGATCAAACGAAGGAGAAGAAGAGTAGGTGATAATGTGATTGCGCTAAACAAAGATAGGAAAGAAATCAGACTTAGCTAACCAATTCGCCACCATGTTACCTTCACGGTAGATATGATGTATTTGAACAAAAGAAGTCTGTTGCAAAAATCACTTTATATCTTGGGGTAAACTATAGATTTGTCATTAATTTTGCCTCGAACTGCTTGTATAAGGATTTTCTTATCACCTTCAATAATTAGATCTCTGTAACCAGATTGAATGGCCATATGGACTACATTTGTCATAGCCGATGCATTTGTAATAAGGATGGATGTTTTTCCTAGGTTAGAAGCCTCTACTGATAAGAATATGCTTGTGAAGTCCCTAATAATAAATCCAATTGCCACTCCTTGATTAGGCGAAGACATAATTGGCGAAAAGAAAAATTATATGAGAATAATATGTGGCAATTAAAAAAGAGAGTTTGTTTTATCTTACGGTGTTCATATAGATTTGGGTGACCTTATGAGCCCTTCAACAGTTTAAATGCTGTTTTTATAATTTTTGTTTTTTAACAGAAAAAGGTTTAGGAAATATTTTATTTTGAAATAGACGGGTTGTGCAATGCTCTCCCCCTTGAAAATCCTCGATCAAGGGGAGTTTTGTGAATATGTTTACAAATATATAATATTTATGATTTTAATGCCTATATATAATTTTTTTTTGTACCCATGTTGTTTGCGTCCACATAATATTCATTTAAAACTCATGTATTAACATATAAATGGATTATAAGTGGGGCGAATTTTGTTGGTTTTTTATAGGTTCAATTTTTATTGCCACCTCCTAAGGGGAAGCCCTCTAATTGCAACTATTGTAAATTGAACGAGGCTAACTTTGGGCCCTTAAGCTTGGACAGGTCATCTTCCTTCCCCCAAACTTGTTAGCACATTAGGTGTGTTTTTAAAAATGCAGGCTCAATCTCTCCCCTTCCAAAAAAGAAGATAACAGGCTAGCAATAATTTTAAGGAAAAAAAAAGTCTAGATATATTAAAAGGCTTTTGATTTTATAATTATTTTTTAAAAAAAGCGCTATTGATTTGATAATTGTGTCTTTTCCTTATTCAACATGATTTCCTGCAAACAGAATCCTATCAGAATATGAATCTCTCAACCCATTTAATAAAAACCTAGAAAATTTCCTAATTCCTTCTCGCATTTTCGTTTTCTCAATAGAAGTATGATATAGGGTTTGTCAAAACGTAAAATCCAATTTTAAAAGTTCATGCTATAAAAGAAATAGAGCCCATTAGGAAGGGTTATTATTCCCCTAACCGACCAACTTCATAAGTTTAGCAAAAACCTCATATTGTATCCTTTCCGTTTGGTGTCCTTTTTCTGTTCCAAAACCACAACGGTAGCCTACACTGAGAGAAAGAGATCCCCTGTGAACAGCCCCACGATGATGACTGGGTATGATAATGGAGGAAGAAGTAGTAGTAGTAGTAGTAAGAGGAGGAGGAGGACATCAAGGGTTTCAGCAGCATCATCAGCCGTCCATTCCCCTGATCAAACGGTTGATCTTTCACGGCTGTTCTTGGGTCCTCTGATCGGGTTTGGAGGCCACGGCCGGGTCTACCGTGGAAAGTATAACGACCAAGATGTTGCATTGAAGGTGATCGAGTTCGAGTCACTAGAATGTTCTAGAAACTTCCAAGAAGTCGGCCTTCTTTCGCGGCTTAACCATCCAAACGTACTCAAGTTCATCGGAGAGTTCACTCAGAACAGCAACAGAGTTCACTGCATTGTGACTGAGTACTTGTCAGAAGGGTCTTTGAGGTCGTACTTGAACAAACAACACCCAAACGTGCTTCCTGTGGAGAAATTAGTCACTTTTGCACTCGACATTGCTCGAGGGATGGAGTACCTTCACTCCCAAGGAATCATACACCGGGACTTGAAACCAGATAACATTCTCATCGAAGGAGGTTCCTTGAGAATGAAGATAGTGGATTTTGGGGTTTCTTGTGAGGAGGGGAAGGATGGTTGCGTTATTGATGATGGTAAGGTCGGTGTCGTTGGGTCTTACAGATGGATGGCTCCAGAGATGATCCAAGGGAAGGTGTATGGAAGGAAGGTTGATGTGTATAGTTTCGGGCTCTTATTGTCTGAGTTGGTCTCTGGGAGGGTTCCTTTCGAAGGGATGAGTCCTGTTGTGGCTGCTTGCGGTGTGATCAATAGGAACTTGAGGCCGGATTTGCCTGAGGAGTGCCCGCCTCCCATGAGAGCTTTGATCGAGTCTTGTTGGGCCTCAAACCATAAGAAGAGGCCTGAGTTTTCACAGATTGTCAAGGTCTTGGAAGGGTTTCAGTCCTCACTTGCTAGATATGGGACTCTACAGTTAGTGCAGGCGTTGGACTCTGTATGTCAGTGTCAAAAGAAGGGGTTTCTCCACAAGATTCTCAAGCTCGGCTGTGTCACTTTCTGACCGTGTTTTGGCAGTTTCAATATGGTCAATTTGTATATATATAGTGGAGTTGATCTAATTAATTACCTCTTCGATTGCACGCACATAGCTGCCATACATAGGTTTGGTCTAATTTGGTCAATTTGTAAACAGTAGGTTGTTTAAGAATCCACAAAGAATTAAACGTGGATGGCGAAGAGCTTCTTTTGTATTGCATTTTTCCTCTACAGCTAGCATGGTTGCTCTCACTCTGCCCCCACCATTACTGCTGATATTATTGCTTTCATCGTGCCTGCCGCCTTTATACATACAAATATATACGTATATGCGAAATAAACATGGAAAAGAATCATAATTAAGTTTCCATCCATCTAATGTGTGTCTGTCAAAAACAACTGGTAGCTTCTAAGATTGGCCATCTGAGTTACATTCCCATCTTCAAACTGCTCGGCTCAGTAGAGAGCCTGTACAAGTGACTTATGACCATAAAACATTAGCATGGGGATTTCTCTGTTCTCCAAATCATACCAAATTCTAAATGAAGCCAAATGCTAGAAAATAGCTTGAAAATATCACTTTCTTCTTTTAAACATTCTAGTAAGACTTGTTACCTCCTTTTTCAAGAGACCACATATTGTTTTCACATCATACTCATCTTTTGTGCTTTCTTCAAAATTCAGTACTGTTCAAGCCAAATAGCGCTTTCTCTTTAAGGTGCCCTATCTGACATTATAATGTGAACATTTGGCGATAAGGAGTAACCTCATGATCAGCAAGGGATACTCTCATGGAGTATTTTGTTGAAGCACCCAACTTCTCAACAGAACTCAGAACAATTCTGTGTGTACATCTTAGCATTTTTTTTATAATTGTGTCTATGTTTTCAAGTGTATACCAAGACAGTGAAGAAAACCTGAGATTTGCTCGAACATCTACTTGCCCCTTCAGCTAAGCTGTGCCTATTAATGGCCTGGCCACACCGTGCTCTGACATGAACGTACAACCAGAAGCTTCGCTATTGTTTTCCTTATGGTTGCTTTGACTCTATTGTGCTCTGCGATCTCCTGCTCTTCCCCTTCTCTACATCCATGACTCCTCGCTGTTCCAGCCTCCTTTGTGTGCACCTGCTCCATGATATTCAGAGACAAAAACTAAGGTTACTTTTCAGTTACTTGCAATTGGCTATCTACTCTGATCCAAAAATGTGGTCTTGCAGTTAGAATTCCCCACCTCCTCCAGCTGAACTTCTTTTTCATGATTGAATGGTTGGACAACCTTTGCTGTCAGGTTCTATTCTGCCTATTCGCTGAGGCTGAATGAGGCAAGGATCTCAAATATCTCATCGAGAGGACCAATCCCTCCAGGAAGAGCAGTTACAGCAGCCCGATTTGAGCTTTTGTTTCTCAATGCTACATCCACAAATTCATGCCTTCCAAGCTGAGAAGACCCTGTATGTTTGAGGGAAGCAATGAATCACTGAGAACATAGGAAACACACTAGAGACTTTCTCAAGTAAATGGTTTGCTACACAATAATAGCTTGCAATATCAAGACAAAGTCTGTAGTAAAGCATGGTATAAGAAGGTTTCAAGGTAGGATGTAGCCATTGATAGATTGGCCAAAACTGAACTCGACACACACAAGCTCAAGCAGGAACTATGTTCAAGGCAAGAAACAAGGCAACCAGATTGACAACTATAATGATCAACTGACCAAGCCCAAATCGAGCTGAAAGTTACTTGACGGATATTTTCTTTTTTGGAAAGTAAACTTTCATTATAAGTGGCACAATCCTGCAATTAAATTAGAGAGGGCTAAGCCTATACAATAGTTATATCTCAAGCACCGAGTGTATCAACATGCATGCTGACTTCTCTCTCTTTTCTTCTTCCTACCTTCTCTTCTAATGTGTAAGATCAGCATAATCTCCAAGGGTAGCCTGTTTTTGTCCTGAAACAACCTAAAATCCCTTTCCTGCACAGATTATCGACCATTTCAGTGCCTCTCCCCAGCTATACGAAATCTCGACATGCAGCCATCTGCACATATTCCTCCATATTTCAGCAAAAAAACCACACTCAAAGAACAAATGCTTTTCGGGTTTCATCCTTGTCCCCACAAAGAGAACGTTTCAAATTTGATCCAATGCCCGGCCCCAGTTTTTGCATTCTGTCTTTGGTGAGTAACCTCGTATGAACTCTCCACCAAAGAACAAAATTGCGTAGGCGATTGCGGTGTGCACTAAAGTTCATTATAGAGATCTGACTGTTATGTTTGAGAAAATTTGTTCCAATACCCGAAGGTGAGAAATAGTTTGTGTAGTGATGATAGGCAATGTGTATCTACTCTTAAGAGTGCGTACTGCCGATTGTCTCATGTACATATATATTTTTTTTCTCCCATATAATATCAAGTGATCGGCCACGTTTATTTTGCACTTTTGTACTCCTAAAGCATGTATTTGGCTCATCAAAGTTGTTTAGAAAATTGGGCCCAGTTGTCGGAATAAATTTGTGATATTATTGTTGGATATTCTGATTGAAATTTCAAGTGGCCGAATTCGAATCCAATTTTTCAACGTCCGAACGCAGTTGTTCGAAGTTGTTTTTATTAAATTTCTAGACAATCTGGACTAAATTATATACATAAACCTAGCTATCTAATGTCAGAATCTGGTTATCCAATTGTTCAAACCTCAAATGCTTCAAAAATTCAAACAATCCGAACTCAAATGCCTATCTACCCGAACCCAGCCTAGTTTTAAATTCGCATATGACTAATTGTCCGAATTTTAAATTCAAGCATAAATTTTGTAATCATACTCAATTTTTTCTCGATTAGATAGATTCCAGTAATCAGATTGGACGGATTTTTGGCGGCCTTAATTTTGACTCATCAAATTGGTTTAGGAAACTGCACTCCCCTTCCATCAGCAGTCAAGTTGTTCTAAAGTTGCTGAGTAGTATTAAGATACATGTTGCAGTTTGGATGTCCTTCTCCATGTTAACGTTCCATGTTCTCCGCTCTATGTTGTTCTCCCTATCATGTGATGCACATATTCGAGATTCATTTCTGACGCCGTTCTGTTTTGAACATCACTACACAAATTTGATAATTTACAAACTTCTGAATATATTCATGTGATTTTCGTGACAAATGCTGTCATTTCGTTGGGTGTTTCTGGTGATTATGATCAACCCGAAAGAGGTGATTTGGGAGATGATTTGGATTCATTGGTCTGAAACTAGTCTATTTTAGCAGCAAAAATCTGCGTCAAAATTGGATTAAAGCCACGGAGATATTGGCGAACTCTTATTCAAACGAGAGAGAGTTCGTCAAATACTTACAAAAACATTCATTTGCAGTTTAAATCTCGTAGAAATTGAAGAGACTGATTGAAAAATCAAAAAGGAGGGGGAGATCGAAAAGAAGGTGCTCAGAGAGATTTAAGAATGGATTTGAAAAGATTATCCTCAGCTTTAATCGCTCGGATTAACGAGATTATTTCAATCGTCATCGCACCTTCACAGTTTACATCGCACACATACAGATTCCAACGCAAAAAAGAGAGAGACACGGAAAAGGGGGGGGGGGCTCCGCAGGTAAAATCTAGGGTTTATGATTTGGGGAAAAACAAGTGAGGGTTTGGTGGAATTTATAACAAAAATACGATCGAAAGAAGACTCTGTGAATTAGGGTGACAATTGGGCTGTACTTGTTCATGGTGATGACTAAAGAAGGCCCATAATCCAGACCCAGCAGCAATGCCAGCCTTGGACTTGACACTTGAAGTACTCATAAAGGTGATCCGAATCTCTCAAGTGCAGGTCCAAAAGAAAGGGACAAGAAATTACCACTGATGAAGTGCAGCGCAGCCCTGGAACAACTTGGCCATATAATTAGCTTTGGCTTTTGCTTCCTCGAAACAGTTCTGATCCACGAATTTGGCAGCTGCTAATCCGAGGCTTGATTTCAATACAAAAGAGGCTAAGACACATGCAAAAGAAGAAAAACAAAAATTCAAGGCTTATACATCTCTGACACTCTAATTTGCAGGTTTTTGTAGCTTGCTCGACCAGCTCACCAACAAATAACAATGAGTGTGTTAACTGACGAAACTAATGCGAGCTACCTGAAGTACAATCCTGTCTAACGAATGGATCCACTTTGCAGATCCGAAGTAGCACTAAACCCGATCAATGTGGAGCTCCGGCACAACCACTAGTGACGCAGTATCCACTACCTCAGACCTTTATTGATCCGTCCTAATTCCGTGTAGTATTCTTATCCTTTCTATGTTAAAATCAATTGTGTACAGCATTCTTCCCCTCACTGTGATAGATTTCGGTTGAACAGAAAATTCAAGGTTGTTTACCCTGCGATGCTGATTTACAAAACATCTAATAGTTATTAAGATTTGTGTTTAAATGTGGACACTTAACTACAAAAATGAGACTTGTTTTACCATTTTATTAACTAAACCACAAATTAATGTTTTCTTAGCATTTGATGTCTGTCTTCCATGAATGATATGTTTCATGTTTGCAAGCAAACCAGATTGATCCTCATGAACGCTATGTAATATGTTCCCATATAAGGCATGGCATAAATTGCACAATATTAAACTGCCAATGAATCATACAAATCACTAGGTACCTCCTTTACATACAAAAAAAGGGGCAAGAACTGGGAACTCTGAACAACTGAACGTGTATCCCCCAATTACAACCAGAGAATGAATCAAACAGTAAAACCCCTAATTAACAAAAGCACAATGTAATGTAATCAAACAATTGTTAAGCTAGAAGAGCGGCAACAAGGGCAAGAGTGCTTGACAGGGAGCCAGTTTAAGATGCATCGGTGATGAAACGCGTGCCCACAACTCAGCCTGGCTATCTCCGATGCATGACTCTCTGACAGCCACCTGAACTGACCGTGCCTGGCAATTTTTCCGGCCAATGCACGCAGGCAAATTGAGCAACTCTCTTGTTCTGCTCCGACTGCCATCACATCCATCTTCTCCACAGTCATCCGTGGCTCCACGTCCACCAACTCCATATCTCCCCCTTCTTCTCCCCAACACCACTTTGCAAGGCTCAGTATCTCCTTCCTGTCCTCATCCATCACACCCTCATCATCGTCATCATCAATCATCACAACATCACCATCACCATCACCATCATGACGATGATGATCATGAAACTGCAACTTCTCCTTGCTCTCCAAATACTCCCTGCTAAACTGAAGGCAGTCCACATCTACAACAATCACAATGGAGTCAAAACACCCACTGTGAAAACGGAAGAAGCTCCTCAAGTACCCAGATATCTCCATGGCCAACTGATCCGAATGCTTAAACAAACCGGATTCCATGACAAGTCCCTCCACGAACTCAAACCAACTGTCAACATTGTCATCAAGATCACACAGGGCCTCCAGCCCAAAGCGGACACCCTCCCACTTACAATCAAAGCTCTGAACTGACTCGCGTATGCTTCCGGGTTGACCCTTGTGGACCCTCCTCCCCACATTGAATAAGAACACACCATCAAATTCGGATTCGAGTCCATCATCTTGAGGGTGAGGGTTGTTGCACTGGAACACCCTAATGCGTTCAATGGTGTAGATGTTCTGTCTTTGCACCAGATCATGATCATGATCACCACAATCATACCCACTTTCCGCCATTGTAACTAATCTCAAGAGAAAAAGAATCCAAGAGAGATTGAGAGAGAGAAACAGAGTAACACAGAATCACTTGAACTAGGTTTGTGAAAATTGTGGCGCAAGCAAATCCCGGGAAATAAGTGGTACGGCATTTATGGATGACATGAGTTAGCGCCGCCTATGTAGTATGCACTTGTTGGCCAAGTTTATTAGCCTAAAACCGCGTTAATCCAACGGCCACAATATTACCACAGTTTATTTTTATTTTTTTAAAAAAATTACTATTTTTTTAATTTTTTGGGTCCTGTATCCTACTATCCATTTCATTTGAGTGGGATTACTGTTAACCCAATAATTGACAGAACTCTCCTATCATAGATTTTTTCATTTATAAAACTCAAACTCGAGATCTTGTTTAAAAAAATAAGTGACAAATCACTTAAATCAACCTGTTGTGGTTTCAAAAAATTACTATTTGTATGTCATATTTTGTTGCTTAATTTGTTTCGTATTTTTCTTTTTGAGATCTTACATTGGGACATCTTATGGGAAATAGGAAAACCTAATCAGGTGGATTAACAAGCTCCTCCCATGGAAAATAGGAAACCTAGAAATTGGATTAACAAACTTTCCCATTTCTTTATTTTTTCCCCCTTTCAATTGGACTGAAATTAAAGAAATTACCAGTAGTGAATTGGGATTGCTGCGATTTGATACTAATATTTTTAATCCAAAAAAAAAGGATAGTAATATTTAATCAACGGCGAAGAGCTTTTTTATCAGAAAATAGCATTTTGAACTACAATTAGTTATTTGACTGTCTTATTAATTAGGTAAAACAATTTCTTTTGTTATATTGTTTTCTTCAAAAACTATTTCTTAAAATAACTGGAACTACTAGCGTAACTTTTTCTCTCATATCTTTTCTAAAAACGATTATTGTACCAAACACTATTTTCCTAAAACCTATTAATGTAAACAGCTAAAAAGCCTAAAATAAGGTTAATATTTTCTTAGATTATTAAAAAAAAAAACTGTAATAAATTGGCAAATGGATGATAACACAGGACTTTGGTTTTGAATCTCAATGACGACAATTTTTTTTTGGGGTATATTTTTGTGAAAAAATAGTTTCATGACATAAATTTTAACAAACTCGGTTGAACCTTGAGTTATTAGGGTCAATCAACTGATAAAATTTCTCATTTAAAAGCCTGAAATTCCAAATAAAAGTTATCATATTTATTTAAAATAGATACGTATAAATTGTGTCGTAAGTCTAATAACGAGCAACAATAATAATACTAAGTAGTGACAACAGTCAGCAATAAGCAAGCATGTTACTGGTAAAATGAATGGGCTAATTTGATTATTTGAATCCTTTTCTAGGCTTCAAATGCGTATGGTCTGGAAACGAAAGAAATGTCAAATTGGTGGGCCTACGAAATTCAAATGCATATCAACATAGGTTTGTTCAAGTAATTTGATACTTGTTCTCCTTAAATAAAATATCAAATTCGAGCCTTATAAATAGAGAAAATTTATGATAAAAAATTCTACCCCTTATTAAATCAATAGTAACTTCACTCTCGTAAAATAGAGAATCTTAGATCAGAAATAAAATTCAAATACGCAACACAAAGTAGGAAAGAAGGAAAAGAATACAATGACTTTCAAATACGGCGGCTAATGTCTCCTTATCAGTCACGCCCATCCAAGCTTCCACCACCTCCTCCTTTTAGCGCGCAAAGGCCAAAAGGAAGGCAAAATCGTCCCGATCAAAAATCCCCAAATCAAAAGCCCTTGATTTCAACCTAGCTTTCTAGGGTTCCGTCGTAGAGAAAGATCGAAAATGCAGACAGTTCAAGTAGACGAAGATCAGTACAATTGGAGAGAAGTCATTCTGCCGTCGTTGATTCCGAAGGTGCCGGAGCCGGAGTTGGAAAGGGAGACCGGCGAGCGAAGGAGGGGCCGCGATGTTCTTATCGCCGTCGATCATGGCCCTAATTCCAAGCACGCTTTTCATTGGGCTCTCGCTCACTTTTGCCGGATCGCTGATACGATTCATCTTGTTCATGCTGTTTCCAGTTTGGTTTCTGTTTCCCCTTTGTAATTTTTGGGAAAATTTCATGGTATCGTTTTCTAGGAATCATAATTGTGATGATCATGATATTGTTTTGATCAGGTGTGCGAAATGAGGCTGTGTATGAAGCAACTAAGGTCCTGATGGAAAATCTCGCCGTTGAAGCTTTCCAGGTGCTGATGGTGAGTGATCGAGTTTGACTGTCTTTCCCCTGTTATTTTCCTGGAAATGTACACTATTTTGGCTGAAATTGAGTGGTTTGTATGATATTGTGCACATTGTTTGTTTGCAAGCAGCAGAAATCATTTGTCTGTTTCCTTTGCCTTATTTGTTCTCTAGTGTGATTGTTAGGGAAATGCTTGTGTGGTATTGCTTTATTGATAAACTACTAAACAACTTAAAGAAGATCTGTGACAAATGCCAAATGGAGGGAGAAATACAGGTCCTGGCTCTTTAAAATTGAGACGGAATCAAAAGCGAAGGGGATTGGGAGGGGGAGTTCTGTTTTATGGCCGTTTAAAGCTGCATGGATATGAATTATTGTATCATGTTAAAATTTTGAGCAACTTTCAGAATCAGGATATCGGTATGCATTAGGCCTTGAGCATTGTGGATGCACAATTGATATCCACATGTTTGCAGCAAGTATTCTGTTCAGTTTTGGACTATTTGAGGACTAATGCTGGAGTATTTTATAATGATTAGGTGAAAACTATAGCTAGGATTGTGGAAGGTGATGCTGGTAAGGTTATTTGCAAGGAAGCAGAAAGGTTGAAGCCTGCTGCTGTGATTATGGGTACCAGAGGCAGAGGACTGGTGCAAAGGTTCTTGTTTTCATCTCTATCAATCCATTTGTTGTGCATTTCTGGCATATTGATTCTGCATACCCTTTTAGCAGCTTCTGACGAGTTTTGTATTTGCCCTTCATAGTGTATTGCAAGGGAGTGTCAGTGAGTATTGCTTCCATCACTGTAAAGTCGCGCCAATTGTTATTGTTCCTGGGAAAGGTACCAATCTGTTGTTGGTAAGATTTAGTAACTTCAAGAATTTTAGTCAGCTTCTAATAATGCACCTCTTTTCTTTGCAGAAGCTGGTGAAGAGTCTGCTATTTAGTTGTGGGAGAAGGAAATCGTAAGTCTTGAGATTGGGCATTTCTATAGGATGCCAACTCAATAAGCTTGTTATGATAGGAATGTGATTGTGTCCAGCCCAGGGCACATTTGTGATTTTGTGTGATGCAAATTTGTATTACAGTTAGTAGGTTTGTTTGTTGTAATATATACACATCCACACATGTATTCCTGTTATAATTTACACCTTTTTGTTGCTGGTTAATGACTTGTTCCACAATTCCACTCTATCAATTTACTTCAAGTTATGGGGTGAATTTTGATACCTCCTAACCTTTTCAAAGTGAATCCACAAGCTGTTCTTGACCCAACGTTCTTGCATTTTAGGCACTTAAGTTTGTTGTAGAAGGGTACAAACAAGCAGATACTGCCATCACAAGTGCGCGCATATATAAATTTCACCAGTTGAATGCTTAGTCTTTCCCTACCTTGAAAGGATTCAATTATGACATTTGCTTGACTCGTGCACTATCCAGTTAAATAAAATGGCATAAACTAAACGTTTGAAATTATTGTTTATTTTCCTTTGGGGACCTTGAAAGATTAAGATTACCTTTACAATTCTTGCTATTGCTGCTTTAAGGGTGCCATTACTTCACTTGCTGCTTCCTCCCAGCCCCCGTCCCCCTTCCTATCTCTGTAATTGGTTTATTGAGGTTGTATATCAATTTGCTTTTCCCTACGCGTATTCGCACTTGTGTACAAGTTAAAACCCGCTCAGTCTTTATGCCTGTATACTTTGGCTTTGAAACAGTTCTGGGTTTCGCTTTCAACTGACTGGCTGCATCAACCAACTGTATTAGGTTATCTAGACCTTTCATCTTCAGGAATCAATTCATAATAGTATGAAAGTTTTGATTAAAGGTTCGGATGCGTCCATCAACCAAGTATATTTAGATTGTAGCCGAGGGTTCTGGTGGTAGAGTGGTCAAAGCCTATCAGGACCCCAAAACAAAGCCTTTTACCTCAGGAGTCAAGACTTGGGAAAATGGTCCGAGATGTTGTCAAATAGTGGCTTTGAGCTCTTGCTAGTCATTCAAAATGTTGTGGGGGTATATTATGACCATCTTAGACTATTTAGAGTATTTAGAGTGTAGTGCTGTGCATACTGCCATAACGCTTGTTCTTTGGGATTTTGGGATCACATCTTTAAATTTGCAACATGCTGCTTGTGAAGTGATAATTCTCATTTAAATTGTTTAAAGGGGTTTAGAATGTTGCAGAGGTTTTGTGTGTTCATTATAAAACCTCTCAGAAACCCTAAGACGAAGGTTATCATACATCATCAAGCCATTTTTTTTGGAAGATAGCCCACAAGATTGTCAAATGGAGATTATGTTCTCCAATAGAACTCTTAAAATCTTTTCCAGCATCTTCGGTCCATATTAATTTAAAGGTGAAATTAAATATGTTGTACTGTACAAGGATGGAGAAATATCCTTTGTAAACATTGTTGAAGCAAGGAAAACCAAGGGTGTTCTTCTGCCGGATGACGCTGGAGTTCGGATCGTCTGGGGTGCTAGTCTGTTTCACATACCATGGAATGAAGGAATACTAAGGCTGTTCTAAGTTTAATTCGAGGAAAAGCTATTAAGTGATATATGACAATTCTGGGTCTCTCTCTGTTCCTTTGGCCATCTACAGACAGTTTTGCATCTCGATCAAGATGTTAAACATAATTCAAAAGAAGTATATTTATCAAAGAATATTTGATTGCCTGCATGACTAGGAGTAGCTCTGGTACACTAGAGGTAAAGGGCACTGATGAATAAAATTGCGGAGGATATCTCAAAAATTTGTTGATTAACAGTACCTTAGGCTAGTTCTATCCTAAACCTGATCAGATGGCTAGATATGCAGTGAAGAATGATTGTCATGTATCATGTTGTTTTCGAACAGATCATCTCCTGATTTGATAGTATATTTAGAATATATTATATATGTTGGTTTTGGACATGAATATCATGCATGATTGCAAGATTTTGCCCATCAATTTCTTAGGTGATCATGGGTTATTTTGCTTAAGTAGAATCTTCTGAGCTTGTTGAGGATTAACGAAACGGCCCCCTTTTCTGGCGACCATTGCTTCTGGCTCTGGAAAGCTAATATTGATGAATAACATTGTGGTATCCTACCAACTCAGCCAAGTTTTCCCCTGCCCCTTTTCTATTTCTGTTGATATTTTGTTTACAGCTCCGTGTGGTTGAGAAAGAAAACCGACAATCTTTCTCTTCACACACGCACACACGCACGCACAAATCTTCTCACATACTTTGGTACTGGTTGGTTGATATTTTTCTTTCAAGTTGATCAATCGAAATATATTAAAATGTGCAAATACTGCTCTGTCTAGTTGTTTTGTGAATTTATCTTACTGTGTATTTTCTTAAGCGTTAAACTGTCAATAACTAGGCGAGTACTTGGCCTGATAGAAATGTTGCTATGCTAAGTGATTGTGACATATCAATTCCTAGCGCCTGATGGCTACTGTCTGGTAATCTTTTTTTTGGGGGGGGGGGGGGGGGGCAGCACTAACCTGATTTGGGTGATTAGAAGTATGTGTCTTGTGGTTCTGGTACCATGGTTTCAAAATCTACACAATATTTTTACTTCACTGCTCTAGATGTATTGAATGAGCAAGACTGACAAAAAATCTTCATATTTTGAAATCAAGCCGGCATTTCTGGAGATTGATTAGTATATGGGAATAAACAGAACTCTCCAGCCATTGCTGCTCCAACCTTTCGGTTGCATTCAGTTCTTTCTTCTGCTGAAGTTGCCTGTATTTCATAATCTGATTGCTAAGTTTGCTTTGGCACCCCCCCCCCAAAAAAAAATTAATTGCTCCATCCTGTTTTTCCTTCCCCAACGTCTCTCAGTACATGTTTCAGTAGTCATAGTTGAACTTTAACTAGTCAGTTTTCTAGCTGCCGTGGTAAGTTATACAACATCAAGGATTCAGTATAAGTTACTGCATGATTCAGTGGTGTAGTATGAGCAAACCTCACGTATCCATGGAATTTCTTTGCTTCTTGTGAAAATAGTCGATGTTGTTATCGTAATCAATTTTATTCTTAATGGAGCCACAACGGTCCTATCGACATGCTTCATTTGTTTTCCTCCTTCCATCAGGTTCAAGCAACAAGCTTCTGAAACCTGCTCAGCCCTGTTTCTTGCCATCCTCTTATTTCAGATTATATTTCTATCACGGATATTCTCATAGATTGCATGGTCCTCACATATTTATTATTGAAGGTTGTTAAAGAATGCACAAAGAATTAAGTGTGGATGATTGAGAACTTCTGTTGTATTTTCTTTCTCCTCTCCAGCATTGTCGCTCTTCACTCTGCCTCCACCATTATATCTGATCATATTAATTCTTGATCTGTGGTCCCTTAGGGCGTTGTCAGCCACCTTGAGTAGCTGAGTGAATAAACGTGTGCTCAGATGATCAGCGTCTAGACAATGGACTTAGCAGAAGGCTGAGGCCAATAGGTGCTGATATTATTGCTTTCCCCCTTTATACATGCAAATATATATGTATGTGCAAAATAGAGATGGACAAGAATTATAGTTAAACCCATATAATGTGAACCTGTGTCAAAAAGAACGGGTAACTTCTAAGATTGGCCATCTGAGCTACATCTCCATCTTCAAACCGCTTGCCTCAATGGTACCTGTACAAGTGAATTACGACCATAGAACATTAGTGCAGGGATTTCTCTGTCTTCTAATCATACCAAATTCTAAATGAAGGCAAATGCGAGCAAATAGCTTGAAAATATTGCTTTCTTTTTCAAACATTCTGCTAAGGCGTGTTGCCCCTTTTTCTAGAGGTAACATATTGTTTTCGCATCATGTTAATTTTTTGTGATTTCAAAATTTAGTATTGTTCAAGGCCAAGTGCCTTTCCCTTGTGTCTAGTTGCTCTTTCTGATATAACGCTGTGAATATTTGGTGATAAGGAGTAATCTTATGAGCAGGACATGCTTTTATGGCCCATGTTCTTAAAACACCT
The DNA here is from genome assembly GCA_029747015.1 of Carnegiea gigantea. NCBI lineage: Eukaryota > Viridiplantae > Streptophyta > Magnoliopsida > Caryophyllales > Cactaceae > Carnegiea > Carnegiea gigantea. The sequence goes on along the minus strand of JAKOGI010000012.1, from coordinate 1,041,520 downwards.
AATTTTTCAGCCAAATTCATGAGAATCATGTCTGTGTGTACATTTTGGGATAAACCTTGAGAGTGTCAAACCATTAGATTGTGAAGTATTACACAATTGAAGGAGACTTTTTGTTGTCCTCTACCTGTGAATGTTTGTAATGGAAATGGTCTTCCTTGTTGAAATTCCATGGAGTAGATGTTTTGTAAATCAGCATCCCAGGGTAAAGAGCTTGGCATTTGCTGTTCAGCAAAAATTTATCAAAATGAGGGGAAGATTATTGTACCAAAATTTATTTTAAGAAAGAAAGGAGAAGGGGATTACATCGAAGCAGGATGGTTCAATAAATGTATCGGGTAGTGATACTGGGGCACTGATAGTTCTGCGGAGCTCCACATCAATGGGGTTTAATGCCACTTCAGATCCGCAAACTGGATCCATTTGTTGGACAGGATTGTACTGTAGGTAGCTAGCGCTATTTATGTCGGGTAACACTCTCATTGTTGGTAAACTGGTTGAGCATGCTGCAAAACCCTGTAATTTGGAGTGTCAGAGATCCATAGAACTTGAATTTTTATTTTTACTTTTTTCCTAGTTTCTATTTGCTTGTGTCTTTACCTCTTTTGCAATTAGATCATCTATGTTGAAATCAAGCCGTGGATTAACAGCTGCCAATTTCATAGAAAGGAACTGTTTCAGGCAAACAAAAAGCAACGTTAAACATCATGAACCTGCGGGATCATAGTTTGAATCTCATTAGCAAGTCTGTTCTACCTCTACTTGTCTTTGAAGAGATTGGACATAATTAATTATCTCGTCAAGCATTCCTGCTTTCCCTGTGATCTTGTTGCATCCGGGTACGAGTTCTTGCAGGTACTTCATTCTTTCACTAATTTTCTCCCTTCTTACCTGCATTATTGCATAAATATATGTCAAACCTTGCAATTCCTACACATATGTTTTAATATCTGTAAGTTGATATCTTAGCATGTTTTTTAATGTGTCTATTTTTAATTTAATTAGTACAGCAGTGAAGAAAACTTGAGATTTGATTGATCATTAACTTACCCTTTCAGCTAAGCTGTGGCTATCAGTGGCCTGGCCACGCCGTGCTCTAACATGAATGTAATCAGGTTTTGCTACCTCTGAGGCCTTCGAATTATCTTTAGATGTACACCCAGAAGCTTCTTTGTTTTTCTTGTTATTATTGCCCTGGCTTTCCTTATGGTTGCTTTGACTGCTGTTGCTATTTTGCTCTGTAATCTTTGATTCTTCCTCTTCTCCACATCCCTTTCTTTTTTTCATTGTTTCAGCTTCCTCTGCATCCACCTGCTACATGACATTCAAAAAATAAGGTTGCTTTTCAGTTTACTTGCAATTGGTCATTTACTCAGATCTCATTTGTGGTCTTGCAGTCAGAATTCCCCTCCCTCTTCTCAAACTGAACTTTTTTTTTTAAATGATTGAATAGTTGGATTACCTTTGCTGTCAGGTTCTTTTCTGCTTTCCTCTTCTTGAAGCCATCTCTCCCAGCTGCTCCACTAGGCTTCTGATCTGATTTTGCAGCCTCAAATCCTTTGGCTTCAGTTGCTGCCTTCATGGCTGCGGCTGCTAATGGTGGACAACTGGCAGTTCTGGAAATGGCATAATTCATCTCATAGCCTGAACTTCTAACTTGCTCAACAGACTCAATCCCTGAGTTTTCAGCGGTGATCCCACTTTGTGGTATCCCAGAATCCGTCCACCTGGTTTCCAGACCTGGGTCGGTCTTGATGGGTCTGTTCAAAAGCTCTTTTATAGTTGGTCCTGCTGGGACTGGACTTGGGACACAATTCATATTTAGGCCCTGAAAATCTTGTGCATGGGCCGTTAAGTAAGTAAGCAATTCCACTTCATTGAAGTAGCTCTGATCTTGTTCTTGTTGTAGTCGCTGCACTTGTAGGAGTTGCTCATGTTGCCACTTCAGAATCATTCTCTGCCTTTCGAGTACGCTCATCTCCATGCCTTTGACTCCGGCGACAGTCCCCGCCATGTTCAAGCAGTGTATCATTTCTGGTGAATCTCTATTCATTGCCTGTCAATTCTAAAAATAGTGAACAAAGATGGTTGCTTTATGCTTTCACAAAGTCTTAATATACACTATTTTTCTTCTGCTTTTAGAAGATGGGGAAAGAGGGAAGTTGGTGCAATGTAAGGATAATGTAGGCTTTTGTAACTAGTGGCACCTAACACGAGTTCTTCGAGGGGAAGGTACTCTACTATGACTCCGTCTGTCTCTCTCCCTCTCAGTTGTATGGTTTTCAGTAGTCGTTCGTGTCGCGTGGTTTGCAAATGGAATGAGAGGAGGAGAAGAGCGAGGTGTATATAAAGGAGGAAAAAGGGGTGGGCTCTGGCTGAGAAATCTACCCCAAGAGGCTGGTATCTCTGACTCAACTAGCAGGAATAATTAGGGGAGAGAAAACTACCATTCCTCTTTTTTGTTTTTCTTTTTTCCCTTTTTGTGTCAAATAAGTTTTTGATGTTATTGGGAGACCTAAGGGGCAGGTAGAGAAATGAAGCAGATAGATGAGAGAGAAAAACGGGCAACTGGGGCAGAGAGCCATCAAATGTATCCATAACCAGAGGCTGTGGGCTGTGGGTCCTTCCTGATGTATGACTGCCACTGGGTCTTGTCCTGCCAACTGCAAAACGGAGTCAGAGAGGCAGCTTTCGCGTCAACGGGGTTTAGAGAGGCAGGGAAGAGATGCTTACGATTTGTGATTAACTAACAAATGTAAGTTACTTATGTTAAGATTAGTTCAGCTCAGGCTTTCCTTATATTTGTTTAGATTATTTGTCCTCGGGATTATGGCCCCACAGTGATGCTGACCCTTTGATTACGTCTGTAGCCACATGATCATATACATGTGGTAGTTGTAGGAGCCTCCACCTTTGGCATTGCAGCTTGGTGATGTGCAAGGTGATGAGGTCCTGCAATGGGGTTGTGAGAATCCTGGAAATTAGTTGAACTGCCTTTTAGCTGATGATTCTGTAGGCATTGGGAATGAGAAGGTTTATTGAGCATCCTGCTCAAAATCGCTCCCCTTATGGCTTATTCTGAAATCCTAATGGAATTTGTTGATGGCAAGTTTTGCATGACTAATGCTTATTTAAATCTTAATTTTAACGTACAAATCTTTTCATCCAATAATGATCATTATTGGTAGACAATATCTAATCTAATCATGTCATTAGTCATCTCTAATAACAATATTATTGGTGCTATCAGCATGGTGGTTTCAACTGTATTGGTCCAGTGATGTCTAATCATTCTTTTCCAGCGCTACTTCCGTTTGCGTAAAGACTAGCTCTGACTTCAGATATTCCAGTTCATTTTCGTCTTGGTGTCTCATACTAACAGACCCTGAAGCTGTCAAAAACTCTTTCATTTGATGTTTGCTGCTTGATCAATCTGACTGTAGAAGAATGACAAAGCCAAAGCACCCAGATTCAAGTGTTATTGTTAGGCATGCAGCTCAGTTAGCGATATTACTTTTGGAAGGCTGTATGGTTCCATGTCTCCCTTTGTTAAGGATAAGATGTCTACTTCATGTAATAATTCTGAAGATTTGTCGACTTAATTATGTCCTCTCTCACTTGTGTGCTTGCTTAGACAGGGATTGATGGATTAACACAAATACATATATTTCCCCTCCGCCTGGTTGAAACGACACGCGAAGGTTAAGCTGAAAGCGCAAAAGCAACTCTCTGGGAATCTGAGAGATAAATCTTTATCATTACTAGATAATTAATGTTGTGTCTTGTTCTTATTCTATGCATTAGTTCACTGATGGAAATTAACACCCTAGTTTGAACTTCCTGTCGAATTCTCTAATTGTGCATTCTGTCTCCAATCTGTCTTCAGATAACAACTTTGTTCATTTCATCTGCTTGTAAAATTATTGATGTAAGACTTTCAGTTGATCACTAAATTTAGGAGCAAGATGGATTCGGTGGATCCGAAATTTTGGCTTCTTGTGGAATTTTCTGAAATTTTTCAAGACAATCAAATGAAAGAAGAAATATATGTGAACTGCAATCTAATTCTCCGATCAGAAGATTTTGCGTACTGTCCTATATGAAATTCAGAATATAGGTTAATTGTACCTTTCCTTTTTTTTTTTTTAAAGCATAAGTCATATCTTAGTTGTTCACTTTGTGTTTAGGATAATCCCTACCAGGCATTGAAGCTAGGCTAACTCAACAAAAATGGGATGTGTGGTGGGGATCTACTCCAGTGAGGATGCAGGCTACTTCCATTATAAAGCTCATAGGGGCCCTGCCCTGCCAATTCCAATGTCAATCTCCTCCCTACTTTTTTGGTTAGCAAGTCTCTCTCCCGTTTTCTCCCTCTTTCTTAAAGTTGCGAGGTGCCCACATACATATGACAACCATAATTACCAAAAACTAAAGGTTTATGGGACCTTTCTCTCTCACATATTTCCTTCCATCACTGTCCTGTCTATACGCTTAATCAGCCCAGAAAGACAACTTTTTCCGTGCTACCCTTCACGCTTCGTAGCGTTTGTCTTTGCATTCTGATGATTTTTCTCGTTAGCTCGAATGGTCAGGTTATCAAGGCTTGACATTTTAGTAGTGGCCATTTTTAAGTGTTAATTTATAGAAGCTAACGTCAGCTATTAGGATTCGAATCCTTGAGGAAGTTAGCTGGGAGTCATTTCTCTCCAAGCTACTTTGGGACCTGCTGGGGGCTTATCCAGGGACCCCTATTGGGATTAGCCCACTCCCATATGGGAGGGCTTGCTCCTAACGAATTACTTAGGGGTGCCTCTTTTTTTTTTTTTGGGGGGGGGGGGGGTTCTGGAGCATGATATGGACAAATCATCGTTGATCTCTAGGATTTGCCAATGGAGACTAGTAAGCGCATTGATTCTGTATAGCTGTTTTGCATTGTGCTTGCTTGAACATCCTTCGTTGGTGGCAGTTTGCCAAGCTTGAGAAAAAAATTTAGAATAGCAGGTGGCGCGCCCTTTGTGCCCCCCTCCCCCTCCCCCTCCCCCTCCCCCAACCCAATGAAGTCTTGATACGTGCAAGGTTTTAGCATGCAAGTGTTAGGTATGGTTAAATTTAGAAACAAACTTTTAAAGACCAATGTTGAATACTGATCTAAATACCAGGCAAGCAAATGATAATTCATCAAATAAAATCAGCTAATGTGGGGTATTTGTGACACTTATTAGGTATGTTTGATTGCTACTCGTCATTATTTTCTAGAGTATTCCCTCATTTTTCTTGTGATGTAATGATATTATTATCTAATAATACTATGGGTCTGCTCTTTTCGTTGGTAAATTGGGGTCGGTAAAAAAGTGAAGTTGGTTGAAATTTATATTTTTTATTGAAGTGGGTTGATGTTGGTTGAAGTTGGTTGAAGTTGGTATGTTTTTTAAAGTTGGTTAAAATAGTGAGAATAAAATTTTGAAGGAGGTGGGTTGAAGTTGGTTGAAGTGAATTGAAGTGGATTGAAGTTGGTATTTTTTTATTGAAGTGGGTTAAAGTAAATTGAAGTGGGTTGAAGTTGGTAAATTGAAAAAGACCAACAAAAAGAACATGCCCTATACGTAACTCTTTTCCTTGCAAAGGTTTTTATTCATCAAAAAATATTTGCTATGAATTTTTTTGTTGGTCTTTTAGGGTTGGACTTTATGTTTGTAGGAATAAATATGCCTGCATATAGAAATCTTTTCAGATCCTACTTTCACGAGAGACCACACCGGGTTTGGGTCTCATTGTCATGTAGGGTATTTGCTAACAAATACAAAGGGAAAGAAAATAAGTGAAGTTTTTAATTAAGCTTTATGCTGGCTATGAGTCTATGATGTACCTAGCTAATATGCATACATAAAGGTTACTGGCTATGGTATTATCAACGTTATAGTTGTGAGATAATATTAAGTTTATCTCAGATGAAGTCTCAGATTTTTTTGGGGGTAGGGGTGTTTACCTTTGAAACTGAAACCATAATCTTAATTAATGCAAAAGACAGACAGTGTAAAAGTTGTATAAAACAGCATAGGATAGGACTGCCAATGTGTGGAGTATCTAAAATGAGTGAAAGCCTTAGTGCCAAAAAAGATATGGGATTGTCAATTCAGTTGTTTAGGAGTAAGGTGGTCCTATTAGAATCTATGGTGGAAGTAAATAGGTCCTGTACAGGCCATGCGACACACCAATGGTTGAAAAACAGTAGTGCCTTTGTGGATTTTGTATGTAGGGAAGAGAGAAAAAAATTGGGGGGCTGGGTTGGGGATTGTTGGAGGAAAAAAGAAAGTGGAAATAATACAGCCCAAGAAATGGGGCTGGCTGCATGCTCTTTGCAATTTTTGCAGTCTTACATGTCACCCTGGGATTGGAGCCCTAATTTCAGTCCAATCTTATTGACTTTAGACTCCATTTACACTTACAATCTACGAGTATATGCCAATGGTACTTAGTTATGTGGATAGGACACTTCTGCATCTAGAAAAATTCCATGTTTTTGGTTTGCGATGGACACTTATATTCATTTTGGAGAGTTAATGGGGATACGAAGAGTAACACGGGGAACTCAGTGTGAATTTTAAAAGTAGATCTATATTTAAATCTTTATCTTGAGAGTTCGGTATAGACAAGAAACAAAGTGTATGATATAGGCTTTGTCAACTATGGTAAATTATTATATACTTTTGGGAACATATACTCTCATTATCACTCACTCACACACACATATATGTATATGTGTGTGTGTGTGTATATATATATATATGACACACATACACACACACATATATATATACATATCAAAGTGTATTTGTCGTATGATTGATTATTAATATATATTTTATTTATGTGGCTTCTGGAAGTACATACTCTCAAGCGTATGATATAAACTTTGACGAACTATCAATGGTGAATATACTAGTTGAAATGACTTGATAATTAGTCATATCATCTTATCTTGCTTCTGTTGTGGTCTAAATGGAAGTAAGAGCAATTACAACAATTGGCTCGCGGGCCAAATTTTTGGGGGTGCGAGCAAAGATGTGGCCCGGGACTTTGCATTGGGTGGCTTGGGGAGTTGGGCCCGCGGGGAGGCTGCAGGCCGCGGGCCTTCCTCACCTGTTCTTTTTTTTGGGGGGTGTTTTTTTAAAGTTTTATTAGTTGTTTTTTTTTTGGATTTTAAAAAAGTAGTTGTGTGTTGGTGTGTGGGTTCATGAGTATTATTTTATTTGGTGAGACAAAGTGATGAGCCAACCATTAAAAATGATGAGACTTGTAAGGTAAAAAAATTAGAAAGAGAATTAATATGACAATAATAAACTTCCACTGATGAATCAAAAATTAACTCAACATTGTCCTCGCTCTAATCATGGAGGGAGGGCGGAGGGGCATGGGGTAGGGGAGTGACAAAGGGGCGGGCAGTGGAAGACATGCAGCAGATCCGATGGGAAGGGAGTACCATTCCCCTGCAACTCCCTGCCGCTCCTATCATAACTGATTTTTATTATTATTTTTTTCTTGAAGTCCGGTTTATCGGGGCTTCTTCTGGTTCCACTGGACTGTTGCGTCTGCAATTGTTACTGCTTATTTCAGCTGCAACAAAAGGAAACTGTGTGCTCTACTTTTCCTCCCTTTTTTACATCACATGTTGATTGATCTAGTGTTACTGTATGTCTCTCCTAAGTTGCGTTTGAAGCTTATTAGCTATACTAAAATTCTTTGGTTGGGGGTAATGTGGAAATTTTGTCTAGGGGAGTTCCATTAGATAGCTAAACTGATTGCATAGCTCTTTTAAATTTTTCAGTGACACAGAGCATGCGTTTTTTCGTGGATCTCTCACAATTAATATTTGTCCTTTTAGAAGTTAAACCTACTTACATTGAGATTTCTCAAAGTTTGTTTACGTGAAATACATCTAGAGTGATTTTTGTTATTTATCACGATATGCAACAATGCAACATGCTTTGTTTTTTCTTTTTTGGGGGGGGGGAGGGAAAGGCTGCACGACACTTGTAAAGTAATGCGCAAGTCAGATTTTTTTATAATTAGAACATAAGCTCTATTGAAAGAAGATAATAGAGGGATCATATATTGATTATAGAGAGATCTTACATAGATGATCATTTATCAACAATTATGGAGATATTTTGCTGCATTACCCAATCATTGCAATCGAAATATGTGGCTACGTCCCAGTGATTTCACGAAGGGGCACAATGGAGGTTGGTCCCATTTCACTTATTGGTTGAGTGTCAAATACAAGATGGTTGATTGAATGTCTGGGAAACAATAATGAGCAACAGCCAATGCCCATTGGTCAAGCAACCTTCGCACTGTTATCTTCATATCTTGGGTACAATGTACTTACTGATATCCTTGGCTATGGCCTCCCATTTTTCTCGCCGTCCAAGGAGAATATAAACAAGCTACTCCTATGTAGAATATACAAGAACTAGGAATTGATTGCATTTATGAACTTCACTTCTTGCAGGTACATTTTAGATGTATTGCTGAAAATGCTATTGGCAATATTCTATGAATTTAGACCGTTTTGTTTGACTTTGTTTAGGTTTCGCGTAAGAACCGAGTTATGTTAGGGCAAGGGGGTCAATTGATCATCTAATTTTTTAGGAAAAAAATTAAATATGAAAATATTTTTGTAGATAAAAAATATATATATATATATATATATATATATTAATTCGTTCAGACATAATTTAGAAACTTGTGCTTGCCCGCATGATTGGTTGCCCCCTCATTGTTTCAACCGGTCGCGGGTTTGACTCTTACTAGTTACTTCCCCGCGCCTTGTATTTTTTTTTTTGAGTTTTGGAACTTTATTTCTCTCATTCGCTGCCCACTTACTCGACTCTCAGTCTCTCTCTGTTGCTTGCAGCCAGCCCCTGCCCACTCTCTCTCTCACTCTCTGACTGACTGACTCTGAGGTTAGCCGCCGCCCGCTGTCCACTCACCGGCCGACGCCGCCGGTCGCCAGGCTCGCCTCTACTCCTCCTCAGCTCTCCTCCTAACTCCGAAATCTCAACTCCCAATTTGAGGTAATTCTCAAAAATACTCAATTTTTGTTTTTAATTTTGTTATTTTGTAAATAATTATGTTTATTTTACTGATTTTAGTTAGATTTGTTTTAAATAACTGATTAACTTAGTGAATTACTCATGATTCATGGGTTAAAAAATGAGAATTTTAATCTAATTGTCTTATTGATTGAAGATTTAAAATTGGGCTAATTTTATTTGTAATTACTTCTTTGTTTATGTTTAGTTTACTAATTTTTATTGAATTTGTGTTGAATAAGTGGTTAATTTAGAGATTTACTCATCAATTAAAAAATTAGATTTTGTCTTTCTTAGTTGAGAATTTAGAAATTAGAATTGAGGTATTTGTTGATTGTTGTTTGTTTACTTGTGTTAAATTTATTGACTTTAGGTAAATTTATATTTGTTTATGATAAACACGAACTATCCCAATTCTAATTTCTAAATTCTCAATTAAGAAAGACAAAACCTAATTTCGTAAATAATTATGTAAATTATTTTATAAATAATTATGTTTATAATTTACTAAAAACCATGAACCTAAGTAAGAACTTGCTTATGTTTATGATTCTCAATCGAGGACAACTTTCTTGAATGTAGTACCTATGCATTTTATTTTTAGAACTATTAAAGTTTATATTATATGTATTATTAGTCTCGTCCCCCTTAGTTTAAATTCTGACTCCATCCTGGTTTCGGGTTTCTTGTGTTTTTTGAAGGGGGGGGGGGGGGTGCATGCCTGTACTTTGGTCTTTCCTATGTGCCGCAAGGTAATTCTCGCTATCTGATTACGTATTCAAGGGATCGAAATGATCCTTGTTGGTACCTGCGCTGGATGATGTTATCTATTTCATACGTCTGCCATAATGATTCGTAATAATTTAATTAAGCACCGAGTCTGTACTTTGGTATTTCCTATATGCTGCAGGGTAATTCGTGCTATTTGATTACGTATTCAAGGAGATGATCCTTGTCAGTACCTAAAATGAATGATGTTATCTATTTGATACGTGGTTTTTGACCCCATGTGCACATTTTCCGTAACTCAAAATTTTGGCCATATGAGACTGTTGGCCTAGTGTATTACCATATCAGTACATTGAACTGCATTTAATATATGCTGCAGGACTTCCTTGAATCCTTGGTTGTATGTACGTTATATGCATACAACTTCAGCGATGAAGGGAGCCAACGCAACCAAGGGTGCCTCTCCGACAAATTGTTAAATTTGCCTCCGACGACAGCAGAATCAGATGGAGTTTTTCTAGAGCCTACGGGTGAACTCCTTGCGTGCCTAGATTGCTTGAGTTTAAAAAACATTGATGTGATTGATAGTGTTAGAGTATATACCTGGTTCTGAGTTTTTAATTATTAGCTTAAACTTTTGGTTAAGTTGATCATTGAATATGGTATCAGAGCCTTTCTGTGAGAGAGTTCTCGAGTTCGAATTTTAGCAATCTCAATATTTGTTTATTGTGTAAGGTACGGGAAGTTTTTACACCATCCACGCTTCAAATCTAAAGGGCATTCATATGGAGGGGCGTGTTGGATAAATTTATTACTGAATCTTCAACTATCAGCTTAAACTTTTGGTTAGGTTGGTCCTCCATGTAAACCGCAAATGTAGTGAATAGTAAGGCTATCGATTAACACAATTGGTAAAATTTTTTCGATTTGTTAGAAGAGATTTGAGTTTAATTTATGTTTATATCGATTTTTATTTTTATTTTTGTAATCAATTGTGAAACACATATCCGCGCGAGCACAGAGACATTCCTAAGTCGGCCCCTTGGTACTGAATCATCATGTTGGTTCCCAAAGTTTCCTTGTGCGGTTGGTATTTGTTGTATATATAACAAATTTACATACTTTATCCTCCGATTATCGTATAACACTAGCGCTAAACCCATACTTCCCATGGATAGGTATAGTTTTTACTCTAACAAATTTATGTTTAATATGTCAATATATATGTAATAAATATATTATCTAATAAATCCTTTTTGTCATCCACCAAAATAAATTAACTGTTTTGATAAATAATAGTCTAAAAGCTCAATATAATATTAAGTCAACAATTGAAGTATATAAAGTTAATATACCCACTAATTTTTTACTCTATCACTCCTTGACTATAACTATACCGCCTTTTAAAAGAGGAAAAACTTGTTACAGTTAATTGAGGTTAACATAATAAAATTAATCCATACATAATAAGTTAAATGAAGAAGCCCTAGTTACAAATATCTAACAATTACAAAAGTTTGATTCAAAGAAAATTAAAATATCATTAATTAAATATACTTTCCTACGGAAATATGAAAAGTATCAAAGCGTTAAGGAAATTGGAGAGTTAAAAGGCATTTCATATATGCTTAATTAATATTATGACTACAACTAAAACCAGATTTTTTTAATTAAGTTGGTGAAATAAAATATTTGTAAAATGCATATTAATGAAATTATAATACAATAATTTTTAATTTAAATCATAATTTTTCAAAATGATTTGTCTAATATTATTGATCTATTATTTTACAATTATACTTATTATATTAATATTATGAATATAAAATTTACACAGGTTTTTAGAAGATACTAACACTTAATTTTAAAAAAAGAAAAGATAAAACACAAAATTAAAAACTTAATAACTTTCCCAACACAAAGTAAAACCTATAAATTGAATACCTATATTAATGTGATTTAGTTACTCTTACAAATACAACTCAATTAATATCTAAAATCAACAATTTAGTAAAAAGAAAATAAAACAATATTTACATCCAATGAGTGATCATCAAGTGTCTAATCAAGATGCGATCAACCAATTTTAAGTATGGTTATATAGATAAATATCCTTGTACGGTTGTGTAATTGCTGTAGAATGGCCCTCTCTATTTTATTTATTGTTTCTAGTAGGTTTTCTGTGAAATTTCTTGACAAATTTTAGGACTTTTTAAAAACAGATTTTAGACATTTTCGCTAAAGTTTCGAGTTATTATTTATATATTTTGGGCTGCACTTTTATGCAACATTACCTGAAGGGAAATTGAGGCATCATGTAGCGTAATTTAAATAATTATTCATACGTTCTTGACTAAGAGCTTTAAATAATAAGACTTTATTTTATAGAAAGCAAGAAGTTAGATAGCAAGACTTGCTTTTCTCACCAAGCTGTGGAACTTTTAGTTGTTTACAAGGAATATGCAAAGTTTGCGTAAGATTAAGGTAAAATTCTAGAAGTACTATTTCACCATAAAAATTCTAAAAGTTATAAGTAAAGTCCTGTTTTTTTCAACTTATTTTATTTCATTTGAACTTATTCGGAATTGAACTTATCTGAACTTATTCTGAACTTATTTACTAAATTTATTTTAAACTTATTTACTGAATTTATTCTGAATTGAACTTATCTGAACTAATTCTTCAAAAAATAAGTTGAAGAATACAAGATCTAACTTCCTTCGTGAATGATCACATATCACTTTCACATAGTTTGCCTTTGTTTTGTCCCCCTATCCTATTACTAGATGAGGATTGAAATATCAATTTGATTTTTGGGGGGGCACCTCCAATATTGGTATTTTTATCTTTTCAATTTTCTTTGAAAAATAATATACTTAATGAAAGATTTTAATTTCCAGAATTATGTACAACCCCAATTTTAAATAACAAGATATTAATATTTTAAATGATAATTATAATCATTGATAAAAAATTAATTTCAATGATGGCTACAAAGTATGATATTGCATTTATGATTTATATTTTATCAAATATTAACATATTTATTAAAAGGAGCACTATCCAATTTTTTCAATTAAATAATAAAATTTCACAATGTAAATAAAAAAATCACTCACACACACACAAATACATATATGTGTGTGTGTGTGCGCGCGCGCGTGTATGTATATATATATGTGTGTGTGTGTGTATGTGTGTGTGTGTGTGTGTGTGTCTATATATATGTATATATATGTATATGCCAATATATATATGTGTGTGTGTGTGTGTGTACATAGACATATACATATATATACATACATATATACATATATGTGTGTGTGTGTGTGTGTGTGTGTGTGTGTGTACATAGACATATACATATATATACATACATATATACATATATATGTGTGTGTGTGTGTGTGTGTATATATATAGAGAGAGAGAGAGAGATGTACACACACACACACACACACACACACACCCACACACACACTATATATATATATATATTATATAGTATGTAGTATGTATGTATGTATGTGTGTGTGTGTGTGTGTGCATGTAATATATATATATGTGTGTGTGTGTGTGTGTGTGTGTGTGTGTGTGTGTAAATATTGTGTGTGTGTTCCCACACACCACACACACAAACACATATATATAACATACTACATACATAAATATACATATATACATATATATATATATATACACACACTACACATATACGTATATTTGTGTGTGTATACACACCAACATATATATATATATGTATATATATATATATATAGTATATGTTATATTATATATATATATTTATTATATATATCATGCATTATGTGGTTTTGGGCCTTGTTATCTCTCAAGTCGCTCTTTTCACCAATCAGAAGGCATCCATAGTTGACAGATCTTGAGTTGATATTGTGGGCCTCTGCATTCTTTTGTGGGCCCAAAATATTGAGAGATGAGTTGGTCCAATCAAAATCGCTTGCAAGAGTGACCAATGCTATTATTTGTCAAGTTGCGCCCCCCCCCCCCCCCCCCCCCCCCCCCCCCCCCCCCCCCCCCCCCCCCCCCAAACCAAAAAAATTGATTGAAAGCAATTTATCAAAAAAGAACCTCCATAAGTTGATACTTTTTTCATTTACAAGCATCATCCATTGTTACTGATCAATGATGCCCATAAAAACAATCCTTCTCTTCTGTATGTCACATATTATTTGGAAGGCAGGTTGTCTTGTATAAGTGGCTCCCACAATGCAATTATCCTGTCTAATTATTATTGCAAAACTGGATCCTTTTATGTATATATGTCGGGTGCCAGATGGCCTGTTGTACTATATATATCTCTAATCTTTAAAAATAATTCTAGAAGAGGAAAAGAAACACCAGATCTTCTTGACAACGATACAACAAAGATATTGTGCTTTTACCTAAAAATAGACTTGGACTCGTATACGATTGCTTGTTCAAATCAATTGTATATCTTACGTTTCTACTGCATCATACATCTCTAAATCTTTAAAAACAATTTTGGGAGAAGAAAAAAAACACAATATCTTCTTAATAGAAATATTGAAACGATATTGTGCTTCTACCTGAAAATCAGGATATGATCTTAAAAAAAAAAAAAAGTCCAGCTCTTATAAGAATGGAGCTTGTAAATGTAAACTCAGGATATGATCTAAATAAATGAATTAAGCAAATATATACCAACGAATCAGTAGGAGGAAGAAAAATTGTTGAGCAGTACACCTGCGTGCTTCTTCCCTGATCCCTCTTTATATGTAAAGTAAAAGAAAGGAAAGGATATAATATTGAATTATTGACATCAAGCACATGGAGCCCTATGTTCTTCTTTTCAATCATAAACAATAAATAAATTATAATACAAAAAAGAATAATCAGTCAATTTGGAGTGCAGTGAAAGTATGGTCAAAGATTCACGTGAAAGATGCCAGTAAGTGACAGACCAGTGCAGTGTCAAAGCCAGAAACACAGTTGCCATTTACAGTTGCAGGGAAACACTGCAGTCTGTCTCTTCTCTCCCCTGAAATCTTAACTCTCTGTCAAGTCCCTCAGTTCAGATAGAGCAAACTACAAGCAGCTGGGGAATGCAATACGTGCATAATTTCTTACTGCTAGCATCTTCTGTATTGTATATGGTTGTAACCAAATCAAATTACAATGAACAAAACTCTCACATGAAATCTGACAAACTAATTTCATCAATTAGCTGGATACAAATTCAAGCTTCATATCATCCAATGAAGTTGGCTAATTTCATGGTTAGAATGTCTACACAATTCACATAATTTACGAGGATAAGATGTTGATTACTGCTCGTATGTGCCACATGACGCATAGTGACTTCTTTGCTGATGGCTTCAAATCTTCTATGGTCCCTGTACTTGACTTAATGGACGAGTGCCTTCAAGTATGCATGTATTCATGTTTCTTGAATAGTCAATAAACTTCTGTTCAGAGAAAATGCCGACATTTTTTCACTGCAGTAACAATTCTCCACTTAATTCTGTAGTAGACATGTATATATATGTGGTCAGATGGCTCATCCAGTGAAATTCATCTGAGAAAGATTTAAGAACACACTCAAAGTAAGAAGAGAGACTCAAAATATTTGACACAGCAAAACATGCATATTATTATTCAGAAACACTACAGACTTGGGGGACCCAACTCATGGGATTTTGGGGGGAAAAGGGGGGAGGCATTGTTGGTGAAGAATAATGCAGATACATTAGACACAAAGAAACTAGTCTAAGTGGGATGTACATGCACTACTTCAGCTAAAAAAGGGAGAGAATTTTAATGCACACGCTATTTCAACAAACAGCATTGCTCAATCATATCATATTTAAAAAATAATTTAAAAAGGGGAAGGCATTTGGGCGTTAGGCCATCCACATAACCAATCCACTTGACAAGAATTTTGACATACATTGATGACATCAACTAGCCAGTACATTTCCTCTCTATCAGACTATTGACAGGTAAGTTCATATATAAGTAAGGAATTTCACTTCTCAACAAGTTCAAATTAATAGAGAGATGGTCTGCGCAAATCTCTATGGTGTACTGATACACAACAAGATCAACCCTAGTTCAGGTGTGCTGTGTGCATATGTGGAAACAGGTTTGGAAGTTTAGACTCAAACAACCTCAACCTTGATAAATAGAGGTTGCTTCTAAAGTGTACATATTCAAGGAGTACAAATCAACAATGCAGAAGTACTAATATCAATAATCAAGTAATACTATTAGTAGTTAGCAAAGAAAACTGCAAGGAGCTGCCTGTCTTTTACAACATATTATAATAAATTGGTCAGCATTATGGCATGAAACATTTGGGTATAGGCAGCAGTGGATTAAGCAAATCCTCACTTTTGGAGAATCACCGAAAGAGAAACAAAAGAGAGGAAGGGAAGATCAGTGTTTATATGGACCCTCTTGGCAAAAAAACGACTGGCAACTTGACAAAGAAATCCAATCCTCAACTCTCTTGTAATTTAATGAATTATCAAATCACTAATCAGTTCGATTGACTCCGTACCAACTCTCAGATTTATGACAGTTTCAGAATAATTTGTTCTTTTAATTATTGTCGGCAGTATTATACTATATTAATTAGCATCCAGCTCAAAGCCGTGCCCAAAAATGTCACTTCTCAAGGCTTTCAGGGTAGTATATGCCTGCAGCTGCATGGCCTTAAGCTAAAGTTCACAGTCAGGAACTTGAAGAAGGCTTTGGCATGCAGAAAGTCAGAAATGCACCAAACAAACAACAAACTGTTGAACATAAGGTTGAAGGTTCAAGAATACGTTTATCCAGCACACCACTATCCCCCCTGTGCGCAGTTGATATTGAACAATCTCCGCTAAAACCTTAGGAAGTGACTGATCAAAACAGGTGCCACTAAGATTTGAGCTCAATGAAGACCTTAAGTTCAAAAAGGTTCTAATATCATGCCAAGGAGTCAACTTAATAAAAGTATGAACTGATGGTTAGAATGCAAAGGAATTTAGATTACATGATGCACTATAATGCTTAAACATGTAACATGAACATACAAGTTTATTAAAAGAGACCAACACAGTAACATCAATAATATATGGCATAGATTCCTTAATATTGCTGTACACTGTAGGAAGTTGCCCAAGTGTCAGGAAGAGGATTCGTTAGTTTAGTTGTGTTTATTGGGATGATAGGATCGCCCCATGGCAGTGGGTTCCTCCCAACTGTAAAGAGGCACACAACTTGGAGACTTAGTCCAGCAAAATTACGATGCCACCTGGTTGGATGTAGATGAGGCCGAGATTACTTCGAGATCTCCAGCTGTAATGAGACACACCTATGATGTACATATATATTCCTTTCATTGCTGGATAGATAGCAATATCTTTGAAAGTACCATTAGAGACCTTAATATAGACATAAGCATAGATTAAAAACTCCTCAAAATACAACACAAATAAGAATGTCGCTATTTACTAGCTAGCCTTAATTAGTAAAATCTCCAATAATTTGTAGGATAATGCTGGAAACTTGTGTCCAAATTATCTCCTTTATCATCATGCATTCCCTCCGACAAAAAATAGTGATAGTACTATTTCAATATGCTTACTTGCTATGTCTGTATGCAAGGAGATTTTGGGTTGGAAATACGGTGATCACCACTTCCGAGTCCATTCGTCTAGTGAAACTACAATAAAAAGGAAAGCACAAGAAAATACACATAAAATAATACATATCCTAAGGACATATATACATAGTCCTTTGGAAAGATACTAGGGATTTATAAATTGGAATGATTGGGGATGACAACCTACATGTTTTCAGAGACCATCATGGTTGGTGAACAATGATATGATGTAAAACTTACTTTTCCCCTGATTCATTCAAGTCTTAGCCCCCCATGATTTCAGCTATGATTTTTGTGGATTGGGGTTAACTTGAGGAAAGAACCCCCCCTCCCCCCCACCCCCCAAAAAAAAAACAAAAACCTTTTGTAAATGCGTATAAAGTAAGGTATTGAGCCAAAAATCCTAATATCTATCAAGCAACTATATGATTAGACGGCTATAAACCAAGACAAAGCATTACACGGTGAACCAAGGATGTACAGGATATTAGGATCACATATCATAGGTGTCAAGTGACAAACTCATTCCTCTAACAACCACTATCCTCTCAAGTAATGGGCAAGGATCTCTTTTTTTTTGGGGGGGGTTCTCTCTACGGCAGTCATATTTGTAAAGGTAAGACTGTCTACCTCTAAATCTCCACAGAGCCCACGAAAGCGGAATCCACACTATTAGTTTTTTTTTTGGGGGGGGGTCCAATCTCTTTAGATCTAAAGCAAGAAATAAAGAAGTACTAGCAATGTTCTAGGGTCATGGTTTTTGAAAATTTCATAATGGTTAGGGAAATAAGGAACCCTTCTCTTGGTAAGTGAACCTGGTAGCTAAATTTGGGGGGGGGGGGGGAGATTTGAGACATTGCATCAAACAGAAATCCTTTTGGCAGTCCAAAAAACTCAAGTTGTGCCGATGTTGCCATGTATCCATATCAGGCACAATCAAATGAGGCAGGCCAGATAGCATGGGCTCAGTCCAGAATACTTAAACTGAGGGCTTAGACCACAAAGATAGGCCCACAAACTTCTTTAGCAGCTTCAGCCTAAATTGTCAAGATATTGAGGAAAGCCCAAGGATTGAAGAATCAAGCTTCTTTTTCAGTTCAGAAAGTTGTAGAATTAACGGAGGGTATGACTCAGGATAAGAGAATATGGCGGAATAAGATTAAGACCTTAGATCATAGAGAGTAGGCCTCGTAGTTGTCATTCAGTTGCATCAGGTCCTTTTTTGTGTGTCCAGTTTATATGCAGGTAATGCATACATTTGGGAAGAAACATTTGTTGCCTACCTCTATTGTTTAAGGTGTGGCATCTTCCTTTGCTACATTGTACTTATGTTTACATAGTTATTGTCACCTGATTTATTAGTATTTATTAGTTTATTATATACTTTTTTCCTTAATTTTTCCCATAGAAATGTTTTCACAAAAGTCTTCTTTTATAAAATGTTTTTCACAAAGTCCTATTTTGTGGGTCTCTTGGAATCAGCCTCCCTACAGGTAGAGATGTCGGTAGAGGTAAGGTTGCTTACGTCTAGATCTCTTCAGATCCTGTAAAAGTGGGACCCACACTGGGAGGTCTTGTTATTCTAGTACCATATAATTCTTAAAGGATGGTCAAATAAAATGCTAAATTTACAGACATTGACAGAAAAAGAACATAAATATTCCATCATTTTCTGTATCAGTATATTTCGATGCTATTTTGATTAATTATGAGCGAAAACTACAAGAGGTGAGGAGATAAGATAGGAATATTTTTTCATGTTTCATTGGGGAAAGTGGGAAGGGTCAAACTTTGTTTTAAAAAAGACATTTAACGTTGTTGTGTCATAATACTTTAAAACTCTCCAAGAGTCAAAGGTGGATGAAAAGTGAAAATGTCTTTTTTAAAACAAAGTTCTATGGCATTGTGTCATAATATATACTTTAAGATATTGGAGGGTCAAAATTTGTTTTAAAAAAGACATTTACCATTGTTGTGGCATAATATTTTAAAATTCATATAATATGTATATTCCCCCAGAGCAAGGTATGTGCCTCTTTACATTTACCCCTTCCCTTCTTCCATATGCCTTCTCTCATCAGGGTGATGCTATGGTCATGAAATACAGACTCCTAATTAGTGGAAAATCTAAGATTTCAATCTAGGGTTGAGTTATATTACTCTATAAATGCGTCTAAACTACGAGGTAAATCTCTTACTTCTATACTAACGCCTCCCATTTGTCCAAACGACAAATAAATAGGGTTGTTAGCATAAAAAACACGGGCTGCTGACCCCACTTTCCGAGAGTTGGATTCATCGATGTCTAATTAGGAGGCTATCTCACGATTCCCTTTTGCCGAGGCATAGTGTTCGATCACCTGATCTGCATCCATAAATACACATATGATATGAATTATCATCATTTATTCCAAACTCTCCTCAAATTGGCTACAGTGAAGCCCAAAAAAGTGAACAGAATTTTAAGGAAAAAGGCAGAGAAAAAGAGGTGATTCGGTATCAACTGGGTTGGACCAGATCCTTGATGTGTACAGCTTCTTGGGTCGCTTTAAAGAAATATACAATTCTTGTCCCAACCATGAAATTCCAATATTTTATATATATATATATATATATATATATATATATATATATATATATATTCCAACGAGGCATAGGACCCAACCCAACAGGATCCCCTCACGAAAGGGAACCTTTTGGGTGCAGGGCTTTCAATATTTTGCAGAAAATCACAATCTATAATTTGGAAAACAGAGCGAGCGCATGTAAGAATTTTTGACTTTATTCATTTTATTTTTTCTTTTTCAGAAAAATTTTCGAAGAAGTTTCAGAATTCATGACTAACCATGTAGATCTCTCTTTTTGAATTTCAAAATTTTACTAAAGCTTTCAAACTAATAATTACGCATTCATGGAATCAATATGTGGCACTATTTCTAACTCTGCCTTCTTTGCACCTCTAATCTAAAAGTGTGTAAATACAGTGAAAAATCTGAGGAAAAAATATTCTCTTTTTCTGCAACTGAGTTTAAAGCAATAGAAAACATGGTGAAAAGTGAAAACTTAGTTGCTATAACATACACTCCCCTTTAAAACCAATGGGGAAAATTTCAAATGAATTTTTTTTCATTCCAATTTTCTCAAATACAAGCACCGTCTAAAGATCTAATATATACAATCAATACAGATTCATTCACATCGTTTGGTACTAGTTATTGAATTCGAATCTTGTGAATGAAGAAAATCTATAATAGGATAACTCTACTAAGACAAAAAAACAGAGACGTAATGTATACCTGTTTAAAATTTAAGATGCATAAATGAAGTTAGATATATCTAAGTCTAGAAGCCCACCTTAGAACCACTAGAATATACCATCATACCTGTCAAAGCCATGACCATTACTACTTTTGAGATATCACAATTTTGCAACTATTAAACGATCAAGATGCACAGCACTACTAGATATAGATCATGTTTGGTAAAGAGTTTTTTGAGTGTAAAAAGAGCTTTTTGGAGTATTAGCTATTTAACTCTGGTCAAAAAGTTCTTTGAAGTATTTGGTTGATTAATTTTTTAGATTAGCTTTTTACATTAAATGTCATTCACAAATGATATTCCCGAATGTTGGATGTTTATACTTTAAATTTTTCAATTTATTTTTTTCTCTTTTGGAACAAGAGTTGTGGATGGTCATGATGTTGAAGATAATACTTTTAATTTTAACACTTTCTTAATTTAATAAATAATTTATCTTAGTTAGTCTTACATGATATATAGATATTTTTTATGTCACATAATTTCAATTGCTATTAAAAAAGAAAACATTTAACATTAAAAAGATATGTTGATAATATGTACTAAAATTAGGGAAAAGTATAAATGTAATTTTATGTATCACATAATCTTAATTCATAATTCATATCAAAAAGAAAAATAAATATCTAATGAAAAATTATTTTGTTAGAAAAATAATGAAATTGAGTAATGGACATAAGTGAAAATTTATCAAATAACTTTGTTAGAAACAGCGAACTTTACCAAATACTTTTTTCACAAACAGCTAATGCAATCAGTTAAGTCACATAGCTAATGCAATGAGCTAACAGCTGATTGCCAAACAAAACCATATTATACACCGGCACACATGACGAGGATAAATGGCTGCCGTTACCATGCAAATCCTATTTGTCCTTTACCAATTTCTTATTGACAAGTAGGCCAGACGGGGTGGGGCCTGAAGGTCATCCTCCTAATCTTCTCTCCCCCGGCCTCTGTAGTCTCACGTGACCGCTCCGTGCAGAGTGCGTCATGAATTGAGAGCAATCTTTTTATGTGCCCATGTCAAGAGCCTTGAGCTGAGCTCAATTTATAACGACCAATGGCTTTCCATCTCTTCATTATATTCAAATTCTAAAGACACAAATTTTCCTATGGTAAGAAAAATTTACCAGTGCTAGCAAAACATGCTATGTAATACGCGTGCTTTCCCGTTATTAGCTCACAAATCTGAGACAACTTAGTATGAATCAAAGTAAAAGAATGTAACATATCTTCATTCATAAAGAGAATAATGTGTCCACATCGTCCTAATATAATTTTTCCCCTTTTTGGAGGGTAATATGAGGCCATTTATCATAAAATGGCACATCTTAACCATTTCCTTTTTTAATTCTTTATTAGGGGGTTGGGGGGAGGGGACAAAATTTGCAGACAAGTTTGTAGCTAAGTCACGTTGCTCTTATTAAAACTGTACTATTTGCATTGGGGCCAATTTTTTACAAACTTTGGCCAACATGAATAGGAGTTAGGAGTTCTTGATGTGCCTAAACTATTCACCTTTTAAAATTTAACCCTTTTTTTAACTTCATAATCACAAGCCGACGAAAGGGCTCAAGCCACATGCTTAAAGTGCATTGGCCAACAAATTGGAGGCATACACCTGTTAAGTGCTGATTTACTAGATACCTTACGTACACTTAGTAGTTTTGGAATGTTGTTTCTGACCAAAAAGATGCGCAGACTCAAATGCCAAAGACGTGTCATAAGACTACAAGAGTATGAAATTGCATACGGTATCAATATCTGCATGGCTGAGTCGTACTTTGTTGGCATTTACCTCGAAGTAGGCTATCAGGACAAAAGTTTGCTGCAGTAATCAGGTCAGGTGCAAGCCTAAGTTATTGAGCCTGACATGCAAGGAAAACAAAACACCATGAATATGATGGACAACAACAAGAAGCCAATGTGAATCATGCCAGGAGGATTTGGAGAGACCTTGCGACTGAATGCAAAGAAGCCGTTTCATTGTACAACACAATGTACACACACAACGGAAAAATGGAAAAAGGTAACAAAATTCTATGTTAGGAGGACTCGTGTTTTAGCAATAAGGTTACCAAAAACACTTCTTGGATCATTTAGTCCGGAAAGTGGACCACAACCGAACGCAAAAATTTGATCTAGTAATTTCAGCTTCAAATCGCTTGTTCTTCTAACACGGATCATGGGGGTATTCCGTATTTGTGTCCAATGCTTTGGCATTCACGACTTGGTTACGAATACATAGATTGTGTCATTAAAAATAAAATTAAAAATATGCAAAACTAGCATTAAAATAAAATCCAAGTCATTTTAATACTCCAGGGGTTTGTTTGTCAATTGATCAATTGTCCCCAATCTATCCATTTCATTCACCATCATTCGTGCATCTGTACCATTGTGAACATTAAACATTTATTCAATGCAATCAACTCAAATAGGACAAATATAATATATGTCAAGTTGTTCTTGGCTTACTGAGTGGACCAGGTTACAAAGTGACGAACAATTAAAGACATGTTAGGTTGCACGGCAGTTCTATCTCAGATTTTCAGTACCTGTTCTAATCACAATCAATGAAAGCTCAAATGTTGTCTTTAGGGCAAAGATCAGCCATATGAAAGCTCTGTGTTACATTGGTTTCTTTCCTACCTCCTTTTAGGCCCTTTTCCATGTAATTAGAAGCTTCATTAAGGCTTAAGCCCTAGATTTTGAATGGTCCCCAGCAATCCTCCGCAGAGATTCCTTAAAATGGGTATTTCGTCAAGAGCATTATCATTCTTAATGAAGTTTGAGGACCCGGGTAGAGTCATAAACATTAGATAAAGCCTAATACCTATTCAAGACCAAACAAGTAAAAAGGTTACCCTATTATCCTAATTAAGAAATCAAGTTTCTTGGCTTCTAGGGGTAAAGCTACCCTAGGTCTCCACGGGCTTTGCAAAAGCGGAGCGGAACTCATCTGGGTATGGTTGTTGTTGCATCTTACCCCATCTCCCCAAGAAAATAAAAACTTGATTGGTAAAATGGTGGAAGGGGACCGCACATCACTATCAGGAGTATAATCACCTATGAGGACAAGAGTTTCCAACGTCTGGTGTTTTCTTCTCTGTTTTCAAAATGCTACCCAAGTCTGCTGCTGCATTGTCCTTCCTATTACAAAAATCCCCATAATATAATCAACTGAAAGGGCAAATAAAAATCAAGTCGGTAAAGAGGGGCTCCAGGAAGAAAAGGAGCCAAGACTAGGCACAATATTTCCTTAATCATCCAATTTTAATATATAACCTTGTTGCAGTTTGATGACTGAACTCATGACATTGAAGTTAGCATAAGAATCTAATACATAACCTAAAGTTTGAAGCCATCTACATCAAATATATGAGTATCGCCTAAGGTCAC
This sequence comes from Carnegiea gigantea, assembly GCA_029747015.1. Lineage (NCBI taxonomy): Eukaryota > Viridiplantae > Streptophyta > Magnoliopsida > Caryophyllales > Cactaceae > Carnegiea > Carnegiea gigantea. The sequence continues at coordinate 1,017,328 of JAKOGI010000012.1, read as the reverse complement.
TCCCCCTCTTGAGCAGAAGTTTAGACCACTAGCACCAGGGCATCCCTTGGGCATCAAACACAGATAAAGAAAGTAAAACAATTTTTCCCCAGGAAGAGAATAATAAATTTTCCCTACGAAAATCATAGTAAATATACCCAAGAGAAGATCCTTTTTTCCTTTAGTGTCCTTATTTCGGAAGTGATTCCCAATCCCCTTCTGTACTGAGGTTCTCTTGCCCTCCTTCTCCAATGGAATTTTGATCCTGTGGTTCCAAACAAGATGGGTCATTCATTTTCTCTGCTTTTTGGCCAATAACAGATTCGCCAACTGGCTTTCCCCTCTTTGTCTCTCTCCCCTCATACCACCTCACTTCCTCCTATAAGTAGCCTTCATTAGGAACATACTTCCACAAGCCAAAGCTTCAGAGCCACCAGCCTCGCTCATATTGAGACCTCCCATCAAACAAAACTCTGTTTTCTCTCCCCTTTTTGAATCCTAAAAAGCAGCTAGTAGAAAACTACACAATGGCGTCACGATCACTCGGTTCAAGTCGCAACTCAAGCTCACCATGGACTGCAAAACAGAACAAGCAATTCGAGAGGGCTCTGGCTTTGTACGACAAGGACACCCCGGACCGTTGGCAGAATGTTGCAAGAGCTGTGGATGGGAAATCAGCTGAGGAAGTCAAAAGGCACTACGAGATCCTCATCGAGGACATCAATCTGATTGAAGCAGGTCGCATCCCAGTTCCTAACTACAAGTCATCCACTGGAAGTTTCAAGAGCATCAATGAGGAGCAAAGGTATATAACTAACTACATGCGTAGTTTTATTAAACACAACTAATCTATAAAATAAGATTACATGAATGCTGGTGGATGTGTCTTAAAATTACATATTACTGGCTGCATGTGTGCCCTCTTCTTGTCAGTTCAGATCCAATGGAATGCAGGGGACCATGAATCTAAGTCCACGAAAGTTGATTGGGAAATCTATGAGAAGCTTGGGAGTTTAGGTGGCCCACATAGATTGTCTTAATTTTTTAATCACTTGTTGGCTTTTCCGCAGATAACCTGAATCTACAAATATTCCTTCTTTACCTCCTTATCGTGTTTCTAATCCAAGATAAAAGTTCACATGTGATCTCATCTTATTTTGATTCCAGATCCACCTAGTTTTTGGTCTTTGGCCCTTTATATTTTATATATTTGCCAATTGCCACATAGTTCTTAGAAAAATCCAAGCACACGCCTATTCTCAGCTTTTACGAAGAAAATGACCCAACATATGCCCATTCATTTGGTTAGGTTTACACATTGCTATCTGAAAATCCACATAGGTCCTCAAAAGTTTTTTTTTTTTTTTTTGGGGGGGGGGGGTTGGAGAACCTTGTTCATTTAACTACAGATTTAGTGAAGCCTCATGAAGAGAACATGGGCTACCGTGAACTAGAATATATGATTGAGGTACTTTGCATGAGCGGACAAGAAGCCAAAATTTATGAGGCCTAAATGTAGGTTCCCTAGCAGAGACACGCATGCATTTTTGTAGAAGCATTTTATCTAGGTTACCATCAAGGAGGGCCTGAGGGGTACGGTCCAAATCACACTAGAAGCTTGAAAGGAGGCCTTTCCCCATTATGTACCCCCCCCCGGCCCCCCTCTTGAGCTGATGAGTTCCGCCATCACAGAATGGAATCTCTGGCGGAATGCCCTTCCCCACCAGTGACTGATGAAACCCCTAACTGGACTATCTTACTTGCCCAAAATAAACAGCAATCTGGTTATTTCATTAAACAACTGGCACCTTAGTATAGTATTCAAGAAAAATTTTATAACATAAAGAAAAGAAAAACATCAAAAAAAACACATCAAAAAAAAAAAAGAACCAAAAAAGTTGGAGAAAGAGTAGTTCTTCAATTTAACTTCCTTTTTATGTACATTCTACAGGATGTTGAAGCAGCTTAAGCTGCAATGATGTCCTAATTACAAGTGAACAAGCTACAGTTTGGTCTAAGAGCTTTTTCTGTTCTTTTATGTTTTCCAGCAACTGTAATCTAAATGGTCTTTCTTTGACCTCAGCTTCCGCAATGTTGAATTAGTATGTTCCATGGTACTATGATTTGTAATGCCCTAGCTTCCAATATCTTTTTCTTTTATATATTGTATTGGCTGACGTCAAGGCTTCAATCCATCCAAAGCTGAAGGAGGACTCAGACATGTGTGTACTCTCGGTAACAACTATACAGATAGAAAATGCACCATAATGATCCACACATTTATTGCAGATCCCAGTAGCCACAGGAAGACTAGAGATTTCAGTTTTAAGTTCTTCGTTGCCTCCTCTGCCGCACGTTATTCTAATCAAGGAAAAACTGCTCAGGTATTTTTCCCATACGGAAACACTGTATTGTGGAAAACAATTCCTAATCTGTGGAGCCCTCTTGCCAAAAGGAACATCTATTAATATGATAAAGACTCACTTATGTTGACCTTGAAAATCAACAGATAGTTAACAAGATATGACATTACCTTACCAAATTAGACAAGATTCCTCATCCTGATAAGTATTCTGATAGATCAGGCATCCAACCAAGCTGCGAAATACCATTTCAAAGAAAAGCTAAAGTAGGTCACTGCTCATTTCTGATGACCAAAGGTGTCACTACTTGCAAACACAAGAAATGCTACGACAAAAGGGAAGGAAAGAGATACAATTATAGTATTACTCCTCTCTATCAGGTTTCCTAAACTAGAGATTTGATACTTTGGGCGCAATATTGGGCATCTTGACGCCTGAAGCATCCTTAGTAAACAAAATAAGCTGAGTAATCACTCGGACACATGAGACTTTGGATACATTGTCCTAAAAATGCATTGTAAACAGAAAACAGGGCAAGTGATCAATTCAAAAACTACCACACTCCCTAGCAATAATGAGGGTTGGAAGACCACAAACAGTGACTTCAGGTCCCCAGGCTCATGTCAGGAAGGGAGATCATTCAGTGGATGTCATAGGAAACCTAAGCATTGAAGAAGCTCCATGTGGGATGAAGAAATATGGGGAACGAAGCACAAAATAAGGTACAGGAAAGAATTGGGCACAGTGAAGAGGGATATAATTCAAATACAACTGAAGGCACAGCTCAAGTTGCAAGAGTTGACATTTCTATCATGTCTTCACAGACAGAGGATAAACATAACAAGAACGGTTAAATCTGTCCAAATTTTCAGAAAACAAAGAAGCTACAGTTCACCGACAATAAAATCTGGCTTTCTTACACACAAATTGCAGAAGAATATGAAATTCTGTACACCTGATAGATCCTTTTACAAGAGACCAGGGTGCGAGATTCTATAGGAAGAGCTGCAGGCTTCTAGCCTTCCTTTTACATGATGCTGAAAAGGATTCCATAAGGAATAGATGAAAGGAACATTATCATAAAGGCCCACCAGCCTTCAGAAACGATTGGATCTTAAAGGAACTACACGGATCAAAAAAGAGATTTAGCCACACAAATCAGTATATTTGTGTTCATCAACTAACCTACAGTGCCAAGGAATTAATAACGGCCAAAATTTCAGTGGTCAGGAAATCCACATTAAGTCAGAGGTGAACTTGAGAGTGAAACCTCAGAAATCTTTTGTCGGGCAAATCTTAAGGAATCCCTTGGAAATCAGAAAAATCTAGATATACTCTAGACATTAGCAGCTCTTATGTTTGAAGCATCACCAAGTTGACTTACCATTTAAAAAAGAAAAATTAAAAAATTCCCATACCTCTAGCATCTAAACATTAATTGGTAATGGAATCATTCTTTCTCCACCAAATCCTTGAGGAATCCCACTAGGAAACAGTAAAGCAGTGTAGGTCCTTTTAACCATCTTCAAATTTCTTCACCACAACATATCTTCATATTCGAAAGAAAGTTAATCAAATATGGAATATTATAAATCTGCGTATCTGAAACTCCCTGTTGCCATCCAGAATTTCCTGGTTCCGAAGCATTCTCACATGTGATGAACTGAAAGACACTGTCCCTTCCCCTCAACCCTCTCCCCAAACCCACCCCCCCAAAAACGAAGAAATTCAAATGAAGGCAGAGAATAAACTGGTCACAGGAGCATAAACATTGGCACAATTACAGTAAACTGGCACTTAAGTGTTCATTTTCATAGGCAGGGTACAGGAATCAGGCATTGCTTTGGTTTGGTTTTGATGGCAGCTGAGTGCCCCTATCGCTCAAATAAACAAAACTCCTAAATATGTCCATCATTTATCAGCAGCTAATATCCTTCTTTGCAATGTAAGATGAATACTATAGGCTGTTGTGATGGTCTTACGTGCTGTTCTTATTGTAATAGTCTTTGTTGTTGTAATCTGGTCCACCACATTAGGAATATAAATAAAGAACTAACTGAAGTACATTTTCTAATCAAGCTAAGTATTAGTAAATAGCTAAGATTCCATGGCCCAATGGATAAGGCGCTGGTCTACGGAACCAGAGATTCTGGGTTCGATCCCCAGTGGAGTCGCTTCCATCTAATTATTTTTAACTGCATAGCATAATCTTCCTATTCACACCTAGAATGAGCAATTCTTTAAGTTCCACATGAATGCACATCAATCAACGCTCCTACATTAATGCTAGATTAAACAAAACCGAGCAACAAATCCAAATCAAATCAACATTGAAGTAAACTTCTAGAAAAGCTTAATCGCACTGTAAGAACTTTAAATTAAGGGAATCCAGTGTCAACTAACCTTGATTCACATCCGACTAGATTGACGAACCAATTTCCAATCTCCTCGATCAATCAATCTCCCTTGCTTGTGGAAGCTCACCCATCCCCCCTTTGTTTCTACCCTTTCTAATTTTTTTTTTCCTTTTTGGGGGACAAAATGCATCCAGATTTTACAACAATTGTGATCTCCACCTCTTCTTCCAAAAGCCCTTAATTTCTCACACAGAACATCTCAAGTTGATCTGATCGAATTACCACCTTATCCACCATTCTCAAATGGCTACATCCAAATGGAGCCCCAACAATCGTCCTGCAAGATAGGAAAATTGGGGGTATTTAGTCGGAAAGGGGAATTAGGGTTAGGGTTTTGAGATCGAACTCGTGTTTACGATTTCGGATTAATTGATAGCACAAAGAAATTGCGAAAGAGTTCTTCTGAATTGTATGCGTTACCTGACGATCAATAAGGGTAGAAGCTTCTACAGAGAGAGAGAGGAATTATCGGAAATTCAATTGGAATTTGCCGCAATCCTCCGTTTCAAATGTCTATTTCGGCGGGTTTTTTTTGGGGGCGGGGGCGCTGGGGGTGCCCCCCCAAGTGTTCATGTAAATGACACTGCCGTACAACCACTATCACCACCTGTTTCTGCACCTTTCTTTTCTTGAAAGAAAAAAACTCAAAATTCAATATTTAATAGTGTTGGCAGTGATGTACACTTACGTGTATATTCCCAAAAATCAAAGTAGTACCTCAAGTTCTTGTACTCTTGTCAAAGTTTGTGTAAGTTTGGTAATTCGCTTTTATCTTTGTCAAATATTGATAAGGGATTATTGAAATATTTTATTAGTTGGTGAACTAAATTCTTCACCTTTTTTTCTATATATATGCACTGTTAAGGGAGACCATTTTTTGCCAACAAAATCCAATCAAAGCACATAAAAGCTAAGGGAAAAAAAACCAACTCCACTATTCTTCTTTTACATGCCTAAATCACAAAGACATTAGCCCAAAAAATTAGCCTAAAGTTGATCGGTGTAATTCACGTCTGGTGGTCCGATCGATATCATATTTGAAAAATATATTTAGTAATTATAATTGTATATAACACCACCTAAAGTTATATTTTCCAACATACATTATATAGGAACATTTTTAGTCTACATATGTCAATGAGTTTTTAATCAATATTTAAGACTAAGGTCGAAAAAAGCTGACCCGACACGATTACCGACTCGAACCCGACACGAAATTAAGTGGGTTTGGATGTAAATTTTTGACCCGTTTAATTAAATGGGTTGACACGTTCAACCCGTTTAATTAAATGGGTTAGGTTCCGGTTGAGATTCTCGACACGAAAAAATACCTATTTAACTTGTTTAATTAAATGAGTTAAATAACTCAACTCATTTTTTCATTTATCATTTATCCATTTACTTTTTATTAGATAATTAAGAATATAAAAATTTTTAAAATTGTAAATTATGACGAATTAGGAGAATTTTAAAGAGTAATTATTTAATGTGATATGTAAATTTAATTTCTAACACTATAATTACATATTAGTTGAAGATATTAAATGTGTAAATGGTTAATTAGCCAACTGAACTTGACTGATTTATCTTAAACGGGTTAAGCGGGTCAACCCGTTTAAAAATTAAATGGGTACAGGTCAAGATTTTTCAACCCGTTTAATAAACGGGTTAGGTTTAGGTCGAGAAATCTTCAACCTGTTTAAGTTCGACACGAACACGAACCCGACCCGACACGTCCTATTACCCAGCTCTAGTCCTAATTATATTAAGTCTCATGTTCGACTCCTCACCCCTCCTCCATTCGGCTTAACACTTTATAGAAACCCTATATACTGTTCATTGATCTCTCTTTATACACATATTGCGATCTTAATGCTCTGAGAATCATGAATAACATAGAGGACTTCGAGAATTTCACACGTCTTTGGACTTTTGCTGAGGTTTGTTATTATTCTTAAACAACTTTTTAAACATCCTTTTCGTTCCATTTTCTTGTCAAATTAATTTTATTCAATTAGCTAATGTCTACTCATCGTGATTGATTATGTTCTAACCCCAGGTAGTGGTGTAGTGTAACCTAATCACGCAATAAACTAAATACATGCATAGGCATGCATTGCCGGACATAAATGATTTGAAGAGGCATTTGAATCAAACACGAATGAGCTCGAATTAAGCAGCAAAAAAAGCCGCAATTGAAGAGACCAAAAAATACAATGACAATGTGAACAAGTTGATCCGTCTCTTATGCAAGGCCTATTATTATTATTATTATTATTATTACTCGCAAATCTGCCACCTTTCTCTTTTAATATTGCTCGTAACTGCTTCAAAACAGATCAATATCCAACTCAACGAACTTAACGAACAGGTCAATATCAAGTGGGGAAAAAATAATAATAAAATCTCCGTTGTCCCCTCCCACTCTGTAAACCCCCCATTAACAATTTTCTCTCTCCCCATCTCTTTCCCCCATTACCGTCGAATCCCCAAATTCCCTCATTCTAATGATCCAATCCACTCCAATTAAATTAAGAAATAATTAATGGAACCCTAAACAAAAACCTTCAAATTTAAAAAACCCTGAAATAAAACCTAATTCCCCCCCCCCCCAAAAAAAATCAAAATGCCGAGCAAATTGAAGAAGGCGATTGCAGCAATGAAGGATCATACAAGCATAGGACTCGCCCGAGTCGGAGGGTACGAATCGTCAACCCTAGAAGTCGCAATTCTAAAGGCAACAACCCACGAAGATGAGCCGGTGGATGAGCGCCACGTAGCAGAGGTGCTTCAATTAGTCTCATCGAACCGTTCGTACGCGGGTTGCTGCGCTCGGGCAATCGGACGTCGAGTCGGGCGGACCCGGAGCTGGGTGGTGGTGTTGAAATCGCTGATGTTGGTGCTCCGAATTTTCCAGGATGGCGACCCGCATTTTCCGAAGGAGGTTGTTCAGGCGATGAGAAGGGGGTATAAGATACTGAATTTGTCGTCGTTTAGGGATGATTCGGGTTCGGATCATCATTGGGATTTTACGGCATTTGTGAGGAGTTTTGCGGTGTTTCTTGATGAACGGCTCGATTGTTTTTTGACCGGAAAGTTGCAGCAGTGGAGGCGGAAGGTGTACGGCGGAGGCGGTGGCGGCAGCCACCGATACTGGCGGAAGGAGACGGCGTTGAGGGACATGAAGCCTGGTGCTTTACTTGATAGGTATCCATTTGTTCACTAATGTTTCAACCTTTAATTTTCATATCCTCGTTAAAATTGGGTGAATTGACAAAGATAAGAGTTGCACTTATAGGATTTGATGACGTGACGCATGTTATTCAAATTAAATTGATTTGAAATAGACATGTTTTTAATTCAGCAACATATATATGTGGATGATAAAACATTGATGGTCAAAAATACAAAAATTAACCCCTCCCGTTGGTTATGAGTTCAGGTCATAAGAAATCCGACCTGGGGATTTGTAGGCAAGATGTAAGCCTCTTAGTCCAATTAAGAGCATTCACAGCGTGAGGGAGGGAAGAGAATGCAAAATGAAAGGAGAAGAAAGAAAGTGACACTCGGGGGAGCACGCCTGTGCGTGTCTCCCCGTGTGTAACTTTGGACTTTTTTAAGTATTTTTTTTGGTTTTTTTTTTGGAATAAGTATATAATTTTTAAATGATTTAAAGAATAGGTTATGTGTTATAAGGTGAGTCCATGACAAATATTTTAATTGGATGATTAAAATTGGATTTCCATAGGTTGGAGAAGTGATAGAATGCAAGTTTCAAAATTGTGAAACTTTTGTTGACGTGACAGGCCAGAGTCTGGAACTCTGGCTGGGAATGCTCTAAGAGAGACCCTTGTATTATTCGACTCTAGATATGTCTAACAAGGAGCGCACTTTTTGGGGCACCCTTGGTAGAAATACTTGCATACGAAATCTCAAAATTATAAAATGGTAGGCCGTGTCCATCTTCAGTGATATATAATTCATACTGGTGATATTATTGTTGCATATGACGAGGTGTCGATAAACACTTTTAAGTCACACCACATGTTGATGTTTCCATATTACATTTATAAATTCAGTTTTTTAGAATTTTGTTCTCAGCCATTTCAAGGACTCACAACAAGATCTCAAAAATGTGCCAAACAATCTGAACCATATGTTGGATCATCCAAAATGAACATGACCATGCATATATGCTTTTAATTTCTTGCCTCACAAGTATCCTTCATAGTTCACATCCAAGAAAGTGAAGAAACCCATTGACGATGATGGTCATTTTGGCATAACAGGGTCTCCCATTGGCAGAGGCTACTAGACCGAGCCATAGAGACCCGACCCACGGGTGTAGCCAGGAAGAACCGGCTAGTGCAGACCTGCCTGTACGCCATAGTCCGGGAGACCTTCGAGCTCTACCGTGACATCTACGATGGCTTAGCCCTTGTGCTTGACTGCTTCTTCCATTTGCAGTACAACAACTGCATTAATGCCTACAACACTTGCATCAAAGCATCCAAGCAGTTTGAAGAACTCAGTTCATTCTATGACTTGTGTAGGGACATTGGGGTAGGAAGAAGCTCCGAATACCCGAGTGTCCATAGGGTTTCAGAAGAGTTGATGGACACCCTTCATGAATTTCTCAAGGATCAGTCGTCTTTCCCATCAGGGGCACATGGTCGAATACCTACTGTGAGGGAGTCTGAGTCCAGGTCCAGGCCCGAATGTGGCGGGTCGTCTCAGTGCATGTCACTGGAGGAGCTCATGAGTGCGGATCCCTGCTTTACCCCGGAAAGGTATTCGGATCCAGGCGGTGAGAAGTCGTCCCATATGATGGGGGAGTACTATTATGGGGTTAATGATGCAGGGTCAGTCAAGTCCGACCCAGTTTACTGCCGCGGGGTTACGTCGGTGCTGGATCTCTTTTCCTTGGAAGACCCGCCACTGCAACCCGAAGTAGAAAGACAAGGGCAGGAGAAGACCTCCTGGGAGTCTAAGAAAGAAGAACCAAATACATCATCAGCAAGTGCACATGGTTGGGAGTTGGTTGTATTTGAAACTACATCCCAACCAAGCAATTCTGATCAAAATCGTGATGAACTTGGAAATAATAAAGGCGGGTTCGAGTTCGATTTGTTCAAAAACATTACTAGCTCAAATGAGAATGCTATTACCCCATCACCATGGTTGTCTTCTGAGCAGAATTACAACCCATTCTTACAAGATACAGTCGATTTGGCGCCATCTACTCTCTATAGGGGACCAACTTTCAAGGGTGATCATTATCTTGGATATGGCGACTTAAATACCATTGTTAATTTCTCTTCTGGGTTTCCAACTGAGCCAACTTTCGCTTTTGAATTTGGCAATGGTAATGTGAACCAGAACAGAAGTTTTTCAGGTTCATTTGGTCATGACCCTAATCATGGGCGCGATGTTTACAAGTTTTCGGTGCTAGGACTTCCTTCTCCTGGAGGATATGGCGCTATGGTTGCACCCTCAACGCCAACTTTCTCTGCTGGTTCATGGGAGGATGCATATGGAGATGCTACGAGGGCAATCGTGCCATTTGGTCAAGTGGGTCTAGACAATCATGACCAAGATGATCCATTTGGGTTGTTCTTAGGTGGGGAGCAAAGGGTGAATAATAGTAGGTCTCTAGCAACGGTTCCATTTGGTCAAGTGGGTGCCGATGATCATTTGTCGCCTCACCCAACTTTTCAAGCCACGCCTACATTTCAAACCACGGGTTTAGAGACAGATAGACGTGCTTCAAACATTGGACAAGATGATCCATTCGAATTGGCCGCAATTGGGCAGCAAAGTGTTAGTAGTGGGTCTCTCGCAATGGTTCCATTTGGTCAAGTGGCCACCAATGATCAACTATCCCCTAGGCCGACTTTTCAAGTAGTACAACCTTTTCGAACCAAAGAGATAGATCAATGCGATTTAAACAACGAGCAAAGTGTTCCATTCAAGTCGTTTCCAATGATGGACCAAAGGTTGGATAGTGGATGTCTAGCAATGGTTCCATTTGGTACCGACGATTTGTTATCCCCAAGCTCTACCTCCAGCGCAACACCTACATTTCGAGCTATTGGTTCAGAGATGGATCCGAATGGTCTAAACAATAAGCAAGAGGATACATTTGGGTCGTTCCCTTTCAGTAGTATGCTGCCTATTAGGGAGCTACGGATGGGTCATGGGTTGTATTTTGATCAGCAAAACGTGTTCGACCAACAGCAATTGTGGTTGCAGAAGCAAAATAAGATTATCGCTAGACAATTTACGAGTATGGATGAACCAAGCACCACAAGAACTACTCAAGCACTAATCTTCAACACATAAGATGCAGGTTAAATACGAGATGGTCTTGTATTGAGAATTGTTAAGTGATTATGTAAGTGCAACTAAGCCCTACTGTATTTGTAGATTGTTGGAAAACAATTAAGTAATGAGGGAAATTTATCAGTGTATTTAGAATGATTGTAAACGTGTATGAATAAACTCTAATGTTTACATATGAGTTAGAAGATGAAGAGGTGTTCAAGTGGTAGGGGCTTATCTTACACCAAAAAAGTACATAAACAGACTGATGAAGTTGTCTGTATTCACACCATATGTTACAAAAAATGACTAGGAACAGTTAGATTGACGAGAGGCAGATTGAGAATATAATGTCTCTAAAATATTGCAACTCGTAATTTTTTGTTTTCATTCTATATTTTAGGTTATATAATTCTTAAAATCCGTTATGAGTAATGGAGCAGTTATATCGGTACAAAGTGCAAGTTCCAAAATGTCTACATACTCCAACTTTTGTCAAAAAACTGTTTTCGTGTCATAGTCACTTGGTTGTTTTATTAAGGATCCCACGGATAATACATTGAGAAAAGGCATTGTGGTAACTGCAAAGAGAAGGGAACGAGAAACCATATGCTTATATCTATAGATCCCACATTATATAATTTGTATAATATTAATTAGTATGTTTACAATCATTCTACACATTGACAAATCTTAATGGATCCCACAGCTTGTCGAATATTTTTTTAAAAAAGTCACATCGAAAAAAGAGAAATTTTAAAGACAAACACTAAAAGAAACTAAAATCGAGTTTTCCTTTTTTCTTTGTCTAAGGAAGACTCAAATATTGATGTCGGCAAAATCAAACCCCAATCTCTGTAACAACTTTCAGAGTATTTATCAGTTGAGCTAACTAATACCATGTACGATACTTTCAGAACCTAGCAGGCTAGCACATTATGGGCCCAAGCTATTGGGTCACCACATAGAGTATTTTTGGATGCTAACCCATAATGGGCCCAAGTCTAACCCGCACGCTCTTTCTTCGTCGCTCGTCTGTTTTTGGGGGGGGGGGGGGGGGGGGGAGAGAGAGAGAGAGAGGGTTGGGTGTCTGTTGCTCAACAAGACGCTTGATGAGCTTGGATTTTCGAAAATATCAGACGGATTTGCTGCTTGAATGCTCGATTATCCGTTTTCTACGGTAATTCTCTCGTATTTTAATTGATTGATATTGATTAAGCACATCATGTTTCTATGATTCTGACTGATTCAATGATGTAGATTATGTGGGCATTCTGCTGTAAGCTTGAAATTTCGTTTGTTCTTCCCTATTATTTTTGGGGGATTAGAGGTCTTCAGCACAACATTTGGTCGATCATTCAGGGGATTTTATATGATCCACAGCTTGGATAACAGTTGGGCGTTTCAGGAATTTATTGGTGAAGCATCGAAATTCATAGTATTGCTGTAATTGTGTGCCTAATGGAGAAGGAGAACCCAATTTGAATAGTATCCTGTTTGTTAAAGCTTCTGTGCTGGAAGAATTGTTTAGCTGTCCATGGCTCAGATGAATTTGCTTCTGTGAGGGTAATGGAGGGTTTTGGTTTGATTATATGATTTCAGATTCAAGTATACAAGCAGCTATCTTCGTGGAATCTGATATATTTTTGTGTAATTTGAAGTGTCTTGAGCGTAGAGGATTGGGCATAGATACTCTGAACTGAAACCCAGTTTGAGCATTATAGCTACTTGAGCCCGGGGCTGTGCAATCCATTCCTTGAATTTCTTTGACTAAAAGCCACATCCATACCCTAGAGTCCCACCTGATTTGTTCTTTCCCCACCCCCCCCCCCTTTTTTTTGGGGGGGGGGGGGGGGTTGTATATAGTGGCGTTACTTCAGAAAGGTTGTTTCTATTAGACCGTAGATTATATTCCTTCTATAGTTTATTTAACATGAGAAATGTTCGGAAGGGAAGAGGAGAAGAAATCAATATTTAAGAGTGGAAGTCAGGATGATTTTACTACGCTTCTTGCCCCCTTGGCAAAAACCAATAAACCAGCCGAACCTGGGGACTGGGATGGGGTTGGGGTTGGGAGTTCTCTGCCCCTCCCATTCCACTCAGACCGCAACACTCAGGGTATTGTTATGTTGATAAGTCAATGGAGTAGTCATTCGATGTTTCTTAATGCGTATCCTTACTGAACCTACCTGCAACATTAAGATAGACACCAATAGGGGCATTGGATGCCCTCTGCTGAGCAGAATTCATGTATCTTGATATGAGTGTTGACTATGTCTATTACTACTAGCTTATAGGTACGGTTCATCTCATTTCGCCTTATCCAAATTGGTGTCCCATCTTTTGCCACCCGTTGTGATTTGTTCATTTTAAGTACAAATAGAAATACTTCTATGGGAGTAAAGTTTTCAATAAATTTGCCAAGCCAATAACAAATGGTGGTAAAAAGTGGTACACCTTGTTCGGGTACAGAATTTTCACAACACTACTGTAGATTTCAGAGGAGACAGAAAAAATAGTGACCAATTGCAGCTGCAAGGTGTGAATTCTGAGGTGCGGTGGTCACGGCATGGAAAAGCTCTATGTTGAATACTCACCAGAAGAAAAGCTCTATGTTGAATACTCACCAGAAGATATTTGTGTGGTAAAATGCAAGGGCTCAGATTTTCTCACTGATGAACTGTGAGATGTGAACTTATGACTCTCATCTTTGATCTTATTGTTTAAATTCTCTAAGTTTCCATCTCCTTTGATGCTTACAAGTTCTGTATTCTGATACTCTCTAGCATGATCCATTTTGGGCTTGGAATAGAAGCTTTTGACATGTACCTGCTTTGGAGAATTCTTTTTTGCTACTTTTTGTGTTCTTGAGGTGAGGGTTCAATTTTTAGAGGGTTTTGTGGATATAAACCACGCCAACTCTGATTGTTTGCCGTTCCTTGCTGATATTTATGTTTGACCATGGTCATCCAGAAGTTCCCGGCTTCAGTGGCTTACTTGATTGGTTTGTTTTTATGTCAGTTGAATTCAATTGCTTTGAGGCTGGTCACTGTGTCTAAGGACTGTTCTGGTAATGTTTGCTGGGGTTTATGTTGGTACTAATGCTCTCAAGTCTTACTGAATTAGGTGCTCTAAGAAGGCTAATTTTTGTATCTGTGAGTTTATCTATTCTTCAATTTCTCAAATTGCATGACGTGCTTTTTGCATGTGAAATATCTTTTTAACCTCGTGAACTACGAGTGAGGGCCATTTTGCACAAACTTTTCCGAAGTACTACTGCAAGACTGAAACATTTGATGGAGGTTCTTCTAACCATCCTAGGGCTAGTTTGACCCTGGTTAAGTTCCTTAGATTCTGAGTTCGCCAAGACAAACAAAACAAGTTACTGTCTTTCTGAGTTTTGTTGGAAAATTCTATTCACTTATCCTGAGGTTTAGTACTGTGAAGTGTGAACGATTGATCTATGTATGGCTTTGACTTTTCTGTAAAATATCCTTAGGATTTGTGAAGATTTTCTTTAGCAGCCACATGATGGTTCGACTTTGTCGTAGACATAGGAGCTGGGTGAAGCGGTAGGGAAGCTCAGGCAATGATGCAAGGGTCAAATGTTGTCTATTGAAAGTGCTACAAAATCTTCAACCTTCTCACAAAAACATAACACAAGTTCGTGAAAAAGGGTATGTGCAGAAATCCTCATCCTAATATTGATGCCATGGAAAGTCAAGCAAAGCAAGTAGCTGTAAAAAATCTGTGCAGAGAACCTTCTTTTGTTCCCTGTGTTTGTTTCTTTTTTATTTTGTATCTCGGCTCACGATATCTTTATTTGACTTTCTTAAGACAGATCAGATTTTAATTTTGAAGTTAAGGGTGTACAGTATCCAGGGCTGGCATGGAATCTGAAACAAGGCAAGGTGAAACAAAACCATCTGCTGCTCCAGCAAATCCAGCTATCACTTCATGTCGGAGAAAGAAGAAAGAGGATGCGACTTTTCTTGAGGATTTGAAGGACCACATTGATGAGTTCATCAATGCTTCCGTGGAAGAACACAAGTCGTGCGCTGCAAAAACCATTCAAAAGGTTATGTTCAGAATCACTCTCATAAATCTTTCTCCACTTCCTGGACAGCTAAAAAGTCACACTGTCAAATTTAGTTTGGATTATAGTGGACTTCAGCAAAATGCTTCAAGGAGGAGTTTTCTATTTTTTCCCCCTTTCTTTAGGTTAATCAGCAGTTACAAGGTTCTTAATCTAGGTCCCATGAAACATCCCCTATATAACATAAGGGGAAAAAAGACACCATTTTCATATGGGGTAACGAGTTCTATAGCTTCCCTTCTTTCTTTCTTTTTTTTTCCCTTTTGGGGGGGGGGGGGGCGTGATATCTATTGCCTAGATAGTGTTTTTACGTTTGTAGTAAATGCTGAAATATCTTGTTGTAAGGGCAGATGTTTGGAATGTCGAAGGTAGTGGCACAAAGGAATTCTGAGCAGCGGGAAGTGGAGAGCGTTCTGCCACTTGGGACAACCGTCTTCAAATAGACAACTCCCAAGTCACTCGACCATGTCATCTTCTCTGATAAGTAGAAGGCCTACTTATCGTGGTACTGTGATAATTACCCTCATTTGACTGGATTGTGGATAGCTTATGAAGGGATTGATCAGTTAATGCTGCATTTTTTTTTTTCATGCACATCTGACTGGAATATTCGTCGATCTTCCCATATTCTACTCAGAAGGATTTGCGCTATGTAGCATTTTGTATCTTCTTGAGACAAGCTCACAAGCTATTTTGTATCACTTGGTACTTTTGATTGTTTGTTGGTATGTTGATTTCTGTCACTTTATTATGTTTATTTGCTTGTACTCTGAGCCATTTTGGCTTCATTAACAATCCAAAATCGAAAAATAAAAATAAAAGTAACTATTAAAGAAAAACTAAATGGAGCCCAAGCCATCTCAGAAATATGGTGAAGCTTTTTTTTTCCCAAATTGGTAGAGAGAGCGTGAAGGAGAAGGTAAAAGCATCTGTGTCAAGCTGTTTCCCTTTTGTCAGGGAATGATCAGGCAAAGTGTATGCCTCTGCTAAACAGTTATGGAATTATTGTGCTTCCAGTGGCTCAAACTCTGGTTAACTTGAAAAACAGTTAATTTCAAAACAAATTTGAGCGATGTTATCATAGCAAGGGTTATTAAAGGGCAGTCAACCCATCACATTAACATAAACCTCCTATACTTGTATCTTTACACCATTCAAATTCCATTGTTAACTATAAAAACTCCAACATACCTCTCTGTTCTCTATTTCAGCATAAACAATCTTTAACAATCAGGTCTGCAAGTCTTCAAGGAACTGCTCATCTCTCTAAACAACTCAGGAGGGCAGTGCCAGAGGTGGGGGAAGGAATCCGCATATATCACTCTACTATGTGTAACATTTTCAACACGAGACAGACAGCAGCACATGGGTTCTTTCCAGCCTCCATTGGCAAAGGCGCATCTTGATGTGGCACTAACTTATTTTCTGTTGAAGATTCCTGCAAGATTGTGCAAAGCAAATTTGAAACATACGATAAATGCCACGCAGCAGCGATGTCTACCAGATATCCTCAATGACAACAGGTGCCGCAGTCTGCAATTATAAGTTGTTAGCCTTGACTTATTAGTTATTGAGCTACAAGACCTGTGAACATAGTGATTTTGTCAGTGGAAGAACTATGTCTGGTTTGATCTGTCACTTGTGCCCAGTTTTCAGGACCTGTGTCTGTGATCGGGCATGTGGGGACTAGTTGGATGTATTCTTGTATAGAAAGATAAGGCACCGCACCAGGGAGAAGGCCTGTCCCTCATAGCCCCCTTCTTGATGGGGCGTGGACTTAACCAGTCTTTGCGGGTTGTTGGCCACTATTTATAAAAATAAATCTGAGACATGTTTGCTGCTTGTCATTGTTGGATAGCTTTTTCAGTTTTAATAGGCAAATTAAGCATGAACTAGCAAAATTGAAAGGTCTTTATTCCAAAGGAAGATGCCTCCAGAACATCTAACGGAATCATAATTCACAGCCTTCGACTTGCAAAATTACAGCATATGTACTATTCTCTGTCTAATGAATGAGACTACAGTACAGCCTAGCTGTGTCATTCCAACAGAACCCATACGTTGGCGCTTGATCATCTAGGCAAGACTGGCCAGTTGCACAAGAATGACGCCTAAACTCTTATCACTGCGAACACTTACTAAACAGGCACTCTTATCATCTCTCATATAGTTGGGATATCCTGAACATGGGTTCGAAGCAGAAATATTTGACAATAAGATAGACTAGAAAAACTTACTCTCGTATCAGAACATCATCTCCTGAAAGCTTCAAGACTAGATGTGAATGCTTATTTATGATGTGTTTTCACAAAATTACAAGAAACGAATGGTGAACCATAAAACCAATTGTGGGGCCCAAATGTGATGCTCCAAAACAAAATATGGTCGTTTCAATTATAAGAAAGTCCCAGTCATAAATATGTCACATGCCAGTATTAGCACTATACAGAACACAGGGCCAGTAAAAACTCTTTCCAGGTTGAACATGTATTCTATCATTTTCAGACTTAATACGAAATCATTCAGCAGAATGCTCACTTCTCAGAGAAAAAAGCAGAACAATTAAAAGAATGCAAGGAGACCAAAAGAGCTGTCACACTTGGTCAAGATCAGTAGGGATATGATCATGGAGTGTGATCATCACTACCTAGTCAAAGGTAAAAGACATGGTGATGGGCAAAGCTACATCAAGCATTGTGCTCTACTAAAAGAGGTTATACTCCCAATCAATTAACATTATTGAAGGGGAACAAATAACATGTGGTAGAAGAAGCTATACACTAGAACTTACTATTGTACAACACGGGTGACAGCAATAGGCTATAATACTCAACTTCTTCAACAACAGCTAATGACAATGCAAATCAATCATCAACAGATACTACTGCAATGAAATTATGTGTCTAGTTCTAGCCTTTCAAATGTTTCAACAAAGGATTAGACACGATTTACTATTCCATGGTCCTCACAAAAAGCATTAGCTAAGTTTACGCATAAGAATCAAGAACCAGCCTTCCCTATGAGAAGTGTCAGCTGTGTGCATTTTGAGCGGCAGTGGTTTTTTTTTGGGGGGGGGGGGTATTCATGATTCATGATAGAAGTGCACAATCCTCATACCAAGCAAAGAATTCTAGCAAATGCTGACAATAACCTTCTCCAAATCCAATGGCTAAACGAATTTGGTTAGGTTTTGAAGATGTCAAATGTAACAACTTTGCAAGACAACGCCCAGCAATGACCAGTTCACCAGCCAAAGGCTCAATAAACTTTTTACTGCTTTCAAAGAAAAGATGGATCGTCCTCAGCAAACTGTTGTAGCACACTTCGAGCGGCATGTGCAGCATTTTTCTAAAGAGTGCTCGTTGGCAGTCTTCAGAATTTAGAGACCCAAAATGGAAACTTAGAATGCATCATTTACTAGAGATCACATTTTTCAAGGGTAAATGAGTCAGCTAAATAAACATAAAAGTTTCCATTTTTGGTTTCTTAAAAAGTCCGTAATAGTCACCCGGCTTTTTTCCCACAGGCCACAAGGCTGTGGACTTGGGGAGGGGAGTCACCCATTTGTTAGATTTTGATGCATGTACTACAGATACAACAAAGCTAAATTGATAAATATAAGAGCATCTTAGATAGAAGCAACCAACCACAGTCAATGTCAAATTTTATCTAATTGAGCTTAATTTATCCAATTAAAAAGGAATTCTTTGGAATTACAACATTAAATGCCATTTCCATTGCTTAAAACTTACTGACCTGGTTAACCAATAGCTAAAAAACTTGTATCCGATTGCTTGAAAGAGGATCAACAAAGGACCAACTTCAGATTCTGAAGGAGCAGGTGACATACCTTTTTGACTTTATCCTTGGGCAAACGTTCTAGGAAATGATTGTACCAACTAAGCTGGCCAGCTAGAGAGCTTGGAACATTGTTCAGGACAAAGTACGGAAAAAGATCACCTACTATAAGGAGCTCAGGAAGATTTTGTGTACAATGACTACTTAACAACAGAAATATGCATAATTCACTGACTTATGGCCACCCATGAAATTCCAAGTACTGTCACCGGAATGATTGTGAATCTTCAAAAGGTCCACCTAATGCCCTGACAGAGATTTAAAAAAAAGGGGGGTTAAACTCTGCCCAGAAATCCTGAAATGTAGGAAAGTATACACATTCAAAGATTTTATCTATCAACTTATTTTATCATTTAAGTGTACTAATTTAAACCATTGAACCAGGAGTTTCACTATTTCCATGAACCTAAACCAGCGAATTCATTGCGCAACCTCCTGGCACATAACATCAGCTAGTATTTCGGACAAAACTAAATTTCAGATTTTACAGTCAGGTTAATTAAATTTGCATGTCAAGGATAATACACTCTTGCGGATGTAATCCAATGAACACTGTAGTACTGAAGTATAGGACTGTATGCTGAACATTCCTTGCAAAGTAGAGAACTAAAAGATGCATGTTTCTGATATAATTGAACAATTTGAATGCTTTTACAATAGTATTTCAAGGGGCCATCTAGTGGGACTTTGGAGCTTAACGTATTTATCCATGCATATAGTCATGAAAATGACTTGAAAAGTAAGCAAAATACAATAAATGGAGCGATAGATAGCATTAGAGACATGGATTCTTCTACATTGATGATCCTTCTTCTTACGCCTACGCATTTTTGTGGCACACGGGGACATAAATCACATAAATTCCAACACCCCCCCCCCCCGAAGGACCCAGGGCCAAAGCTTATCCAACTGGCATAGTCCCATTGCCCCACCTTCTCCTCCTCACCACTATAAAGAGCAGGCTTTTGCCAACTCTTTGCTCATAGCTCATTGCATCTCTTGATTAGTGTCTATCTTCTATAAGGCCTACCTAGATTGCATTTTTCAAGGAATCTCCTACATCTAACAAATGGCATCTAGTTCAGTTTCATCTCAAAGCTCAGGGTCCAGTTGGACCTGGGAGCAAAATAAGGCCTTTGAAAAGGCTTTGGTTGTGTATGACAAAGACACACCGGATCGTTGGGACAATATTGCCAGAGCAGTTAGCGGAAAAACTGCTGAACAGTGTAAGCAGCATTATAATGACCTCATAGAGGATATCAAGAACATTGAGGAAGGCCGAATTCCCTTTCCTAGCTACACAAATGGAGCAACCAAGAGCAACTGAGAAACAACAATCAGAGGTATAATCAGTCCCACAAATCTCCCTGTAGTATCCTAAGAAAATAATTTCTCTGTTGTTTTCAGGCTCTAACCCTCACTTCAACTTTGATTAGGAAGATGGAACAGGAACTTACGTGTATAAACAAGTCTTACTTTCCATTCTAAGCAACACAACTGTGCGTATCACTAAAAGCAGCTGAGTCAAACCCCACTGAAAAGGTTGTCATTGTTATTACAAAGACTGACCCAGTTTAGAATGCTAAACTTAAAATGGGGTTTGAATAATTCCCTTTTTAGTTACCATTAACAGCCTAATCACCAAAAGAACCACTGACCAAGCACAAGGTTTGGACCCGCTAAGTCACTAACTTGCTTCGTCAATCAAAGCCTACTCCAACAGATGAACGAAGGTCATAAAAACTTATTCTACATGGACGTTATGTAAGACAACATCTAGGATCCCACAGCGTGAAGTCTTCCGAAACCAGAAGTAGAAAGCTACTGAATTTTTCACCAAACATATTTCCACCATATATATTCTTCCTTTCTCCTATCTCCTGGATCATTTTAAAGCCAATGAGTATATATCTCCTGAATCTTTAGGAATCTGCTTGAACTTTTTATAACCAAAAAATTGTCACGCAGACAAAATGAACATAGCCTTTATTGATGCATTCCATAAACCTATGAACATCAACACAACTAGAGATTTAGAGTTTTTGAAATATGCATGCATTCTTCGTCCCCCCCCCCCCCCCCCCCCAACCCAAAAAATCACGGGCAAGCGGAAAAAAGGGCTGGGGGGGGGGAGCTCCACAACCAACTAGACCTCACGCTTTTGGCACCCATAATGCAGGGATGCTAAGCAACCAATTATGCATCCATATCCTACAAAGTAGAAACCTTAAACAACCAGTTAAACGCAAATGTCGAAGCACTACAAAAATACCCAATGTTTACAATTCTGACAAATCATCACAAGACAAGTTCACGTACTACCAACAACTCAAAGGCAAACAAATCTTATTGGCATTCCGGATTCGTAAAATAACCAAGTCCCTAACAAAGAACCCCTTTTTATGCAGGATGAAGATTCTATAGCTCCGGTGAAGATTTACCGGATGAATAAACAATCTAAATTAGCTTAGCTGACGTAGTGGCGCTATTCAATTAAAGCCATCTAAGTGTGTGCCCTAGGTTTCCTGAATTTTCCCGTATATGTCCTGTTGTATTCATCTAACTATTGCGCAAATCAATGTTATCTGCGCTAAATGCGTAATTGAGTATCAAATTGAAATTAAATGTGATTTGTACCGGTGTTCTACCTATTCTAAGCAATTGAAATCGTCTGCTCATCGATATTAGCGATAATTGCACAACAACGGGCAAACAAAAAACTAAATAGATTTTGAAGCTAGGGTTTGTATTCAGTGACTCACCACAGATTTTCGGAGATACAGATTGAAATAGCTGGGATGAGAATTGCGATGGGGAGAGAGAGAGAGAGAGAGATGATGATGCGCGAGATCGGCGTTCAAAGCCGATTGATAAAAGGTCCACCTTCAAGCCTAATTTTCTCGCCTCCCTTTTCTATTATCCGTTCAATTTTCCTTTTTTTTGGTTCTTTTTGGGGATTTCTTTCTTTTTGGGGGGGGGGGGGTTGCAATTACTGCAAGTAATTTTCAAATTTTGGTTATCCTTAATAATTTTGACCTTCGAAGAACGTAAATTAAATAGCTACATATTGTTAGAATTGGTTTAGATTCTATTTAGCAAAAATTACTGCCTATTTAATTTCTTATCTGTCAATAATTCTTGATAGTTTAGTCTAATAAGAAAAAAAATGTGTGCGCATTAATTTAGGATCAATATTGGCTCACCATACATTAACAAGTATTACTAATTTTACGTGAGATTATACAGTTTAAAATTATGATAAATTATTATTTCAATAATGACTAATATGATATTTTTCAGATTACATTTGTCACTATCTACTTCTTTTTTATATTTTCTGCAAGGGAAATACTTCATTACTCATCATCCCTCGCATACAGTATAAAATTGCTATAAGTTATTATTTCAATTATGACTAATTTAATATTTTTTAACAATAAGGTTTACATTTGTCACTACGTACTCTTTTTCTGTATTTTCTACTTTCTAATACAGAGGAAAGTACCTCCATTACTCATTATCCCTTACTCACTATCCCTCACTCGTATGCTTAAGTTACTCAAGACTCCAATTGGAGAATGCCTCTAGCAAAGGTACGACATAGCATTGTGTACTCAAAACTCATCCAGGTAAAACATAATTAAAAATCATCATTAGTGCGATGGACCCACCATCATCCGCATTACCATGAGATAACGTAAAAGAAAAAAAAAACAGATAACCTTACAAAAAATAATTATTATTTTTTCTTCAGGTAAATCAAAAACGTAAAACACATTTTTTAAGTCACGAAAAGCGGTTAATAACAGTCACCAAATGAGAAACAGAAGAGGGAAAAAGTAACAGTAATTCATGAAGACGAGAGATTTTGGCATTCATAAATCTTTCATTACTTGGAAGGCGGCAACTATCGTTTTAATTACAAACTGACAGTGACATCCACACAGTAACCAAAATATCCGAACACCATCGACAACCCCAAAGGGACTTTACCACACAATAATCCCCTCGATGTAAATTTTTTTTCCCAGTAACAAGTCAACATAACCAGAACCAAAGTAACCAGAGATCAAAATTTAAAGTAACCCATAACATGACAGTGACGGTAACAGTAACACAAGAACCCGAAACAGTAACATAGATCCGACCGACCCGAAGGTCCTGGCCTGCGGTTGACACCATACCCAACAAAACACGATCCGATCACTCCCCCTTCTCATAACCCTAGCTCCTCCAGTTTCCGTCGGAGTTACCGCGGGAGTAACGGTCACCGCCACCGTAACCGCCTTCACGACGACCACCGTAGCCACCACCGCCGCCTCCGTATCCGCGGTTGCCACCGTAGCCGCCACCGCCGCCACCGCCGTAGCTGCGCTGGCCGCCACCGTAGCCACCACGGGAACCGCCGCCAGATCCGCGAGATTGGGCCTCATTAACGGTAATTTGACGGCCGTCAAGGGTCTGACCGTTCATTCCTTCGATCGCATCCCTCATCGCTTGCTCAGAGGCGAAGGTAACGAATCCGAAACCCCTAGATCTGCCGGTTTCACGGTCGTTGATGATCTGAAACGCGGCAAAACACAAAATCAGCATCAGATCTAGCTAGATCTACCAAAATTTCCACAAAAATAACCAAAAAGAAGGAAAAATCAAAGCTGATCATTCTTTAATGAACATACCGTTTCCGGATATATATCATCAATAAAATAACAGATCAAGTAACACAATAGAGAACAGTGAACAAGTAACAATGATTCATCATAGTAACAAGAAACCAGATCGAGAGAATCCGAATCCGAAGCCGAAGCGGGTTCTGATATCAGATCTCTGGATCCAAACGGACCTTCGATTCGGTGACCTCTCCGTACTGAGAGAAGGCCCTCTCCAAGGACTGATCATCGGTGGCCCAAGCAAGGCCTCCGACGAAGCATCTGAACTCGACATCAGAGGCGGCCATTGTTGTTTTAGAGAGAGAAAGAATTTCTGATTTGGTAGAGAACAGAGACAATGGAAGAATTGGATGAGAAAAAGAGGGCGTTGAGACGATCAATATATAGGCGGGGGCCGATTAGGGCTTGGGTGTATTCGGTGATTGGGATGCCGTTGATTCCTTAACCCTGGTTAAATTGCGAAGACAAGTTGTGGGTGGACTCTGGTTAAAGAGGAGAGAAATTAAAAAATATCTTGGGGTTGGGGGGGTGCTCGAAAAGTGGGAGGAAAAATATCTTGGGTGGGTATTTAGTATTTAAGGGGTATATTCCTTGGCTGCGAGATTTTGCAACCTCTTTTCGCTGTGTTTGGTGAGATTACTATTGTACCCTTAATCGTTCATCCTTTTTAAGTTGAGAAAAACGTCGGTGGGTGGGCATTGGCTCAAGGATAGCAATGGGACGCAAAATTTAACACATGGAGGCCGTTGATACCAATGTAACATAGTGGGCCCATCGGGGTATGTCATAAAGATTACACTCCCCAGTCCCGAAGCAACCTGATGGGTGCTTCATGATAGATAGATATTAGTTATTTTTACTAGTCGATAATTATTTAATTATTTATATTCGATATTTGTTAAAAAAATTATTGGATAAAATTAGTTGTTCTAACAAAGTAAATTCTGCAAAAAGCAAATTCTACAAAAAAATTTCTTACAAACTAGTTTTTATAAATTAGTTTTTAAAACTTAAAAGCTTTTCTAAAAAGTTTTTTTACCAAATACTCAAACCTGTTTGTTGACTTGACTAAATAGTTATTCTTGAGCTAAAAAACTCTTTTATGAAAAAATTATTTGCCAAACACCCAAACCTTAGTTTAATAAACTTGTATTTTAGTTGATTAAAAGAAATAAATAAAAAAAGAGAGCTTGCATTTTAATTTTTTCTTTTTTCCATTGAATTTGCTTTTGTCAATTTCATTTACGCCATCTTTGGTTTGTTTGTTTGTAGGTATAAAATGGTATTTTTAGGAATAAGATTGTGTATGGATAATTGTTGTGAGACTCTAACTTGGGAGCATGCATGAGATTAGTCGGTATTAATCATTTGTATTTTTTTTATATAGTTACACAATATTTTATGTGATTAATTAAAGAAATAAATTACAATCTGCTTCGATGTTGCATGCATATTTTATAACAAGTTAATATTTAAAATACTCCTTTCAAATAGATATTTTAGAATTACAACTATCAACATGAAAATTTGTCTTTCAATTCTAATGTGACATCTGTGACAAATTAATTCTTACCAAACAAAGATTGTATAC
This sequence comes from Carnegiea gigantea, assembly GCA_029747015.1. Taxonomy (NCBI): domain Eukaryota; kingdom Viridiplantae; phylum Streptophyta; class Magnoliopsida; order Caryophyllales; family Cactaceae; genus Carnegiea; species Carnegiea gigantea. The sequence goes on along the minus strand of JAKOGI010000012.1, from coordinate 992,033 downwards.
AGTACACGATATTTTCTTGTCACCCGAGTCCTTGTATGTCATTTTCTTTCTCACCCATTTTGTACGCCAGCCATTTCTATTGGACGTTGTGGTTCCCCTCAACCTTTTTCTTTTTCTCTTTTGTTTTTTTACTTCAAAATCACACCACCAACGTGAAAAATCGCCTTTCAAATCAAATATGATATTTATGAGTATAACGAATTAAAATAGTCTTCAAATTAAACCGCCATGTACATTATTTTTTTCTTTAAAAAAAAAGATATGTACTTTAGTTAATTGATACAAAATTAATTCAAATTCTACCACACCAAAGAGGTAAATGAACTTTTCTTTCAAATTCAAAAAAAAAAAGAGGTAAATGAATTTTTAATTCTAACCAAACAAGTGATATATATATAATACATTAACAAATATTGATTTAAGTAGTTCGACATTTATTTTCTGTAAGTAAAATTTTATATTCGAGTTTTCTAAATGAAAAAAATTTATAATAAATGAGTTCTATTTTTTATTGAATTAATATTAGTTTAATTTCAGTGAAATACGAATCCAATACCAAAAAATATAACATAAGATACTTACGTGCCACTTGTGTCATGATCATGTCATTTTGTTTCCTCCCCATTTTGTACGCCGTCCACTTGACTTGGACGTACGTAGTGATTCGCCTCAACTTTTTGCCTTTTTCTGCTTTATTTATTTATTTCTTTTCTTTCCGGTTTGCGCGTGACTGCGTGAGCTGGAGCAAGGGGTAAAATGGTCATGCTGGCAGAAAGAAAGCCGTCATCTTGTTACCTAACTGACGCCTGACGGCCCCTGAGAGTGGGCCCCCCGTGGTAGTGGGCCAGGCCTGCTCGTTTTTTCCTTTGTTTTTCTTTTTGGGTCATGGAGTGAGACTTTTTTTAATGGACCGGCCTGTGGGCCTTCTAAGGATCCACCTATAAGTGCTTTTAGATTTCTCAATGTAGGAATCAATTAGGTGGGCTCATATGGCCAATGTATAATGGGCTAAGTCTTTTGTTTGTTGTACAACTTTCGGAGTAAGATGGGTAGTTCAAAATTTAACAGTGTGGCCTATGCCTTCATCTAGTTTTGATCAAAAACGAAAATAAAGTCTATATCATACACCTAAGAGTATATACTCCTAAAAGTTACATAACCAAAATATATATTAATAGTCGTTGATATGAAAAATACACGTTGAAAAAATAATATACATGTGGTAATGGGAGTACATACTCTCGAGAGTATGTACTAATTTGCCAAATGAAAAGAGATTTCAAGCCACGACATGTAGGTTTAATCTCCACGGATTCGTGTCACGATGTTATTAAGTTGTTAGTGATCGCTTGATTTTCTAATTTCAAACCTTTAATTTTTAAGAGATGCACTTGTGAGGATCATAGTTCAATTCAGTCTACATAGAAGTCCTCGATGTCAATGAGCTTTAGACATAATGAGCAACATTGCGTTGAATCCTAAATGTGATTATTTTCCTTCATTGTCAAAGTGGTTTTGCATCAAATTTTACCAGAGTCCATAAATATATATATAAATTTGCCGGATTGATTATGGACGTGTTCTTTTAAAATTATCATAAATACTTATTATTAGTATTTAACTGCAATCGGCATCAATCAATACTCACTAGCATATCAACCCATAATCATATTTTTTGCTCACAATTTTAACTATGAGCAACACTTACCACTATTCGTGATCACTTATAAACACTCATTAACACTTATCAGCAATAAATTGTTTATGATAAGTTAAAAAAAAATACATACATATCTCATGTAGCTATCTTCTACGAATGAAGTTTGACTAATGAAAGAACTCGCAATTCTCCATCAATTTATTATTGTTTTTTGAAAGAAAATATATGTATTAATATATCCACTTGTTTTTTCCGTGTAAGTTTGTTCAAAAGCAACCAAAAATAGAAGCCAAAGGAAAAATCAAAGCATTTTTCTGGTGGTGTTCTTCATCTCGGCCGTCTTACCTATTTTTGCAGCTTCATATGAAAAATAAGCTTGCTTGTGACCGAAATTTCTGCAGATTCACGCGCATTCTATATTTCTGATTAGTTGCCGTGCAGCCCACATGTGTCGTTGAACCAATGTTTGTTTTATTGTTCAAAGGGGAAAATTTGTCTAGAATCTTGAGATCGTTGCGAGTATACTACAACAATCATCAGTGTTAGAGCTTTTTATACAGAGTTTGGGGTGATTCAGATGCAGATAATTTCATCTATCTAAATATCGCTATCCATGAATAGATTCGAGAGACAGATCCAAAAAAAGGGGTTAACATTCTCGAGATCATTGCAAGTATGACGTCATGAATTACATACAAGAGTAGTCAGCAATCATCTGGCTCAAAGTTCTTTTTTTTAATTCAAGATTGAAATCATTCAACCTATTATTTGGGGTTTTTTTATTTTTCATTTGAGATTTCATATCTTAGAACAACAATAACTGTCAGTGTGGGTTCCTCTTTCTCGAGATTTGAAGAGATTTAGATGTAAAAAGCCTTACTTCTATACACACAACTACTCATAGATAGACCAATTCTAATAAACCCACATAAAAAGATTTACGCAGAGAATTATACGCTGAAAATCGTTTTGTAAGCTAATTTAGCAAACACAAGATCTAATTACTTAAAATAATAAAGCTTAAGATAAACAACAAATGAGGGAAAAGAGGTTTGCGTACCTTGAGTAGCAGGCGTTGACTTACGACTAATCTGGCTAATAGCAATCTATATTCAAACGGCGTGTGGAGACCCCACAGTTGCGAAGACGGAACGACTCAGGCAATCAGAGGTGCAATAATAAAAATCCTGCTAAAATCAATCTACTGCCCTACATGATTGCATCATAGGCATGAAAGAATACTAGTCAGTACGTGCAACATAACAATTGCTCCAAAAAATATGGGATTCCCAGTGCGCCCCACGCATGTGTTATGGGTCAGGCTTGGCCGATTATGCCCGGCCATGGTAGGTCCCAAAATCCCTATCTAGAGGCCCAATAAAGAGGACGATTTAACGGCCCATTATGGAAGCATCCTACATAAAATCACTATTTTGCCACTGGTTACAGGGATTATAAATACCCCCTATCTACCTCGGAAAAGGGGATCGCTTTATGACATATTCTCTCATTCGTCATAAATTCTCTTTTTTCTGCTCCTTATTTTACTGGGACCCCCCGCTGACTTGATCGTCAGAGAGGCGACCCCCGGATCTCAACCCGTGATGCCCTTTTTGCAGGTTCGGCGCTCGAAGAAAGGATCGCCGGACGTTCTGTACGTGCCATCACGTAAGTCCACTCTCATCCAACGTCATCCTCAGCAACACAAGAAAATTCTAAAACAACAACAATCATTACTCAAATAAAAGACAAAGGAATGACTAGAAGCACGCTACCTATAATCTATAACCTTAACTCCAGATCTCCATAAACTCGATTGTTCTAAATCCTTAGGGTATGAGTTTGAGTAAGTATTTCGTACGCATATAAAGTCATATACCTAAACTTTTGGTGCTGAATTTTATTATTCATGAACCAAAGCCAAACACATTTTATGCATGTGTGTGTCAAAGTGATATCTACATGACTTACAAAAGGTAGCATAATGCAATTACAAATTTGCAAACACAAAGTGTGATATGAGCGAAAACGGTTGACCAGCAAATGAACGAAAACGGCTGACCAGCAAATGAATAAGAAAGATGTAGCCGAAGAATATTAATTAATTTAAACGTTTTATTTGAAAAGTCTCAGACAGACCTTTTGATTAATTTGATTCAATGTTTTATAACAATGAAAGAGTGACATAACAGGGCCACAGGGGGACCAAGTTGGTAAGTTTTGGTGCTGGTGTTTACATTACACATTTGTAGTTTATCAACTTTGTTTGGATTTATCCACCTCCTGCTTCTTTCATGGACCTATGGGAGAGGTGGAAAAGTTTGACCCAACACGATAACATGATCCGAACCCAACTTGAAGTTACTAAGAGAAACATAGACCCCACACGAATCAAACCGATCCAATTTCGATCCATACTCGACGCGATTTGACCGTTTATCCTCAAAACATGTTATTTTTTAATTTTGAATAAATCTAAACTATTTTCAAGGTTAACACAAAATTGACTCGTTTTATTAATTGGGTCGACACAAACCGACCCGTTGTCTAGATCTACTTATGGACCTGTGTTTTTCGTTCTTTTAAAAATAAAAACAATTAACTAGATTCAGTCGAAACTCTATCTAAAGGTAGATTTAACGAGGCCAATAAGTCCAATGTAAGAGGGATAAATGGATTATGGCTTGAACTAATCAAACTCAAAAGTCTAATGAGGTGAAACATCTCCTTATAAGAGATAGAGTTGTTGAATTTGTGTTGGAGGCATCCTAAATAAAAGACACATCAAATCTGCTTGAGTTAAGGCTCATTGGTTTTTCGTGAATCTATCTGCATCGTTTTTCTTCCTACTTTGAATATCAATTCATATCCCATTTAAAAGAGATATCAATATATTATTACTCGCTTCCAATGTTTGTAATTAACAAATTTTGCTCGAATTTATTTAGATGTTGGTATTGCTTGCTAGATTATAGTCTTTGGAATATAATCCACTGTACTCCCTTGTAATATAATCATGAAATTTCGTATTTATTATTGGAGACAACGTAATATCCAACGCTGTCAGATAATCTAAATAGAAAGACATTCTAAGTTCAAAAGTATGAAAATTAGAGATCATTTGAACCCAAAGATGAAAAAATATGAACAAGTGAAAACATTATTATGTGAAAACGTTATTATGGGAGTGTCGTACATTGTCCTTTAGGGAGTATAATCTAATTTTCATTTATATAATAACTAATAATCAAAACAGCCCCCCCAAAAAGAAATGAAACCTAATATGGGCACTTTTATATCAAATTCACCATGCTCCTTTTTATAGCAGTAAAATCCCCAAGAAAAAAAAAGAATTCAATTACTAATTTTTTTTTTTAGAACATTGAAAATACTGGTTCAAAATCCATGTTTATATATTCTCTTGCCCTCTCCCCGCTTCAAAGTAAATGGGGTCAATCTACTGATTCCGATTTTATAGTACTTTTCCCAGAAACTTGAATTCCGGTGAAAAGTATGAAATATAATAACAGAAATGAACTAGACTACCACCTCTTCAACATAGTTAATACGCTCTTATATACAAATGAGGTCCTCTAATAGCCCTTAGGAAAGTTTTACAACTAAATGGGGAAAAAAAAAAAAAGAAAGGTTTTATTTGATGTACGTATTAATTTGCCATTAATCGCTTGTGCGCCTGAAAAAATATTGATTGAAAAGGCTTTAAAACTTACATATAGTTATTTTAATTAAACAAAATTAACGCTTATTTATTTGCAACACAGATGTCACTACTTGTTACGCTTATCACTTTTTTATTATTATTACTTTTTATAATAATAAATATGGGCTATCTATTAGACCCCTATCTCAGAAATGATCAAACGGACCAACCAACTAAGAAAAAAGGGGATCAAACTGCCAGGGCCTCAAGGCTCAACCCACGCACTTCCTCCCTTTTCTAATTAATTGGCAAGGAAGGATCCTTGTGCGTAGCACTCAATGGGTCTCCGCCGGTAACTTTTTTTTGCATCCCTTTAATGATTGAGAGACTTCTTTAATTAGCCTTTTTATTATACTTTGGGGATTTCCCTCCACCTTTGTGATATTTTTTTCATTCATGGGGATTAGGGTTTATGAGTGCACGTGCTTATCATGCGATCTAATAGTTGGAAACTAATATAGGACGAGAAAAAATAATTAAAATACTAAATCACTTTATATTTTGTACTTGCCCACGTGTAATCAACTTTATTTTGAGCTTACAGCATCATAATCATATATAAAGTTAAAAAAATATGGATGCTGATTATTTCAGTTAATAAAACCTTTAATTCTGAATACTTTATTACCAAAAGCTAAATTTAGATCTAGGTCGTGTTCGACAATAATATTTTGAATAGCATTTAGTATTTTGACCAAATCAATATACTAATTAGTTAATTTTTAGTGTTCGGTAATCTAGTGTTTTGACTATCATTTCAAGCAGAGTTTAGTGTTTTAATCAACATTTTTGAAAAGCTAACAATATTAGCTTTTGACATTCAGAAGTAGCGTTTCATATTTTTTTGGTCAAAAAATATCCTTTGAAAATTTTATATTTGGATATTATCTATATCCTTTTACGTCAATTTACATTAATCAGTTAGTTCAACATTTAAATTTACCGAACACATTTATTTCAACAGCTCATCTAAACGGATATCCGCTAACAGGTAAATTAGAAACGTTATCAATTAACTACCTAAACAACTATCCGCTATCTAAATCATTATCCGCTATTTAAATAACTAATTTTACCGAACATGACCCTAATCTATTTTAATTTTTATGTCTCTGTTTACATACACGATCTATTCCATAAGAATCTAAAGTTAATTTCATGGAATGTTGAACATAGCTAGGGCAGCCGCTCTAGATAATATCTCTATTTGTTTATAAAAATAAAAAATTGAACCATATATTATTGTCCTTTATCCCGATTCTTTCGTTTAATTGTTCATTTTTGGTGATAAAGCTAGATTTTATTCCACTAAATTATAGTGCACGCCTCTTCGATTTTTCTAAAACTAAGCCCTTGTCATTCTTCTATAGAAACAAAAAGAATAGCATTTAGAAAAAGAAAAATGCTAAAAAAATTTAGACGGATAGAAAGTACAAGTAGGGCGTAAAAATGTTATAAAATTAGCTTTTAAATTCGTGCTACACACGAATTGTTTGAAAATTTTAGCTAAAATATTTTTAAAAATATTATAATTGATCTTATGATTTAAATTTTTAGAAATAATAATATTAACATATCTGCAATTTATTTCTTTTTTTCTTCACTGAAATAGTTGAAACAATACTATTTATTATGATAACTTTAAATCATATGTTGTTTAAATTTTATTTTTAAATAAAATTTTAATAAATACTTCAGGTGTCATGCACTCACTTACATATATGTATGTGTGTGAGAGAGAGAGAGAGATTGTTTCTTGGATTCTCATTTGAAGATAAATAGCAATCACAAGAGCAAAACAAGAGATCTGAAAGAATGCATCACTTTTACAGTTTTACTGTGTGTGATGGCACTAGGGGAAAATGTTACCGTTCAGGATTTAAAGTAAATGACAGCCTGTTCTGCACTTCTTCTGTATTTTTGCTCTCCTCTCTTTTATTTTCGTCTTGTCCATCACATAAGGGAACATAACTTTTAAGGTTCTATTCTTTTAAACTCATTATACTAATTTATCATCAGCGTCTAGTACTAATTATCACTAATCAACATTGATTAGTAGTAACTAATAACACGACCACCAACAACGATTACTATTACTCATCAATTGGAGGGGGGTCTCACCTAGCAATGTCATCAAGTAAAGTGAATAGTAAAAAAACTTGTTTTTTACACACTATATATTATTATTTATGTACCGTGGGATTTATTAGGAGTGTGTCCACATCAAATGACTGTTTGTTGAAGTTGCATATACCAACTCAGTTGCATGAGTGAAACAAAAGCAAGGGGAACATCAAACATAGAAAAGTGGAGATTCCTTGGAATATAAAGAAGCAGGTAGTAATGTTTCTTTCATCACAGGAAAACAACGATGTTTCCTTCTTAATCATCAATCTCCAGGATCCAAGGATTAGCTAAAGTCACCTTAGCTTCAATGATTCTTCATCCAATTCTTGAGCCTAAGATTTTTTTTTTTTTTTAAAGAAAAAGAGGCTAAGCTATTGTGTAGTAGTATGATTGTTATGACTAAGATTTATTTTTTTTCAATTTACTTTGCATAATATAGGATTTTAGATGAAACCTTGGTGTACATGAGTAAAAAATGTTAAAAGTGTAGAATATCGACACCAATCTTTATGTAATTTGTTATGGATTGGCAACAAATATATTAAAAGGTACTTATATTTCAAACAACAAATATGAAAATATATTGGTTCCATGAAAAGAAGATAGTATTAATTTATGATGCCTCGATCTCTCTCCCCACCTAATTCTTCTCTATCTTTATCCTTTTCGGGGAGGGGGGAGGATGATACTTTGGAGGACCAAACTCCAACACGAGGTAAGATTGCAGGAAAGTTGACATTTTTATACCTCGACCTATGCAACATTAATTTTTTCATACCCCAATATTTTAGAGTGAATAAGTTTATACCTCGACGTTTATTGACTGAATTTTTAGGTACCTTCCATTTTCTTTAAGACCCTAAACTTTTCATATTTGTATTTTAACCCAAATTCTTAAAAATTTACTTTCGAAAAATTTAAAAATATTTTTGTGGTTTTTTGCTCACTAGTAGAACTCGAGGCCCTCTTTCATTTGGTATCAGAGCCACATGACCAAAAAGAATTGAGATAATTAAGCTAATTAATGATTAATTAAGATAATTAACTGTGTTTAACTGTTATTAATGCTTGAATCATCACCGGCTTGTCCTGGACCGAATTCTTCTCACATTGTTCACTCACCGGAATGACTTTCTCCGTTAGCACCACAATTAAATTATATCACTGATATAATTTTAGAATTAAAAACATAATTAGTTAAAATTAAGACCGAGGTAAAATAGCTTAAGAAGCAGAAATTTGTAATCCATCATTCACTAGTTAACGAAGTAATGCATAGCAGTAAAACCATTTCCAATGTTAGTACTCATTTTCAGCATAAATATCCTTTCCAAAACACAGAAAATAAGATTCCATTTTCTTTACATGAGATAAAAATTCAAAAAGAATTATGTGAAAAATAAGGCAAAAAATCAGCTAAAAAGCAAAGAAAGAAGAAGAAGATGGATTATAAGCAATATACTCTTGATGAACTCCAAAATATATTCGGCAAAGAGCAAAACCCAGAAGAATTAAACAAAATCACGAGTGCAATCAATGATAAACATAATGTATTATCGGATGATAATGAAGAGACTAATAATGTCCAATTGGAAGAAGAAATATATCAACAAATGAACCTTATTAAACTTGATGATCTTAATATTTTACCATTAGAGTAAGTTAAACGAAAATTAGATAAAAAATATGGTAAAATGGTTGCTGAGGATGAGATTAACAAAATTGGAGAAGAGATTGACTTATATAAAACTGAGACCAATCTCATTAACAATTTAGTTCCTAAACCCGAAGAATTTGGTGAACCTTATAGGAGAAATACTCATTTCTTGAGACCTAGACACATTCCACCATGACGTACAACCAATTTTTCCTTTGGATTTGTCCCAAAGAAAACTACAACTTTCGAAGAAATTAGCCTTACTCCAATTAGTCAAATAGGATATATCTTAAACATTGATGGAGCCCGTAATAGAGAAAAAATATTTGAGCATTAGAAAAGAGGCATGAATAGTGTCTTAAACTTAAATGCTATATGGACTGCTGCCAATTTCTTAAATTATATCAAACATAGCTTTTCTGGTACTATAGCTGACTTGTGTGATTTATTAACTGAAAAAGGTAAAAATACATTCAGAATAATGGAAACACCAGCTGCAGTGTTCAAAAATCTATGTAAAGAAATTGAAATTGAGTTCATCAGAGCTAAACTTGATTCCGAAGAAAAATCAAGAGAGTGGCAGAGAAAGATTAATAATATACAATTATGGGGTATGAGATATCTGAAAAATTATATTGCTAAATTTAGTCAATATTATTACAAGTTGTACATAATGAAATCAACCTTGGTATGTTTTATGATAAATTGCCATATCCTATAAATTCCATAATTAATGAAAAATACATTGTATATCTTGAATGAGCAAATGTCATTGATAGTCTCGGTTCTAGAATCTCTTATCTAAGAAAATGGGTCAATAATCAATGTCTTGATCTCCAAAAGTAAAATAAAATTAAGAAGCAATTCCTAACTTATTGGGATTCACCTCACCAATAGGGAAAAGAACCTGAAAGGAGACGAAAAAGAAAATTTTATAAGAAAAAGAGCTTTAATAAGCAAAGAGGCGAGAAATATAGAAGAAAATATCATGACAAACTAAGTCCTAAAAAATATAGATTTTTTAGGATAGCTGCTTACTGTCCCTTAGGAAAAAATAACTGTAAATATTGCGCATGCGGAGAAGTAGGGCATTATGCTAATGAATGCAAAAATATGAAGAATAACAAGCTTATCGAAACGTTGAGAAGTCTAGATTATGCTGAGTTTAGTGAAGACAAGGCATTAGATCTAGCCTTAAGTAACAGCAAATGGATTGTTAAAATTGTGAAGGACAATGAATATGAAGAAAGTGATTATGAAAAAATAAGTCATATGATGAAAAATAGTTCAGTTAGGCTTGATGATCTTCAAGGAGAAAAGTTTGTTGTAGAGAATGATCATGAAGAAGTCAAAGGAGATTGAGTTCTTCTCATAATCCAAAAAGATATGATCTATAAAAAATTCATATTTTAATTAAAAAGTAAATATGTATATGAAATGATGGAAAAAGATCTTGAGCTAAAGGATTATGAGTATGACGTTGGGAAAGTTAATGTCATTAATTGGGAAAATATCCTTGAGCATAACAAGGATAGAAAATATAGATATATTCATGCCGAAAGTGTCCAAGTTTAAATCACTCAATTACAATATTCTGCTAAAGATATTGATCTTTACGCCTTACTCTGTGATATTAGGCATACCAAATTTAATAATCAAATTATCACATGGATAAAATTCAATTTATATAATGGGTCAGTATGATTCAATTGTCAACCTGTATATTATGTAAGTTTAAAAGATGAATTTGCTAAAAACCTCATATCTTTTAAGATAAAAACAGTTGGTGGACGTGAAAAGAGGGGGATATCCGATAAGAAAATTTTGAAAAATTATCTACAAATTAGATAATACAATATACAAAAATGTTGTTTAATACCGACAGAATTTCCGACTGAAATTTATGTGATTTCGGACGTAAAAGGAGATTTCCGACGGCATTTCCGCCCGATTTTTTCCGTCGGAAAAATGCTCGTTGAAGATTCTGTTCCAACGGGCTCCAACGGATTTTTCGACAGATTGTTCCTATTGAAAATTCGGTCAGACAGAATTTTGCTTGGCAGATGAAAATTTGTCCGACGGAATTTTCCATCGGAGAAATTTGTTGTCTCCAAAAAAAAACCCAATAACATGAATTTAAATTAATAATAACAATAGTATGTTTTTTGAACTAATTATACATATATATGTATTTAAAATTTTAAAAAAATCACCACAAACAAGATATATAATAACTAGCAAATACAAGTTATTATGTCTGAAAATTAAAAGTGCTAAATTTAAAATTATTCATAACATCCATAAGCGGCGGCAGCGGCGGCATGACGAAGGCGGCGGCGGCGGCTCCAACCTTTCACTCCATAAACAACAAATCAATCACAATCAAATACCAACCAACTCAAAAATTTCATTTTTAAATAACAAAATGGGTGAGATGCAATAATTTACCGGTGGGCTACGAAGGGCGGCAAATTTCATCACCGATCACCGATAATCTTCACGGTCCTCCCTCTACCTTGTTCTCCCTCTCATCTGTTTTCTCTCTCCTCGAGTTCGCTTTCTCTTCACGAACTTTTCTCTCTCCTCGCGTTCGCTCTCGCTCAGTTTTATAGAAGATCCATAAATTTTTTTTGAAAACTCTGTCAATTTCCGTCGGAATTCAAAATTCCGACGGAAAAAAACCCCGATGGAAATTCCGTCGAAAATTCACAGTGAGTCCGACGATCCACTTTGCCGATACTTTTTCCGTCGGAGATGAATACCATTTTTATAGTGAATAGATACTAAGACTAAGGTAACAATGATAGAAGCAGAGAAATTTAAAAGTCCTACTCCCATGCAAAAGATTCAGATAATTAAATCTAATCCTCAAGGATAAAAATCGACCATTCATGAATATTTAGTTTTGCCAATCCTATAAAGATCAATAAGAAAAATATAATAAAGATTAATGAGGAAGATAAAATCACCATTAAACCCCAATTATTAAGAAATATAAGTACAATGTCAGATTGAGGAGACAGATCTTCATCCGTTAAAAGAGAGCTTAAGAAAGATGATACCATTAGTATGACCAGCGAAATAAGTAGAATGAGTTTTGAGGTTGTAAGATCCAGTGTATACCGAATTATAAGTCTAGATAGAAAAGTCATTGGGTATAAAACTAGAACTGTTAGTGAACCCATTTATGAGGATGAATTAGTAAAAATCATGACTATAAAAATATACTATGAGGCTACAAATATAAACTCAAATAGCATCTATATCCCAATAAAGGTATGTTTAGAGGGATATAATAAATATAAACTCTGTGCTTATATAGATAGTGGATGCTCTGTATGCTTTGGAAAGAGAAAATTATTTTCAGAATTAATGTGAAAAAAAGCAAAAAAATCTTTACAAGTAAGGATAGCTGATAATAGCATTATGAGTCATAATGAGACAATAGAAGGGTTATCCACTGAATTAGCAGGAGTTCAATGCATTATACCGGTTCTATGGGCTACTGATCAACCCTCTCATGATATGATTATTGTAAATAATTTCGAAAGATTATATTCTCCATGCACCCATATCATAAACCAAATAATATTTACAATTAATGATCACTCGGTCCCAATTGAAAAATTAAACAGGGCTTACACTCATTAAAAAATTGAATTTACACGCAGCCAGCGTTGCCAGACGGTAATGCATGCACAACGAGAAGTAGTACTGACAATCTCATTACTTGATTTATCTGTTAAAGAGCAGATTGTTTAACAACAAGAAAAATTATGTAAAGAATTCTATTTTGATAATCCTCTAAAATTTTGGGATAAAGACAAAATTTTTGCTAAAATCACTTTATTAAATACCAACACTATTGTCCGAGTTAAACAAATAGTATATACACATCAGGATACCCAAGAGTTTAATAAACAAATTAAAGAACTTCTGGATAAAGGATTGATTAGAAACAGTAAGAGTTCTCACACCAGTCCTGCTTTCATGGTAAGAAATCGTGCTGGAAAAAAAAGAGAAAAAGTTAGAATGGTAATCAATTATAAAAAGTTTAATGATAATACTGTCTTTGATGGTTACTATATTCTCAACAAACTAGTTCTTTTTAATAGAATTTAAGGAGCCTCTTGGTTCTCAAAAATTGATTGTAAAAGCGATTATTGACAAATAAAAATGGATGAGGAAAGTATTCCTTTAACTGCATTTAGTGCCCCACAAGGACATTATGAATGGATAGCAATGCCATTTGATCTTAAAAATGCACCTCAAATATTCAAGAGAATAATGGATAACATGTTCAAAGACTTTAATTAGTGTTGTTTAGTTTATATTGATTATATCCTTGTCTTTTTCAAATTATAGAACAGTACAAAGATGATATCTTAGCTGTCACCCAAAGATGTATTGATCATAGTATTATACTTAGAAAAAACAAATGCATTTATGCTGAATAAAAAATTGAGTTATTAGGTTTAGAGATAAAAGGTAGACAGATTATTCTATAAAAGCATATTCTAGAAAAAATAGAAAAATTTTCTTAAAAATTGAAGATATGAAGCAACTAGAAATGTTTCTTGAATGCCTTACCTATGTTTCAGATTTCATTAAAGATTTAGTTAAGTTAAGAAAACCATTGCAGCAGAAACTCAAGAAAGACGTAAGTTGGACATGGACCGCTAATGATACAAAGGTTGCTCAAAACTTCAAAAAAAATGTGTAAAAATCTTCATTTCCTTAATTTGCCTAGCGAAGGAGATGATTTAGTTATTGAACAGATGCCAACAATGAGTACTGGAGTGCGGTACTCAAAATCAAATAAGATGAAAAACTCTGCAAATATTACAGTGGAAGTTTTAAGCAGGCAGAATGCAACTATCCCACAATGAAAAAAGAAATCCTTATAGTCATAAGAGGAATTGAAAAATTCTTAATCTTTATAGCCCAAAAATATTTTCCTATTCGAACTAATTGCAAATGAATACTTGGTTTTGTGAAAAAGAATTTATCAAATATGCAAGCGCAAGGGAAACTCTTGTGTTGGTAATTATGGTTTAATCAGTTTTTCTTCTCTATTAAATATATACAAGGATCGAAGAATTCTCTAACAGACAGTCTAACTCGAGAACTAGTCATTGGTGATCATCAAAGCAGACCTCCTGTTAGAAAAGAAGGAAATCCTTAATGAAATGTCATTCGTATTAGAACGGGTTACTCCTTCTAGTAAAGTCCATATCGACAACCTAGAATTCCATACAAAAAGTAAATTACATTTTGATATACTATCTACTACCTATCCAATAACCCAAAGATTTTTCCTTCTAGAGTTATAAATTAGTTACCTTCAGTGTCCCTATGATATCCAAGAAAAAAAAAGTTACCATGTTCGAGAAAAATAGTTCAATGAATAGTATACAGCCTACATCGACTTTTGTCATCATTATTCCTATGATATTTTGGAGTCTTGGAGTACAACGATCTATTTTTTCGACAGATTTAGAGTTGGTGGTATTTATTTTCCAGCAAATTCGTTATCTCCAAATGATCCTATCTTTAAAGTCTGAAAATATGGGATGATACTTTACTTCACATAAATCCCAGATCCAAAATTTTTATTTTTCGCAACCTTAACTAAATTCTAGCAATGCATGTTTAAAAGGATCCATTGGATTCTTACATCTTCTGAGGGACCAACAAAAGTTCCAGTTCGCAGATGCTTAACTTTAGAGGTTTATAGCGCTCTAATTGAATATGAAAATGAACAAGTCAAACCAGCCCATTATCTTATCCAAATCGTTGAGTGCGACGATCTCAATGATCAACGATAAAATTGGATTCATGAAAATCCAATACATCTAGTTATTGATCCTGATTTGTCAAGGCCCATTGGATTTTTCAACATTTATCATCAATGTTGGGCATTAATCGAACGTGAAAAAATATTAATGTATTGTGAAAACACTACTTTCGCATGTGATAATGAATTCAAAGACTACATGAAGGTGGAAGGAGTAGTATCAGAAGATATCTCTGATTATCTCTTTGATGTTGGAGTTGAAAAATTCTTATCATAAAAGGGGAAGAAATTTTTCCTTAAATTATTTGAAAAATGGGACACAGAGCATCTTAAGCAAATTGATGAAGATTTTGATGATTATCCAAAAAATGATGATCTGGAAGATATAATTGGAGAGGAAGACATGCATAATCTCAACAATGATGATTAGTCTTGTCATCATTAAAAGTTTCAAAAAGTAGTTGTCCCATTATTGTACTACTGTGACAAGTATCCGGTCTGTAAAATGGAGTGTGTACTGTAGTCATCAGTGTGTACAGTAGCGATGTGAAAAATCTTTATGTACTGTAACTGTTAGGGTATCCTAGGTACCCGGGTGTACCCCCATCCCCTCTATAAATAGATAGGTCGAATGTTAAGAAGAGACGTCGTCATCTGAGTATTCTTGAGTAAAAGAGAAGTCGGGATTCTCCATTTCTCTATGAGCAAGTATCTCTAATGATTTTAGTTTAAATCCCTCTTCAAAACTTTTCATTGTAATATTTTCACTTTCAAACTTTTAATAAAAGAAATTTCCCAGTAGGGAACGTTATTCTATCGAACCTTATGTCCTAAATGTTATAATTTCTTGATTAAAGTACACTATCCTTTAAAATACTTAAAACTTGATTAGTGACTACGGTTTGGGGTAGAAAACGAAACAGATCTGCACTGTGCCTGATCTAAGGAAGGTGGGGTTGAGATTAGCAATCTCTGTAAATCGGAAGTTAGAGGAACGCCGAAGTCCAGCGCCGACTAAGTTCAGGTAAAAATCAAAACTCTCTAGTTAATTTTTAATTATTTTTACTAAGCATGGAGGGCCTATAACCATAGAAAGTATAATATATAAGATATAAGTAGTAGATTGTAATAACTGGCACCAGTAAAGTCAATATAAGAAAGTTAATCAAGCATATTTGTTGAAAAAACCCTCATAACTTATTTACATATTTTTCCCATTTCAGAGACGTTTTTGCAATTTCTAAAAAGTTTTGGACAAAAAGCTAAAAAGAATAAAGTAAGGAAGGTAGCTAAAAATCAAAACAACATAGCTCAGGGTACAAAAAAATTAATTCACAAACCGGGCGTTAAAAATATTAACTTGCCAAATCACGAGGCACAAAAAAGTTAAAAACTCGAAAATTACATCAATATTTTGAAGGTAATTCTTAAAATTCTTATCAATTAAACCAACTGATGTTTATTTTTATATGCCAAATTATTTATTCATATATATATATATATATATATATATATATATATATATTCCACATTTAAAAGTTGCACAAAGAAAGTGGAGACAAACTTCCCACCCATTTTAATAAGTAGATAATTTTAGTAAAGTCACTGTTTCCCTTCCAGAAAAGTACTTGGAAATGGGAATTCCATAAACATGTTAAAATAAATTGACAATAAGTAATGGAGGCTTTTGCTTTTTTTGGTGCTCAATAAAGGAGTTATTATACACATCATAGAGCAACACAAAAATCATTGTTCTCAATACCTTTTTCTTGGTGGGGCCCCCTGCAATCGTAAGTTAATTGCAGAACGGAGAGGGATGAATCAATTTCTGACGTCTCCCATCAATAAGAGAGTTATGCAGGGGTAGGCCTCCTCATAAAATTTAATAAATAGTGTATGATTTAAGATATGATCTTATTTTTCTGGCCCCCCAACTGGTTGCCAGGGTATGTATATAGCATGTTAAATGCAAGGAACAAAGCTGTTGAAGGGTTGGGTGAAACAGTAGAGGCAGACTTGGTAACCCCGCCTGTTTTTTTTTTTTTCCCATATATATAAATGAAATAAATCAGTCTTAATCTATGGACGTATTTGGTAAAATTAGATGTTTAAGCAATAAAGAGCTGTTTTAATTTACGAGCTATTACCGATTTTAGTAATGATAAATTGTCACTCGTTAGTGTTTAGCAGTTAGTTGTTCAACTACTGATTTAAAATAAACATATTTGGTAAATATAACTGCGAGATTGCAGGTTTATGTAAAATGACTAGAAAAGGCGCAATAAATACCAGCAAACTGCTTACCAAATACTCCATCTTCGCATCGTCTATCTATAAGTGGCACATTTCTTTAGATGTAGGTGTACTCTATTCACAACGTCGAATATGAATTATACTCATTATTTTTTTTAATAAAAATAGAAAATAAATGTTGAAGTAATTAAACCACCCAATTATTATTAACATTAGACAACCCTAAAAGTGTCCATTTTATTGAGTCATATTTCACCCTTGCCACGGTACTTGTTAAAGTAGTATAGTTTTCTCAATTTCAACAATTTCTCACGGTTAAGAGAGCATTTTAGTTGTTTTGCAATTGTATGAAAAAATATACATACATACATATATATATATATATATATATATATATATATATAGAGAGAGAGAGAGAGAGAGAGAGAGAGCCTTGCATGGCAATAAATTCATAATATCAAATACTATTTGATGATTTATTTATTTTTGTTTTTATCGACGGATTATATATATATATATATCTATATACACACACACACATACACACAGAGAGATAGGCTTGCATGACAATAAATTCATAATATCAAATACTATTTGATGATTTATTTATTTTTGTTTTTATCGACGGATTATTTTTTCAGCTCAGATTGTAAGATTAAAGCAAAATACTTGTCTAAACTTCCTCTTCTCCATTTATGTGAAGTAGTACGCAGTCTATAGTTTTTAAATCTATTGTCAATCGGAAGCAGTTTCTCTGCACGTAATTTTATAATTCAGGGGTAAGATTGTTACATCAAACCTCCACACCTTCTCTGGTGGTGAAAATTGTGAGGTATTGAATTTAGATTTGGATTTGGAATAATATTCACCGTAAGTCATTAATTTGATCTCATTATCGGTAACCAACTAGCAAGAAATATTTGATCTCATTTTAGTAACCAATTAACAAGAAATAAGAATCATGGTATAAATTAGAATACATGATTGTAGACGATGGGCAATATCCATTCATTCAATGAATCCTAGCGAGTGATCAAGCGGTGACAATATAATCAAAGATTTGCTATAATAATACGCACCATAAAGAGAAAGATAAGAGATTTGTTGGAATAATCTCCCTGACAAGGCAATAAACAAAACGAAGATCCGACTAATAGATTTGACTAATCATGATTAATCACCAAATCGTAAAAACAAGATCTGAATTTTAACCAAGTAAATATGATATTGGTCCTGGTCGGCAAAATTAGTTGTTTAGGTAGCAGATAGCAGTTCAGTAACGGATAACTGTTTAGATAACGGATAGCGTTTCTAATTTAGCTATTAACGGATAGTTGTTTAGATGAGCGGTTTAAACTAATGTGTTCGGTAAATTTAGCTGTTATGCTAGCTGATTAACGTAAATGGACATAAAAGGATATAGATAATTTTCAAATATAAAATTTTTAAAGGATATTTTTTGACTGAAAAATATGAAACGCTATTTTTAAATATAAAACGTCAATACTATTAACTTTTTAAAATGATAAACGCTACTTGAAATGTTGACCAAAACACTTGTTTAACGAACACTAAAAATTAACTAATTGGTATATTGACTTAGTCAAAACACTAAACGCTACCCCAAGTGTTTTTGCCGAACACGACCATTATTTCTAACATGGTTACATAATTGCACAATTTTTAAAAAAATTAAAAAAGGGGTAAATACTCCCATGAAAAACAAAAAAAGTGAGTAGTATAAGAAAGGGAATTAGATAGAGTTTGATTAAAGACGTGTTTGACACTCACATTTTAAATAATATTTAGTATTTTGATCAAATTAATAAACTAATCAAGTGATCTATTTAACTGTCGGTATTCAAAAATTTAAAATTTTAAATAAGAGTTCTAAAATTGAAAAGTTGAATATTTGTAACATAATGATCACATAAACAATCATGCGAAAAAAAAAAACCTCAAAATTTTACAAAGATACCAGACTTTTATTTAAAAGATAGACATGACTGGAAGTGTTGCCATTTTCACAGTACGATGTGATGCTAATGTCTGTACTTTTTAGAGGGAGTACTAAAACGATGTGTCGCATTTTTATTTTAATTGAGACTGACCAATTCAACATACTAATATGACGCTATATTTATTAAGAATTATTCATTTAAATATTTTGTTTTCATTGGCCACATGCTTTTTTTAAATTAAAAAAATTAATTACATACTTTAACTGAAAATCTATTGATTTATATTTGTATAATTTTTCTCCAGATCTTTGAGCCTTTTTTTAGTCTAATCATGTTATTGTCGACTTATATAATATAATGCTCCCTCATCACATATCTTGTCAATTGTCGACCTTAAAAACTTATTTAAAATAAATCAATGTCAAATTACTTAAACCATGTATATTTTATACAAATTTATAATTAATACAGTCTACTAGTATTTACATATTTAAGTAAGCATCATTAACATGATACATTCTCCCGGGGAGGGGGCCAACTTCACCAACCAATGAACAAATGTACATATTCAAAATAAATAAAATATAGTGCTCTCTCGTCATATACCTCGTCAATGGTCGACCTTAAAAACTTATTTAAAATAAATCAATGTCAAATTACTTAAACCATGTATATTTTATACAAATTTATAATTAATACAGTCTACTCGTATTTACATATTTGTAAGCGTCATTAACATGATACATTTTCCCGGGGAGGGGGCCAACTTCACCAACCAATGAACGAATTTAAATGCTTAGTTACTTATTCAACGAATTATGTTTATGAACAAAATTTTCAAAACCCTTGAATGAAGACCGGTGGGATTTAAATACCGCAGTAGTAGCAGACCATTGCTGCTATAGTAGGTGTGGTTTTCTTGTATACGCAAACAAGAGCACGAAAATTGCCCACCACAATCACTGGAGTTTTTGTCAACTCTTGCGCTGCCAATTTTTAAATTAGTACGCAGTACATCTACTCGCTAAATACATTCATTTCAATGTCTTTTTTTTTTTTTTTTAATAGTAAGTCTTGTGTGAGATCATTCTATGATGATTTATATCGTGAGACGTCTCACACGCTCATAATCATCACATAAATTTAAAAGGAACAATATACTGCCATGTTGGCAGTCTCATACTAAATTTATGTGAAACCGTCTTATATAAGAATTTGCGTTTTTTCAACTCTTTTCCCGCCGGTCACCTACATTTTCAATGTTAACGTGTACATGGGAAACGATGCATGTGAATATTTGCATGTTTATTGCTATTCTTGTAAAAATAGAATAAATATTTCAATAGCAATCAATCCAATTTTAATTTTTTTTTTTACAAGAAATGAGTTAATGCATAACTATACACAATTGAATCATTAAAAAAGAAAGTTAACATAAATTAACTAAAGTTAAAATAACTTAACATTAGGAAAACCATGTGATAGGATGTCTAAAGCATCAAAGAACAAACAAATAACAGGTAATAAAGTAGCAAATAGCATGTTAGCATGTTAAGGTAACATCCATAATGAATGAGTAATAAATAATGCCAACAATAGTAGTACCAATTAACAATTAACAAGTCAATAACAACTGGGAACACATTTATTAAAGATCTAACTCTATAATCTTATACCTTCAAAATCTCGTACCGATGCCATGTCCCGTGTAACTTTCTATTTGTTTGTCAAAATCACCGGTTCTTATGGATAAAACCACAAATATATAGTGTGGATTTTCAATCTAATAATTTTCCACGAGAACAAATTTAGTTCATCCAAAATCCAATATAATATATGCTTCTTCCTAATTAAACTGAATGTATGTACATTTAAAGAACGGTAGATACAGTGATAGGACACAAATATATACACATACATTTTGTTTATGATTGAGGCTTAATTATTATTGGAGTGTACCCTTATTTATTTAAGTAATAAAATTATGATTCCTAAAAACATTTTAAGATTATTATTGGAATGACAAGCATATAATAATTACAATACCATGTATATGACTTGAATGTGCTTGAACTTACAACTAATGTGGATTGTAACTCCTAATATCATGTCATTCTTCATAACTAAACATTTTTAAAAAAAATTGGCACTTTAATTTGCCTCATCCTCACACCAAAAATAAAATAAAAAAATCTGATAATGCCAGTTATAATTTACCAAAATATACATGCAATAAAATATATTAGTGTGATATGATATCAGATGATCTTTTATAAGGATGAATTATGATACAATTATTAATGCATATATTTGATACATCATATAATCATGATTTGCATCAAAGTTAAGGCAACATATAAGCGTCAGATTACCTTCTATTTTGGAAATAAGGTGGTCCATAGGATTTTCTAGGGCAATTCTTATGTGCTCTCATAAGTACCTGATCTCATTGTCGACGTGTATAGATTTTTTACTTGTGTATTTGTTATGCATTAATTTTCTAATGTATATTTACTGATGTAGCCCTTGAGAATGTGCGCTCCCAAAAGTATGATATATACATTGGTTTTCTAGACAAGTCGAAACAATTCATTTTCTTGAAAATTACATTAGGAATTCTCAACAGCAGACTTTCTAAATTTTTTTCTGACACTTTTTTAAAGGTCTTTCTTTTAGTAATATAGTAATAGTAACACCCAAAAAAATAGTAAAAGTTACCAAAAATATATTTGGGATTTTGAATACTACTTTTTAAAATCCATGAAAAAACCTTTTTAAAAATTGTTTTTTAGGAGATCTTTTCAAAGGTCTTTCTTTTAGTAATAGTTAGCAATGACCATCATCCAAAAAAAAAGGGAAAAGAAAAAGGGGAATTCTTTTTGGGAGGACTGGTAATTGATAAACTCCTCACAGATTATTACATACTTCTGATAGAATATATTCTCAGTGTCATATATATATATATATATATATATATATATATATATATATTTGTTATATGAATGATTATTAAATATATATTTTCAAAAAAAAAGGAAAAAAAATCGAACTTAAAGACCTGAACTTTAAGCCCAGAAAGAGAGAGAGAAAGAGATGTGGGTTGTCATCTTCTAAAGAAGAGTTTCTTTTTTTCGCTTTTTGGTAATAAAAGTTGCCCTTTGTGGGCATGGACTGCAACATAGTGAGTCTCAGAAATTTTTAGAGAGAGAAAACCAAACGCTGGCTAGAGAGACAGAGAGAGAGAGAGAGAGAGAGGGGGGGGGGGGGGAGAGAGAGACGGCTTGACCGGACCAGCCCACCTTGAAATCAGACCTCCGCCTGTTTCTTTCACTCTCTAGATTATTATTATTAGTAGCAGTATTATTTAGCACTAATTATTTTTTTAATTGTATATGATCTGAAATTGCCCCTCCTCCTTGTTTCTCTCTCCTCCTCCAACCCCAAACTTTGTCAACTGAACGAACTACAAGAGGGAAATTTTGAGAGCTTGCTGAGAGAGACTGTGATTGATTGAGAATTCTGGACAGACGAAGAGGAGATATGGAGAGTTTTATTTCACTGCTACCAGAAAATGAAAAGTTCCCATGTTGTGATTTGAGGTAAGAAATTCACCCTTTTGCTCATTTTTGTTTTCTGGGTTAATTTTTTCTAAGAGAGTGGAGATGGAAAAAAAGGGGATTTTGCAGGAAGATTAACCAATGCAATTGAGCAATGGGTCTTCTCAACTACTCTCAATTATTATTAAGTTGTTGTTGTTGTTGTTGTTGTGATTGTTGGTCTCCTCGAATTGTTGCATAGGTAGAAGAGTAAATGAATGAATTGTTGCATCGCTGCTGCTGTTGGTAAGCAAGTTGCTTGAAATGGATCGATTTAGGCAACCCATTACACTGTTTTTGTTAGTGTTTTTGTTGTTGTTGTTGAGATTTAAGGCTGCATTGGTCGTGGGTCAACAACAGCAGCAGCAAAGAGTTATCTTGTTCTCAGAACGACTCTCTCTGATTCGACTCAGATCGTCTCTGGGTCTCCGAGCCAAGGAATGGCCAATTAAAGCTGACCCATGTTTGGGTTGGAAGGGAATTCAATGTGTTAATGGTTCTGTTGTTGGGATAAACATATCAGGGTTTAGGAGAACTCGAATTGGGAGTCAAAACCCTCAATTTGCTGTTGATTCTCTCTCCAATTTGACCCATTTGGCTGCTTTCAATGCCTCTTTCTTCTTGCTCCCTGGTTCAATACCCGATTGGTTCGGCCAGAACTTGGGAAATTTGAAGGTTCTTGATCTTGATTCTTGTGGCATTCAGGGTTCTATCCCTTTGAGTTTGGGGAATTTGACTAGGTTAACTACTTTGGTGCTTGCCCATAATGGTCTTAGGGGGAATGTCCCTCCTACTTTGGGTCAACTGGGAAGCCTCTCCATCCTTGATCTATCGCACAATTTGCTCACTGGGTCGATCCCGGACTCATTCACCTCCCTCAGGAACCTCTCCTTTTTTGACATTTCATCTAATTTCGTTTCAGGGCCAATCCCACCTGGCATTGGGCTCCTCTCCAATCTTAGGACTTTGAATTTTTCTAATAATAGTCTTGATTCTGCTATCCCCCCTCAGCTTGGTGATCTTAGGGGTTTGGTTGACCTTGACCTTGGGTTTAATGCTCTGATGAGTACACTGCCTCCGGATTTGAGTGGGTTGAAGAGTTTGAAGACAATGGTTGTTGGGAACAATAGACTCTCTGGTCCACTCCCAGATGGTTTATTCCCCACATTGACCCAGTTGCAGGTTGTCATCCTGAGTCATAACAACTTTTCAGGTGCTATTCCAGATGCATTGTTTTCTATGCCTGCATTGCAGCTTGTTGATGTCTCGGACAATAACTTTATGGGTACTCTTCCAAACATTACTGTGAATGCCAATGCCACCCCTCCAGTGTTTAATCTGTCTGATAATAAGTACTATGGGGAACTTACATCTGCACTTCAGAGATTTGGTTTGATTGATCTATCAGGCAATTATTTTGAAGGCAAGGTCCCGGATACAATACGTGGTAAATCATCTCTTGGCCATAACTGTCTCCAAAATGCAACCGATCAGAGGACACAGGATGATTGTGCTTCATTTTATGCTTCAAAGGGTTTGATTTTTGATAATTTTGGGCGTCCAAGTACAAATACACCCCCCCCTTCAGGACAAGGGCCAAAGAAGAGCCACAAACGCACTATTTTATTGGCTGCCATTTTGGGAGGAGTAGGTCTCCTGTTACTGCTGGTTATGCTGCTCTTACTTATCATATGTGTCAGAAGAAAGGGCGGCATGAGGCAAAGGGGGAATGGCGTCGGTCCAATTCCTCCTACCGTGGCTGGTCCAGCTTCATCCCCAGGGGCGTCACTTAATTTCTCAAGTTTGGGAGTAGCATTCACATATCAGCAGCTGCTTCAAGCTACAGACAATTTTAGTGATGCAAACCTTATTAAAAATGGTCATTCTGGGGATTTATTCCAGGGACTCCTGGAAGGTGCAATCCCCGTGGTCATCAAAAGAATCAACTTGAATTCAGTTAAACCAGATTCATATCTTGTAGAGTTGGATTTTTTCAGTAAAGCGTCACATCTGAGATTGGTTCCTCTTCTGGGACACTGCTTGGAGCAGGAGAATGAGAAATACCTTGTTTACAAGTATATGCCAAATGGGGACTTGTCAAGTTCCTTGTACAGAAAGGTCAACACAGATGACAGTTTGCAGTCACTTGATTGGATAACGAGGTTAAAGATAGCAATAGGAGCAGCGGAGGGTCTATGTTATCTACACCATGAATGTTCACCACCATTTGTTCATAGGTAATATCCTCCATCCTTCCCAATCTTGAGCTTCCTGATTGGGTTCTCAGCTATCTATTTCTGCCAATGACTTTCTTATTTTCTGAGGATTTTCTTCTGTCCTTTTTGTTATGGTGCTGATCTCATGTCCTGTTCTTTGAAATCCGCGGCATCTTAATCGCTTACCATAGTATATTTTTTTAGTGATGAGCTTTCTAAATTTATGAATTTGAGGAGATTTTGTCCCCTTTGTTTTCACTCCATTAAATGCAGTGCCTGACGTAGTATTAATCATACATTTGCTGTAATCATATCACAATTAATCATATCTCTCTTCTTTCTTCAAAGGGATGTGCAAGCAAGCAGTATACTTCTAGACGATAAATTTGAAGTACGCCTTGGCAGCCTCAGTGAGGTTTGCATTCAAGGAGGAGAGACCCAGCCAGGAGTTATTACAAGATTATTGCGGTTGCCTCAGTGAGTATCTCCTTCGTTGGACTGCTCATCATGAATACAAATAGCTAATATACTAGAATTTACATGGGTGTAGGCAACTGAAGTTTATGAATTTTCATTTGCTCTAAAGATTATTTATAGCATCAATTATCACATGTTATATGCAATTTAGTTCTGACTGCTGCGACATTTTGCCTTGTATACATTTCCTTGCTTCCTTCACGTTGTGATGCTTGGTTCCTTAAAAATTATTTTATTTTTTATTTTGGATTTTCTGTTGATCCATAGACCACGTTACAAGGTCCATTTCTCATATACATAATGATACTATTTATTCAATAGATTAGGCCTTTTGTAAATTGAAACATTCTGATAAATATTTTTTAATTTTCTGCAGGACCTCTGAACAAGGGCCATCAGGTATGACCTGAGTTTACAATTCAAACGCCAATATTTGTCTATTATCTGCCTTTCAACTGTATGAAATATCTGTGTTCATTAGATGTTTGAACAGTCCACATGCTTCTGTTTGGTTTAACAAGTAAATGATAATTTATGTCAAACTATAAAATAGCTCTTGCTGCTTATTTCAAGCATTATGAGTCAGGCCCTGGTAACCAGGCTTATCTTTCTCCTAATGGTAGACATTTAACAGGTTGAAACAGCTCTCAATTTTCCATCATAATTTTCAGCATTTCAATGTCCTGTGTTTATACTTTTTTTCCTTAACACGCCCCCCCCCCCCCCAAAAAAAGAAAAGAAGTACTGTGTTTATACTAATGGAAAGCCAGGTCTGCATGACTTTGAGATTGCTGCAGGACATATGTTAATTTTGCTATTGATTTGAGAAGAGAAGAAAAGGGTAAGACTAGGATAGAAGGAAACAGAAAAAGAATTCCGGTAGTCTCACATATGTTAGTTCTGCTAAGATTTATGAAAGAAGAACATGATAAACAGCGTGAAATGCTTGCTGGTCATGCATCTGCGCCTTTGTGCATGTACTAAGGTAGCCTATAAGTTGGTGATTATACATTCTGTCCCAATTCAGCAGCCAATTAGCATTGACTCAGGAGAAAGCCTGCCTGTTCTTGTGATTTAGTGGGAAGCTATGAGCCTTCGGTGTTGATTCTTCTGAATTTTCTTGGGCAGGTTCTCAGACATCAACTTGTGCGTATGATGTTTACTGCTTTGGAAAGGTACTACTTGAGTTGATCACCGGCAAGCTAGGTATCAGTGCATCTAATGATGCCAGTGTGAAGGAATATATAGATCAGATATTCCCCTATATAACAATACAGGACAAGGAACTTGTAACAAAGATTGTGGACCCCACATTGATTTACGATGAGGACCTCTTGGAGGAGGTATGGGCGATGGCTATCGTTGCCAGATCGTGTCTCCATCCAAAGCCCTCAAGGCGGCCGCTCATGACGCATATTCTCAAGGCACTTGAGAGCCCATTGAAGGTGGTTAGAGAAGAGAACACTGGCTCTGCTAGGCTCAGGACAACTTCCTCTAGAGGTTCTTGGAACACATACATCTTTGGAAGCTGGAGGCAGAGCATGGAAGCTGGGGCCGTCCCTACCTCCTCTGCTACTGCTCAGGTGGAGGGGCTGGGGAGCCTAAAGCGATCAGGCACTTCCGGGTCCCAGGGAAGCGGGCAGATTGTCGGTGTGGGGGAACGGTCGTCCTCACAACGGCAGCAATCCCGAGAGATATTCCCTGAACCCACAGACATTCACGATATAGAGAGACAAGGGGAAAACTAGGGGTGAGGATCCTTTGTCAATAATACAGTTTCAATTTTAAGTACCCAGGCTCACTGGCACGTTGATCATCTTTGGTTCTACAGTTTGTGGGTTTGGGGCCAGTTTTGATGTTGTTGGGATTTGAAAGTTGACGTGTACAGCCCGTTACTTGGGGGGAATCGATGGGTCGATATTGGAAGCTGCATTTTAAGTTATATTGGTGGATGAATCGCTGAACGCGAAGGAAAGGAGCGAGTTGATGATAGTCATTGATGTTAATTGTTGGAGCTTGTTTGTGATGGAAGGGAGAAAGCACAAGCTAAGTAATACGCATTCTTTACACACCCCTCCCCCCTGTGATTGATATTTGATATCTTTGATTTTTCTGGTTCCCTGTTGTGGAATTGTAAATTATAGTCGCTTAGGACTCGGCCTAGCTGCTTCAAATTTTTTTAGCTTTTGATTTTGGTGGGGATTCTTGGGTGCAAAGAAGTGGAGATGAATAAAAGACGGGAAACACATTGACAATTCCATTCATTTTTCCTCTTGTTCATGGTATTTTTGGTTGAGAGTCCAATCCAATGAATTTGTGCCCATTATCAATACCTTCAAATTTATTAAGTGGACTTGTATAAATTTTTATGTATCAGAAGTCTCTTCAAAAGGAGATACAAGAACGAATTCCCAAATACATCAAACGCCATGATGTAGCAAATTGATGAAACATCCAGCTGATCAATAAACAAACATTTGTGGTGAAGGGCTAAAAATAGATCAAAACCTGCACAATGGCAACTTAATTTTTACAAGAGCAATAACAACAAAATGGTATCCCAAGATCCATACTTGGACAAACTTATTGACTGCAATTAATAAAGCTCAGTTATCAAAGCTTTGGGTAAAATACAACAATCAACGATACAAGCTCTCCGACCTCAGGTTCTCTGCAATCTCAGTCTCCCATCGATCCCCATTCTCAAGCAGTTTCTCCTTGTCATACAGAAGCTCCTGAATTGATTTAGTTCATATAAGAATGCCAGTGGTTCCCGAGACAGCTCCAAAATTGATTAATGCAAGGGAACAGGGAGGGGAAAAGAGGATCGAGGATAAGGATTTCTCTTCACCTTTTGTCTTCAAGCCATCATTGGAACCTAGGTACACTACTTTTCAACAGATTGCTGATGAGAAATGATTACTGACCTCATGAGTTTCTGTGGCAAATTCGAAGTTTGGTCCTTCAACAATGGCATCAACAGGACATGCCTCTTGGCAGAAGCCACAGTAGATGCACTTTGTCATGTCAATATCATACCTTTGAAGAAGAATTTACTCAAGTGAGATAGTGCTTGGATGGGGCAATGAGTACGGCTTTGAATCAGAAAAAAGATAGATTACCTGGTTGTCCTACGGCTCCCATCTTCCCTTTCCTCAGCCTCAATAGTTATTGCTTGCGCAGGACAAACCTAAACAGTATGCAACTATGTGAGACGGAATCACAACGCCACTGAAATCTGATGATTAGATAGAAACATATTCGTGGATGACAATGTGTTCGTGATGGTGATGGAACCGACTGAAACTGGAAAGGGAGGGACAATAATTACAAAAACAAAGGTAAGGGAAGAATGAGAATCTTCTGTGACATAGCACATGGACTCATTTTCAGAGTGACCTAACATATACACTCATAACATTAGAATGGAAATCAACAAAATGAACTGATATTGCAATTTTCTTTTTTGTTTAGCACAGAAGCAAGTATGCAGCTGAACACAAGTCGAACAGAAAAGTAATGTTGTCCCACCCGTAGCATATTCCCACGGAAATTACATACTGATTTCTCCCTCTTCCTCCATCTCTAGCCACCAACAGCAAATTCCCACTCCTCCCTGCACACCAAAGTTGATGAGGGAACCCTAGAAAAAGGAATGAAGTCTAGCCACCTGTTTCTCACTCAATCTTTTTTCCCGCCACTGACATGGGTAGACGGAACCAATATAGTATTTGGCATGGCCGCATAACAGATAATGCAATACACAGGTTTCATTCCATCAGTGTATCTAAAGCCAATCATAAAATCAAAACTGTTTAATTTGAACCACCACTTATATCTAAACCACCAGACTATTGAAGGCAAACAAATAGAGATCTTACAGCTTCACAGAGTTTACACGCAATACAGCGCTCCTCTCCAGTTGGATAACGACGAAGGGCATGCTCTCCACGAAAACGAGGACTCAAAGGACCTTTTTCAAAGGGGTAATTGATCTGCACCATAATAAAGAACATCAAAATTTGTGGTCAGACGAAACTGGATGGGGATAAAGCAAAAGCTAACTGAAAAGCGAGCTGTACGATAAGGAACAAGACACTCACAGTAACTTTGTTATCGAAGAAGTACTTCAGAGTCAGAGATAAACCTCGAACCATCTCCGTCAGAAACAAGGTATTGATGCTTCTCTCAAAAACTACATCCAGGGGCAGGGGGTGCCACGATCAATCAGAGGCATAGATTATACACACATTCAACCCTCAGGCCTAAAACAACTATACAATTAAAGCCCAAAAAGAGAAATATTAATGGAATTTAAATAGAGAGATCGATTTGTTACCAGAACTCCAGTCCTTTGATATCTCCCTAGCAAGCTTTTCTCTTTCTTCGTCATCTGTATGTTAGACAGGAAAAAAAACCAAGTTATACCGGCAGTCTGAAACTAGAAAAAGGGTGCATAATATCTTCTGTCTACATAGCTACACTACATATGCATTTAGCAAAGTTTGTCAAGTACTGATTGTGGGTGATCCAAAGTAGAAGTCTCTTAGCCAATATTTACTGCCTACTTTTGATTACGTATGCTATAATGCTAACAATCCCAAGCAATCCATTTTCTCTCAATGAAATGATCACCCAAATAATCAAATTGCTTGCCCTAATTCATCAATCACATTTCAAAGAAAGCAGCCACACATTAGCCATGCATCCTTCAATATGGTATGCGAGAGGTGGTAAGCAAAGGCCTGTTTGGCCACCTTTGCAAGATTCGGCTTGCCTCACCAGTCTCAAGCATCTGTCAACAAAATTGCATGAAGATGGTCAAGAAACGGAAGGATAACTAGCAAGTTGCTCAGAGAAAAGAGCAGACAGATCATGATATACGTGACTAATTTGGAAATAGACGCTCTATAAGCAACCTCTATCTTTTCTGTGGAAAAGGAATCGACTCTCAAGAGGGTATTCTAACTCATAACTGTCCCTTTCCACAAACATAATAGGCAATGGCTACATGGAGTGTTTTTCCTATTCTTGTAACTGGGCTTATGAGATAAATGGCTTCTGAGGTAGTTGATTTTGAAGAGCACATTGTCATTAAAAAAGGTCCCATTCGGTTCTGAATACAGCCATCATTTGTATGCTTCAAAGATTAATCCACAGAGGAAACAACTACTGCCTATCGTCCCTTCGCAAAAGCAAACAGAAACTCAACAGCAGTACTTCATAATCCAAAACATCAAGCATACAACTTGCACCTGTAATCTCCGATTTGACAATCTAAATTCTGCACTCTTAAAACTCAGCTAGGTTAACATAAGAAACACATATCATGGGACTACATGACGCGGATTTTTTTAAAAAAATTTTTTCGAGATGAATATAGCTTCATTAATCACTTCAAATGAACAACATCTTCCAAGGAAGTATCAGGGAGCCAATCAGGCAGACTATGGCACAAAACAAGAGACTCATCACTAGCGAGACAGCACATAGCAGTTAGCAACACAATAGGCTGCTTCAGTCACTAATTGACATGCTCACACTAACTTCGACATATTGCTCCTCCTACAAAGATAAAAATACTGTCGCAAACAGGAGGCCGTAGACACTGCTTACAACATGATCCATGTGACCTGTTGAACAAAGGCCAGTCACAACTCACAAGGGTAGGGAAAGGAAACAGATAGAAACGAGCTAACTCAAATAAGAAAAGTTTCTAGCATCATAAAGCCATAAGACACACAGCATTCACAATCGAGACATGGGTTGAATATATAATCCAACCAGCAGAAACTTCTTTCAAGGCCATGCCCTGGTGGAACATATGTCATCATGGTCATATTAGCCATTTTTCATCCAGAGGGCCCTTTTTTTGTTAATAAAGTTCATTCAAGATGAGCAACACAGGCTGTTCAAAACTCTAAAAATGCCGGTTCGTTTTCCCTCCCGAAATATAGCTATCCATTGCAGTGATATGGGCATGTAACATTGGAGAACACGCAGGTTGAAGACAAGGTGACTGCAGCATCTTGTAGGTGTCGAGGTTTTTCAGATTTTTTTTTTTTAAATTGTTTTTGATGCTTCAAAAGGAAGAATGTTGTTCGCATGACCTCCCTATCTTGATCGAGGATCCACAACTGAACAGCTCAGAGACGTAAAAGGAAAGATCAATATGCTAGAACATTCAGTTGTTTGACAAAAGAATCTGACACAAAAGGTCCTCTATCCCTTGCTTCACAGAAGTGTAATATATTCTCTCTATTGCACTCATCACCCATTTCAATTAGATATGAGCAGACATACATCTCCTCTAACAAGTGCCTACACCGAATGGCTTAAGCCGCTGTCCCCATTTCCTTGGCGACGTAAATTTTGCGAGGCTTGCTGAGGTTCTTCATGTGACAGATATCGCAGAAGTAGTCCGTCGAATGATCGCCGATAGAGGGCATCAGAGATTCCTCAGGATGAAAAATATGCAGCTTCTTTTACCTCTCATTCGACTTTCCTTCGAGATGCACATCCTATCCAACAAATAACTACCGAAACCTGGGCTTTTTTTAGGCCTTAGATACCTACGTTACCAGATTCTAGCATGCTAGACATAATTCGACAATTGAATGTGTTGCATATGAATCCTCTTTTCTGTTCTCTGAAAAGGACCCTTAGTTTTAAAAAGCGCACGGCGGAGTGAGGCGCATAGGGTCCCAAAGCGTGAGGTGCAAGGCGCGAGGCGAAGGCGCACGCATCATGGACGCGAAGCGCACTTCTATGCAAAAGTTTTTAAAAGTATTTCATATTTCACGAAGCATATTTTGCAAAAACAAGTTACATAAATGCATTAAAAATGTGATTAGACATCAACATGACTACTAACATAGCAAATAACCTTAACATATGTTATCTTATCATCGAGGTTCCCCAGTGCATGTACTTACGGTATAAGTTTAGCTCACCTTTTAGCTCACAAGGAAGGAAAAGAAGAAAAAAGATAAAGGCAAGGCTAAGAAAAAGAAAAAAAGGGGGGAAGATATAGTCTCGCATCCTTGAGGCGCAACTCATCCCCTTCGAGGCTTTTTTAAACTAAGAAAGGACCACGCAGTTGACTACCAATTCTTAAGTTCCTGGCATTTGCCTACATATTATAATAGAGTATGCCCCATTCAGTCAATTGAGAAGAGGAAAAATTGTATTCTAAATAATTAAGTGTACCTTTTGGTGTGGAAAATGAATGTTTGGTGGCAAAAGACCGTGCCCAGTACTGGCTGGCACCTTGCAATGGCTGTCCAGTCCCAGCCGACCAAGAAAGGTGAAGATGAGTAACAGTACAGGTACAACAGGAACATTACAGGCCAAAAACAAAAAAAGCACAGAATCAGCATTAGTAGCAAGGGAATGACTACACAATTATGGAAAGGAAAATAACTGGAAAAAAAAAGAAAAAAGAATAGCACATGCAATAACCTGCTGGAAAATAATAGAACCCTCAACACACCTGAGCCATAAATATAACACTACAAACATGCTGAAATTCGATGCATCTAGAAGGCCAATAATTGAATTGCTGATAAGTGCAAATGTAAAACAACTACGACTGCACAGTTATACCGAACACTCATAAGTTCATAAGGCATGTGATGAGCACTTGAGCAGTCAAATAACAGGTCACAAGTTTTGTAACATATCACACCCTTCATTTCCAAATGATTGGGGAGGAGGGTGATTTAACCTAATCAGTCATATCATTGTCCTCAAAGAAATCAAACTTGTAAAGGGCAGAGCCTCACTATGAACATCAGTCGAAAGGCACTCAATCAAAGGTCTCATTGAATAGACAAAGCCTCAATTTACCGCTCTCCGGTACAAGATACTCCACCAAAGCCTGCCTCAGATACTCATCCAGTCCATAATGGAAATGGCAAGATTATCACAATTGAAGTGTCTTCAGCATGTTATTCAGTTTTTCTTCCTGGACCACCCATTTGGATTTTGGAGGAACCATATACCAATTGGTGGGGAATTTTTCCCTTCATGTTACTTCCCCTCTAACTTAATTTAGCTATCCCCACAGCGGCCTATGATCTGCCCAACCATCCCACCTAGATGAAAGCACAAATTTTCGAATAGTATCCAATTTTTGATTTCTTCGGAATGCAAGCGTCCCAAACACAATAGTCCAGAATCGATACAAAATCGCAAATACTCAGGAGCTTTCCAAAGAAATTATCGAATGACATGATCCGATCAACTCAGTTAGAAGATAAAGAAATGGTTAAATCTAAGCTGAACGACTTTAACAGTACAAATGCAAGTAAGCGCATAGCTTGCTACTAATTAGGATGCAAATATCCGCCCAAACTTTGAGGGGAACGAGATCAAACAAGGAATGGGACAATTAGGGTTAGGGATTAGAGAAAGAAGCTTACGAGCTGGCGAGCACGGAGAGCGAGAAGAGATCTCTGAGCTAAGATTGCCGCCATTGTTGAGGAGCTTCGAATTCGATCAGTTAGTTGATCGCTGAGATTCGATCTTCGATTGGCCTTCTTCCTCCAACTCCAGCACTTAGACAGTCTGTTCATGTTGGTGGCCGTGGTGGGTTGAGAAAGACGGTTAATAGGATCCGACCCAACCATGATGGAGCCCCGCGGCTTTCCGAATGCTAACAGTGAACTGACTATTTTTTCCAATTTCTTTTTTTTTTTTTTTCAGGGAACTAATGTAAACTTAGTTGTGTTTTTTTTTTTTTAAAAAAAACAATTCTCCAAATTTATGGCTTAATGGCTATTGTTTTCATCTGTAAAATACAGTTGTAATTTATAAGGTCGTATTCGATGACAGCGTTTTGAATAGCGTTTAGTGTTTTGACCGGTTTAATAGACTAATTAGTTAATTTTTTGTGTTCGGTAAACTAGTGTTTTGACTAGCATTTCAAGTAGTGTTTAGCGTTTTAAGCAGCGTTTCATATTTTAACTTTGGAGACTATCTATATCCTTTTATGTCAATTTACATTGATCAACTATCATTACAGCTATTACCCAACACATTAGTTTCAACCACTAATCTAAGCAGCTATCCACTAACTGCTAAATTAGATAACTAGAAATGCTATGCGCTATCTAAATAGCTATCTGCTACCTGTACTGCTATCCGCTACCTAAACAGCTAATTTTATCGAACAGGACCTAAGTGTCGAGCAATTATAGGTCTTTTTAGCTATAAATCATGAACGATGGATGTTTCAAATTTTGTAATTAAATAAAACTTAAGAAGAAAAAAAATCAATTGAACAAGTTGTTGTCAATGAAGGCCATGACAATTGACAAAGGTCCTGAACTCAACTAACATGTGTATTTAGTTACGTCTCCTATCAAGTTTTGATATTAAGAAACAAACCTTCCTAGAATTTATGAACGTTAACCATAATATGCTCTATCTTCTGATAAATGTTCACACAATTTAAGGTATATATATATATATGTGTTTTTTATTTTTACAATTCCTTAATTCCCAATGGCACCTAAAAGTTTTGGAGTAACCCCATACAGTGATTAGGTAATAAACAATCTTGTCCATGAAGTAAATATCAGTTAGCTCAATTGGTAAAATCTTTAAAAATCATGACCAAGGTTGTATCTGAGTGCTTCGTACATTGACTACAAATTTTTACATAGATCCGGAACTAATAGCTCATGCTCTCAAAAAAATAGATGTGCTTCTCATTTTTCTCTCTCTTTTTCTCTTCCACGACATTCACCTCCCTCTATTAATAAGTAAATTATATCTGTTCAATGGATCGAGCCCTTGCCCGATCATTAAAGATAAGTGTCAAAGTCGACCTTTTTTTGTCTCTAGGCCGCCCTAGTTTAACCCACCAACGCTTGCTTTTTTTTTGTTGAAAAATTAAATTTAAAATCAAAAACAAAACACATTGAATTTCGTTTGGTAAAAGCTCTTTCGCTTTTTAATCACCTCCTCATAGCGTCGCCTCATCTTATTCACCTTTTTCATTTCTCATTGCTCTTAATCCTCTAACGCTCCCTCTTTGATATTTGGTAACCTAATTATCTTAATTACTTAATTAAGTATCAAAATATTTGTAATTGCGATACGTTTTACAGCAATATTATATTATCGCTCGGCCTTTTATTTAATAGGATATTTAGTCTTGAACTTTATAACAAAAATGAAATTTACTAAAAAATCTCATTTTCTATAAAGAAAAAAGTTTGAAGGTCAGGTCTGGCCTAATGACCCGAGGATACCCACATGGTCAAAGTCAGAGTCAACGATATGCCAACCTGTATGATGGTGCGGTAGAATTAGGGTAAATAAAACTCTAACTATCGACCCTTATGACCAGACCTGACAA
The DNA here is from genome assembly GCA_029747015.1 of Carnegiea gigantea. NCBI lineage: Eukaryota > Viridiplantae > Streptophyta > Magnoliopsida > Caryophyllales > Cactaceae > Carnegiea > Carnegiea gigantea. The sequence continues at coordinate 956,202 of JAKOGI010000012.1, read as the reverse complement.
TTTCACCCGAACCCGATGGATATCCGATTCACCGACCCGAAAAATCGGATGAAAACTCAACTAAATGGGTGAATTAAACGGATGATGGATCAGGTCGGATACGGGTGATGGTCAACCTGACCCATCACCGGACCCGTCACCTGCTTTATATGTATGTATATCTATATATATCTATATCTCTCTCCACACACACACACACACATGCACACAGGTGTGTGTGTGTATATACATATGTGTATATATATATATATATATATATATATATATATATATATATATATATATATATATATATATATAGAGAGAGAGAGAGAGAGATAGAGAGAGAGAGAGAGAGAGAGAGAGAGAGAGTGTATACACATATATAAATGTATCTATATAGGTATATATATATGTATGTATGTGTGTGTGTGTGTGTGTATATATATATAAAATTTATATTTGGTATCTTTATCATTTGTGATAATTGTTATGTTTACGATTAGGGCATGTGGTTCCCTTTGGTTATTATTTTGTATGTTTTAAATTGTCCAAGCATTTGAACCTTATTTGAGCGATAAACAAATAAAATGAAATAGAACGCGTTTCATTTATTTCACCCGTTTACTACCCACTTCATCCGTGGGTGGTGGGTGGATTGGATGCGGGTGATGGGTGGATGCGGGTGGAGCTTCACTCGCTCCAAATTCGACCCGTTGTCAGGCCTACTTATGACTCAATCCTTAATTCATCGCGACACTCAATTTGATCAGTCCAAAATAAATACATGTCAGGGATTATGTATTTCCCACCCTACAAAATAAATGCCAACGCATCCACCATTGCGCATTCATTTTGGGGGAAAAAAAGAAGGAAAGGAAAAAAAAAAAAAAAAAACTCCTCCCGAGTATCATAATTGCAGAAGAAAAAAAAGAGAAAAGAAAATCTCAGAACGACGTAGTTTGCTTCTTGACAACCACCAGGAAAACCTTTTGGCCTTCCAGGGTTTAGCCGTTCACATCGTCGACACGGCTAGGGTTTAGGCAATTTTCTCTCTCCTCTTGAACAGGGTAAAATGGCGACACTGGGAATCAGATCCACCATTGTTGCAGGAGCAAGGTCCATGGCAGCTCGATCGAGAACCTCTTCCTCTGTGATAACCACTTCTAAAAGAATAACTTCCTTATTCTTATCTTCTCCAAGCAGACCTTTATCCTCGGCTCCTAGGTACGCCAACAGCATTATACTTCTCTCTCTTCAATTTCATTGATTCTGGAATTTCGATTCAAATTGGTTATCGGGTTTGTTTTCTGGTTGTTCAGGTTGGCTTCAGTACTGGGAAGTGTTGATTCGCAGAAGCCTCTTCACAGTGCTATTGCTTCTGCTCGGTTAACCTCCATACTAGCACTGGATACCACCTGCTGGAGCTCTCTTTCTCAAGGTGTTTATCTTTCTCGCTCTCTTTTTTGGGAGGATAATTTGACTTTGAGCTGATTGAGCTTGTTGATTATTAGATTGCGACATGCCTAATTGTCGATTGATATACTAATTCATGCTTCCTCCACTCCAAATTGAGTTGGATGAATCTGAATTCTAGCTGAAATGGAATGATTTGATTGAATCGGGTTTCTTATGTTTGTAAGATACCCATGTATTGTTGTCATTAGATTCATTTTATTAATATTTGGAAGAAGCATGGATGGATTGTGCTTTGTTTGCATTTGGGAAAATGAAACATCGCATTGGGAACATAGAGATTGTTCTGTTTTATGCATCTACGAAATGTACAGTAGGATTTTTCATTTTCATTTTTCAATCTATTATGATGAGAAATCAAGCTTAGTAATTTCAAATTGCCATCCGGGGAACTACTTCGGCGTATGATGGCTGTTGACGTTGTTTGTGGCTGAATAGCATACTGACTTGGTTATGTCTTTCTTGCTATAGGACTTGCTTCGCCTTTGTGACAAGCTTTACAGCATTTTTATGGGGCTAGTGGATGTTTAGTACTTGTACAATGGAAATCCAAAGAAATTTGAAGGAGTTTTATGTTTTTAAGTCTGTTGAACTCCCCTCTACTTTGAACCAAGATCTTGTTATTCCTTTGGGTTTTGAGCATTGTATGAACAAAATGATGTAGCAATTTTGTTGAAGGAAATGGAGAACCAGTTTTGGTCATTAAGAATACTTGTGTTTCTGTTTGAGACTCTCCTCCTTTTTTGATGCACTTTCGTGTTTTGTTCTATGCTGTTGAAACTACTATTTCTGTGTTATGTTGTTCACTTGATGACCTTGTTTTGACATTGACCACAATGATTTTAAGGGTTGAGAAAGAAGTGGGTTGTAATTGATTTGTGGAACTATTTAGTGAATGATGTCGGACGAAGGGTTAATTGATGACAGCCTAGCCCCCTACCACCTCTAATCACCTTGATAAGGGAATGGAACTATATCATACGTCCTTATATACTATCTTCATAACTTGGCAGATGAAGATAGCTAGCATTTTGCAAGTATCAACGTTGATGAACCATATTTCAAACAATTGCCACGCTCTTTCCTGAAACCCAACGATCCTAGCAGCCATATGCCCTTTTCATTATTTGAATCTGGCATCGGGGTTTGAAGCATGTGCAGTTTCCAACTTGCAGCTTTTGGGTAATCTATTTATCTCTATGTACGCTTGACCTTTAAATGGGAAACCATAGTAGAATTTTCTTCAGATAGCTGAAATGGATTTCCCATGGAACTGCATTGGTATAGTTGATCACATCAGCATGTTTACAATTGAGAATTCTTATATGGAGTTCCTTTTGTCTAATCTTTTTTTTTGGGGGGGGGGGGTTTTAGCTTGTCTTTTATCTTTATTAAAGCAGAGCTCTTTGTGTTAATTTCCCTTGCGTTCTTGTCTTGAGTTTTATTGAGATGATAGTTTCCAGCATCAGGTCCACTGATTTTTTTGTTATTTTCTTTTTTCTTGAATTTCCTAGACTGCGCAGTTCCTCGGTGACAAGAGTCAGGATGTGACCTAGCCTATTTGATCCGTCGATTGACATTATCTTTTTCCATATCTACACTGCTAGCCTTGGACCTCGAGAGTTTTGTAGGCGTCTTCCTGTGGCCATTCCCTTCTCGTCTTTCTTGATGCAAGTCACTCAAGCAGCCAAAGCAAGGGCCATGTCCTTTTTTTTTTTAATTTTATTTGCTGGTCTATCAAGGAGAGATCATTTCAACTTGTTCTTTTGATACTGCTTTGGCACCTCTATTTTCATGGATGGCTGTCTCCATGTAGGAATTAGAACAAATGTTCAATATGTTTAGTTAATGGATCATTGGATATGCGCTCTTCACTAGGGCTTTTCATTTTTCTTCATTTTCCCCCATTTTTTAAAGAAAGGGAAGGGGGAGGTCGGAGGGGTAAAGAGGGACATGAACTACTTGATCCGGGCACCCCTCTCTCATGCCAGTAGTAGGATATGTCTCTATGTGGCCTTCATGGGAAATGTGGCAAATTCTACTAGACTAACCCTTTAGTGGTTTAGGGCCCTCTTAACTGTTTGCATTACAGTTCTTTTTTTTTGTTTTCCCTAGCGATGTCGACCATTTACTAGACTTTCTACATAGCTTATAATCATAGGTAAGTGTACATATTGGTCTCCCAAATTCCTACTTCAGTGGATCTACATTGGGCTACTACCATTGTTGTTGTTTTCGATTTACGTCTCCGATCCTTGCAATGCACCATTTGTGAAGTATGCATGGTTTTAGGAAGTTGAGCTTTGTGTGTGTGCCAAGCATTGCAGCATGATGTGCAATCCAAACCAAGAGATCCATTTTTGGTTCTTTATTCTAAAATGTGGGAGATGAAGACAGAGAAATAGAGCTTGTTTCTGCTGTATATTTCTCGATGAGACAGGGAAGCACTTGGATCACAATACATGTTCAATATAATCTTCTTCTAAATTGCACCTCCAACATCAGTTAGGGAGGTCGGAGCAACCTTTAACGCCATGACGAAAAATTGGACCAAATAAAAAGTTTCAGTTCCATTGAGATGTTAATTTTTAACAATCTGAGATATTCAAGCAGATGACATTATCAAACTTGATGAATAAAAATGAGTATGAAGGGCCTATTCTTTTCGTTGGGAAATAGAGGTTGGGAAATGGTTGAAGTGGTATATTTTTGTTGAAGTTGGTTGAAAGAGATTGAAGTGGGTTGAAGTGATTTGAAATTGATATATTTTTTATATGATGGGTAGAAGTTGGTTAAAATAGTGGGTTAAAGTTGGTTGAAGTTGATATTTTTCTTTATTGAAGTTTATTAAGTGAATTGAAGTGGGTAAATTGGGATTTACTAATGAAAAGAACAGGGCGAAATCAGTGGGGGCCTTGGAATATGCAATATATGATCCCTTGTCCCCCTTCCCGTTAAAAAAATAAAAAATAAAAACTTTGTCTACTGGCAGAACTCTCTTTTTTTTTGGGATAAAAATTTACTTTTTGAACAATTAATATTATCAAATATTTTTCCATTAAATATCACTAAGTGCTACTAAAAAAGTTTATTTTTTTATAAATTAATTAGTATCCACCACTAGACTTGTTACCCTTTGGAGAGACTCTGGCTGGATCAATATTTAAGTCTAGGGAAGGGTGAAACGTAAAGTCTCCGAACACGTGTGCTTCACGTGAATGGGTGGCGTGCCTCCTGGAATTCACGTGCTATCGCTAAAATCTGAGTTTATGCGCGAGTGCTCTTTTTTTTTTTTTTTTTTTTGGGGGGGGGGGGGGTAAGAAGTGTAAAAAGGGGATTTTATTTTTTAAATACAAATATCCCGAAAACTACAGCGATAATGTTTCCAAGGACTTTGCTAAAGTTCAGGACTGTATTATATATTGGGATGGGAGTATTATCTGAATTTAAAAATTCGATCAAAATTTGTTCCATTTACATCTGAATGAACGTTGAAAATAGGTTTGATATGGGTATGAATATGGGTATGCGTATTGCATTTGAAAATGAGTGCTGATTTTTAAAATCCGTACTCGATTGTGTACTTGATTTACCAGTAAAAGGCGACAAAAATATGATAAAACTCAAAAATAATTGTTTGGCATGAAATTTTAAGTGTACAGTGCTTACTTATGTAGAAATAAAAGATTAATTCTTTTTATAATTTTCGCTTCCGTGAGTTCATTCGGACATGAATTTTAATAGCATCGTTGGAAATTGTCAATCAAATATAGCGTGTATGTAAATATGGTAGGGTTGAATATGGGTGACAATTTACGCACTCTATATATATCCGAATAAAACTCGTAAATCCAAAAAATTTAATGGATATGGGTATGGGTACAACCATATAAAACTCAATAAGTATGGGTATGACTTTAGAAAATGAATATGAGTGACAGTATAACTCAACTGTCTCAAACCCGCCCCATGCTCATCCCTAACATATAAGGGTCTGCTCTATTTTGCGTTTAGATACAGTTGATAGATGTAAGGAGGTGTAAGGAGCTGTAAAAAACTGTAGGGAGTTGTAAGGAGCTGTAAGGAATTGTAAGAAGATGTAAGGAGTTATAAGCAGATGTAAGGAGCTGTAATGATAGATGTAATGAGTTGTTGAATGTTATAGATAATCTATATGGGATGTAAGAAGATGTCAGAAAATGTAAGAAGATGTAAGGATTATGTTAAGGATGTAAGAAGTTGTATGAAGATGTACGAAACTATAATGAGATGTAAACTCTTAACTAAATCCTAAAAAAGCGAAATAGAACAGGGCCTAAGTCTCTAAGCTGTATAATTACATGCATAGCACTTGGACAAATGAATTTTAGACGTCCCCCCCCCCCCTCTCTTACCCCTTTCTTTCTTTCTTGTTTAGGAGTATTATATACATGAACGTTTTATTGGGGCGTAATGTACATGTAAAGCCAAGCAGACTATATGACATACATGCATGCATATGATGCATGCGTAGATATAGAACAAATCAAAAATCTATTCACGTATGAATTGATTTTAAATTATTCGACATTTATTATTTAAAAGAAAGTTATTCAGTTTTTACTCTTTTTAAATAATAGTCTTTGTTTTAAGGTTTATAACCAATAAAAAAACTTATATTAAGCATGAAAAATTAAAGTCAAATCATTATATTTGATATTTATGAATATTCATATTTACTCGTGGAAAAAAATTTCATAGACTAAATGATTCTATATATCATTAATAATAAATATTTATGATTAATAATTAATTTAATTAATAAAATATTTGAGATGAATTCTAAAAACTTTAGTTTGGATCTATTGTAATTCTACCTAAAACATTATCAAAGATCTTAATACTAAAAATTTTATTTTGGATCCACCCCCCCCTGTAATTTTCATCCAGTGTAAATATCTAAAATTGTTCTCATGTTGACCCATGAGTCACGGGGTTGCTTGCAAGTAGGCTTTAAAGTTTGTCTCCAAGTGGCACCATCTACTAATGGATAAGAGCCCAAGTAAATCTTAGATCTCAATTACACACTCATATCCCATGGCACATGAAATACCTACCATACCTAAAAAACTTATCCTTTTTACATCATATGTCTTCTATTGTTGTCGTTTTCTTATGTCAATGTCACTATTTACAAGTAAGTGGAAGATTAATATCCAATTTATTATAAAAATGAAATAAAAAAATATTTTCTTTTGAGTTGTTTGTGAGATGCAATATACTACTATGGCCAATCATATATAAATAAAATAAGGCATGAATTTCAACTAAGGAAAAAAAAAAAAAAAAGCTCTAGTTTCATTGTAGATATTGAATGATGTATGTTTCATTCTGTACTAGTCTCTATTAACACTGTGAATAACTTTATTGTTGGAATTCAATTATAGCAATATTACTTTCAAGCTATAAAGAGTTCATTCCCGTAGTATAAAGTTGTGAGTTCCGTTTTCACGAGGTTTGGGAGAGATGTAGATGTAGGCAATCTTATCTCTACAGACATGACTGCCCACAGAGAAACCGATTCCAATAGACCTACGCAAAAAAATTTTAAAAAACAATTTTAAAAGTTGAAAATCACTTGATAAACAAAGGTTACAAACACAAGATCTAAATTACTTTAAATGACATAAATTACAAACGATGACATATAAGGGTAAGCGTTGTACGTACCTTGTATAATAAGCGGTGCCATACTACAAATTTGACCAGGAGCATTCTTCCATAGCGCATATGCGATAAGGGTACTACTCTATCAATTACTAATGCAAGAACAAAAACTCTTCCAATAATCAAACTACTAGCCTACAGAACTGTAGCAAACACAATAAATAGTAATAATTAATCAGTATAACACAACCAGACTCACAACCCAAATATCTATTAAAAGTATTTTTATTGCATATAATTGCTTAAATAAGAAAATAAAGGAGTTCTTTCTTATGAAAAGAGGATAGAGCTGGAAAAAACCGACCCAACACGATTACCGACCCGAACCCGATACGAAATTAAGCGGGTTTGGATATGAGGTTTGAACCCGTTTAGTTAAATGGGCTGATACAGTAAACCTGTTTAATTAATTAGGTGAGGACCGTTAGGTTCCAGTTGAGAATCTCGACATGAAAATTACATAGTTAACCCATTTAATTAAACGGGTCAAATAGGTTAACCCGTTTACTGTTTATTTACCATTTACCATTTATAATTTACATTTTCTGTGGAAATTAGGTTTTGAAAAATTAGATTTTGTGATCTCTTTTATAGACTTACTGGTTGTTGACTTGCTGGTTATGTTATTAAGAATTTCAGACAATTTGGCTTTATTTGTTATTGCTTAAGACTTGACTTGGACATAAGTAGTTGATTCTTATGTGAACTTTTCAGGCTACAAAACTATGTTGCTGCTAATTGTTTTGCTAGAATAGGTTCTAAATATGCTAAAGTCTATAAGTTAGCTGTTATTTTGTTGTACTTTTGAAAGTAACTATGCCTTAAGAGACTGAAAAAATATGTAATTCGTTTGGTAAATTATCTTTAGGTTAAAACTTATGTTGCGATTAAACTGGTTGGTAAATAAACGGATAATCTGAATCTAACTCGTTTTACTTGTTTATATAAACATGTTAGGTTCAGGTCAGTCCGTTTAAACGTTAAGCGATTTGGGTTGAACTTTTTCAACCCGCTTACCCCGTTTAAATTTGACACGAACACAAATTTGACCCGACAAGACATATTATGTAGCTCTAAAAGAGAAATAAAGAATAATTTTATGAGACATTCTACTATGATGCCTATTTGAAAGGTATGCACCATTTTGTTTCTTGTAATTAACTAGTATGGACCCGTGTTATACACGAAACATTTAAATTTAAGATATATTTTTTTAAAAAATAAATTAAAAATTTAAAAACCAATTATAAAGACTCTTATGTTGTATATGTGTAGAAATTAATATTGCATACTAATCAATATTGAAATTAATATTGCATACTAATCAATATTTATCAAATTTGTCCTTATAGGAAGTCAGACACTTGTTATGTTTTAATCTAAGTTTTTCAAAATTAAAGTTTTACTTAACATTGAAGAATATATTTCTTTGCATTGAATCCGGATTATAAACGCCAGATAGGAAATCAATATTTTTCAAATTTTGTCCCTTTTTAAAAAAAAATGAAATATATTAATTATTGAAAATTGATTAAATGTAGACTATGCTTACTCATTTCAACACCAAAACATGTAAAATATTGATGCTCATTTCAACAATAAAACATATAAAATATTGGTGCTCATTTTAACACCATATACCATTAGTAATTATGACATGGAATAACACAATCTAAATTTCTACTATAAGTAAATTTCCATTACATAACTACTACAATGTTGAGAAAGGAAATTAAAATATACCACGTAGCTCTTTCTCGATGCCTAATAAAATAAACTCGTGCTTTTGCATGGTGCCTAATAAAATAAACCATTAAAAAATATTATTAAAAAGATAAGTCGACCATCACTTGAATAGACTTAGGATTTTCATGCTTTTTTACCCATATAGTAATAGTCCTGTACTATGCCATAAACAAAATCGGAAATCAGAATTAGAACTTCTGAACAAATGACTAAATGGCGAACAATAGAACAACAAACGATAATTAATAATTTAATATCTCCAATCAATTAAACAAAAAAAGATATTCAGATAGTTAGAGAGAGAAATTACTTTTTAAGTGCATACTTCAGTTCAGAAGTAGCATCCTTGACCTCCTGGAGACTCGGCACCGGTCCAAACACCACCTTCGGATTTCCCGCATCGATTCGATCAACGATCAAACCGTCATCCACGTCGCCGGCGAAATCCTAGTCGTCGACGTCCCAAACCGCCGTCTGAATCGCCAGTTCCACCGTCAAACCACTAGCATGCTCCAAGGAAGATGACACCACGCCGGTCGAAGCCAGTCGGACTGCCTTCGACACCAAACTCGCCAAAAAATTAGGGGGATGAGAGCTAAATGGTAAAATTTAGATTAGGGATTATACCTAAAGAGGAAGAAAATGGTGACAATTCTCTCTATTTTTCATCTCCGCCTTCTCTCTCATCCATCTGTCTCTCTCTTTTCTCCAAAAAAAAAAAAAAAAAAGCGTTCAATCTACATACATGCATACACACACACACACACACACACACATACACATATATGTGTGTATATATATACACACACACACACACACACACAACATATATATATATATATAATATATATATATATATATATATATATATATACACACACACACACATACATATACATATACACATATATGTATATATATATGTACATATATATATATGTGTGTGTGTGTGTGTGTGTGTTGTGTGTGTGTGGTTATAATATATGTGTGTGTGTGTGTGTTGTGTGTTGTGTGTGTGTGTGTGTGTGTGTGATATACTTCATCAATGAAATATAGTTTCCCCCCCCCCAAAACAAAAACGAAATGTAGAATAAAAATTTTGTGATCATATGATATACTTTACATACCGTATGTAAATACAGATTAATAATTCAAGTTATGACATACTAAGATTGCTAATTAATTCTGATCCACTTCAAAAAAAAATGATAATGAAATATGAGTTTTTTTCCCCCCTGGAAACCGTCCTCCATATCCACATCTTCCCAGTCCTCTCTTCGCAGAAATATAGTTTTAGGTGGTTATTGACGATAGAGAGGGTGATATGGGAAAGTAAGGAAATGAGGGGATATCAATTAGTGAATTTTTATGAATTTTAAATTTAAAATCAAATTAACTTCTAATTGTTTTGAGTATTTTGACGGAATTAGTGAGAAGCTTGGATTAAGGGAGAGAAGTATTCTTAGGTTACCATTCATTTTTACACTTATCTTATAAAGATGTATATATAATTCTTTTATTATGTGTAATAGCGTTGATAAGATTAACTTTTGTTTTTTATTAAAAACCTTACATCGCAAGGGCATTGGCCACAGTATTAATCAATGAAATAGTAAGTATGTGGAGAGAATTAGTTCAACCCTTATTGGCAAGTTTCATAGTAAACATATCTTATTTCATACTTTTTCTCAAGTTGTAGACAAATAGAAATAGGGAAAAAAAATAACAAAATTGAAGAACGAAAAACCAAAGGAGGGCAAGGAAGCAACTCTTCTATCAAAGTCAGGTTTTGATCCTAGGACTTGTCCCGAAAAAAAAAAAAAAATTGACGAGCAAAAAACAAAGGAGGGCAGGGATGCAACTCTTCTGTCAGAGCCAGGTTTCGATCATGGGACTTGTGAGACCTGTGAATTTTTATAAATTTTAAAATTTAAAATCAAATTAATTTTTAATTGTTTTAAAATTTAATATAATGTGAATAATTGAAATGTTAGGATTCACTGTCGAGTTTAAATCCACAGTTGCTATCTACCGAAACTTCACAAATCACTCTCCATGTAGTATTTAAGAATTCCTCAATTATGAGCAATCTACCCATTTTAACATTTGTTATATAAAGATTACTAAAAATTTAGAATTAATTTTAGAAATAAAAATTCATATATCACTTAGGATTCTTTTTTTCCCTTTTTTTTGGGGGGGGGGGGACAGATATACATGTTGCACGAAACTTTAGGCCGACTGGCCAAATACACCGGAAATATCAAACTTGTAACTGGAAAAAAAAGAGAAAAATTCAACGGAAGAAAAACAACCCAGTCATTATCACCGGCAAAGCTCAACGATTTGGCCTTTTTTTTCCATAATTCCGGCTATTCTTCGAGTCTACTAATATACTCAGAAATCTAGCGTAATCCAGAAGATTAAGATGCCCAATTTCCACAGAGAAGAGGAGCTGAATAAAGTACCCGAATCGAATATTTTTCTGGTCAGTTTTCTTTCCGTAAATTATTTTTCTACATCTGGGTTTTGGTATTTGGTGATATACAATCACCCATTTGGGTCATTTCCATTTTGAATTCTGGGAATTAATATTTGTATTTTATCATTGTTGTTTGTTTTGGGTCGATTACACCGATGCACCTGGACATGGGAAAGAGAGAGATTTTTGTATCTTTGCAGTTTGCATGACGCTTGCTGCAGTCGGCTAATTTGTTGCATAATGTGTATATTGAATTAAGGTTTGGTGGGTTCTCCTTTTAATTTAATTAGACATTAAACTGTTTAATGGGAGTTAGCAGTTTTGCTGTAGTTTTCACTTAATTCCCTGCCAATCAATCAAGATGTACTACAAAGGTTAATTGGGAAATTTCTGGGATTTTCATTTCTGAGGTTGTTTTTCCATCTTTTTCTTGGTTGTGGTTCATCTGCCCCACATCAAGTTTGCAACTTTTCTCTCTCTTATTCGCAGTTTCCATCCCCCCTTATCTATTTTCCCTTCTTGGATTTAACTTTGCTTCTGCTTCTAGCAATTGGGGTTTGGGGCTGCTTGCAATCTTGCTGCTGACCCGAGGTTTGTTTCTTGATTGATTGATCGATTGGATTGCCTGTTTTATTGTGGTTTATCTCTCTACAAATCCTTTCTTTTACTCATCTCTTTGTATTCACGCTTCTTCATAACTTCCTACTCACACCAATCTCATTTTCATGCCTTTTCTCCCTCTCCATCTAATCTGTTTGTGCATCTGGCCTTCATGAATACAGTTTCTTCATCTCTCTGTTGATTTATTATCTGGGTCTGGCCTTCTGTTTGGCTTTTGTCTTTTGGGCATACTTTATCTCACTTTGCTTTGACGATATTAAGTACCGTTGCAGGCTTCTGATGTTTGCACAAGCTTCATATTCTTTCTATCGTCCTATTAACGCCACTTCCTCCAACACCCATGAAGGATTTCATCTAGAAAGAAGGTTGTTGGAATCACATAGGTTTTGAACTTCAATGGAGAATTCCTATGAGGCTGTGAATGGTAATGGGTTTGTGGGCAGTAATGGGCACTTGACTCCGAGACACCACTCACCTCGCTTATCCTGGCTTGATTTGAGAGTCTTCTATGTGAGAATTAGCAGATGTGAGATTGATGATTCAACCCCTGAACACCTCACTTTGAACCTTATCCCACTGGATCCAAACACCCTTCTTGAAGTGAATGGGGTAAGGGCTAGCATATACTTGGATGGAGTTTCGATCCTTCTTCGAAGGGATCGCCTTGATAAGAAATCCGAAGAGGCTACATTTGTGAGCACAGACAGTATAAGGATAACAGGCAGTGTGAAATTCGATGTCTTTGAAGGGGATGTTCTCCTGCTTTCTGGGTCTTTAGACAAGTGCGATAGTAATGGTTTTCTGGATGGTGGGGAATCTGATCACGTTTCTCGGATGTGGAGCATGAGATGTGAAACCAATCTAACTGCAGGGACTGGTCTTTTAAAGGGAAAACGGTTAAGGGGGTCTGAATTAGCTTCACCGTCAATCGAAGTTTTTGTTGCTGGATGCTTCTTGGGCACCCCTATTATGTTAACTAAGAGTTTGAATCTCAGTCTGCGAAGGAAGCAAGTGAGAATGGGAATGCTGAATTCAATACCGGAGCATGATGCGGCAGAGAGCGATAAGGAATCAGAATCTTCATCCAGGCTTGCTTTACAGGTACTAAATGAATCAATGAATCAGTGTTGTACTATTGGTGAAAGCTTTACAGGTCTAGCTTTGTTCGACTGCTTGTTTCTCTCTAGGTTTTGGATGTTGCTTAGAATTGTTGTAATGGCTCCTGCCCAAATGGTTGGCTGAATCTAGTACTAAGCAACGAAAACGAAAACAACTTTCCAAGTTGAAATGTAGCAAGGGCGTCTTGAGTGGTAAAGAAGTAAGCAACCTTAACCTTTGCGAGCATAGAGGCACCTGCTTCATATGTCATAGTCAACTAAGGTATTTGCTATTGCAGAAGATGCTTTATGGCTATCTACAAAGTAGAAAACTTATCCTTAAGGTTGGATGGTATGGGCTTATGTCACATGTTTTCGTGATATGAGATGTCTTTTGTTTTGCTTGACAATGAAATTATGGAATTTCATTTTTTGTTTGAATCAGAGAATTAGGGCAACCACATATTTATGATGATTCAATAATTTCTTAACTTCTGGCTTCCTAATTAGTTGAATTGGAAAAGGTGGACGGTATCCCATCTATGTTATAAATACTACCATTGGCTTGGTTAGTTGGATTTATGGCATGGGATGAAGTAATGATCCTCAGGGTAGTGCCCATAGAAAAGGCACCGACAATTTGATTTGCCTATGGCCTCCTTGCTCATCAGGGGTAAGCCTTCATACAGCCACACCCTACTGTTGGTGGATTCCAGGGTATTGGCCAAGTATGACACAACCATCGGCTATATTACATGTGGCATTTGCAACTTCTTCATAATCTGAAGAGTCCTATTTGTATTTTCTTTCATGATGGCAAAACTCAACTTCCATGGTATTGGCATTATGACACTGAACTTATGCTAACTCTTAAAAAAGAGTCAAAAGACCTGCAAAATACACCAGTTACTTCAAACCAGCCTCTGAGTCTTATTATTGTAACTGGGCTTTGCGAACCAAGAATGAATCCTGAATTTGAATCTGGTCGAACTTTTCGAGTTTGTCATCCTTTCTTCCTTCTGTTGCAGGGAGATAGTTTTAACTGCAAATAAGTATATATCGTTGATTCTTCTTTCTGATCCTACTTTCCTCCCCTTGAAGCTGCAAGCAGACAGCAATTTTGCTTAATTGTTGCTTGGCATCTCTATTGCAAGCAGGTTACCTATTGTTGGCCACCTGTATTTCTGACTCTGACCTAAATCTCCGTGCAATGCAGGTGCCTCAATCCTCGGATTACAAACCAGAAAATGAAGTATATGGCAACTTTTACCCCAATACCGAATATTGGGAAGGTGAAGATGGAGAACTGACGTGGTTCAATGCAGGAGTAAGGGTTGGGGTCGGCATAGGCCTCAGCATCTGCCTTGGGATAGGCATAGGTGTAGGCTTGCTGGTCAAAACCTACCAAGGAACAACCCGGACTTTTAGAAGACGGTTCTTCTAAGCCATCATCTCCAATTCAACTATATCCCGCCTTTCCTTGAGGTTGCTGGCAAAACTTGTTGAAATCAAGCCTGAAGTGATGGTCTAAACCCGGAAACCTTATGGGGTCATTTGGGTGCATATCAAATACTATGAAGTATGGAGGAGTTCCTGTTGCTTAAGTGCTCTGAACTCATTTACTCAACTTCTGAAGCGAAGTTTCCGATGGAAATGCAGCTAGGATGGTCCATGATGTACTGAACACATTGTAGAATCAACTTTAGGTAACTTCTGGCTTTTTTTTTTTTTTTTTTCCTGTGTTTTGTTGAAATGGGGAATGCTTGTTTTGACGAAAAGTTTTGTTGATGAGATGAAAATACTGGGCAGTTCTGTGAATGCTAAGCTGAATTGTACATTTCTCTGTTTGGGTTTGGGGGGTGAACTTTGGTATAGAGTGATGAGTTTTTCAGAGTTTTGCAGTTTGGACTTGTATAAATACATAATGTTCCCTTCATTTACAGCAGAGAATACTTGTCTTCATCTTGTATAAGTACATAATGTTTTTCTTCCCTCCTCCTGTCAAATTTGGATTGATCAGCAAACTAAGGATGCAAGCGTTTATTGTTTGTTTGTTTGTTTGTTTTGTTCAAGGAGAAGAATGCAGGATCTTGTTGAAAAGAGAAAATATTGGGATTCAAACTATTGAAGATGCTGAGAAATCATGAAATCATGAAAATAAGGGGCATGACATAATTTGGATCAGGACAATTTTATTTTAAAAAAAAGAAATCATGAAAATACATGGCATGTTTTAAAAATTTTAAAAAAACCATATATGATAATCGGACCTATAAGTCTAAAATGACTATTTACTTTTTTAAACCCAGGTGAGACTCAAGAAAATTCCCAATTTACCAAATTTAAAAAAAAAAAAAAGGTAGGACATGCAGCTGTATTTATTTTCTTTCATGGAAAAGTTGGACCAAAAAAAAAAAAAAAATTGTGTGGAATCCTCTAGTCAAAGAGACTCAATTTCTGTCTAATTCATAGCCCACAGGAGAATGAAAAAAGAAACATAAAATCTCTCAAATTTCATAAACTAAGAAAAAGAAAAATTAAAATGAGAGAAGATTTGATAAGATAAAGTGAATGGTGCGACTGTAGTGGTACCGGCTACCGGCGATGAAAGCGATGTAATGAGCAATCCCTATCTTATCAGAATTATAGCCCCCGCGATTCATTATCCTCCAAAGCAATAAATAAAGGCCGCGATCGATCGTCCCTCCCACCAGCCGAGACTCCAAAGGCCAATATCAAAGCCAGTCCTCTCAGGGCACCTCCAAGTGGAACGCATATCGTGTTCCACATGTTGCAATTCCAACCATTGGAACGCCTTGCTTGGCACGCATATTGGACCTCTACAGCGGTTTGACTCGCGTGGTATATTTTTTTTGGTCTCTTTACGCGCAAAACGATTTTGTAAGGGCTCAAAACAGGCGACACTGCGTTTCATTGCCATCAAAAAAAAAAAAAAAAAAAAATTCGCCACTGAATATAGTCGTCGGACCTTTTTTTTGGGGCTTCAACAATTCTGGACCGTTAAGGCTGCAAACCCAACAGTTACGCTGAAATTCAATTATTTTATCTTTGCTTTGTTAAATTCTGGTCTATAAATTCGTGTTCAAGCAACCAAAAACAAAATAAATACTACATCACATGTTCAAGAAAAAAAAAAATAAGTAATCAATTCTTTGAGAATTTAAAAAATATTTAAACATTTTTTTGGTCAAGAAAAAATAAATATTTCATTTTTCAAAAAATAAAAAATATATTTACAAGTTACATATATAAATACAAATAAAAAAATAAAACGATAAAAGTAAAAAAAATTAAAATGATAAAAGTAATTAAATATGTTTTATGGTGAACTCCATGACAAATATTCCATTTGGTGATCTGAATTGGAATTTCATTTGTTGAAGAAGTGATAAAATGCAAATTCTCAAAAGCTGAAACTTTTGCTGATGTAAGAGACTAGAGTTTCAAAAATTAAAACTCGATGCCCTTACGTTTCAGTTTTGTGGGGCCAAAAATTAGATTCTAGAGTCGGCTTAATATACGTAGCCATATACAAACATTAACTTCCATTGAACAACAAATATTTGGTTTTACATATGTACATAATTATACAAGGAATGACGAAAACAACATCATGATAATTTTCGACCTATTTCTGAAGTAAGTGTATCTCATCGTGTATTTACACAAGGGATGGCATCACCATGCTTAATCTACTGCAATGAAACCCTAAATTTGTACAACGATAAATGTTGGACCTAGAAGGATGTTTGATTAGCTCCTGACATCGAGTTACAAACAATGCATATAGAAGCTTTGCAAGAAATAAGTCAAGTAGGTTGACATGGCCGAGATGCGCGGCGGAACCAGGGGTTGAATGCTGTGATCAAGTGAGGATGGTCGTCGGAATCTCGGGTTGAGAAGCTTAGGCATTCTTGCAGCAGTTCCTGAGCATCATCCGTAGGCAATGTGGAGATAATCCTCAGAAATGTTTCTTCTAGATCCAAATATAGTGATTTTGGACTATGAAGAAGAGGCTTATGGCTAGGAAGCATAGGAGATGCATTGTCTTTGCATACGATAAGGACGGGAAACCAATCTTTCACAAATTTCATTCACACCTGAAAAGGGAGTATGAAAAATTTATTTATCAATGTATCAACTTGACGCTCGACTTTGTTTGACCTGGGGAACAATAGATCATGACCAAGACTTAACCCAAATACATTGAACCAACAGGCATCAGAGACAACATTGCAAATACGCAAGCAAGGAAAGGACATTAGCAAGGATCCACAGTATCCTGATTCAAACTACTTACTATATACGGTTTAGAAAAACATGCTGCTTTTTCTTTTCTTTCTTCTTTGGGGAGGGGGAGGCAACATTAGTAACATATGCTAGAAGCCTGTAACCCAATGTGGTGACCAATTTGTAGCAAAGCCTAAAAAAAAACTTACAATGCTTCTATGTCCAAGTAAATTTGTCATACGCTTATTTTCCCCATTTTGATGGGGAGGCAAAAGGTATCAAAGGAGCCAAATGAATGGATGCAAAGTAGACATCACACATGAAGTTGGTCAAAATCCGCGCGAAGGCTAGCATGAAACTTGGCTTCATACTGTAGAAGAACACTCTCATTATCCCAGAATACAAAGCCTTGACCCATCTATTCTTAGCCCTCATAAGTCGAGAGAAGTCTCAGCAGAGACTCTTCTTGTAACACCCTGAGTGTGACTTAAAAAGATCGAAGTGACTACTTATATCATCAAAGGTGCACATTTCTTTTCAGGAAGCTCACTCTTAAGAACTTCACAGTTAAGCATGCTTGTTGGGGAGCAATCTTGAGATGGGGGACCTCCTGAAAAGTTTCTCGGGTAGCATGTGAGTGAGGACGAAGTACGCTGGAAAGACTTGTAATGATTTGTGGGGTCAGTCATCGAGCTTTGAAACCGTTATTGGTAAGACCTGCGTCCGAGAGGGGTCGGGGCATTATAGATGGTATTAGAGCCGACCCACGACCGTGAGCTGCGTCAGTGGATGGAGAGCCCATGGGCAGTCACCTAGTGGGGTAAAGATACTGGGTGTGGACCGCTGGTCAAGAGGACTCGTAAGTCGGTCGGTTAGTGAGACACAACAAGGACGTTGTGCGCGTCAAGTGGAGGTGATTATAACACCCCGAGTGTGACTTAAAAGGATCGAAATGACTACTTATATTATCAAAGGTGCACCTTTCTTTTCGGGAAGCCCACTCTTAAGAACTTTACAATTAAGCGCGCTTGTTGGGGAGTAATCTTAAGATGGAGGATCTCTTGGGAAGTTTTCCGGACAACGTGTGAGCGAGGACGAAGCACGCCGAAAAGACTTGTGATGATTTGTGGGGTCAGTCATCGATTCTTGAAGCCGTTATTAGTAAGACCTGCGACCGAGAGGGGTCGGGGCATTAAAAATGATTGTAACACCCCGAGTGTGACTTAAAAGGATCGAAGTGACTACTTATATCACCAAAGGTGCACCTTTCTTTTCGGAAAGCCCACTCTTAAGAACTCCACAGTTAAGCGTGCTTGTTGGGGAGTAATCTTGGGATGGGTGACCACCTGGGAAGTTTCTTAGGCAATGTGTGAGCGAGAACGAAGCACGCTGGAAAGACTTGTGATAATTTGTGGGTCAATTAGTAAGGCACAATAAGGACGTTGTGCGTTTCAAGTGGAGGTGATTATAACACCCCGAATGTGACTTAAAAGGATCGAAGTGACTACTTATATCACTAAAGGTGCACGTTTCTTTTCGGGAAGTCCACTCTTAAGAACTCCACAGTTAAGCGTGCTTATTGGGGAGCAATATTGGGATTGGTAACCACCTGGGAAGTTTCTTAGGCAACATGTGAGTGAGGACGAAGCACGCCAGAAAGACTTGTGATGATTTGTGAGGCCAGTCATCGATCCTTGAAGCCGTTATTGCCTTATTGGTAAGACCTGTAACCGAGCGGGGTCGGGGCATTACACTTCTGTTTCTGTCAATTTAGATAATCCAAAAAATAGCATGAGCACTAGTTTTAATGACCTAGAATCCTCTCCCAAGCCAACACCTATTGTCCAACAGATTTAGTCAACATCAAGCGAAGCCCAAGCAACCAAAAGCCAACCTCAAATAGGTCAAACAAATGGACATCAGGACATGGAAACAAACTTTCGCCGTTAACATATGAATAGACAACAGAGGAGCCATCACATCATATATTGAAAAGTGCATGAGAGCTTATAAGAAAAGGGTAAATCAGAACAACAATTCTTGAAGGAAAATATTCTACCTCACGAATGGATTGCCTTTAAAATGATAAACCAGCAAGCAGGTGGCCAAGTCATAGTTAGCCAAGAGAAAATGGGTTAATAAGATGAAAATACTTACGAAGCAACAAAGAATGCAACAAGTTGGCGACTCCATTACTTACCTGATGGCAAGTGCTGACGTAAGGCAATCATAACTCGTTAATAATCTTGGTGGGGGTGGGGGTAGGGGGAAAGGGAGGGAAGGGGGTTAAGGCGGTTAACTCATACTGACAATGCCCATTGTCCTTTCCTTCACCATTAGGCCACTAGGCGGCTGCTCAACACTAACATCACTCCTTGATAATTCGATAATTTTGCCATAATCTAAGTTATTCGCATACATTCAACAATGTTGAGATCGTCCACATCCTTCACTTGTTTTGACAACAACAGAGGCAACATAGCATTGAAGTCCCCCATTTGGGACAGTGTAGCACTTCACAAGCCTATATCATCCATCTATTCTGGATCCAACAAACAGAAATCAATTGCCACTAAATAAATGAACTACCGAGATGTTAAACTTGCAATGCAAATCCAAACAAAATCAACACATCATATGAGTTCATATAAGTCCTGTAGACAACTAGGTTTCGAATTTCCTTAACCAATCAATGGAGTAACCGGGTCAAAAAAAGAAAAAAAATATGAACCAACTATTAATTGATTGATAAATGAACAGATTCTTAGGTGAATAAGAACTATTGATTTGACCATATACTTCATTAAGTCAATCAAAACTGTTCTACCAAACAGCCCAAAAGACAACATACACCTGATCATCAGTCAGATAATAAAGTAGGGAAAGGAAGAAATTTTTAACATTATTAAACAACCACCACCTTTGTACTATTATGCAAAGATATCCAAAACTCATCAAATAATATGCATAAGCCAATGAACTAAAAAGCATTGAATCAAGCCCAACTAAGAAATGTACCTATCCATTATGTAAGAACCTCATAGATAAACAACCATCTTATACTGTTATGCAAAGATATCGAACATAAACTTGACTAAATATATACACAAATTGAATCAAGCCAAAATAAGACTTGAATTGTACCTGTCTAGCAACCAATATAGTCCCTGCAGCCACATAACTAGCGAGCTTAGAGGTGCATTTCAGCATAATGGTGGGAAGCCCCAAAACGATATTCCTCCATGCATCATCCCGGAAAGCTCGCTGCAAATCCACAGCAAGAGAATCCTGCTCACTCCACTCTTTCACCGCCATGTCCGCTACTCTTAGGTCAATCATCCTCTCGATTAGCCACAACAAATGCTTCGCATTCGTCAATGCTGTATGCAAATTCAACCTCTGGATAGCCTCCGTCTCGTTATAATCCCCGCGAATTTTAGGGCTTGAGTACTCCTCCAATGAATCCTTCACCACCTTTAAGCTCGCCGTGAATGCTTTCTTCAGCACTCTTCTCGCCGAATCCCTCGAAGAGAACTCCCTCAATAGCCTCGCCACGAATGCCTTCATCGACGCCATGTTCAGATGATTTTGCTTCGCGGAGAGCAGCAAATTGTGAAGCATTCGTTCACATGAATCAGGCCTCGGTGTCGAAGCCCTAGCGAGGAGCTCCTTCGACTCATCCTCGCTCAAAAATGGCGCCAAGTTCAAAATCTCGTCCCCCTCCTCCTTGCTCCATAGCACAGCTTTGAGGAATCTAACGCAGTGTTCCACGCAATCTTCAAACAGAAGTTTCAGAGCCACCGCCAAGATCGAAATCGCCGCCGATGCAAAGTGAATCACTGTCGAGAAATCATCGGTGCATAGAAGCTGAAGAACCGTCAAACGAGCTTGAATCGAGCCTGAATTCGGCGATATGCTAAGATTGACCTTCTGAAACCTCGTCCGATCGTCCTTGCACCACCGATCAGACAACAAGGCAGAGAAATACTTCGCTCGGGAAATCACCGATGAATGGAGGTAGATCTGAACCTCGTCGAAGGAATCACCATCGCCAGCGGGAGCGGAGGAGGGAGAATTGGAGTCATCGAGGTGGTAGAGATGGAGAAGGACGTCGGCGGAGGAAGGGTCATTGAAGCCGGCGGCGGCGGAAATGGAAGTCCAGCGAGGCTTTTGGGATTGGGAGGATTCCATTACGATTAGGGTTTGGTCACGGTAATCGGAATCAATGGTGGCGGCGATGGAGGAAAGGCAGGAAGAACTACCAGAACGGTGTCGTTTCTTAGAGGTTAGGATCATCTGTGGTTCTAAATTTGGCATCGGTTTCATGTCATAGATTAATCGATGGAGGAACTCGATTAAGACATGGAAGAAGATGAGGCTTTCATTTTAAAAAATTTTTAAAAAATTTATTATTTTAATAAAAATCGACACCTATCTGGAAAAATGTATGAAGATGACGAATTATATTGAAACAAAAACTTTTTTCTTTGCAAAACATAAGAACTAAATTTGATGTTTGAAATGCATAACAATAGATCTTACATAGGCTTTTTTATGCAAGCAATAAAATTTATATAAGACTTTAACCTTATATTTGTTGATCATATGTGATTTCAATGTTTAAAAAAAATGGTAAATGAATCTATAGCTTTTTATATTTAACTATGTAAATTACAATGTCTAATAAAAATTGGAGATTCAGTTACAGACTTTAATAATATATAAGTTGCAATTTTACATTAATATAAATTTACATAGGTTGAGAATTAACATTGTGTAACTTTATCTTTTTATGGTGCTTAACAAGGGTCCAAGAACCTAAATATTTATCTTGTTAATTGTGAAAAAATGTGGCCAATATGCGCCTGAAAATGGTTGCAAAACATGCATTACCAATAGAGTTAGGGGAACATCACAAAGAACATGAAGTGTGGACTCCTCCGCTCTAAACATGGCAAAATAGTTTGCTATCTTGTTGGATTACAAAGATGGTGAAATCTACTGATCAGAATTCTATATCAAATTTTATGCCAATCCTCGATAATATTGCATTAGAAGTGAAACTTGAAAGTTCTTGATTAGAATTTGCATATTTTGTAAAGGTGATTTTATGCATTTTGATAATGTCATGGTGCACGCTTCATGCAACATGAGATTGTTAATGCAACACTCACACGCAAACTTTCGGCCACATAGAGGAGCCATGTATTCAACCCTTACCGTAGTGCATAAATTTGTTTTGTTGTGTATGATTTGTGGCGAATTTGGTGTTGAACTCAATCCATAATTCGTAAGCTTGTTTGAAAATGATTGATCTAGCTATTGGTATGTAAACAGAAACATTGATATATAAATAGAAATGTAGTATTTACTTCCACAAGACGCTAATGATGTCCAACGTCTTCCTATGCTGAGCTCTAACAACAATTATTATGTTTGCGAATTTTATTTTCTATAACCATGGGCTCGACACATGGCATGCAGTCATATATATTTTATTATAATTAAGGCATGTGTATACAACATGTTGTATTTTGAGAAAGAGAATGCAAAATCTGGAGTTAGAGAGAGGAAGAATGAATGAAATCAGAGAAGCCAACCATTGCTTTGTGTTTATTACATTGTGTAATGACTGCTCGATAAGAGAGAGAGCCATTATTTATACAAGGCAATAATCATACAGTTTTTCCGCCAAAACTTTGTTGAGAGTTTGTTACAACAAACTCACTCCAGCTAACAGAAAAGAAAGAATAAGAAAAGAAGGAATAAAGGAAAGGTGAATGTAAAGCAAAATGCTAAGTTCCAACACCCCCCTCGAATTGGTAGTTTTTTGAACTCCCAATTTGTTGATAATCTAATGATGAGCAGTGCCAGAAAGAGTTTTGTTAACACATCAGCGAGTTGATGATAAGTATGAACATAACTAAGAGAGATGAAACCAGCAAGGAGTTTTTCTTGGACAAAGTGACAATCGAGCTCGATATGTTTAGTGCGCTCATCGAACACAGGATTCCTGACAATGTAAATAGCGTTCTAGTTATCACATTTGACAGGGATAGGAGTGATGCCTTCGACTCGTAATTCATGAAGTAGCCTGCTCAGCTAACCTCATAAGGCTTCTATATTATGCCTCAGCAGAAGACAACGACATTGTACCTTACTTCTTGGATTTCCAATAAATTAGACTTTGTCCAAGTAAGATGACAAAGCCACTCACCGATCTTCTAGTGTGAGAACAAGCTGCCTAGTCATAATCACAAAAAGCCTCCAAGGTAAACTTAGCATCATTTCTGAGGAGAACACCTCAATCAGGGTTTCCCTTGGGATATCTAAGAACATGCAATACTGTTTGGTAATGATGTTGCCTAGGTTGTTGCATAAATTGACTTATATGCAAAACTACACAAGCCAAGTCTGGTCTGGTATGGGTTAAAAAATTGAGCTTACTCACAATTCTTCTATAAAGACCAGGATTTTCCATCAAATCTCCTTGATCAATTGAGAGCTTCTTATTACAATCAAGAGAACAGGTTACTGAGGTTGCATGTTCATCTAAAAAATCCTTGAGGGCTTCAGCTACAAACTTTGTTTGTGTTTATCCAAAACCTTCTTGTGTTGGCAAAATTTTCATGCCAAGAAAATATTGTGCTTCTCCTAAATCCTTAATCTTGAACATGGCATGAAGGAAAGATTTAAGGGCTAAAATCTCAGCTTCATCATTACCAGTCAACAGAATGTCATCCACATAGACACCTAGAAAAACTATTGATGAAGTATTCTTTCCGTAAAATAGTGAAGAATCACTAGTAGAGTGTTTGTAGCCTATTGTGTTCAAAACCTCTGTCAGCTTTGCATACCACTGTCTGGAAGCTTGTTTCAAGCTGTGAAGAGATTTTCTTAACTTGCAAACTGCATTAGGAACATTGCTATGAAATCCTTGTGGCAATTTCACATAAATCTCCTCATGTGAATCCCTATGATGGAAAGCATTGTTAACATCAAGTTGGTGAGCTTTCCAACCTTTTTTGATAGCCACTGACAGTTGAACCCTTATGGTTGTCATCTTTATAATAGGCGAATAGGTCTCTACATAGTTGATCTTTGCATTTTGTATGAATTCTCTCACTACCAATCCAGCTTTGAGTCTTTCCAGACTCCCATTTGCCTTATGCTTGACTTTATAGACTCCCATCTTCCCTGTAGGTAGTGATACAATGTCCCAAGTTCCATCTTCAAGTAAAGTTTTGATTTCCTTATCCATAACTGATTTTCAACCTGGGTGAGTAGTTGCATCCAAGTAACTCCTAAGCTCAACTATTGCATGCCCTGCTTGAAGATCCAGCACCTGCTGAGGTTGGTTTGTCTGAATGCAAAAGTTGATAATAGTGGAAAAACAGAAAGTCTCTGTTGTGTCCCTGATACTACGACACACATAGTCATGCAAATACTCAGGCACATTGAGTGTTTTGTTTCATCTTTTGGGCTGCACAGAACGACTGATGTTGGATACTCTGCTAGAGGTGTTTGAAGGGACAAGGGTCTCTTCAGAGCCTCCTGCAACAGTCTACTCCTCATGATCAAAGGGATAGACTGATTGGAATAAGGGTTTGTCTTAGGGAGTAGTGGCAAAAGGGAAAACCTCCTTATGAAAGACCACATTCTTTAGGATATAAAATTTGTGATTCTCCAAATCTATGACTTTGTAGCCTTTCTTACCAAAAGGGTATCCCATGAAAATATATGATCTTGCTCAAGGTTGGAATTTCTCCTGCCTTGTTTGGTTGTAGACACGAAGTAAAGACATCCAAAAACTCTCAAGCGCTCATACATTGGTGGAACACCATAAAGTAGCTCATAAGGTGTCTTCCCTTTCAACAATTTGGTAGGCATTCTATTTATCAAATATGTTACTGTTAAGACATATTCTCCCCAATACTTGACTTCTAAAGAAGACTGAAATAACAAGGCCCTGGAGAACTCCAGCAAACGTTTGTGTTTTCTCTCCACAACACCATTTTATTGCAGTATTTAAACACAAGTTGTTTGATGAGCAATCCTAGAGCTAGCAACAAACTCTAAGTTCTCATTACTTTTACTTAGTTCCAGAGCATTATCAGACCTAATGGTCTTGACCACTGCTCCAAACTGTGGTTTTGCCATAACAACAAATGACTTAATAAAAAAAACTACTTCATCCTGGGTGACCATGAGATGAGTCCAAGTGGCTCTTGTATGGTCATCTACTATGGTCAAAAAATACCTATACCCTGCGTGTGTCTTTATATGATAGGGTCCCCATGTATCAACATGGATTAATTCAAAAACATGGCGAGAAATAGATGTTCTGGTGGGAAAGGATAACCTATGTTGTTTTGCCTTAATGCAAACTTCACACATAAAATGATTTGCATTATGCTGCAACATGTCAATATCAGAAATGGTTTTCATTTTATTGCAAGACATTTGTCCAAGTCTCTGGTGCCAAATATCAAAATTAATAGAACTAGCAGCATTACTATAGATGCTGTCATGTTTGTTATAAATGCTTGCAAACCTATTGTGAGTTATTGACTATCTCCCTTCATTCAGAAGCTTTATATTTTACATCATCTCTTTGTCCAAGACATATAGTCCCTTATAATCCTTACCAATTGCCAGTGGCCTCCTCAAGAAAGGGGCCTGTAACAAGCATAGAGTTTCTGTGAACTCCACGGTGCGTTTTAGTTGCTCACACAGTTTCTTAATAGAAAGCAGATTGAACTGGAAGTTTGGCACCAGTAAAACGTCTTGTAATATTAGGCCTTTGCCTATTTACGAGTTTCCTTTATATGTGACCTTAACTAGTGCCCCATTAGGTAATTTCACTAATATAGGACAACTAAGTGAGGTCAACCCATGTAGTGCTCTTTGATATGAGCTAGTCTGTTCACTTGTACCACTGTCCAATATCCAGGCTCCTTGATGCAAAATACAAAAAGAATGAATTGTATTTAGAGTGTGTATGATACTTGCCATATGAGCTGCTAATGTCGTGGCTTCTGACACACTCTGCTTTTGCTCAGCACCTCCTGCTGTCAGGTTTGCAAGAAACTGCAGGAGCTACTTGGATTGTTTTGAATTGAGCCCTGGTAAGACTAGAGAAGATGGTGGTGCTTGGTCTTGGTTCTCTTGCTCTTCCCATGCATTATTCGCTCCTTTAAAGATTATAGTCCTGCCTCCTTGCTTGCTTTGGCTTGGATGCCCATGTACCTTGTAACACTTTTCCATTGTGTGTCCCAATCTTTTGCAGTGATCACAAAAAAAGTCTGAATCTATTTCCATCTTGTTTCTTAGCTGAGAAGTTTCTTGCTGCATTTAAGATGTTATTCTGGTGAACATTTGTTCCAGCAGAGAAGGATGCACTCTCTGTCTGGAAATATCCACCTGATCTCACTTGCTTTTATTTTTCTTCTTGCACTAACAGTGAATACAACTGGCTTAAGGTAGGCAGTGGCTTCATCATAAGTATGTTACCTCTAACTGGCGTATAGCTCTCATTTAATCCCATGAGGAATTGTATTAATTTTTGTTCTTTATTATGAGCATGCAACCTTGAATTCACTTCATGCTCACATTTACCGCAAGTACACTTTGGTGTGGCTCTAACAGCAACAAACTCATCCCATGCCTTTTTTGCTTTATTAAAATATCCAACTATGTCAAGGTCACCTTGTGAAATGCACGAGATCTCCTTTTGAACCTGAAATAATCTGGTCTTGTTAGACTGTCCATATCTTTCACTTAACTCACTCCACATGTCATTGGCCTTTTCACATAACAAAACACTATCTCTGATGTTTTTATGCAGAGAATTTAGAAGCCATGAAAGCACCATGTCATTACACCGTTGCCAATATAGAAGTAATGGTGAAGTTGCACCTAGTTTATCATACGAGCCATCAATGAAAGATAGTTTCTGCTTTGCTGCGAGTGCAATAGTGACAGAACACCTCCAGTTCTCAAAATTATCGCCATTAAACACTTCAGTCACTAAGCTTTGGCCTGGATGATCCGAGGGATGCAAGAGCAATGAATCTATTGCTTCGATTTGGACTTTGCTACCTCCTCCTGCTGCCATTGCATATGATCCCATATAAATGAAAAAATCAAACAAACAGAAACTAGCTCTTGAATCGCCAAAGATGTAAGCCTTGATCGATTGATGATTCAAATCAATCGAACGAATATGAAGAAAAATTTACTGTGTATTTGTGTAATAACAAGCTGGATCAACTGGTGATACGAGCGAATCGATCGAACATAAAGAAGAATTAGGGTTCATGATTCATCATCTCAAATCAATGCTCTGATACCATGTTGTATTTTGAGAAAGAGAATGCAAAATCTGGAGTTAGAGAGAGGAAAAATGAATGAAATCAAAGAAGCCAACCATTGCTTTGTGTTTATTACACTGTGTAATGATTGTTCGATAAGAGTGATGACCATTATTTATACAAAGCAATAATCATACAGTTTTCCCGCCTTAACTTTGTTGAGAGTTGGTTACAACAAACTCACTCTAGCTAGCAGAAAAGAAAGAATAAGAAAAGAAAGAATAAAGGAAAGCTGAAATGTAAAACAAAATGCCAAGTTCCAACACGACAATTTGAAAGGATGAAGATGCATAAAAATGGATTCATTTAGATACCATTAATTAAAGAAAAGGAGGATTTTGAAGTCCCAGAATGCACCACAAAAAAACAAAAAAGAAAGTAAGAGGAAGTCACCAGAAAAATAAATATTTTCCGTTGCCGGGACTCGAACCCGGGTCTCTCGGGTGAGAGCCGAGTATCCTAACCATCTAGACTACAACGGAATTCTTAACATTGCACTTGAAGAACCATATTAGTCAATTACTTTAAGCAGACGTTCCAGCCCATCCTCTTGGCGTGACACGTGTCGGCCGATTGGGTCCAACACTTTCTCGATCTTCCTCCAAACACGCCCTCGCCCAGATATCTCAGGACATTCTGTTCTTTCACTTACGCCTTTCGGTACCTGACACAGCGTCCGGGGAGGGGGGGGAGAGAGAGAGAGAGAGAGTAACACATCTGCAATGTCTTCCGCATAAATCCATCAAATCTCAGGTCTTCACATCGTTAGACTCTCTTGCATAGAGAGAGAAAGAGGGAGAGAATAATGGAGGCGCAGCTGGTAGACCGGTTGGAGAAGGCGGTGGCGCGATTGGAGGCGCTATCGTCTTCTTCCTCACGGGGCTTCGCATTTTCCGACGCTGGAGCTGGTGAAGATATGGCGTCGGATCTGGCGATCAAGGCCTTGGATGATCTCATTGCAGATAACGTCGCTAGGGTTTCGGCTGCTGCTGAGAAGATTGGCGGTAAGGTGTTGGACGCCACGAAAGTTCTCCAGGAGGCATTCTCTGTGCTTCGTGAGCTCCTTGTCAAGGTCAAGCAGACTCAGGTCTTGTTTCTCCTCCTTCGATTAGCTCAGATTCTCTGATTTTCTGCTATCTAGATTGTGATACGGTTTGGCGTTGATTTTGATTGAAATGTAGGCATATGCATCGTGAATGCGTAAGTATTGTATCAGAAATGAGAGAATTTGTGTTGAGTAACGTGTATTGTTGACATAATGATTGAATTTGTTATCGATCTTATATGTAGCGAGTAAATAGATTGTTCCTTGTGGAATCTGGAATTTGTTTTTGCTGGTTCTACGATTTTATTGATTTAATTTAAGTCTGTGTCGACCTAGATTATTGCTTCATTTGATAGCGCGTGGACTGAAAAATATATATTTGCAAAGGTGTGTAATCGAAGTCTGGTGGCCAATGGGATTCGTGGAAATGAGGTCCATGCAGATTCAACATTAGGTTCTATGTGTTCTCTAGGTATACAGGGGTCCTGCTTTTGTGAGGACAGCAGTGAAAGGTCACCATTTCGAATAAGGGGATTTTTTGCTTGACAGAAAATGAGTGTCATTGTTTTTTTGGATATGGAAGGAAAGAGATTTACAAGTTGAAGTGATCAATAATTCAGGGTTCCGTTGGTCCATCGATATTATCGGTTGTATTTGTGTTACTCTTCATTACACAATGAAATACTCTTTTTTCTCATCCCTTTGATGCTACTTATGGATACTTCAAACTTGAAGAGATGTAATCGTCCAGGAATAGCAGGGATAAAATAAAACACTCATATCATAATGGCACCTGATTGAATTTGATTTTTATAGGTGGTGTTTATGGACAATCTTGTTCTTTCCTTTGACAATGAGGTGAAGATTTAATGCTTTTGATGTCGATGTCTCTCTTCAGTTGCTACATTCTGTTCTGAAATAGCTAAGCTCCTGTTGGTGAATATTATAGCAACATGAAGATTTTGCTTCTATAGAATTCGGTTTGCTGAACTCATTTTATTTTTTGCAGAAGCCTGACATGGCAGGGTTGGGTGAATTTCTCAAGCCACTGAATGAGGCGATTGGGAAAGCTAATGCTTTGACTGAGGGGAAGCGGGATGCTTTCTCTAATCATGTGAAAACTGTGTCTGACAGTCTATCAGCTTTGGCATGGATAGCGTATACAGGGAAGGACTGCGGTAAGCTATTCCTTCGTTTGTCTTGTTAATAGTTGAGAGATTCTGTAGTTCCATACTTATTGGGCAACCAAATTACTTCTGCTTTTGCTAGGTATGAGCCTTCCTATTGCACATGTAGAAGAAAGTTGGCAAATGGCTGAATTTTATAACAACAAGGTACTACATGGCATTTTTTTCTGTCCTTTTATTGATGCAGATTTTTAAATTTTCTAGATACACATAAATTGTGAATGGTCTTATCAGCCTAAAGAAATGCTAGCATGTCAAGATTTCAATGAGCATTTCTGATGATACAGTTATACCATAGTAGGACTGTTGGCTCATTACGATTACTGATCACAGTGTGCTGCTTCTTGTTTTATTTCAAGGATCTCTTATCATATTTAATGTCACTCTTAAGTATGTATGGATAAAATCCTTGGTCATCTACCCACCTTCGCTCCACCCTCCGTTTCTTTTGAGGGGAGGTTTAGAAGAAGACGTTGGAAACGAGCATGGAGTGTTGACTATGCCTCATAGCGAGGACTGCAGAGAACAGTTGATGAAGCTCATCTGTGTTTCAGAGCTGGATTCTTTCTTGCCTATTTTCTTAGGGAAATAGTAAAAGACATATGTTTAATACATTGCGAGTATGGTGGCATCGTGATGTCATTTTCTGACTGTTTGCCTTCTCAAATTCATGTGCCTTTCATTTATTGATAATGTTTGGCTTCTATGTCTAGAGAAAAGACCTTTTGATTTCAAAGTAGTTTCATGCTTTATGCATTAGTAGGACACGCACATTATATTGTTTCTTTGACCTTAGTTTGCTGTCACGAACCTGAAGGGTAAATACTGCAATTCCTTGTCGTCATTCTTGCTTTATTGGCTTAGAAATCTCTTTCTTTTGTCTGAATATTGAGCATGCACCATGGTCTATGCTTTATGTTGATTCCATATCCTTTGCACTTTGAGATGCAATTTTTTGAAGGATTGTGGAGCAAATTTTGGTGGCATGAACCCTCTGTAGTCAGTACAGATGTAGCATGTGCTGGTAAAAGATGCATGATGACTCTTTCCTTGCGGGTTTCATGCTTTATCAAACGTTCCTTTATGTTGGTCAGGTGCTAGTGGAGTACAGAAACAAGGATCCCAATCATGCTGAGTGGGCCAAGGCTATGAAGGAGCTCTACTTACCCGGTCTGAGGGACTATGTCAAGAAATACTATCCACTGGGACCTGTTTGGGGCACCACCAGTAAAACAACTATCTCTGCTGCTCCTAAAGCCTCTGGACCACCTGCTCCTGCTGCACCACCTCCACCCTCTGCTCCACTCTTCAGTACTGATTCTTCTAAACCTTCCTCATCACAACCCAAGCAAGGAATGGCTGCTGTGTTCAGCGAAATCAATTCATGCGGCGGGTCTCTTACCTCAGGTAAATGCTTTACAAGCCTCATTTACTCATTTTCCTTGTCGTTATTGGGTGTTGTTGATAATCATAATTTTGTTCTTGATATTTAGGTCTCAAAAAGGTCACTGATGATATGAAGTCAAAGAACCGTGCTGACCGCAGCGGTGTGGTTAATGTCGTTGAAAAGGAGCAACGCACAAGTGCACATGCAGTTCCCAAAACAGCCCCTCCGAAGTTTGAGCTTCAGATGGGTCGTAAGTGAGTGTCCTGCTTTTTTCAGCCAGGTGTTCTAAGTTTCCTTTCCATTGTTTAGAGCGCTGATAAGCTTGTACCTAATTTGCTGTTTGGCAGGTGGGTTGTTGAAAATCAAATTGGAAATAAGGATTTGGTGATTAATGAGTGTGATGCAAAGCAGTCAGTTTATATTTTTGGGTGTAAAAATTCTGTTGTGCAGATACAAGGTTTGTATAATTCTTACTGAAAAGTACGTTTATGTTACTGTTTTATTTCTTTGTTAGTCAGCTGCCAGGAGCTTGGTATTCACCTTATCGTTTTTGCAGGAAAAGTCAACAATATAACTATTGACAAGTGCACGAAAACTGGAGTTTTATTTAAGGTTATTATGAATATTCTGAGAGCATTGTTTGCTGAAAATGTTCTTATAGTCTGGCGGGCATGCAATGTCTTGCACTAATTGATGACTTATGTGGAAGCAGGATGTTGTGGCTGCCTGTGAGATCGTGAACTGCAACAGTGTTGACGTGCAAATTCAGGTAATATTGTTAAATGTGCAAACTACTATATCTGATTTCCACCGCTGCCAGAATTCATTACAACCAGAAGATATAGTGTAATGTATTTTGCATCTGAGTTCAATAATTTCCGGATGCAGGGCTCAGCACCAACGATATCTGTGGACAACACAGCCGGATGCCAGTTATATTTGAGCAAAGATTCTCTGAGGGCATCTATAACAACTGCCAAGTCAAGCGAGATCAATGTGATGGTACCTGCTTCTGAAACTGACAGTGATTGGGTAAGTATTGTTATTTGTTTACTTGGTTTGATTAGAGATGGTTCTCTGGTGTTCCACCTGCTTATATTTGCTGTTCCTCCTGAAGTTCTGCCCCGGCTGCCCCCCCCCCACCCCCAAATAATGGTTTTCCTTTTTTTTTTTTTTTTGGGTGGGGGGGGGGCTAGGGGGTTTGACGATAATTGAAGAAGAGGGAAAGAAAAGAAGGCGATGTCCACTAAATTTGTGTTTAATGAGGAATAAGCCATTAGAACGCTCTTTTTACTTGTCCTCTAGACACCTGTAAACTTGAACCTCTAGGTAACCTGGAAAGCGGACCACTTGTAAGTTTAAATCTTTAGCTTACCGAGAGGTGAATTATGTTGGACTTCCCATCCATAAAGAATCTAGAGAATTTTATGCTGATTTCGGGCACTCTGACTTCCGTTGTAGCTGGCATTGAGAAACACAGCATGATAGATTTCACAAGAAAAAACCTTAGATTGGTCCTTGTCCATATTTTTTATGCTGCCTGCAAAGCCAGGTGTGCATTGTAGATAGCTGATGTCATTATTTGCTAGTCTTGTTCAAATTTTGCTGATAGTGGATTAAACAAAAATGCTTTGGTAAACTGTTGGACGGTCTTCGGCTGTTTCTCTTGTGGATTAGTGGTTGTCGTTAATGCATTTGAAGTCTAGGATTCAAGGGAAACATCCCCTATACAATTGTCTTGTTGCGGCTAGGGCAATGATGGGAGCAGAGCTGCGCACCTCCTTGTCCCACCCACTGCGAGGCTCTAGTATTCGTTCAGTTTAGCCTTTGGCTGCCAAGTAATGAAACTACAATGTTTGATTGATCACTTATTCTTTGCTTTGATGAATTATATTTGAATAGATGCGTCACTGCTTTTAGCTGCTTGTATAAATTAACACCTACGAATGGGTTCAATTAAGAGTGCTAAGTGGTAACCCTGCTTGATAAGTTGAGTTCAGTGACTTCCCATGCTGAAGAATCTTACTGTTTGGCTAGAGAATCATTCCTGAAGGTTTGTTTGTCCCCCCCCCCTTTCTCTCTTGAGGTGGCAAACCCCAGTACCATTCGAAGTTAAATCTGCTATTAGAACACTGATTAATCTGAAGACATGAATTAATTAGTGAAAGGAGCGCAGCGAGAGCTTATAATATGACCTTGATATTATTATCAATTCGTTCCCTTGATCATTGATGAAAACGACTTTGGCTTTTCAAATTGTAGGGTGAGCATGCTTTGCCACAGCAGTACCTCCACACATTCAAGGATGGTCAGTTCGTGACAACTCCAGTTTCTCACTCTGGTGGCTAAATCAAGGGCATCCGAATGGCGGATATAGGTTTTCCTCGGATCCATCTCTTCACTATATATTTCCTTGTCAAGGCTATGAAGTGGCTTATTCTATACTTCTGCCTTCTTTTGGTTAAGTCGTTGGTTTTTTTAAACAACAAAAAAGGGTCTGTATTTGGTCATCATTTTTTATGTTCTATTCTTTTATCATTGATCCGGTTGTTGTAATAGCTGTTTGTGTGAGGTTTTTTGCTCTGTGTGAGTGCTGTAAGAACCCACAGTTTTGTATACGCTTTCTCAATTCCACATACGCTTATGTATTGGTTTTCTCGACTTCGATGGAAATTGTTCACTTAGAATTATTATTCTCGGTCCCCCCCCCCCAACCGAAAAAAGTTCGTGGCCACAAAAAAAGAAAGGGGTGTCAAGAAAAGTTCGGTTTTGTCAAATGGGTTCCTGGTTTTGTTGGGGCCAGGTTAGTTTTGGACTTTCTGATCAGAGTACAATTGTAGGAGTTGATGATATGTTTCAAACTCCAATTAGATTCACAAGGTCAGGTCATCTTATGAAATCGGTCTTGCTTGAATGAGTGCTTATATGAATGAGATTGGCTATATTGGGATCTCTTCATATTTACAAAAGCAGGATCCATACTATGAGTAGTTGTGAGGTCGGTTCATATTTGGGTTTGGTAGATGCTATACTCTTTTGGTTTGAATCAGCTTTGGAAGAAGTTGGGTTGCGTCTTGCAGATTAGATTTGGTTTTTAGTGGTCCGGAACCTGTTATTCGAGCTTAGATGACCCTACAGATTTGAATTCGTTTGGTTTTGGGTCCTGTTAATTGAATTAACATCAGGCGAGTTTACAGGCCCGCCAAAGATTTAACTGTGCGCATATATATATATATATATATATATATATATACTATGTTGTACAGTTGCATTGAAATTGGCAAAGATGATGAAGGGGGGTGATGTTGTAGAGTTGTTGAGGCCTTTGGTCTTAAGAGGGGCTAATCAGTAATCAGAAAGTAAGTGGTAAAGTGATGTTGGTTTTCCATTTTCCGGCCTCATTCATTATGAGAAAGTAAGTGGTAAAGTGATGTTGATGTCCGTGTCACGCAGCCTACTAGAGTGAGTGCAGAGGAGGGGAGATATAAGCTTACAAGAGTAAGGAATTGCAGTTGTGAAAAGCATTGTGTGTAATTTGTGGATCGTCTTTTTCATTGATTGGATGGAGTGGCTTTACAATCTGGAACCACTGATTTTACCCCTTTATTTCTTGGGTCCGAAAATTGACTCATTCTGACTGGTTTGTTTATTATTGAGGGCCCTCAACTCAAAGTACTAAGGTGGTGGTGTTTGGTTTTCGATGCCTCTTACTGTAAAGTGTAGACTCGATTAAGTCATGTGCTTTTTCTCTTTGGCGAGTTTGCTTGCTTCATAAGGAAAGCAGTTGCCGCATGCTTGGAAATTATATGGCAGTGCTGCTGCTTCTGTATTCTATAGACTTGTATTATTATATATAGTAGTTTTTAATTTTTAAAATTTGAACCCTATTCTCGGGAATTTCTGTATAGGAAAAGAAAAATTAATCTTTCTTTCGTCAGATTGCGTTATGTCACTTAGTCTATAGATTAGATCTATGTTATAAATGCTAGAGCTAACCCCCCCCCAAAAAAAATTTCTATGTTCACGCTGTTGGGATTAACTTATCAATGATCAAGTCTTTCAAATTTCATCATGTAGACATAAATGTCATCTTAGCCACGACATTGTAATGTATATCTGAATTGTAAATAAAAATAATTATATTATATTCAAGCTTACTATTAATCAATCTCATAATGAAACTAGAAATTTAAACCAACTTAACTTAGTGAAGTTAGATCGAATGTCTGTATTTTAACTCTTATCAAAATCAGATTAAATGCCTAAAATTTGAATGTGGAAATCAAACAGTAAAGTCGTTTCACATTCATGTATTGGACTCTGCTAATGGCTAATCTTCACCAATGTTCCACCTCCATGTAATTCCATGGTCAGCCCCACGTGCACGACACGTGTTTTCCTCAGAAACCATTGCCACCATTTCAGATTCGGATTTCTGAGGTTAGTTCAATAATAATTCAAACAATGTTTCTCCAACTCGAATGTGGCCATTGCTTCTGTGGTTTTATTTTTAACCAGTGGTGATTCTATCTCTCATTGTCAAAGGCCCTATCGAAGTCAATGTATTTTGCTTGTTGGATTAACCAAAAACTCTCTCGCGGTAAATCAACCTTAAGTTTCGTGCTCAATTCAGCTGTAAAACAAAGTACGGGTAAAAAAGATAAATACCATTTTTTGGCACCCAATAACAAATAATCGAAACAACATCCACTCTCAGGGTGAATATCGCTTTTATGAAATTTGAAGAAATTCAAATATAAATAATCTTATTTCTACAGATATAATTATTTATAGAGAGATCGATTCCAATAACAAATAATTCAAAATAAAAGCTAGAATTTGAGGGCCACGTGCCCATGACCACCATTTCCAGTGCTAGCTAAACTCCTCTTTAACGTATTTAAGTATTTAACCAAGCCAGCCAAGACCGAAACCAACACCAACAGCAACCATGTGCCTTTCTCTCTCCTTCATTTTCTCTCTCCTCCTCTCCTCCCTCCTCTCCTCCGGTAAGTCCCCCCCTCCCCGACACACTTACCCGATACCCCCAACCCGGGAACTCAACCCGATCATAATTAAAATTAATTAGCCCGATTTACTCTCTGTCTCTCTGTGTGTCTTTGTTTTCTACAGATGCGCAGTCCTTCCTGGGCGTGAACTATGGGCAGGTGGCAGACAACCTGCCGCCGCCAGAATCCACCGTGAAGCTGCTGAAATCGACGGCGATATCCAAAGTCCGACTCTATGGATCCGACCCGGTTATCATAAAGGCGCTCGCGAACACCGGAATTGGCATTGCTATAGGGGCAGCTAATGGGGATATACCCGCTTTGGCATCGGATCCGGGTCACGCCTCTGACTGGGTGGGGTCGAATGTTCTCGCTTATTACCCGGGTAGCAAAATCGTCCTCATCAATGTTGGCAACGAGGTCTTGTTTTCAGGTCTTCTCTCTTCTATTTTTCTCTCTGTTTTTCTGTTTTCTTGTTTTTTTAAGGGCTTCTGGTTGTGGATGTTCTGTGTTTTGCGGTTGAAATTTGATTATTTTTCTTTGTTCCTGTACGTTGGTCAAGATTTTTTTCCATTCAAATTCAAATAAACAAAAGAAAAGGTTTTCTTCTTTATTTATTTTAGAGGAATTGAGTTGGTGGTCTGCTGTCGCCTTTTTAGGTTGGGCAACTATTTAAAAAAAAAAAGGAAAGCATAAAAGCTAAATTATTGAGTGACTTGATTAAGTATTGGACTCAACGAAAAAAAGAAAAAAAGAAAAGTCTCAACATCATATATATATATATATATATATATATATATATATATGAGTTCGAATTGTGACACGTGTCTATTAAACTTTTATTAAAATTTTGTTTAAAAATAAAAGTAAAAATTTAAACAATGTGTAATTTAAAGTCATCATAATGAATAGTATTTTTTCAATTACTTCAATGAAAAAAGAAAATAAATTATAGATACGTTAATATTATCATTTCTAAAAATTTAAATATGAAATTAATTATAATATTTTAAAAATATTTTAGTTAACATTTTAAAACAAATTATATGTATTACGAGTTTAAAGACTAGTGGTGTAGTAAGATTATCATGTATATTTTATACCAAAATAACTCTGCTTCTAACACAAAAAAATTGAGCCCTTTCTTTTCCCGTTCGTGTTAGTTGCAATAATATCACCAAGTTCGTGTTGGTTGCAATAGTATCACCGAGTTGGCAAGCTAGTTAAGTAACTTACGAGGTGAAGCTAGAAAATTTTCATGATAGACTCAAAATTAATGATATTTTCTTTAACCGTGTACGTAACTTATCATAAATGATTATATATTTGTATGTTAGAATTTCATGTTTCGTGGATTTTTTGGATTCAATCTCTCTACGGGTAGGGATGTTGGTAGGGTTGAAGTTGTTTATATCTGGATCTCTCCAAACCCCGCGAAAGCGAGACCCACACTAAAAGGTGTTGTTGTGTTGTTGTTATGTTAGAATTTCAACCAAATAAAAAAAGTTGTTGCTATTAGTAATGGGTGTCAGTTAATTCAACTGATTATCTATCTGAAAAAAGTCTTTGATATCTTTTTTTTTAATAATAATTACGGAACGCAGATATATGATTGCGTAACGGCTTATGTATATGATATATAAATAATAACGGTCAATTAACTCAATTGATTATCTATCTGAATGACATATTACGCTAAAAAGAAAAACAATTTAAGAAAGAAATTCTCTATAAAACGTTTTCATGCTCCTTTCCTATGTAGTAGTATGTTAGAATTGAAATCCCTATATCATTGTTCAAAGATTTTCAAACAATAATTGACAAAAATATATCAAAATTCTTAGTAGGATTCTGTTTGTATTTTAAACTATCTATTCTCAATGCATTATATAAGTGTGTATTTATACCTTTTATGAATTCAAAAAAAAAAAAAAGCACAAAAATTGAATTTGGATAGTGAGGTGAAGTTTGTACTTGTACATGTAGGGGATCAGAATCTAATATCGCAGCTAGTGCCAGCAATGCAGAATGTCCAAAATGCCCTTAACGCGGCCCAACTCGGTGGGAAGATCAAGGTCTCAACGGTCAATGCAATGTCCGTACTGAGTCAGTCCGACCCGCCATCCAGCGGAGCGTTCAACCCGGCCAATGGGGACACTATGAAACAGTTGCTTGAGTTTCT
This sequence comes from Carnegiea gigantea, assembly GCA_029747015.1. NCBI lineage: Eukaryota > Viridiplantae > Streptophyta > Magnoliopsida > Caryophyllales > Cactaceae > Carnegiea > Carnegiea gigantea. Next base: position 917,661 of record JAKOGI010000012.1, on the reverse strand, counting down.
TAAACAAACCGGGTCTCCTTTCACCATCAACCCGTACCCATTTTTCGCTTATCAGAGCGACCCCAGGCCCGATACGCTGGCGTTTTGCCTGTTCCAGCCAAATGCGGGTCGAGTCGACTCGGGGACTAATATCAAGTACATGAACATGTTTGATGCCCAGGTAATCAATCAGCCTCTCAATGTTCCTCTTTTTTTTTTTTTTGGGGGGGGTATCTAATTAGGTAAATCATATCTAACTAGGAGTGGTTACGTATAACAATTAGCACTGAGAGCAGTCAGGACCATTTAACGGTTATATTTTGGTGAAATGAACAGACCCTAGGTTGAAAGAATATCCTCCTATAAACATATATGTCAATTTTCATTGATTGAGCCGACCTTGATTTTGAGCCCAATCTTAAGCGTAAATTCGAGTATGAGCCTAGGTGAGAGACTTCTTGATCAGAAAAATATCATCATGGGCCCGTCCTAGGGCTCAAAAAGAAGTGATACTACTTTAAGGATCTAAAAGACATTATTTTACGACAGTTTCACATTTAATTATTTTCGACTTGAAATTTATCTCAATTATGTTAGGAGGATCTAAAAGGCATCCCTTTGTAACAGATTTGCTAGACCAATTATTTAGTACAAGAATTTACTTTAATCGTGATACTCAAAGAAGGAACCTTTAATCATAAAATTGAATGTCACTGTTCGATTGGCCATGCAAAAAGTTATATACATCAGCTAATTAATCTCAATTATGTTAAGATTTGGGTTTGGCTATTTAAAAAAAAAAAAGATCAGAATTTATGTGCTTGAGTGGAAAGTTATTGTTCATACTCGCACAAGGATTCGGTATTTGTTCTCGTTAACCAAGGTCTAATTCAAATATTACGAATGAAAAGAAAAAAAATTCTTATTTTGAGAGCTCAACCTCTTATAAGTCGATAGTAAGTTAATATTAGTTGGATTGTCCCGAACTCCCGGTGTGATGAGATTGATAGACTTAGGGATAGGATTGTATGATCATGATCGGCCGTGCTGTAGTAAGATTCCACGGTGAATTGTCTTTATTTGTGATAGTTTGGAATATTTTGTGTGTCCTATATATAATTGAAAAGAGCTGAATTAAGCTTGCTATGGATAAAATAAGGTCAAACAAAATTCTTTCCTGGTGATGATGAATGAGTTCTTTTTTTAACTAGCTCTGTTCAGTCTATTTACTTGAAAAACTTCCTCGGTCTAAAGGTTTAAGTGAATCCTCTTGATTTAAGATAGATATTCTTTTTTCTTAACTAGCTCTGCTTCAAGAAATGTTTGCAGAGTAAGAATGCATACATTTGAATCTCGCCAGGAAAAGCGGAATCCCATTGAGAGTTTTTGTTTATATCAAATGGCTGTAGGGAGTTTGTCGACTTTGCGTAAGGTGTCTAATTATTTTTCCAAAAGGATGAAACGAACAAAGCCACTATGCCTTACTACAAAATTAAGTTCCGAATGTAAATGCCACTTTTTCTTAGGGGGAAATGATGGATGGCATGACTTATGAGAGATTCAAAGGGTAAAATAGTGCTACTAATTTGTTCAGAGTAAATCAGTAACATGTATATCAGGCTAACAGGTGGACACTTTCAGGTCGATGCAGTACACTCTGCGTTGAATGCAATGGGGTACAAGGACGTTGACATAGTGGTAGCCGAGACAGGGTGGCCATACAAAGGGGACAGCAATGAAGTCGGACCTAGCATCGAGAATGCAAAGGCCTACAATGGAGGCCTCATTTCACACCTTAGGTCTGGGGTTGGTACCCCCCTTATGCCCGGCAAATCGATCGACACTTACATCTTTGCTCTCTACGACGAGGATCTCAAGCCTGGCCCGACTTCTGAGAGATCTTTCGGCCTTTTTAAGCCTGATCTCTCAATGGCTTACGATGCTGGCCTCTCCAAGAGTAGCCAGGTACTTCTTTTGATGTTCGCTTATTAATTTTTCGTACTCTTGATTCTCAAAATAACAGTCTGATCAATTCCAAGGGTTAAGTTTCCGCGATGCTCGGTTTGGCTAGTTTTTGTGTCTAGTATTAAATGTCTCATTTCTAAAACATTTCCAAAGGAAAAAGCCGGTTTTGATCCAATCCAAGTGCGTATTCTTCTATGGGGCAAAGAAATTATAGACGATGGCTGGACTGTGAATAGTTTCGTAGAACTGTAGATCCTAGAAATCAAATACACCCACTTTGGATCCCACGCCAGCGAATTGTTACCTGGAATGCTCCAGGGAAAGTCAGAGCTAGGCTAAGCCAATGTATACCTACCTATAAGTCTCGACAACTATAATCTTGCACATCTATATGTCTCATACGTCGTAATTAAATACTGTGTGTTGATGAGAATATAGAAGACTAACCATTACGACGAGTATAACAACATTGTGTATTTCGCTGGGGCATACATACCAACCAATTAAGTCCATAACTTTGTCGCTGAAAACCATGTTCTTAGTTGATAGTGATTTTCTACCTTCATCAATGGTCTATGGCAGGCCACAGTAGCATCTCCACCAGCTCCGTCACCATCAGCAGGGATTCCTTTAGTAACTCCAGCTCCATCTATGGTTCCAGTGATCCCTGCTCCATCTACAACTCCGGTGGACCCTGCTCCGGTGGACCCTGCTCCAGTGAATCCGGCCCCAACAACAGCTCCAGGCAGCCTGTGTGGGCCTAAGCAGGGTGTCTTGGGTTCCCAGCAGCTGCAGGGGAATACGGACAATTGCACCCAGGGCATCAGCTGCAGCCTGACTGGGCCCAATGGGCCTTGTGTCGAGCCCAGTGCAGTGGCATCATCGCACACCAGCTATGCCAGGAATCCATGGAACTCCGATTTTGTGAAGACCACAACGGTAAGTGTCCGCGACCCTTGTAAGCTTATTTATCATAAATATCGTGCAAATGGCCATGCTCATTTTCGTCTGATCCGATCTGATATGATATGATTTGAAACTCTTGGAGCCACCGTTCTTTAGTTGCTTTGTACCGTGAAAATCTTTATGTTCATTTCATTTGATCTAATAGGATGTGATCCCACATCATAAATCACCATCAACTTTAGTTGCTGATTGCTTTATCTCATCGCGATTGTGAACATAGACTAATAATTCTTTCAATAATGCATCTTATAACCAACCATTTTTTCTTGCATTGCGGTGTGGTCCATTTCTTTAATTTGCTGTTGTCGATCCCTAACTTTGCTTTGTATAAAGTTGAAATGGAGGCTAACCTTTTTGTACATCTTTGGCAGGCCACAATTCTTGTGTTTGTCTTGGTGGGGTTACCCATTACTTTTGAGGGTCGCCGTACGTAACACTAGTGGTAGATGACTTGATGACGAGCTGTGGTGGTGGCGCTGGCGGCAGTTGCTTATCATGCTCGATCTCCAATCTCTCTTGGATTGTTTGTTGGAGCTGGGTGTGATGGACCGACCATCTGTATCTATTGTTGCAGCATGTAATCATATGTGTGTACCATGTACTCGCAATATTTCCTCTAATTAGTGGATGTTGTAATTTCTTGAATATGAGTTGATCCTTCTGATCCTGGCTGCACATAAGTGAAATGCATAATATTTAACAAAATTTATCAAAGTAGATGAGATATTTTCTTGTTTATTTTGACGGGAAAAGTCAAATAGCTATGTTAAAATCAATTTTGATGGTTTTATAATAAATGGCTTTGCTATAGGAGTCAACATTTTGTTGACTCTTTGCCTCTAAGAAAAAGGCTCGATTCTAAAAATACATGTTTTTTAACAAGAATTAAAAAAGTCATAAAAATAGGTGGTTATTCAACAATTTATTTGTTTCACCTTTGAGAAAAGGCTCTATTCTAAATGTATATGTTTTTTTTTTTTTTTTTAATAGGAGTAAAAATAAGTCACACAAATATTAGATGCTTCTTGTCATGTGTAGTTATATACTTTATCAAAATAGCACTTAAAGAAGGGGAAAACATTGAGGAGACCGACCTTTTTTTTTTTTTTTTTTTAAAGAAAGGTAAGAATTACAATCTAAGTAACCTTTTTTTCAAGGATTTTCTAGATAGTCCTCAATAAGGATACAAGAGAGACCTCTAATCAGAGACCTGATTTCACACTAACATGGAATGAAGAGAGATTCCAAACTTCGCTAGCTAATATGCTGGATGATTACGTTGCTTAAAAATATGATTGACAATAACATGATTGCTTGACTGAAAGTAAGAAAGAATGTCTTGCACCAAAACTTGAATATCTCATGCTTGAATGAGACTTTTGTCTTATTTAAACGACAATTTTGTTATCTCATTTAGTATGAATATTTGTAAATTTTACTGCACTATTGCTTTAATTTCGGTCCTCATCGTTGAGGAGGAGATCGACGTTGTGATGAACTGACTAAATTTAATTTTGCACTACTCCCTTCCCCCCCCCCCCAAAAAAAAAAAAAAAATTCATGGAACACGTGATATTGCAGGCGTCGGTTCTTTGCCTTTGGCCTAGAGGTTTTTGGAGGGAGGTCATAACATAAATCCATCGTCGTCCAGCGGTTAGGATGTCTGGCTTTCACCCAGGAGACCCGGGTTCGATTCCCGGCGACGGAAGTCCACCAATTTTTGTGCCCTTTTCACCTTGCGTCAGCATCCCATCACCCAACCGCAACGCAGGGCCGGCCCCACTTTGGCAGCGTGCCATTAAAAATATCTCCGGCCCCACATCGCCAGGTGACAAAACGTGGGCCCGGCGACTAACAGTCAACTTGTTTCACTTTGCCCTCTTCCTCTTTGTCGTCGTCTAGTCATATCTCTCCTCCTCCTCGTCCTCCTGCCACAGCCCCACCCATTTGCAAGTTTCTCTCTCCTCTCTCATATAATACATTCTTCCCTTTCTCCTTTTTAGAACCCTAATTTCTCTTATTTGTTCCATTTTGGATCCTGATTCAACCTTTTCTGCTCCCAATTCGTGCAGTCATACTCAATAAGGGTTCGATTTGAGGTGATTTGTGAATCTTGTTGTGTAATTTGTGAAAATGGCGGCCGCTTCGGTGGCGGCGGCAGCGGCGGAGGGGAGAGAGAAAATGTCGGTGGCGGACTTGAAGGAGCGACACACCGCCGCTGTTGAGCAGGTCAATTCTCTCAGAGAGCAACTCAAGCAGCGGCGCCGCCTTCTTCTTGATACTGATGGTTTGTGTACTCTTAAGAACCCTAACTTCGTCTTAATTTTTTTGTGTGTGTGTGATCTGATGATGATGTTTTGTCATTTTTGTTTTTGCAGTTGCTAGTTTTGCAGCAGCACAAGGGAAAACGCCGGTGAGCTTTGGACCGACCGATCTAGTATGTTGTCGAACTTTGCAAGGTCATACAGGAAAGGTAGTTTCTTTTTGAACTCTTGCTTTTTTTGTTGTTTCTGTTTTCAGCTTTTTAAGCGAATTTGAGGAAAGATATAGATGAAGTTTATGTTTTGTGAGTGTCAAATTTGACTATTTTTTGCCTAAGTTTGAATGGCCAGTGCAAATAAGAAATTCAGTGAATTAAGTCATGGAATTTGTGAAATATGATGCCAATAATGGATACGATTGTCACTGAAGAAATGTTTCTAGCCAAACCCTTTTTGCATTTGGGTTCATATTAATGGTCTCCAACGGTATGGAAATGGAATTGGTATGTTTTCAAGTTGGTTCAACAGAATGCTTGAAGAGCAAAGTTTTGTTCTTCAACAAAAATGATCAAACCATTAAGTTGACATTGTTAAGAGCACAAGGAGCAAGTAATGATGTTTTGCATCTAGGGCTCTTCAGTCTCTTGCTATTCTCATTACATGGTGAGTGTCATATCATATGCATAAAGCTTCCATGGGTAATTTTCTATGCTCATTATGAGTAAATTTTTGAGGGGGGCTTCTCTCCCCCCCCCCCTTGTGTGTGTCTTTTGGGGGGGGGGGGGGATGTTATTGGGGAGGCTTTGTTGTTGAATGCCTAACCATGACATTTTCATAATGACTAATATATATGCTTTTTGTATCCAGTCAATTGATGAGCTATCTCATTGTTCAATTATTGGTGCATTAGCTCCTCATATAACCTTTTTTTTGTTTTTTGTACGGGAAAGGCCAATGTTTGATGTATTGCATTTTAATCTTTTGAAAGCATCCATTCTTTCTATCATGAGATTGCAATTAATTTAAGAACCATGGCAGGTATATTCATTAGATTGGACCCCTGAGAGAAATCGAATTGTTAGTGCATCTCAAGATGGCAGATTAATAGTTTGGAATGCCTTAACAAGCCAGAAGACTCATGCAATCAAGCTACCATGTGCATGGGTGATGACGTGTGCTTTCTCCCCAACTGGTCAATCAGTTGCCTGTGGTGGCCTTGATAGTGTGTGCTCAATATTCAATCTTAATTCTCCTACTGATAGAGATGGCAATTTGCCTGTTTCAAGAACTCTAAGTGGGCACAAGGGGTATGTATCTTGCTGTCAATATGTTCCAGATAAAGATACCCACTTAATTACCAGTTCCGGTGACCAGACTTGCATCTTGTGGGATATTACTACGGGGTTAAGACCATCTGTATTTGGGGGTGAATTTCAATCTGGCCATACTGCTGATGTATTAAGGTGAGTGAATAGCCTGGTATATCCTATGAACATAATGTTTCTGTACCAACTTTTTGTGTGTCTTGATAAAAAAATTCCATTCATTTTACAAAGCATGTGCTCAGTTGTGCATTGATGCTAAGGGTTTACATATACTCTTTTCCATTCTCCTGGTATGGGTTTTCATCCTGGCCCTCGATATGTTGCACCCATTTTTTGCATAGTACTCTGGATATGTGTATGGCATTTCTTTTGTGTTGGACAAAATGTTCTTGCCATTGAATCACAAAATCTATGAGTTTCTGTGGAAATTATTGCTTACATGTCCTAATTATATAAGAGAAACAGGACACATGCTCATTGCATGCACCAATTGATAACCTAATTTTATTAAGGAAACCTAAAATATTAAGGAAACAAATAGATAACCTAATCGCAAAGATATTATTTTGCTAGCTAAGAAGATAACTAAAAAATAATATATTCCTAGAACATAAACTATGAAGATAGTAAAATATCAAAATGCTTCCCATATGCCAATCTTAAGATATACCCATATCTTTTTATTTCTTCTTTGTTCTTTTCCTGCATCATTCTCCCCTGGTTGAAAAAAACTCGTCATCGTGTTTTGTATAGCGGTGGAATGAAGAAAATCAAGCAAGAGACCATCGTCACTTCGTCACACATATGAGAAAACTTTAATTTGTACAGCTTCTCCCAGAAAGGTAGAAATGCAATTAGTGGATGTAGCTTTTTGCCAACTAGAAGCTCACTAGGGATAAGCAAATCAAGGTGCCCACTTTCTGGTCTTTACAGCTCCACACACTCAAGTTCTAGATACCGAAATTGAAAATCCCCAGAGTTTGCCAATGGCTTACGTTTAGATGTGCCTTTTGATATCCCTCATCTATAGAAACATGTTTAAACTCAGCACCTTCTACAAATTCTATTAGATAATGGTCATTTTGAATATCTTGATCTTCCTTCTCCTTGCTGTGCTTCATTCTCCCCATAGTTGGAAAAAACTCGACCTGGAGTTTTGAAACAGAAAGGCGGTAGGGATGAAGATGCTAGAATTGTTTTAATTTCCTTGAACTTGTGTTGAAACCTAAGCCTTAGTATCGTCTCTGACATTAAGAACTATGCAAACATCGGATGTAGAGTATTGTTCATGAAAACATGATCAGGGATTATAAATTGAGCATGTATGGAGACTGGTTGGCCCATCTCGAATTTTCTTTGCATGTCGTCAAATTTTTGAATGTTCAATGAATATTCATGAGGATAATGGAAGAGTTTTCTACTATCTTTGACTCTGCATTCACTTGTATTGGTGGTTGGACATCCTTTCATTAGGTGTCCCAATAAAAGCATCCACATTGTTATCTAGAATTAATATTCCCTCATTGTTTACTTTATTTGCATATGCCTGGCAGTACCCGACTTGCACTTCTTGATTCATAGAATTAAGGGTGATGTTGTTGACATCATTTGACTTGACATCTGGAAGTTAACGATACTCTATGACTTGGACATCTACTTCCATATTCTCATCTTCTAAAGTCTCCTCGTTTTTGTCTTGAATGATAAATCCCCTATCCTATGCATCATAATAGGTTGTATCTGTCTCATGCAAATAAAAAGTCAATTGTTTCCTAGAAAATCTTAGAGAGGAAACCCTACAATCTTCAATGAGAAGCTTCGAAGGAATCAAAAGAGCTTAGGAAGTTCATAATCCCACATATACTGAGGAATATAGGGCTTACAATGACAAATAACCTTGCTAGCAAAGAAAGATCTAACTCGCAACAACCGTCATAAATCTGACGATTTTGAAGTTTGTAAAAAGCATGGACAGCATCCCTGAGAGAGTAGGAATCCACTCGAGCATGAAAATCTTCCATTATTTGAATTCTGGCAATTTTTTCTACATCTTTATAAGGAGAGAAAACTTGTCACAAAATATTTGTCGTAACCGGAAGTGCTTTATCATGAATGATCACAAACAAAGCCCGATGATGTTTTTCCCGCCAAACCATGGTTGCAACAGTAGCAATAAGGGGCTTCTAACAGCAACAGCGAACAAAAATCACTGGCCACATCTTGAGCCAACGTGGATGAATTCTGGCAAAATGAAGGGTGGAGATGGCAGGACAGAACGGCCAAAGAAGTTATAGGGCCTCTCGGGCGCTAACCAAAGTTAGTGAGGCCGTCAATTTGCAAGCACAAAGCGACTCACTACTTGCCAAGCAATTGAAACAAAATTGGATGCGATTTACCTCAATTGTTTTGGGGGTTTAGGATGAAATTTAATGGGTAATCAAAGGTTAGGATCAAGTTTGGTGGATTGTGATGGGTGAAGATTGAATTTGAGGGTTTAGGATTGAAAATTTGGGCAAAATCGCATGTAGTGTTTGCGATTTTGGGGGGTTTAGGATTCCGGCAATGGTGCTCCGCCGCGATCGGGTAGGTGGTGGTCGACCGGAGATGGCAGGTCGAGGAATGGTGGCGGGCACTGGTGACCGATGCCCTAGTGGTGGGGTTGAGCGCTGGTGTGGGTGGCTAGGGCTTCTGGTGTGTGCTGGTTTCGATGATTTTTTCTTTTTTTCCTTTTTTTTGAATGAGAGAGGAAGAAAAAAGGAAAAAGGAAAAAAGGAAAAAGGAAACACCTCAGGCAGCGGCAAATTTCCTAGGCTCTGATACCAAATTTGATGTAGAATGCTGTAAGAGCAGTTCCTACGAAGGGGAATAATTGGTGTTGGACACCCTAAGAGCAATTCCTACAGGGAAAATTCACACAAAAATTTTCAAATATTTTAATTCAATTTCATTCAAGTCTATCTCGCTAATACATAGCAAAGGAGTTTAAATAGAGAAGAAACCTAAAACATTAAGGAATCAAATAGATAGCCTAATCGCAAAGATATTATTTTGCCAGCTAAGAAGATAGCTAAAAGATAATATATTCTTAAAATATAGACTACGAAGATAATAAAATATCAAAATACTTCTCGTACATCAATCTTAAGGCATACCCGTATCTTTTTATTTCTTATTCGTTCTTTTCCTGCGTCAACAGTGCTTGAGCTTTTGACATTTTTGTTTCATTGACCTGTTATTCTTAGTTTGCCTGCATTAGCATATAAGGGTGGGTCAACTTTAAACAAATCGTTGTGTTTACGTTGGACTCACTATGGTCATGTATGGTACAGCTCTCACTTTGTTTCTGTACATTTCAGTATTTCGATAAGTAATGCAAACAGTAGCATGTTTGTATCTGGTTCGTGTGATGCAACTGCGCGATTGTGGGACACTCGTGTTGCAAGTCGTGCCATTCGAACATTCTATGGTCACGAGGGCGATGTTAATGCTGTCAAGTTCTTCCCAGATGGGAACAGATTTGGCACTGGATCAGATGATGGAACCTGCCGATTGTTTGACATTCGTACTGGGCATCAACTTCAAGTTTACTACCAGCCACATGGTGAAAATGATGTCCCACATGTGACAACTATTGCTTTCTCCATATCAGGAAGACTTCTTTTTGCAGGTTATTCAAATGGTGATTGTTACGTCTGGGACACTTTACTGGCAAAGGTATGCAGTTCTAAGATGCTCATATAAATTAAATATACATTTCACAGTGATCGGCATATGCCATTAGTCACACCTCTGGAGGGCTTGCTGCTGGCTGGATAGTTTGTATGGTGACCATGTAAGACCCCTGGTAAATGTTGGGATGAGATTTGGTGACCTTTAGCTCTCATAAGACATTGAAGGTCGTAAAGATTTGTGATGTTAGTGGTCAGTTTTGAGTTTTCACAATTAAGCTCTTTGGTATTGCAAGCGCCTCGTTATTGGAGATACTTGGCATATTTTTTAACAGTTGTCACTTTTTAGCATCTGCAGCTGTGAGGCTTTGTTTTGTATGTTTGCCTTGGGTGAACAGCTTGTGTACATTGCAGATACTGCTTTTGGGTGATGTTTAATCAGGGCAGCTTTCTATGTTTAATCTCATGGGGATGCATTCACAATGGCATACATGCATGCCGATGTAGTTTAGTTTTTTTTTTTTTTTTTGGGGGGGGGGGGGGAGGCGGATCATTGTTGGCGATCCTTTAGTTGAGATTTTATATGCTAGTGTATTTCACTTCACTAATCATTATGCTTATGAGACTACTGGTGCATAGTGGCAGCAACTACAGCTACAGCTCACTGCAAGTCTAATGCTTGAATTTCTATTTGCAAGATCTCAGCAGCTTACATATGTGCTAAATCAAATTTGTGCTTGGTGTGTTAGGTGGTTCTAAATTTGGCATCTCTCCAAAATTCACACGAGGGAAGAATTAGTAGTTTGGGCTTGTCAGCTGATGGCAGTGCTTTGTGTACTGGAAGCTGGGACACAAACCTGAAGGTTAGTTCATCCTATATATATCTTTAATCTGGACATCACCCTATGGGATTATAAACTGGAAGAAGGGAAACGTAATTTCACTTGCATTGAATGTGCTGGGCTTTTTTCGGTTATGTTTAAAAATTATAGGCTGCCGAGTAGATTGTAAATAAGCTGCTTTTCACTCGCTGTTGGATTGTTTTGTCTCATTGATATCTAGTTTGGAAGGATGTAATGGAATGTAATCCAATGCTATAACAATATAAAATATTGGAGCTTTAATCAATTTTCTCGTATCAAGTGCATTGCATACATCGCACTGTGGCAACCTTAACATAGTCTTCGACATCTTTTGCTACGGTAGTTTATGTACCTGTTTTGATTATCCGCAAAGATTGATTTGATTCTTCATCTGGTTACAGTGAATTTACTTTGAAAAGATGTGACGGCTTGTAGATAGTAAGTGTAACTTTATTTGCTTCATTGTCCCTGCAGATTTGGGCGTTTGGAGGACACAGACGAGTCATATAATATGCACCAACATCCCAGATGCTTCTTCCTAACAGCACCTGTCTCTCCCATTTGGAGCCAACATGTTCCATTCTGCTCTGTAGTTATTTGTAAATTACTCTCATGTGCTGTCTCTTTTCTTGTTATCCTTGTTGGAAATGCTAATCTATTCTCATATGCCTTGGCAGCTATCCTTAATGTCGAAAATTGTGATTTCCTGCTCGAAATTTGCGAGTATTTTCCAGCTTCCACTTACTAGTTTCTAGGTTTCCGGAATCTGGATCTCTGGATTAGTCAGATGTGAGCTGAATTTTTGTGTGAATACATCTTGTGGGTCTGGCACCTTCACTATATTTGGCCATTGCCCCTCCTTTGGTTTGCCTGCCGTTTTTCCTTTTTTTGTGGGGGGGGGGGGAGGCAGATTTGAATAGACTAGATGAGGTCAAATTAGACTTCCTTAGAGCATATATGATCGTGAGCCAAATTTTTGGCTCGCCAGTGGGGTCTATTCCGTCCATATTATCCCATGAGTCCTTTTTTTTGGCTCTCAAGCTTCTCCTCATACAATGCAAGTTTCACCATTTCGGCTCATCACATATAATAATACTCATGAAGCCTACTATTAAAGATATTTAATTAATTTTAATTTTATATTTGTATAACTGCTTGTGTAAATAAGCTGTGAAAAAATAATTTATAAATTTCAGCTCTTCACATCCTGCCTTGCCGCCAACCTTCAACCTTCAAGCCACCGTTCTCTCTCTCCTCCCTAGGTGCGTGCGCGCTCTCGTGCGGCACATAAAAACCTCGGTATCATAGACTCCAATCCCAATACCCCCCAGCCCCCAAAACTACCCATCAAAGCCCCATCATCGTAGACTTCCTAAAATCTAAAGGCTTTTCAGACTTGAGGCATTCCAAGGCTCTCTTTCACTTGCCCTAACCTCTTCGCATCCAACCTTGGAGCGGCTGATGTTGAGCCTATTTTCGATTTCTTGGCTACTGATGTCGGGGCCTCTGTGGAAGACTCACGCGGTCTCTAGCCCTGAGATTTTGTTGTCTGATGTAGAGAATCATCTGAGGCCAACGTTACTGTTTCTGAGAAATGTAGGGCTTCAGGGGCTTGTATTGTTCTTAAGGGTTATTTTTTAATGCCAGTCTCCTGAAATCGAGTGTTAGGAAGCTTGAGTCAAAGATGGAGTTCTTAAGGGTTATGGGATTTCTGGTGATGAGTCGATGAGGATGTGTGCTCAATTCCCTGCCATTTTCGGGTACAGCATTGAGAATGGAGTGCTTGGTAGGAGAGATGGAGAGAGGTGTTGAGGAGCTTGTATTGTTCCCACAGTACTTTGCGTTTAGCTTGAAAGGGAGAATAATGCCTCGACAGTCGACATATGCATTTGAAGCGAAGAGATGTTGGCATCTCTCTGCGAAGAATGTTGATGTGTAATGCCCACAAGTTTCATGTAATGTGGAAATGATATTACTCAATGAAAAATGGAGTGCTTCGTGGCATGCCTTTTTCTTTCATTTCCGATTTCATCCCAATGCAATTTTTATTGAAGAAAAGGCTCTTAGGTTATAAGTATTTATTCAATTCCTTCAAAATTCTCTAGTATCCACTTTAGACTTTAAAAGTCGGACATCAAGTCCACCCCAGTTTCATCGAACTGAACAAGATATTATAGAGATGTAGACAAAGAGAACAAGTTCTTAGAAGAAACCCAAGACTCGTGGATCCAGTGAGACTAGATTGATCAGGGTGCATAACAAGCACAATACTAAACAGAAATGACATACCCACAGAAAAGATCTTCGTATTTATTTCATTAAGTCTCAGAAAAATTTGAAACCTTTGATCAAAAAACTACAAAACATCTACAAAAATTTCTGATAAAACCAAAGGACCGACAGTTCTTAGTGCACATAACTCAATCGTGGCCCAACTGTTAACCAAACTAACAGTAGAGCAGAGCTGTATGTCCTATTACAAAGAAAATTGCCGAACTCAGAAAATGTAATGAATTTCCTCGGTAATCCTTGCTTTGTGTCGGAAGGTCGGCATCTCTACAAATGTGTATTCACTTGCAGTTACAAAAAATGACATTAACTGAACCCAATCATCAGCCGCTTGCAACAATGTCATGAATAGTGTCACTGACCGATTCACCCTCCGATCTAACAGCAAGTTTCATTGCTACATCTCGGTTTGCATCAAGACCAAATTGTAACCGAACAAGAACCTTCACGTTACCTATGAATACACCAGACAGCAGGCATGTGTGTGACCGGGAGTTGCTTGGGACCACTTCGGTACCCTGTTGGTTACAGAAATGAGGCACAGTTAGCAGCAGCCAAATTTTGCATTCTGCTCTTGGGTACCAAATACAATAATAAAGCAAAAGTAGAGGGACCAGTGAATCAGATCTCTTTCCTAATAGACTATAGAGGGCTCAGGGCTCCAGGACTTGAGACTACAATTGAGAGATTTCAGAACAAGAGAAAACAAGGGTTAAAACATACTGATCCTCATTAGGCCTCCCTAGCCAACCTATAGTTACAGACCAAAACAATCTAGACTGTTTCGTTCAAGCTCTCGTAGCTAGCACAGTATTGATCTGCTGAAGTATAACAATAAAGGACAATAGGCAAGTCTATCTGCCATTTCAGCAGAAAAATCTCTCCAAGCTCTTTCATTTCCTGTTAGCTTACCTCGCATGGTTGCATGCCAAGAAGGTTGATTACAGCAGTAACTGCTTCAGCCAAGCTCTCCCTTGGGCCCAGGCCATACTCATCCACTTTCTCAAAGTCGGGACCCATGGTTTCCCAAGCGTTTCTGAAGTTAGATACACCTATTTTCAACATGTAATCTGCTGCCGCAACCTCCAGGTCTTCAAGCTGGTATTCGTCTTCCACACCATCTTCCTCCACCTCCCCAGTAGATGGATCCACCTGCACAATCAAACAAATGAACAAAAGTTATGTTACTTACCATGGTGGTGATATGATGTATATCTCCAAAGTTACTGATGTTCAGCCACCTCTAAAAGCAACAATAATATGTTGGCAGCCCACAAAGAAGAATGGGTTAAGGGGACTTAGAAAGATAGCACCAGCATAATACAACAAAAGGCTGAGGAAAGCCATAGAAATTTGGGCCAAAAGTTACTGAAACAAAAACTCGACGAGCAATCTAGTTAACACCAATATTACCTCCTTAACAATGAATCTTAAAATATTCGAAAATTTCCCAACAGTGGCGACTCCCTGAGGCTTCTGGAAGGCAACAAATGTCTGTCCAGGGGAGTCATATGGAAGTGATCTCAGAGGCCTGACTGCTACTTCAGCAAATTCCTCTGCCTCAGAAGCATCCACAATAACAGTGACCTGATCATAAGAACACAACGGTTATCAAACATTTGTTAGAACTAGAAAGGGCAGAAACAGTTTCCCTCCTAATAAGAGGCCATTACATTTTCTAATAGTTGCTCCGGGATTGTGTTAGTGCAGTTGTACTGGAACACAATATGTCCATCAAATACGTGCTTGACAACATTAACTGCATACTCTGTCTCAGCTTCAGTGAGCTCAACAGGAGCTGAAGACTGGTAATTAAGAAGAAATGCAGCATTAAACAAGATATGTCAGTAAAAGAAACCTCATTGAACAATTGGTCATTCAAATATACACTTCCATTTAAAAGGTTTTGCCAGAGAACCTTGAAAAGCTTGCCGAAGGCTGAGAACTCTGGAATAGAGGAAAGCAATTTTTCATAAGCATCAGTCCCAGATGAAGGGCCACTTGGAGGAGCACCCAACCCAGTTGGCCTTTTGTTTGTTGCTTTTTTCTCAGCAAGAGGCTGAGACTTGACCTCCTTGGGCACAGAGTTAATGTCAAAGGGTGCTTCCGAGGGTTCCTGCATGCATTATTTTTTGGGAGGGGAAAAATAGGTCAATGACCTTCATGTCAAAAAAAAGGCTAGAGATATCAATGGGAATACTTACATAAATCTTCAGACTGGTCTCCAAATTGGACAGTGGGACGTCCAGAGATCCAAATAGGAATTCCTTTACATCTTTGCCAGTTTCAACAACTGCATCATCACCTCCAAGCATATTCAAATAAAGGGTTGCCCTATCACGAACCTGCAAATAAAATGATGTATCAGCTAACAGTAAAAAAAAGTCGGGCTGATTCGCAACATATGCCATTTTCAGGCTTGCTTTCGAATCAATTACAGAAATTCATCCTGAGTAGATCTAGATATAGAACATATAGCAGCATTAACATGTTAGGAGAATAATGAGTTTCTTATGTTGCATGGAACAAGTATATATATTGTTGGAGAAGATATTGTTCCACCAAGTAGCCTTCCAAAAAAGACCAGGTGACACAGGAGAGATACTTAATAAGATTTGACAGCTTCAAGAACCATTTCACCACTCTAAAGAGTAACAGTATCCAAAAAGCATTTATGACATACCCTCAGTCTAGAGGGAAATGAGGACAGAAGTAGGCAACCAGTCAAAGTCGGTGGCTTATTAACTGTTGGTGTGGGTTCAACGAACCAACAATGGAGAAGAAGAGGAAACTGGACACAATCCCCAAATAAATGAAATCTATGGATAATTTCAAGTGGCAGTTCCCAAGGCTGAGAATGATTTATGATGAAAAAGAAGCCACAAATAATATTTTCTAGATGACTTGACAAATAGAAGCATTCATCTCTTTACTAGAAGAGCCTTAGTGCCTAGACATTGCATTTTTGACATTAACGACTGTCTGACAAAACGATGGCTCACCATGCCTATTATGCTTGTGTATGATCATAGTACATTATCTGTTTGAACAAACCTGCAAGTTTGGGTTATTCAATGAATGGATCAAGACTCTAATTTCAGAATGAGAACAACTTCTGTTCTTCCGTAGAAGTTGTGGAACTCATGGAGGGTCTCTTTGGTGTTATAGGTAGCCTTTATGTAGGATGCTTACCTTGCATCCATGACTTTTGATCCTAACAACTTTTATCCTCCCTTATTCCACTCCCTACATACAAAAGGCTGTTAGAAAGGAACAGGATACGCTTGGCCATTTGCTCACTGCCTCATGTAGTACAAAAATGATTACATGTTCAACACCAGTGCCTCTGTGCCATGAAGTACTTTGTCATAAAATGAAAGAATGCCCACGAATCAAAACTGTATAAAATTCTGAATGTCTAGCATATAATCAACAAATTACCTCATCATCACTGTCAAACAGGCAGCGTCTCAAAAGAGTGAAAATACGAGG
This sequence comes from Carnegiea gigantea, assembly GCA_029747015.1. Lineage (NCBI taxonomy): Eukaryota > Viridiplantae > Streptophyta > Magnoliopsida > Caryophyllales > Cactaceae > Carnegiea > Carnegiea gigantea. Next base: position 900,853 of record JAKOGI010000012.1, on the reverse strand, counting down.
CTGCATGAGAAAGAGGTGGTGCTCATTAGTTGCTCACTGAATCACTGAAACATTTTATATAGGAAGGCATAAGCAATACCTTCAATGAGTCAACCATGGCACCAAACTTGGCTAATGTGCTCACAGCGCTGGCTCTAATGGTGGCATTCTCAAGAATTACCCTGTTATAAATGTAGCGTATAAATTTGCTCGGATCTGATGTCTTTGGTCCCTCAGCACCCAAGAAATGCAGAATCTGGTTGTACCATATAAATAAATCAGGGTCAAATAGTAGATTAAGTTAGGGCCAGTTCCTTTTGGAGAAAACTAAAAGTTGGAAATTAGAAAGGCAGGTATACTACCTGAGTGGAAAGATATGTAAATTCACAGTCCTCAATGAATTCACAAAGATGCAGAAGCCCACTTTCCTTTGCATCTGGAATTTCCCTAATAACGATCACTATGGAGTCAACAATTGCCTTCTTATACTCAAAACCCCCTTCTTCTCTAAGAATGTTGCTGAGGAAGTTCATCCTGGAAACAGAATTGTCCAGCAACAATTCATAATTAATTGTAGATCAGACCACCAGCAACTAGTTTGAAGAGAAGAAGACATGAAACAACCAACAGCTATTCACAAGACAAAAATAGTTGACAGACATAGACTTACAATGATCTGTATTTCAGTGGGAATTTAAGACAGAGAGATCTAATGGCATCAACAACAACAATCTTGAACTCATCTGCAATGTCTGACATGAAGTTTGTGATCTGCTTCATGAGGCGATCTACACTTGACTCATTACCAGTTTTCAAAAGTGTTGCGATGGCAAGAGTAGCAATGCTTCTGTTCTGATCTGAAATCAGGCTTTCCATGTCAATGTTGCAATTTGTCACTGCCATGGGATGAGTCATTGCTACCTGCATAGTGACAGAGTTATGGCATGTACAAAGGATTCTAGAAAAGAGTACAGATAAACAGTTGTTCTATGATGGGTATTTGCACATGAAGAAGAAATGAAGAACAGTAAATGAGAATGATGCCCTCACATATACACTTAAATATTTCCTAAAGGTATCGGGGAGAAGGGACCCATCCCCAGGGGGATACTATTCAGTTAATACATCTGCCACAAACAATAGGATTAAGACTGACAGCAGCGCCTTGTGAAATAATGTGTGTACAGCTTTACAAACTACTAGGTTCCATCCAAAGAACGGGGGAGGAACACAAAGGTATGGCCTCTCCCATCTATCAATACTGGTAAGCTGTCTAGAGAAAAAAGTGGAACATCAGCCTCACCAGCCAAAAAAAAGCTGCAGAAAAAAAGTATTACTTAACTAAGGGACCAGACCATAGAGGACAAAAAATGAGAAAAGTATGTGCTCTAAGGTACAGAAGCATAACGAGCTCCATAATTAAAAGAAACTACCTTATTCAAGGTACGAACAGCAGCAAAACGGAGAACAGGTTTTGAAGAGCTGAGAAACAGCTGTAAAACGGTGATTGCTGGAGTCAATTCCCGACTTGTAACGCCATTTAGTTCAGTAATTGCTCTTGCAGCCTCAAAGATAACCATTTCTGCCTTATGACGAAGACAACCTTCAAGATAGTCATAAAATGGGCGATCACCCATTTGGGTGTTTCCTGACTCTCGGATAATCTGAAAAGTCAACGTAAGCGAACAAACCTTGTACGTAATAAGAACAAAAGGTGTAGTCTTCATATAGGAGTATAGCATTAGATATACACCTGACTTATGTAACGAATTAAGAGACACTGTGCCAACGGTGAACGCACGGCTCCTCTGGTCAAGTTTGACACAAGCTTGCTCGCAGCTAAACGATCATTCTGCCTTATCTGCAAATTGTACAAAGAATAGCTACTTGTTACTTTCTTCCACTAGTAAACAAAAATAGTGCTGAGTGTGCTGTGAGGAGCTAAAATAGATCCCAAAAAGGTTTTGCTTTTATAACAAGACATAGCTAGGGATAAGGCTGCATATATCTCCATATGCATCAACTCCATGCCAACCCCAATATTAATTAAAAATAGCTTCTTGCCACGTTTTTGCAACTAATAAACAAAGTCATAGGAAGCATACCCTAAGAAGCTGAAATGAATGCTTATCCCAGAACATACCCCAAGGCTAGGGCCATATAAATTTGACCACCATGCCAACCCCGATAATTCAATCATAATCAACGTTGTGTCTTAAGTCCGCATACTCAACCATTCTATGTACATCACAAGTGCTATGTCTGATTGAGGAAGAAGTATTAAGAGAAAAATTCATATTACGGACATATTACCTGGTGCAGTAGAGCTAAAGCATGAAATTGTACGAGAGCAGCACGTGACTGAACAGTTTCTTGCACCTCATTGCTCCATCTTCTAACTATCTCAGGATTTGTCTGGCATAAAATGAAATATGTTGGTCAGTATATTAACGTAATCACTGACCAACAACCCCTGGTTACGGAAAAAGTCAACACCTGGAGCAAATGAATCCCGCTGACTAGTGCAGCACTAGCAACAACAGGGTTCTTATCAACAATAGCTTGTTTCAGATATCTTTCAATCTGTGCAAGCAGTGTTCCATCAGTGATCCTACAAAGTACACGAATAGCATTTGCCCGGTACATGTCGGTCTTGCTGTTCATGTCCTTCATTAACGAGCTTGTGACGATAATAACCTTCGAACATGAGGCAATAATTGTCAGAACCAAAATACTCACATTACATTCCACCATGACATGGAAAGTATTGCAGAATCAAAATGGCAGCCACAACCTCATCAGCTGAAGGTGAGAGTTCCTTTATCATCAAATAAACCATTCTTCTCAATCCTGTTTCCTTGGACTGGAACAGTTTGGTGACAGCAAAGAATACTTCGGTAGCTTCAACCTATATCAAAACCCATAATAAATCTTAGGTTGCTAGATAAAATCATTTAGACTTCAACAAAAATTCAGGTAACCCAATGTAAATATCCCAAGAACAAGGTCTAAACCTTCGTGAATGTCTCCCCTTGATTTAGTAGGTATAGAAGCTTTGTAATGACCTGATTATGCAAAATAGTTCACGAATATTAACAAATGCGGTTATTTAAAAAAGCAAAACAGAAAAACCTCACAAACTTATGAGCCAAATAAATAACCTGAGAACATCTTCTGGGGTCAAGTTGAGGATCATTAAAGACCCTAGCTTCCTGAAGCACAGACCCCTTCTCGATCCCCATAAACGGAGAGTACTCAGCTGCCAGAACAACAATCAGATCCAACAATGCATATGTTTTACTTCGATTGGCCCATCAAAATTGTAACAAGATCTAACCTAGACTGGATTAATCAATATTCGACTCAATTACAGCAAAATGCAGCCACTACAATGTACGCCCTAATTCAGCCGATCCAGAATTTCGAAACGATTGATCACAACTCATGCTACTATCACTGTTCTAGCAAATCTTCATGAATTCATCCTAAATTGAAATGCGAAAAACGAAGAAGCTGATTCAAGGGATTGGATTGTGTACCGTCATCATCGCGATCATCATCTTTCTTTATCAGAGGCTGCGCCATTGTTGAATGCGGATCCGCAACTCTCTCTCTCTCTCCACTGAAGGAAGTTTGTAACAGAAATTACAACAGAAGAATAGAAGCCGGATCTCTTGGCTCTGTAAATTACATCAAAATGAAGATTTTCTTTTTTCTTTTTGGGGGATTTTTTTTTTTTGGGGGGGGGGGGGGGCCCGCTTCCTTTGGATTTGCACAAGGCCCAAGTTAGGGTTCTATATTGGACTTTGTCAGCCTTCTACCTAAAGTCTACTGCTTGTAGAATATTTACTTGCATATTTTTGACCTCCTTTGGCAACTAATTATCAAAAAAAAAACTATTAAGGTCTTATTCAGCAACAAAGTTTGGAATAATATTTAAAGTTTTCACTGAATCAAGACCATATGCATGGGTGTAAGGCTACTATATCTGGTTTTCTCCAGATCCTGCAAAGGTGGGACCCACTTTGATAGTAGTTGTTATTGTGCTAAATCAAGACAATAACAATTAAAAAGTAGTGTTTGGTAAACTAGGGTCCAAGCAAGTGTTTTAAGTGACATTTGGCATTTTAAGTGGAGTTTTTGAAATGTAAAACAAACTATTCATATCTTTTTATGTCAATTTACAATGATCAGTTAGTCAACAGCTTAAATTACCAGCAAAGTTTCTTCAATTTCTTAGTTACATAACAATACGCTAATGAATTGTATTATAAATAGTTATGTACTAATCAAAGGGTTAATTTTACCGCACATGACCTAAGTTAAATGTGTTGTTGTCTTGAGGAGAGTATCAGTGTAGTGCTGTGACATCCTACTACACAGACGTATAACACTTTAGTTAAGAAGAAATTTCCATTTCTCTCAGGCATATGCATGTCATCCTTTTTCTCTCCTCCTAATTTTGGTGCCCTTTCCCCCTTTTTTGGCCTACTCTTGATGCTTAGAAATCATCAAAGCTTGCCCGTCCACTATGGATAGCCTCGGTACGTAATACGAAGGATGTAGATGTCTTTCATTGATAATGTAGAAATTTGATGGAGAGATTTTGAATAGGCTTTGATTGTTGCAGATGAATAAAATCTAAATTTATTATGTTTTAAAATAATCGGGCATTACAAAGGATAGTAATCATAGATGATTGAATATAAACATAAATTTGCACATCTCCGTTGACAAAATATACAGTGCATATAAGAGAAATTACCCTTATTATTATTATTACTTGGATATAGAATGCTATGAGCATCTATGACTTAGACAAACAAGTGAAACTCTCACTATCAGTGGTAATTTAGCAAGCTACTAATTCCCCCCCCCCCCCCCTCTCTCTTATTTTCTTTTTTTAAAGTCTCCCCCCTAACTGTTAGTTTGAAGATATAACTTTATTGTTGTTGAACTAAACTAAAGTTATTTTTGTTGGATAGAACTGAATTAAATTAAAATTATTCTAAAGAGACGGTAAGATGAAGAAGTTAGCGCCATATTGTGTAAAACTCCATGCAAAATAACATTAAGAGCATGTTCGTCATAGTTTCAAAATACACTGAGACTATAATTTATCTCACTCTAAATTCTTGTAGAAAAATCCTAAGGCACACTATATCTTCTAAAGAAATTGCATCGATCTCCGTGTTATTGGTTGCAACCATCAACATCTTCTTGTAATAATACATGCAGAGTAGAAATATCCCTTGATGGTTACAACTTATGATCCAAATTTCTCGACGATTTATGAGGAGAGACTTGCATCGACCTAACAAAAATAGTCTCTTGCCCAACTTGGCTTGTTTATTCAACTCAAATCTTCAAAATTCAGTTAGCAATGTCGTTTAAAGGTAGCCTCGTCCTGGACTCCTCTTAGGCATGCTGCTACTTGATTCAGTGTCTGAGCTAGAATATCCTGTGCTATCATGTCCGGTTTTCCTAAACTTGCCTGCGTCAATGTCATCATAGTCGGAACTACCACCACCACTCAGTGCTCCGGGCTTCGGTCGTTCGTGCAATGCGTCTAATGACATGTCACCTTCCAACGCTCGTACGATCTGTTTGTCAACACCATTTTTCAGTGATAGTCAATGAAAAAAAATATATATAATTAAGTAAGTGCCTACATCTGGATCTAATCAAATCCCATGAATATATGCTATGTTGATTAGTATTCTCGAATGAAACAATTAGACGAGTTGAATTTCTGTTGGGCGTTAATTTGTCGTATTTTACATGCCTCTATCGCCTAATTTTAGCTCGTATAATAACGTAATTTTCAGAATTTTTGCTTGTTTTATAGGTAATAAATTCAACCGAGCAAGTGCCGCGAAAAAGAGCAAAAAGAGGAACAAAAAAAAAAGAAAAAAAAGGCAAGAAGAACGACGGACCTCGGGGGGTCGACAGCACCAGACGTCACCCACCCCTGCAATCACAGACAGAGGCTGGTGATGGCTGCCTGTCGCCTAGCCGACAGGCCATCGGCCAGGCAATGGCAGGAGTATTTGTTGGGTGTTAATTTGTCATATTTTACATACCTCTATCGCCTAATTTTAACTCGTATAATAACGTAATTTTAGGATTTTTATTTATTTTGATTACTTTTGTAGGTAATAAATTCAACTAAGCAAGTGTCACGAAAAAGAGCAAAAGGGGGGAAAAAGGAAAAAAGGCAAGAAGAACGACGGACGTCGGGGGCCAACAGCGCCAGCGGTCGCCCATCCCTGAAGTCACGGGAAGGGGCTGGCGACGGCTGTTGCCCCCCGGCCTGCATTCCTCTTTCTCTGCGTGTGCGCGATTCCTATTTAAGGCTTAGCTTCAGAACTTTTTGGGGGCTCTCTGGCGATTTTTAGAGTAGTTTTAGGTTAGGTTCTAGCCAATAAAAAATCTCAATAGGAAGATTAGATTAGGGGGTGAGATTGGATATGATTGTAGATTCAAGCTATGGATTTCATCCTCATTCAATCAATCCTAAGTTTTCTCTTCTCTTTCTCTCTCTATTTCGTATCTTGTTCTTGTTTTGATTTTGTTAGTTTAATTCTTGCATTTGGTTTGTTTAGTTTAAATGCTCAGTTTTTATTGTTAATTCATGTTTAGTTAGATTGATTAGATTAGATTACTTTCTTTCTCTCTCTTCCCTGGTTCATTTTTATGTGTTTGCTTGTTAGTTTAGTTGCAGATAGGTTTACTTATGTTTTGTGCTAATTAATATATAGCTAGGTTGTGCTGACTTGGATTGTGATTAGCCTTTTGATGGCTAATTAGTCTTGATTCAGGCCTAACCACACCCAATTCTTGCTTTGAACTTAGAGTTTTCCCTCACGCCCACGAAGTGTTCGATGAAAGGCTTGAGAGAGCTTTCATCTATATTTTTGGGTGATTGACTTATGCTGAATTCGGGAAATGAAAATAGTCCTAATCCTAGCTAGGTCTAAGAGTTATTAATTTTGTGATCTAATTGAGCTAACCCCATGAAAATAAGTGGTTAGATTATTTAGATTAGCTCATGACCCTTGAGAGATTGGTTGGGTGGTCTTCAATGGTGCAACCGACCATCTCTTATTTTTAGTAGAAGTTGGCTAGATTAGGACTCACCTCAATTACTTGGTTCGTCAATTAGTCCGATTACAATTACAAGCCTCTTTTTTGTTTGTTTGTTAGCTTAGTTTAGTTTATCTTTCTTTCCCTTTTACTTGGTCTAGATTGAACACTTAAGCTAATCCCGGTACTTGAAATTCAACTATTTATGGACGATACCTCGAGTACTCGATGATGAACCTTTAAGGTTATAAATATTAAAACTCGAATTCTTCCTATCAATTTCTAAGACCAACCTTTATCCCCCTAATTTTCAATGAACTAGTTTTTCAAAATCACACTTAAGATGGTTACGTTGTGAACAAGTTTAAAAGTAAGTTGCATCGATTTGCATCAATAAACATCATTTGTTTTTAATGGTTTATTTAGATTTTGTCCTCAAAGACCCTTTTTCAGCAAAACTTGATCTTTTAGTGTCACGTCTGCTTATGTATTTAGAGTGATTATTTTTATTTTTATTTCATTGTTTGTGCAAATGAGGTGCGAATATCAATATAAGTAGAATTTAAACTTAGATCTCTAATAACAATTTACAAAGACTTTATCATTTGAGCTAATTGACACAAAAAATAATAACTTACCAGACTCATTTTTGGCCGCCTTTTTCCAGAATGCCTAGTGGCTGCACCAGCACATGCAATCAAGCGTTTCATCTCTTGGGCATCAAATTTACCGCCCAAGCGCGGATCCGCCAGCCCTTCGAAAACTCCTTCCTCTATAGCCCGTGGAATAAGAGGCCTTGCCTATAATTGAGTGAGATAGATATAACTTAATTATCAGAAATTAAGTTAATAAACAATAGGATATGCATTAATATTTAATACTACAAAAATTATCAATTTGAAAGTATTCTTCAATTATAAGGATCATGATAATCATATCAACAACCTATATGAGTATGAATTAGGGAAAACTAACCCAGTCTACTAAGCTTTCTTCTTCATCGCTCGTATTATCAATTGGGCGTTTTCCCGTCACTAATTCCAGGAGCATGACACCAAAAGAGAAAACATCGGATTTCTCAGTCAATTTCCCACTTGCTGCGTATTCTGGTGCCAAGTACCTACAAACCAAGAAAAATCTAACTAAGCACCCAAGATAAAGTGTTTAATTTAGGGTTTTCATCACGAATATGAAAATTTTAAACTTCTAACTATAATATCTACCGTCTTCAAGATAACAACTATAGACATTTAAAATGGGAATGCATGAGTAATGACATATCATCACATCATGAGTAACGAGTTGATGTGGAAATGTATGTATAACAATTAAATGACAACTAACTTAACAATGTTAGACTTTGATGTGGAAATAAAATACGTTGGTTATTTTATATATATATATATATATATATATATATATATATATATATATATATATATATATATATATATATATATATATATATATATATATATATATATATATACACACACACGTACATACATACATACATACATGCATGCACACACATATATATGGATTGAAAAGTTGAAGCCATTTTGTGATTCTTACCCAAATGTACCCATAATGCGAGTTGACACATGCGTGAAGTCGTCATTAGATAGCTTAGCCAACCCGAAATCAGCCACCTTAATGAAACAGGCAAAGCCATTACTTAGCTATGAACTTAAGAGCTCTAATTACGGCAAATTAAAAAAAAAAGAAAAAACAAGGGAAAGGTGCATGTGCCAACCTTGGCCTCAAAACTGTCATCAAGCAAGATGTTTGCCCCTTTAATATCCCTGTGAATGATGCGTGGGTGGCCTACAAGCATCAAGCATTGCATATTTGCATTAGCATCTTCAACATAATATGTTTGCAAACAGGAAGATAGAAGGGTTATTTAGTTATATATGGGCCTCACAATCTTCATGGAGATAAGCCAATCCCCTAGCAGCTCCAAGTGCGATCTTCATCCTTGCAGGGAAATCCATGACCGGTCGATCTTTACCTGTCAAATCAAAATCAATGTGGGGTTGTTAAGATTCGAACTTGAAACCTCTCATTCAAAAGGGCTCTAAATAAGTGACGGATCTAGACATATAAACTAGGGGTGTCCATCTATTAAACTACTCATTTTAGGAGTGTACATATATATATATTAATGTAACTCCTTTCAAAATATAAATTATTGGAATTTTTTGGCTAGGGGTGCCCCTGGATACCCCACAGCTCTACATAAATCCGCCTATAACTCTAATACCACATTCAAGAACCATCCCAATAAAAGTTTAAGTTGATGGTTATGACGGCCCAAACTATGTATTATACTCTAACAATGACAAACCAGTCATAGCTAAGCCTACAATGCAAAGAGTAAAAAGGGCATACGTACCGTGAAGATGATACTCAAGGGTCTTGTTGGGAATGAACTCATAGACAAGCATCCTTTGGCCCCCAGCAATGCAATACCCAACAAGGGACACAAGGTGGCGATGATGCACCCTACTAATGATCTCCACTTCAGCTTGGAACTCCCTCTCCCCTTGCCCACTCCCAGCCTTGAGGCTCTTTACGGCAATCTCCTTCCCAGTAGGCAACAACCCCTTATGCACGAACCCGAACCCGCCTTGACCAATCAAGTTGGATTGGGAGAACCCATTGGTGGCCGCCGACAGCTCGTCATAGGTGAAGGTGCTCTTGTTGAACCCAATGGACGGGGGCGGTGGTGGAGGTAAAACAGGGCCGGCTGGGCCCGAGGAGTATTGGCCCGCGCCCATGTCGGAAGTCATCATGTTGGGCGGGGGAGGCGGAGGCATTACTGGGCCCCGGTGTTGGGTTGAGTAGTTGCCCGTCTTCATGTCCTGCTGGTGTTGGTGCGGGTGCTGGTGCTGGTGTGGGTTCCCGGGACCGTGGCCGGGGCCTGGGCCAGGGCCTGGGCTCGCACGCCATGGTCCGTTATTTTGAACATTGTTGTTGTAATATTGCTGTTGAGCTGCGCCTGAATGGGAATTGCAAAAATGATATGTTCACATAATGGTTTCTCTACATTAATTGGTTCAAAATTCAAATTTATCTAGGCTACAATATTTGAAAACTCCAAAACCATGATCTTTTTTAAAAAAAAAATTTCAAATGCACATTTTAAATTATAAACATATCTTTTAAGTTTCAAATAAAATGTGATAAAAATCAAACATAATATTTCATAACGGTACTACTATTGTCATACCAAAACTATTATTAATCCTATTTTCAACCATTAATTATAATGACATATTCTTGAAGACTAAATAGTACATAGCAAGTAATGGCATGATCTCATATCTACAATAACCTACTAGATAAGATATATTTAATGCACATTTAAGAGCAGAGAGTATCACGATCTAGATATCTGTAACATGACGTACAACTATATTAAAACTTTTAAAAATATCCGAATTAAATAAGTACGATTTTAGATAAAATTGATTACTTGCTTATTTTATACTATCATCAAACAGACACATAAATAGATGATAAAATATTGTGATTTATGTAAGAACTAAACAATAAGAACAATGCAAAAGTTGCAACCAAAAGAAAATCAAAGAAAACAAAAACACAACACGCACGTACACCTTGCATGTAAAAAAGTGGAAGTTTCAAACTCTAGGGCAGAACAGAAAGTTCCATGCATGCACGTAAACTGATTGAATTCACCATGTTAAGAGTAAATATATTCACCATGTTAAGAGTAAATATATTAATTCATAGGAGAACAATTTACCCTTTTGATCGTCTGGAAAATATTTCATTGACGCAACAATCTGTTCTTTCTTTTTCCTCCTCTTCTTGCAACAATAAACCACGAGGACAATTAACAGCATGAACAACATCCCAGCGCCCACCAAACAACCAGCGAGTAAACCGGCGTTCACAGCCGAAGAAGACTTTGATGCCGAAGATTTGCCGTCGCTTAGTGCCGGACGCGGCGGTGAGAACATTGGCCTACCGGACCCTTTTGGTGGCGGCGGCGACGGTAGTGGCGGAGGTGGCGGATGGGACGTATTATTATTGTGCTGCGATGGAGGCGACGGTAACGTAGAATTATTGTTGTTATTGTTAGACGTATTGTTGTTATTGTTCGACGTATTGTTACCTTCATTGCCAGAATTTGAGGGAGAATTGTTGTTATTGTTAGACGTTCCGGACTGAGCCGGTGAATTAGTGTCCGAATTCGAACTTGAATTATTGTTGTTTGAGTTTGAGCTGGGATTTGGATTACTGTTCGAGTTTGAGTTAGACTGATCATTTGAATTCCCGCTTGGATTTTGATTACCATTTGAATTCGAATTATTGTCCGGGTTGGGATTCGGATTGTTATTCGAGTTCGAGTTAGACTGACCATTTGAATCCGGATTATTGTTCCCGTTGGAGTTTGCATCGCCATTTGAGTCGGGATTTGCACTGCCATTGGAGTTGCTGGGATCCAAAGTGCCATTTGAGTCGGAATTTGCGGAATCATCGTTCTCGTTCGAATTCGAATTACCGCCTTGATCAGAATTCATGTCATAGTTCTCGTTCGAACTCAAATTACCGCCTTGATCAGAATTCATGTCATCATCCGCATTTGCGTTATCATTTGGGTACGCCTGGGACATTTTTAATGATAGCGAAAATTTCGACTTCTTCGACACCGCCATGGCTATCCTTCCCTGTCTCATTCTCTCGCTCTTACTGATTCGTCTCTTTAGTGGGGCTTGTCTTCTCATGATGTTCTACGATGTTATATCTCAAATCAGCCTCTCAGTTCATTAGCGACCATCTCACGTCTCCTCCAATTGACGGTCGATCGGGCCCTTGAAATAAAACCAAATTTAATTAGTCATAATAATACAACAACAACAACAACTTCTAGTGTGGGTCCCGTTTTTACGGGGTTTGGAGAGATCTAGATGTAGACAATCTTACCTCTATCAGCATTTCTGCCCATAGTTAGTCATAATAATATCAATCATTAATTAATTAATCATGCATCAATAAAAGTGAAACCAAGGGGGGTGGATGGATTAATTACGTTGCGTAAGAGTGATCGAGAAGGATCTTTTTTTCTCAGTGGAGTGACTAAAGTTCCATTAAGTATTATGGTGGTGAGAGAATGCAAACATGAGAGAGAGAGAGAGAGAGAGAGAGAGAGGTGTGGGAGAAGGGCAGACGAATTCTTGATCCGAACGGGAGTGAAAAGAGTTGTTGATGCTAACAAGACTCTAACAAAGAAACGGGCAACGCTCTCTCTGTCTCCAGTCACTTCCTAAATAATAGGACATTATTGCCAAATTGTCTCCTCTTAGTTCTTAGTAACTTACTATTTTAGTGGTCTATACTTTAAGTACGTAGTGGTAGTGGCAAGTCTAGAGACATGATTTACTGTACTGATGTGTTTTTTTTGAACTTTTTAGATTCTTGTACATATTAACTTATTTTTATAAATGTTCCTTCTGAAAATTTTTAAACATTTCATAAATTTTTATTAAAGTGTTATATTCTCATACTGTGGTTATTGTCTTACCGGGTGTCGAGGATACCCGACTCTAAAGGATGATCAATTCGCCCCTGGCTCTAAGTTGACATGTTTTTATTAGGGTTGCAAGATGTGATCATCATAGTTTAAGTAGTTTCGGACTCATAATTTCTGACAATGACTATATAAAACTAATTTCTTAAGATCATTTGAATTCGATAATTAGATAGCTATCTAGTTGTCTAATTCAAATGATCTTAAATAATTTGATTTAAAATATAAAATGTAATAGAACAATTCTGATATTTGACTTCGAATTAACTCGGATTCAAAATAACTAATTTTAGCTAGCATGTCACTAGTTTTTTTTTTTTTTTTTTTTAGTGTCATGTTTCACAAGACAATCTTATCACAAAAAATAATTGAAGTTATTAAACGAATTGAGAATGACACACACAACTTGAGCAAAAAATCTCACCAAGATTATATGATACATTGACACTGGTTCAACTTGGACCAACATTTGAACGGATTGTTTGTAAGTTCACAACGACAATATGTGACCAATGTCAAAGAAAATCTCGAAATGGAGTGCAGCAACCATATTTTATATTTTCTAAATACATTTCATAAAAATTATATAAAATATTATACTTAATTAAATTCTTAGACAATTTTTAAAATTTTAAAGTTTGAAATCAATAATATCCTGTGAAAATATTTGTGATCAAAGCTAAATTTTCCTGTGGAACAAAGAATATAATGCAATGAATGTAATATCTCGATCATCCTTGAAATGAAGAGTGTAATTTAATTGATAGGTATAAACTAGTGAACCTTAATTAATATTGGCACATAGAAAACAATTTGATCACTTCTCCATGTAAAAATGCAATGTGCATTCTATTTTGTTTGTTTTAGTTTGTTTATCAAACTAAATACGCTACCCAAATCGATCTGTTTGTTCTCCTTCCTAAATAATTGTGTGTCGATGTTAGATCGTGAGAATATATATTGTATGAAGTTTTACAGCCACGTTAATTTTATTGACTTTGTATTGATGCGATTAACTGAGATAAATTGTATTTGTAAATTCAAGCCTCCCTCCAGGTCATAACAATAAACAATCCAATGCGATTACCTTGAGCTAATACTAAGACAATCTAATGTCAAAGTTGTTAAGGGATATTTGTTGCACAGTCCATTGTTATTACCTTGAGCTAATACAACAACAACAAATACTTTCATCAAGACAATGAGCCAATAGCAGGTCTCTTGTGCAATCGATCTCACATATTTAGTTTTGCGAAACCGCTAGCTGTAACATCCAAGCACCTTGACAAGAGTTTCTCTTTTTTTTCTATTCTTTTTGGCGCGGAGATGTTCTACATGTAGCAACCCACAATTTAAACAAAAATGTTGTATTCGATGTGGATAGATGATACATTGATCTCTTCTAATATTTGTTTTTTCCTTTGTCTTAGCCAGATTCTGACAACGTATTCTTATGAGAAGAGACGTCTAACATGTTCCATTATATTTTTGTTTACCTTTGTTTAAAAAAAATGGCAGGTAAAAAAAAATGGCAGGCATCTAACAACCAATACGACTTTTTGGGGGGGGGGGGGGTTGCTACACATGAGCGGCTGATGACAAACACAAATCGTTTTAGGTGTGGTCTGACTTCCTCTCTTTGTTGTACGCACAGACTGTTCTGACCATGAAGAAACAAGTGCCCATTTGCTCAGGAACTGCCCACAGGCTTGCGAAATATGGACTAAGCTCATAGGCCATAGCCCATGGTAACCAAGCAAGATTCTTGCTCCTCTGCTTCATGTTTGGTTGAAGTTCAATCTGGATCCAAGGTTGGGGTTGGACGAGAATTGGCCAACGTTGTTTGCTACAACAGTTTGGTGGTTGTGGAAGCAGAGAAATACGATACGTTGTGCTGTGTGACAACTTGAATTTTCGCTCGTTTAATCCTGTGATGTTCATCAAGGGGTACTATTGTGAAATTATACAAGCATTTGAGGCCTCGTTTCGTGAAGGACTGCAAGTCTGCAACCAAAGATTGTGCGGCAGTTTTTCTTCCCCATATTTTCAGTACTCTAAATAGCAAGAATATAGTACTAAATTGATGAGATGCCCCAAATCCACCAAATTTCACCTTCAAATCCCAAGTTCGATTTTTGAATTCAGAAGTTTACCAAATTCGGTTCCCATTTAACCATTTAGCGTAATTATTAGACAAATTTTGATAGAACCACTAAATTAAATAAAGTAATTTATAAAGAACATGATTATAAATTAGAATTAGGGCTGTGCGAATTTGAAATAAAAAAGAAAAGAGAGGGAAATTAGAGCTGGGTGACCTGAAATTTAAAAACAAAAAAAAAAAGACAAGAGAAAAGGCAGAGTAGTGTTGCAAACCCACGAGCCAATCCTGTGACCAACATGACATAATTGAAGAACCTTACTAATGGGCTAAACAACAACTAGTGATACACATGACTGGCTTCTGATAGGTAACTTATTTTCATTGAAAAATCTGGGGTGTCAATTGACATCCCTTGCACCAACATGGCTCCGCCTCTAAACCCTATCTCTTCTGATGCAGGACGAGTGCTTAGTTGCCCCTTATGCAATTGGATCAAGGGCTTCGCTCGCAACCTTGGGAGTTGTTCGTTTGTCAAGAACGAGCTTATGGCTCTCTTGTGTCGCTTGGAACACGAGATTAAGTCCTTGATCATCTGTATCATCCTTATTGTCTCATTTATGAGAAAATTCAGTTCCTTCTTTTTAATCCAAATTGGAACATGCTAGTGGAGCATTGCTGTCGATCGGGAGACGAATTGAGTTGCGCACGAACTTGCTAATATAGGAGTCGATCAACCAACTCCCTTCTCTTACAATCTTGGAATCCCTCCCCCCTAGTGTTGTTATTTCTTATCTTTTGGAAGACCTTTGTGTTGTTGTTTGGTCATGGTTTGTACGTGAGCCTTAATAATATTTAGGGCCATTGACCTCTTGTTTGTTACCCAAAAACAAACAATAGTTATTTATTTTAGCAAGAAGACGTATAAAAACTTTCAAATATCTCGTGTATAATAAGGAGTTAAAAGTTAGCCATGTTTGGCAATCGGCTGTTAGCTGTTAGCTATTTCTGTTGGCTATTTGATGTTAACTGTTTGAATTGGCTGTTGACATTAGCTGTTTGAATCAGTTGTTTCTAGAAAAATGTTTGGTAAAATTAGCTATTTCTGAAAAGGTTGTTTGTTAAAATTTCATTTATGCCCTTCCTCTATGTTACTTTGTAGTTGAACATAATTTTTTATTTATTGACCATTTTATTTTCTTTTCAAAAATAATTAAATTTATCTCATATGTAAAAATTAATTCAATGCTTGGAACCTTATTTTCATATTAATTCTACATATTTTGTATTTATTATTTATCTTACTTTTTTTCAATTTCTATGTATTCATATGATACCTATGTCTTACAACCTTATTTGATTATTCCTTTAAGGAATTTTTTTGTTGCGAATCAAAATCTAGATGATTTTTTTATCTTTTTCTTTGTCTTTTCAAGATCTTTTTCTCTGTATTTTACAAATTAAAATTTGTTTAAATTTCAAATGATTTGATCTTCATTAAATTATATTCAAATAAACGTAATATCAAATGTCACTACTAACTTGAAATTAATCTAAAAAGTCACTCATCTTAGCTACTCATGGTATGTCTTGTAATTTTAAATGACCAAAATTAGGATTTTTGATTTTACTAATGGCATGTTTTGTATTTTATAAACCGTTGGATATTTTTGTCATTTACACAAATAGCCATTTGCAAAAAGCTACTCATATTTGCTTTTTAAAAATTGACTTTTTCGGATAAAATGGCTACTACAAAAAACTATTTACCAAACATCAAATTCGCTTTTTTAACCACGTCAAAACAGCCAAAAGACTACAAAAAGTCATTTTATATCAAAAAGCTAATGAAAAAGCTAACAATCAAATAATCCCAATGTATGCTGAATAGTTGTGTGTTATGATTATTACTTTTTTTGAACTATATGTGTATGATCAAAATAAAATAATTATATCTTTTAACTAGGGTGAGCGGAATTGGATACCTGATTGAATTTTCACGAATCAGTGCTGAAATTTGGAGTAACTGTATGCCAGTGCAAGGCAGACCACGCGGTGCCAGACTGCCAGTATCGGGAGGCCAGAAAATAGGAATTATTGAGATGGGTACCACTACAGCTTTCTGCGTCTAGAAAGGCCTACGTCTTTCTGGAAGGCCTTGATCAGGACCAGCACATTCTCTCTCTTCTCGTGGCGCATCCCACTTTCTCTCTCTAGATCGGCCGAAGCCGAAGATGCCGTCGCGTCGGAGAACACTCTTGAAGGTCATAATTCTCGGAGACAGTGGGTTTGTACTCTTGCGCTTTCTCTGTTACTTGCTTGTTCGATTTCTAGGGTTTTACGTCCGATTCAATTGATTCTATTTAGCGTCTCATTCAATTTACTCTGATTATGAGTTATGCTGCATGTTCCGCTTTTAATTGGTTCTTGGCGGGCTTATTTTTGGGCATAATTTGTATGCTAATACATAGCTCTACCTTTATTATGTTCGCTAACTTTAGGAAAATGTGCTGCTCAAAGTGACAATTGACTGCATTTGCTTAAAATTTAGTAATTTGTTGATTGATGATGATTGAATGGTGGTTGTGTAACAATCTTCATTTTGTGTTGATGGATTGCTCTGATGGATTGCTAGTCAAGTCATGCTAAGGTGGAGGAGGTATTAAAGAAGACTTAAGTTGATGGTATCACAATTTTCATTGTGTGTTGATTGATGACTAATGTGCACAGTTTTGGGAGATTTTTGCCCTCTTCTGTTTGTTGTGCTGATGTCGTTGGTAATTTAAGTGAGCGAGGTTTCTCAAGATGATTGTGCGCTTGGTTTTGGGAGACTAACGAAGTGTCTGTTCAACTTATGTTTTAAAGTTTTCACTTGATTATCGGACTAATAGTCTAAGTAGTACCTAGCAATGCCATAATCCATTATACGTAGACAGCGTTAGCGATAAAAATGATGGAATGATAACTAGCGACATTATTTCGAAGTAATATGTACTGGCTGTTGCAACCAAGAGATTTGACACCCTGTTATGTATTAGGATGTCGCAATATGGCCAGTGCAAATTGCAATGCATAGCACCAGATGCGTGGTTTGTACTTTGTATCCCCTTCCCTCTCTTCTTTTTTACATGCAGCAACTCATTTGAGATGCTTTCTATTTGAATTGCAGAGTAGGGAAGACCTCCTTGATGAACCAGTATCCTTGTGACTTGCTAATGAATCAGAGCAGTCAATTTAGCTTTTGTGTCATCTTGGAGCAGGAAGTCTGAACTATAATTTATGTTTTGGTGCTTGTTAAACTGTCTCCTTTTGAATTGTTTACCTTAATCCTGTTTGATTAGATATGTAAATAAAAAGTTTACCAGTCAATACAAGGCCACAATTGGTGCAGATTTTTTGACCAAGGAATTGCAGTTTGAAGATCGGCTTTTCACTTTGCAGGTTCACATGTGCATAACTGTCTTGATGAAGGAATTGAACTTGAAGTTTTGGCATGTCTAGTTCAATGGGCTTTACCGTGTAAATTCATATACTTTTGGAAATGCATTTGCGGCTTTGACAAGTGGATCTAAAGTGGATGCCACTAAAAATTGATTAGTACTTATCAAATTGGGGGAAGTCAGAAAATCAGACACCCTCACAGAAAATTTCTGGATCTGCTGCTGCTATGGACCATATAATGATTGTCTGCTGAATACACGATTGCTCCAGTGTCCTTCAATCACCTTTTTTCGTTTCGAATGGGGTGTGTTAGAGTTTTTGCTAGGTAGATTCCATGCTTTTTCTGGAGAAGACAAGACTTCTTGAAAGAAAAGAGGAGAGGGGGAATCGGGAAGGGGGATAAAGGGTATGCAAGTAAGCTCCTTATGCATATATGGCAGCTTTTGCTACTTTGCTTCTCACTTTCTTAGTTTCTTATGGGAAGATTACTGCTCATATGGAACAAAAAGGGTGATGGTCATTCATTGTAAAATGAGTATGCAGTATCTGTTTCCATCTTTGAGCTCTTTCTTTTTTTCTACTTGGTGTGGTAGTCTTCTTTTGCCGTAAACAGTTCTTTCGTGATGGGATTGCACCGCATTTAGGTGCTTATTTTTGCTTGTGATTCTAGTTTGATAACTGAGAGCCTGTACAATTATTTCGCCCATCATATGGCCTGAAGCTATTTCCTCTTGGCAGATATGGGATACTGCTGGCCAGGAAAGGTTTCAGAGTTTAGGTGTTGCTTTCTATCGTGGTGCAGATTGTTGTGTTCTTGTATATGATGTTAATTCTATGAAGTCGTTTGACAATCTAAACAACTGGAGGGAAGAATTTCTCATACAGGTGAGCGCCCCCTCCTTTTTATTTGGATATAAGCTTGCTGATTCTTTTCTTTTTGTTTTTGGTGCAATTGATGAAAGTTGCAAGTCAGAGTAGGAGCTTTTAGCTCGTGAATGCTAATGAAGGAGTAACTATACATTTAGCTTCCCATGTTAAATATGTAAGATACATATACATTATCAGTGGGAGTTTGGCATTCGGGATATTTTTATTGGACACCTAGTACGGACACTGTGTCCCTGTATGCATAGCTAGAGCAAGTAGGCGATCTTCTCAATGTTCGTGGATCAATGCTGTTTGCAGCCAATGAGGCCTTGGCTTGAAGTGCAGGGTTATGGCCAAGATTGACAAAAGTTCTTGTTGAGTGCAAGTTCTCCTGTGCTTACTGCGCTTCATGTGTGCTATAACATTTTACTGCTTTATGTGCTCGTTTAGTATGATGATTGAAGTGAAATCATGTTACTTAGTGTCTGCTGTATCTTTCTATTTTACTTGCTTCTCTTGCATCTGTCATTCCTCATGAGGAAACCACATTTACTGTATGTGGATTACTTGAAAGGGGGGCTTGAATGCATCAAAGGCAAAATGGGAAATTACCTTCCTGTTCTCTCGCAGGCTAGTCCATCCGACCCAGAAAACTTTCCATTTGTTGTCATCGGAAATAAAATTGATGTTGATGGAGGAAACAGTAGAGTGGTAAGTTTTCTGATGTATCAGTTTGGTTTTCTTACCATGCTAATGCAATGTACGCCTATTTAACATCATTTTCTCTGCTATAGGTTTCTGAGAAAAAGGCTCGGGCTTGGTGTGCGTCAAAGGGGAATATTCCTTACTTTGAGACCTCGGCAAAAGAGGGCACCAATGTGGAGGAAGCTTTCCAATGCATAGCAAAAAATGCCTTGAAGAGTGGAGTAGAAGAAGAAATGTAAGTTATCTGTGTAGTATAGGGCACAAAAGCATCATTCCTTGTAGTTATAGCTATAAGCCTAATCTATAATGGGCACGGACACCACATAGATCCTGACATTCAATTCATGCTGAAGCTGATTACCCTGCTGAAAGAAACTCTTCTCCTGTGATTGTTAGTTCTTATCCAACGTAATTCTCGCTATGTTTTCTTGCTTTTGCGTAAAACATTTCTGGGGTAATCTGTGAGTTCCGTGTTACCTTCTACAAGTTAAAATCATCACCTTGATGCTGCACATCCATTGATCATCGTTTCATTCAGTTGATGCATATTTCTATCTTATTGTTAGTTGTTTCTGCTTGTGAAGTTGTTGAACATTTTGTTTGAGCGTGTATGATATCTTTCTGCATTGTTTATTTTCATATTCAATATGTTTTCTGCTTTTCACATCACAGTTGCTATTTTCACCAGCTCCTTTTTTATCAAGATCTTAATGCTTTCAATACTTATTTCTGCCATATTGATGTTGAGTTTCCTCTCTCTGATGAAGATACTTGCCGGACACCATTGATGTCGCTGCTAGCAATCAGCAGAGCTCGACTGGATGCGGGTGTTAAAAGATCTGCACACTGGACAATTTGTTATGGGGCCTTTCTTTGTGTCTTTTTTTCCTTTTTTTGGGGGGGGGGGGTTGAGGAGGAGGAACTGGTAATTAATTAAAATGAAAATTTCCCAAGTTTTGCAAATAATTTAGTCTCTGTAAGTCTGTATTTCCTTTTCTTTCTACTGCATGTATCGTTAGCGTACTAGTGTGTGCTTAGAAGTGTTTGGTTGTTGCAAGTACAGAAATAAGCATTCCATATTAATTTCATTCATTTTCAAGACATCCCCATTGTTTGTTGTTGATAAATATGGGTACAGCTTACAGGCAAGGAACTCTTTGGGTCTATTTTCCATTTTTCAGTGGCCAGATGTAACATATGTACTCGTCCAATTTTTTTCGGAGTTGACGTATTTCATTGGAGCATTCCCAGCTTAAGTTTCAACTTTTGGAACTCAGATCTGCTATATTATCAAAAGTTTTACATTTTTGGAGCTCGTATTCCATCACCTTTTTAACCAATGAAACTTCAACTTAAATTATATAATAAAATATTTTATATGGACACACTTTACAATATAAGTTTTTGCAACTATTTAAATAATATTTTTTTATTAGGGAAAAAAGAAAAAATAAATTAACAATTAGAAAAGGACAAAAAATGAAGGAATGAGGGGGAAACGGGCCGGCGTGTTGGCCTGCGTGCCCCTCCCATTTCCCTCATGCTGACAGAGCTCTCCAAGCACACGTGGGACATGCGGGCCCTACCTATCCCACGCGTTCTCACAACTGGAAAAGCTCTTAGTCATTAGAAGTTTGAAAACAAAAAAAAAAAGAACAAAGCTGATAAGAAAATTAAATATTAGAACGATTTTTGGTATGATTTTAGAGGGGCAAAAATCTTACTTTTTGGATTAATGTCGTCCCTTGTGACCCCCGGGAAGGGAAAAAATGGCTAAATCGACCCATATGGTTAAAAGTTCAATCCATAACGTAACAATGAACATAAGATAAACAAACACATTTTTAGGAGGCAATGACTAATGTACTAGTGTTGTGGATGGCAGTTTTTTATGTGCTTTTAAGAGTACATGCATTTATTGTTCAAATATATATATATTTCATGTGTATATTTATCATATATTAATTTTTTAATATATATATTTACTGATGTGACTATTAAAAGTATGTGCTCATAAAAGTATAATATAGATATTGATTTTGGATAGGTATTTGAAGTTATTTTCATTCGTAACTTCAATGTTTCCTTCTCTCCATTCATCGACACTCTAACTTTTTTATGGATCCCACCTGCGCCCTTGATCCTGACTCATTAAAACATTACCATCGATAGATCATCGTCAACACATTACGTCCGCACAATCACAGCCGCATACATTTGACTATTCATATGGCCATATCCCTAATGCAGAAGTAAAAGGAGAATTTTTCTTTTTTTTAACATAAAAAAGGTCATAATAATAATCTATTTAGAAAACGTACGGCTGAGCGTTTAATTTGCCCTTGATTGGATGATCAATATACATCAGCATTAAACTCGGGAACTGAGCTGGTTTTAGGGTTTTCATGGTGGTAGTGATGATGATGATCATGATAATGATGATGAGAAGGGTGATATATGATGGCATCAACAGCAGATACATCAAATTCCCTGTCAAAATGGCTTGATTTGGACAATCTCTCTCGATCTCCTCCTCCTCCAGATGGGTTTTCACTGAACAATTTTTCTCGTTTGTGAGAATTAGACAACAGTCCATTTATGGCTTCTGGCATTCTCTCATCTCCCATCACTGCTTTCCAGTATTCTTCTTGTCCTCTTTCTTCTACCATCTATTTCTTTGCCAAACTGCGCGCCCACCCCAAAAAAAAAAAAAAAAAATCATTAGCCTTTTTAAAGTAAACTAACTGACAAATAAACAAAAAAAAAAAAAAATGCATTAAAATGAATGCAAAGATTTGCATGAGATCCACTATATATATATATATATATATATATATATATATATATATACAGGGAAAGTCTTCCCATAAAATAGGATCTTCTCTTTTTTATATCATTGATGTGACCGTCTCATATAAAACCTCGTGTTAAATAAGTAAAGTTGGAACTTACCGTGACAAGAAGAAATAAGACACACAAACTCAAGTGAAGCTTCATGACGAGCCCGTCTCTCTCCCTCTCTAGTTGGTTTTGAACAGATCAAAGATTCAGGACCAAACCTCTGCATATATATAAGTACAGAAATATAATAATATCAGAGCAACATGATTTAATTAAAATTTAATTAAAATCTATATCCTCAGTGAGGTATACCAATAGGATAGTAGTAGGTAAGGGGTGACACAAAATTATGCAGTGCATTAGCCAAAAAGAGGTCTCTAGGGAAAGAAAAATTAAAGCAGCAGAGCAACTGAGGGAAATGTCAAAGTGGTAATAATGAATCCAGCTGCTTGGTGGGCATCTGTTTTTGTTTTGGAGTTATGGGGCACATAGTTTTCTTGACTAGAAAATAGTCCATAAATAAAGTATTTTAATATGGGGGGAAAAAAAAAAAAAGAGATGTGAAAAGAGTCTATAATATGTTTAAGATCCTAAAAGATGCTTTAGGACCATTGAGATATGTCCATGGTTTTGTGTACACATTATACACATTTTTGAGTTATTTTGATTTCAAAAGTATAGGTAAGTATTTACAACAAACGATATTTGATTTGAATCCTGCCTTATTATATATAGATACCCTTTACATTTATAAACAAGTACGAGTCTTCACAATTAATCTTAAACAGTATATAACCCTATTTCATTTGTCATTTAAATAAACGAAATAAAAGTAGTGAAAATAAATTATTCACAGTAATTGTGGAAGAAATTCAATTAATTTCCAACTCGTTTTGAAAAAATCAAAACAATTCGGACAATCTTTTTACCTAAAGTTGCACAAATCAAATAAGGTAAGGTCAAAATCAAAAAAGAAACTACCGTATGAATGTAATTTTGATAAATTTTCTTGAATTGCCCGTTAACTAATTTTGATCAAACAACATGTTAGGATTAATATCAAAGTAAC
This sequence comes from Carnegiea gigantea, assembly GCA_029747015.1. Taxonomy (NCBI): domain Eukaryota; kingdom Viridiplantae; phylum Streptophyta; class Magnoliopsida; order Caryophyllales; family Cactaceae; genus Carnegiea; species Carnegiea gigantea. Next base: position 877,201 of record JAKOGI010000012.1, on the reverse strand, counting down.
AGTATAGCGGAAGCAATAGGATGAATTAGAAATTCAGAAATCAAGTGAATAACAGAAAACAGAAATAAGAAGACAAGAGATTTAACGTGGAAAACCCAAATCGGGAAAAAACCACGGACGGCGACAGCACCAGAATAATTCACTATGAGCAGGAAGAATACAACACGATCACAATCACCACAGTGATTTGATCTAAGAGCAGAATTACAACCTCTCTATTGTAATCTCTCACAAAGTACTTCTACCTCTCAATGTATGTATGAGTACTGGAGATCAGGAGTTAATTAGATCCTAGGCTTGACCCCCTTTATATAGGGTCTAAACAGTAGGGGTTTTCCCTTTAAAGTAGAACCCTAGCCGTCAGGAGGAATCCCCCTCGGAGACAGAAACCCTAGCCGCCATCCGAAAGAGGCGGCGAAAAGACACGTGGTACGACCGTGCCACGTGGCACGGTCACCCAGTGCCACATGGCACGGCACCCCCGTGCCAATTTTCTGCCCCTCTCGACTTGGTGCTCCTTCGTTGTGGCACGCCCATGTTCGCGCAGCGTCGTCCCACCGTGTCGGGACTCGAATTTTGGGCCATAAAACCCAACACAACATTTTGCCTACACTTAATTAATTGAAAGAAAGATAAAAGTAATCTCACTAAATACATATTGTAATAAAGATACAGTGTTTGACTGTTAGAAATGATAATTACCAACACATGAAACTCAATCCTAATAATCAAATCTACTGTAGTTAAACAGACACACATACAATTAACTTAGTGTGTGAAATGTGAATAATATTTTTTTATTAAAAAAAAAAAGACAGAAGATATAAGGGGTATGTTCTTTGCCTTTTCACGAGTCAAAAGAAGTGACCCAAGTACCCAACCCAATAAAAATAAATTATTAAATTTGTTGCTTATTACCTAACATTCCATTTAGTTAAAGTCCAAAGTTCGCCTCACTTGAGTTAATACAACAACTTTCAGTATAGGTCTCGCTTTTACAGGATCAGGAGAAATTCATATGTAGGCAACCTTACCTCTACCGATAATCCTGCGTACCTCACTTGGGAGAATCTATATTCTAAATTTCTAATTGGTGCAAAAGTGTTGGGTCAACGATCTTGGGTCCCACACCATTTTCTAAATAATGGGACGTCACTGAAATGGCCAGCCACCACAGGTTATCCCGTTCATCGGATCTATGGATTTATGACTCCTTATTTCGCAAAGTTTCTCCTAAATTTCTTTTAAAATATCGTATGGCCTGAAATTATTTGTTATTGATCCATAACAAAAGTCCTAACTAGTCACTCATATCCCACAAAGCTCCCCCTAAATTCCCCTTCAAATATCGCATGGCTCGAAACTATTGTTACGGATCCATGATAAAAGTTTTGACTAATCACTCATGTCATCTTTATAACTTATTAAACAATTTTTTTTTCTCTTTTTTTTATCTTATAATGCGTGCACATTTAATAACAACTCTAAGAGCATGTGCAACGGAGGCTCAACTCTCAACTCGCAGTGTCAGAAAGGAGCCAAACGGCTCGCATAGCCAGCAACACGCGAGCCGGCGAGCGGCGAGCGGGAAAGACTCGGAGCAGTGAGCTGGCACACGGGCATTTCTCCTTGCTTTTTGGTTTTTTAAATTTAATTTTAATTGACTTTTGCTTTTTTGATTTTGAAAAATAAAGTTGTGTGTTATAAAATGAATCCATATGTATTATTTTATTTGATGAGCCAAAATTGTGATCCTGCATTCTAGAGAGCAAAACTTAAAAGCTAAAAAATTGGGCCATGGAATAATGTGGAAGGGGTAGGTTCCCACTTGTGAGCCAAAATTTTGGCTCATTATGGTATTTACTCTAAAAAAATTTGTTAACTGTAATAGTTATTCATATATGATCACATTAACTTTGTGTAACAGTGAAAAATTTACATTGTACTCCGGATAGTTTAGGACCAAATAATAGTTGCTAGTTTTGGACTAAATGAAAGTCAATGAATAGGGTCGATACTTTAGCTTTTTCAACATGATAGAGATATTGTGACTGTTGGTCGGACCTAATAAGTTTAGATCCAACGGCCACTTATATTGCCTAGGGCAACAACCCCACCCACACCCCAAACTATATAAGGGGTGCTTAGAGGGTTAGTAATACACACTGATATTACGTTTCTCATATTCTCCTAATTCTCTCTCACGGTTGAGCCACCATCCGTCAGGCTCTTAGGTTTAGGACGTGGCACATTAAAGCGACTCTAGTAGCCGCTTGGTATTCTTATATTATCGTGAACTATTACCGACAGTATACTTTCGCATTCAGGTTAGTCTTATTTCTTCCTACAGTGATTTTACCATTTGAATAGAAAACAAAGAAAGAAAACTACACCATATAATATTGCTAAAAATAGAAAGGCTTTATTTTTCTTAATTAATTAAGGTCAAATTACTGCTTTTAAACACAAATCAAAATTCTTTCAACACAAAGTTTCTTTATTTGTTTGACTAAGATTGGCAATAAAATAACCGTTTCTAATGTTATTGGAGATAAAGTCAAAGATTAGTATATAATGATGATTTATGTTTATTTGTCTTCTAATGATAACAATAAATTGTTATACTTTTATGGTCACAATCAAGTTACCATTGCAGACAAAACAAATTTCCCTTAAGTCATATAAATGTCATGGAAAAAAGAAAAAAATTCATCCATGTGTAAATTATCCATACAGAATCCTTGAATTCTACACTTCACTTTCAAATTCTTGAAAAATATTAATCTGTATCATTATTGTACTTGCATAGTGAACCATGACTGGATTTTTTTTTTTTTTGAAGTATAGTAAACTATGATGCTATCGAATTAAAAGTTTGCATCCGGGAAAAAAAAATGAAATTCAAAGTTTTATATATCCATTTAATCTTGGGTACAAATCGAGTAAAATTACAAATGTCTTCACCATTATCTTTTTTTTTTCCACCCCTTGGTATGTAGTGTTTAAAATTCAATACCAATACATCAATAAACATGAGGAAAGGTAGACTTGTAATATTTCACTAACAATTACAAGGTACTAATTTGCATTGCTACATGACCCAACCCCCCCCCCCCCCCCCCCCAAAAAAAACCAAAACCGCGTAAACTTAATCATATAATTAATCAATATATATAGAAAGAAGTGTAAAAACACCTGTATAAAATCTAATAAACTAGATTTCACTTACTATAATTAATCAATTTTATCACGAAACTTTGCTCAATATCAATAAATATAATTTGCGGAAGGGAAAAAAATGCTATTGCTATAATAATTCGATATTGCTAATAAATTTGATGGATGTTGTGAAGGCAACAAAATTGAAGGGCAGAAGAAAAAAACATAAATGAAGGAAGCAGAAATGCTGTGTTTGTATGGGCAGAGGGCAACTCATAGATTTGGTTAAACCTGTGTTTAACCCAAACTTCCCAGGCCTCATTAATTAATTAATTAATCTTTTTCTTACATCTTTGATTTCTAGTCGTTCCCCTTTGGTTTGACAGTCACTATCACCCCTTTCTCCAAATCTGCCTAATGTGCTTATAGAAATGGCATTTTTTTTATTGGAGTTGGTCATTCTATTATATCCTAAATCCCAAAGTCATACTCTCCCTTTTCACCCCCAAAACAAAAAAAAAGAAGAGAGAGAGAGAGAGGACGAGGAGAAGAGTGTAGGAGAGTGGCAATAATAGAGCCGGGAAACGGATCATGTTGGATTGATCCATTTAATAAATAAGTCAATTTTGTGTTGACTTTGAAAATGGCTTAGATTTGCCTAAAATTGAAAAATAACATGTTGTCACACTAAACGGTCAAATTGTGGCGACTTCGAGTCGAAATTACTTCGGTTCGTGTCGTATTATCATGTCGGGTCAGACTTTCCCAACTCTCGACAATATACACTAAAGCTGGAATAGGGCAGTTACCCTGCCCCCAATAAATAAATAAATAAATAAAAGGGTCTTGAGCTCTTTTTCCCTACCCAATATGCTTGGAGTCCAATGAAAAATAAATTAACCCTCCCCCCCCCCCCCCCCCCCCCAAAAAAGAAGCTATACCAATTATATAGACCTTATTCTTCATGAAACCTTCTCTCAAACCAGCATGCAACCTGGCTTATGGTTGTAAAAAAGACTAAAAATTATAGATACAAACATGCAGAATAAGTGGTCTTCTTCAAACATGGCAGGGAGCACAGAAAAGAGAGAGAAACATACTCCTATGTTAACTATGAAGGTTGCTGTAGAAAGTTATAGCATACAAAATAAGGATAACCAGGTCCTGAACCTTCAGAACCACAATCTATTTCTTTTTTCTTTTTTTTTTGGGTTTTTTTTGGGGGGGAGGGGGAGGCGCCCGAAGTATGTGAAAGTATACCCTACCGAGCACATGCTCTATGCTGTTTGGAAACGATCTGCACTCATTGGCAACTGAAGAATTTGTTACGTACCTAAGATCGAAAAGGAGATCATAAAACAAATTAGAAATAAGGCCTAGATCAACCAGGACGAACAAGTAGCAAATCATCAGAACTAACCAGAAAACACACAGACAGAGAAGATGTGTATGTGTGCGCGCGCATGCAAGCACGCGTGCAGTGTGCGTGCGTGACGATGTGATCATGCATGTGTGGACTAACCAGAATGATCGAAAGACATTGCGTAACTAGGATCTCTGTGTGTGTGCGCGTGCGCGCACTAACCAGAATGAACATGCAGCCATTTATAGAGTACCATGAAACAACATTCATCAATTTCCACATTGAAAAGGCCATTACGTGTCACATACCAAATTAAACCAAAGCTCGGAAAACAATTGCTCAACTTGGATTAATCCAATGATAAAATTATACCATCCAAACATGCGCCCTTGTCGGTGGGTTCAACCTTCTAAAACACATTCCTAGGGTCATGTACTGCAACCTAAGGAATCCCCCCAGTAGTAAAAGTTTGCCCTTAGTGTGGTAGAGAAAGTCCTAGGTTGTGAATCGATGCATCTTCACAAAATTGTGTAAAACTGAGATTTTCAAAACATGTTAAAACCTTGGATGAAACTTTAACAAAATGGAATAGCTGCCCAGGGCAGGAGACTTACCGTAGTTTTGGCAAACTGTAGTGAATCTGTAAATAGCTTTGATTAACGAACCATGCTTCTTAGACTTCAGACATCCCATATGCCTAAACAAAAACAATTGTAATGAACAAATAAAAATCTCATGATAGGCAGAGCCAAGATTATGTATTACCATTAGGATATCAAGAGAAACTGTCACAAGATTGCTGAATGAAAAAAAAGGGAAGAGCTGAACAGGCAAATAGCACATCTTGAAAGTGATAAATAATCCTTTGTGAGAAACTCATAAAGTTACTAAGAAACATCCACTGAAGAAATTTCCCAGAATTAGGTTTTCGGAGGCCAAGATGTACAAAGCCTCATCATGCAAATAGGCGATTTTTGAAAGGATTCCCAAGGCAAAGCATTTTTGAAACATGTCCCAAGAGTTAAGGTAGCCAACTAAACATGTTGCTGCTAACAAGTTTCACTGTTTCAGAGAAGCAGCCTATCCATATTTCAGACAGCTGTTTGTTACAAGAAAGAAGTTTAAATTAAACAAAGAAGCCTCAGATGCTCATTTGTGGTCAATTGAAGTAACCTGCAGAACTCAACAGCTGCGTACACATAAAAGTGGGGATCGACCCTTTTTCTTTAACTATTTGGTAAATAGAAGTCCTAACTTGTCACATCAAGCTGAGTACATAGCCGTAGAGATTCGAATGATCTACTTACACCATCTCAGTGTACCGGATTCTCCATGCAGGAAAGCCCAGATGACATCTTGTGGGTCCATAAATTAAGAGAAGGTCAGGCTCAGGACCAGAACAACCTGTGAACAAACGAAAATAGAAATGAAAAAGTGATTCTGTGTCGTGCTGCAAAAATTCTCTAGAAAAGATTATGACATGGATAGCTGACAAACCAATAAGACGCAAAGCTTCATCCAGAAGTGCTTCTGTAAATTTTGGCTTGTCTTGATCTACTCCTTGATATTGTGCAAAAAGCAAATTAGCTGCTTTTTCCACGCCTTGCTTCCCATCAGAAACAGAAGTAAACTCCAAAATCAACTTGGGTTCCACGAGTGCTTCAGCTGTTTCAGCTCCCTGCATCCAATTCACAGATAGCATTAACTTCAAAGTTCAAACCAAAGCAAACCAATGGGCAAATCCCTGGCTAGGACTTAGGGTTTCAACATAAATAGCCTAATGCCTACAATAGAATGGTAGAGATGATGTTTCCTTCAAACCACAAATTTGACAAGCAATGGTTGCCTACCGGTCCACAATACGAAAAAGTATTTAGAATAGCATTAAAATTTGGGGAAAAGAAAATTTACAGTAATTGATGAGCAGAATTACAATTTAAAAGATAAGTGCATATCAATCCTTGAAGAAGTAGCATTTCAGTTCACTGTCAATGCTCCTGAAGATTTATTACCTTCCATGGTCTTGCATTACACTTTGCCAAAATTATCTCCTTTGATTCCTTCAGCACTCCTAAACAACCAAACTCTTAGGACACTACAGATAATTGCAATAGTAGAGAGCAATAATGAATGTCCTGACAGCATCATATATTTTACCTTCCATATCATAGAGACAGACATGTTTCACACCAATAGCAGCCACCCACTGCAACAGCTCAATAACATTGGAAATTCGCCGAGCTTCATCACTTTCAATAACAATGGCCAAGTATCGCAGCTTACTCACATCAAGGGACTTGTATTCCTTCAGAAACTCATGAGAGACAAGAAAGCTTTCAAGCATGTGAACCAGATTCCACATCAGGTACCATATCGTCACCAGAAAATGCATGAAATTCCACAGCAGTGTAGATGCAAACTGAGCAATCTGCAATGACACGTTATGGTGCTGACTAAATGTGAAAAGAATGTAATAAGTATATTGTACGCCTTCTTTTGGTGGTAAAAGTAGGCCACCAAAGGGTCCCACATATCACAAGGACGACCCTAGTGAGGCAAAGGATGAGAGACAGGGAGGGGTAAGCGGGGGGAAATGCTCACATGCATCTAATTGTGTTTGAATCCTACCTCCATTATGTGAAAGACAGGCTTCATCCCACTAGGAACAACCATTTATTTTGCTTGGTCAACTAAATAACAGAGGTTCTCTGCTAGTACCGTGATTTAAGGAGGTCCATAATTCTACTTGGGATGTAGACCTGAGGCAACAAAAGAGAAAAGAGAAGGAAGTCTCATGTGCCTACAAGTGGATTTCTATCGAACTCGCATGTTAGTGGCAAATCTCTTTCAACGACATGGATGAATGTGTCCAATTGCAATCAAATCTGAATTGGCATGAAATCTTTTAAGCCCTCTCTCAAACTGCCAAGTTACCTTAATATCCTTTGCAGGGCATATAATGAGGTACAGACAACGCAGGAAAACTGAAGATTACCCAACTTTTCTCTTCCATTGAAAGTGGCAAGCAATTGGTGAGGTTGATCTTGAGAATGAAACTGTGCAACCGCACAAGCTGATTTTATGTTTTAATCCATGACACATATGCAAGGATGGATGACTAACATAGTCCTGACTCTAATATGATCCCAGATCTAGCTTGAAAGTGATAACTAGATAAACTACATTCAAAGTCTCCCATACCTTCTCTTTACTGCCAAATCGTTCGTAGAAAAAAGAAAGGGCTCAAACAAATGGTAGCTGTCAGTACTCACCTTTGCCGTCCAAAGCGAAAACTTCTGATTTACATATGTCACATCCATGAATCTGCATCTTCAACAGAATCAGATACATTATTAACCACCAATAAACAAGAAACAAAGCAAAGTACAGAGCTCCATGTTGTGTGCAAATAACAAGTTTTAAATCAGCACTAACACAGATGTCAGCAAAATGTTTTGCATCAATTCCCCTGATAAATCATAGCTCTTCAGTTCTTGAAACCCCATGGGAAATGACAAATTGGCTCCGTAGGTAACAGGGCAGGAGAAAGTGAGAGTGAGGGATATGAAGTACAAACAGCAAGGCCCAATAGAAATAGTCTCTCCAAAATATAAGCAACAAAAAAACCAAAAAACAAGGAAGCACGCAAGGGGACTTGGCGTGATCACTGTCACCAGTCTTTTGCTCCTGTTTCCTATGTAAACATTTATTCTTTGTGAACCCCCCCCCCTCTATCTCTTGCTATAACTTAGGTCCACAAAACTAACCCAACCTAACTTCACAATCAGAAACAAAACAAAAACAAATGCTTGGACAAATTATTATTCCTCACGATCAGCAATTTTTGAGTTGCACTACTCGATGATAGGATTTTGCATACAGTGATCCATGTAGGCATTTCCATTTTTGAACTGGAAAAGACAGTGGATTCAAAACGGTAACAATGAATGGTTTTAACATTAATTTAAAAAAAAAAAAAAAAAACTCAGTCAACAACTCTAATTCATATATGAAATGTGCTCTGGGAACAAACCTGACTCAGCTTCCAGGATTCCCACTCTTAAAGAAAACATTTGTGGACCAAAAATCATTTCCATAAACTTATCCCAATTACTGTAAAGGGCATAATATACTAAAGCATGGAAATTAGTCAGATTTGCATCCATCACCTTGCTCCACCCATTAACCAATAGACCCAACCCATATATGATCATCCACCCATCAACCAAGCTCCTTCTTTCACAAGTAATACAAGGTAAAATTGCTTAGCAATGCACGAATTCTTCAACATTGTTAATCCATAACTCAGCATTTCACGTGCAGAACACAGAAATGGGAACCAACCAAAAAGGAACAAAAATCTCAACCCTAAACGTGGATCAGAACCAGCAAATTCAATCACACTGAAAATCTGAATCCCATAGCATAATTATACACCGAATTAAGAGAATTAACAGCTCGATAGCTCACAATTAGAGAAAATAACTCCAGTTCGAAATCTGAGACGCAGTCTCTTCACTGAAAAATGCATCTTCGCACTCTTTGAATCGACCACCTAAATGACAGGTAAAAGGAAATGAAAATCCATGAAAACGGGTACTGCGGAGAAACTTACAGGGCTTAGGATAGTATGGCGAGGGAGGAGCGGCGATGGTGGTGGTGGAATGGTGGCGCCGCCCACGATCCCAGAGAAAATAGAGAAGAACCACCTGCGGGAAACTGTAAGCCACACGGCCCACACTTTTAAGGTCGCCGGCGGTCCTCGGTGGAGAATATTAGTTCCAGACGGAGCTCACTTTTGGGAGCCTTAGTAAACAATTTTTTGAATAGTTTTTTTTTTTTGGTCAAAATTAAATGTTTGGTTAGGTTTAAAAAATTAATTTGGATGTTTGATAAATAAGTTTTTTAGAAGATATCTTTTAGTCCAAATAGTTAATTTAAAAAGGTTAATTTTATAAACTTTTTGTAATAGTTTTTTTGGATAATTAATTTTTTTATTTCACAACTTTATCAGAAATTGCTAATTTCATCAAATAATTCTTCAAGAAATAGCTAGTTCAAACAATTGATTCAAACAGTTAATAACTAACAGTTAATACAAACAGCTAATAATTGTTTACCACATATGACTTTCATTTTTTATATATTAAATTATAACATCACAGTTTCATTTTTATTTTTAACTAATATGGATCTAAAACTGATGTTGATTTAAGTAGTTTACTACTTATTTCTTTTTGAATAACATTTCAAATTTATATGTCATGAATTCGGGAAAAAAATATAATAGAAGAGTTTTTATCCTATATCAATCAAGCATTAACTTGACTCCTTTAAATGAAATATCAACAACCAGGGGGGAAAAAAAAGTTTTTGGTTGTTTTTTAGATACTATATACTTTGCTCATTACAAGTCCATACACTCGCCAAAGAGTTGCTTGCTTGAGCACAACCCTCCACTCAGGTTCGATTTTGGGAAAGCACAACGTCCTTGTATCATGAAAATTTGTATGGTAGGTGGGTAGTTATGGGCTCTTACTTTGACTTTGACATTTTTCCATCTCTTGGTATGTTGTAACTTGCTGGAATTTTCAGAATATAAATACACAATTGATTAATCTGCTTATCATTCATAAAGAATGCAAAAATAAACATAAGTTGCAAGTGCATTGTTGATTACGAGGTGTGGGTTGAGTTTTTCATATTCTTAATCAACCTTTTATTGCGGTCCACTATATATAGAGAGAGATGGAGAGACAAAACTTGTTCCGAGTAAATAATAGTAAATAAGTTCATGGCCCTCAAACACGATCCTCAACCTCATATATGGGGCGGGGGGTGAATATGGCAATTATTGTGTACTCAACTGCTCAGTTCCAAACTCAAATGTCGGATTGTTATTGAAACTATAATGATGATACTGAATGAAATCGCAGCTTTGTGGCTTTGTTTGGTGGATTTCTAACTTCTCCCATACACGAAATATAATGCAATGGTTGTGTTATAGACAGTACTTTTTTTAACATGTAAACACCCAATTATGCATGTTTATTTATATGTCTCATACAAGAAGTACATCAATCAATCAAGACGCACAACGAATCTTTAAAAGGATGTCTAACAGATTACAGTAAAAGCAATCTCACTGAGAATATGAAAGTGTCCCTTATCAGTCAACAGTTAACAAATCATGAAAATTATAATCAAACAATATATACAACGCATATTTATAACAACCACGTAGTATAGTACTCACTCTTAATACTATAAGAAATAGTGACAAATTTTAGATATGCTCCCGGTAGAATTCATCATAATTTGAAACAGTGATCAAGTGATTTATTTAAAAAGGTAAAAAGGTGCACCCAATTTGACTCACATATATTCCGAACTATCCAAGTTTTGTTTCCATTTTGTAAATATTATTTAGAATGTTATATTAGATATTCACAATTTCTTCTCGACATATATTACTCTCATGGACATAGTAAAAGGTTCCATTCAAGAAGTGGGAAAAAATGATAAAATATTGAAAGCCAATAATAACTTTTGGGTGTTAGCTTAAATAAGGAAAATTTGAAAATGTGTCGAGATAAAGTTATGCATTGTATTGGGTTATATACTTCCTAAAAAAAGGAGAAAAAAGGAGTATGTCTACTAAATTACTTCATATTTCAGTCTTTATTTCATTGTGTATGCTTAAAAAACTTACACATAATATTAAAATTAGCGGTCAAGCTTTTAAATTCTCGAAGATTTACAGGATTTTTAAGAGCCCTAAAAATTGTGAATATGACATAAAATTTCCATGTGCATCTATGAAATTTATGGGAAACAAGAACATAAAATTAGAGTTAAAAATCAAAGTTTGATTCCTGTGTTTTCGTGAAGTTAAGAATTGTACCTGATGAGTTTTAAAAAAAGCTAAGACAAAATTATAGAATGCACCAAATTTCATACGTCAGAATATTTGGTTCAAATGAATTATAAAACGAAATGCAATAAAATTCACATACATCAAAAAATGAAGAATTGAATTTGAGGCTCACTATATGAATACATCAACAATTATACATTGATAATTAGATGCAGGGTTTATAAAGAATTTTTTTGCAGAGTCCAAATGAGCTACAAATAACAATTATAATATAAATACAATATAGGAGAAATGAAGATTTAACATGATATATATGGTATCTGATTTTTTATTTTTTTTGTGGTTAAATAAACCACAAAAAAAGTACAATATAAATACAACAAGGAGAAAGCGAATCAAGCTTGAGATCTTATATATATATATATATATATATATATATATATATATATATATATATATATATATATATATATATATATATATATATATATATATATATATATCTAAAATTCAATGAAATTTAATGTATAATTTACACAGGATCTAAATCTTAACCATTGTACCAAAACCTTATCAGCACAAAACTTCTAATGTTAGTGTATCTTACTCGCTAGCAACCGTTGATCTAAGGGGCAAAACAGTCAGGGTTGATTGTAGGGGTGCGATTGTGTAGGATAATAATACAGATAATTTGATACCCCTACCAACACAGGTTGGTAATTGGTTCAAATGGTGTCATATTTGTTTTTTTAAAGTAAGGTTTTGAGTTTGAGTTTTGTGAATGAGGAAAATTTATGATGGGAGAACTCTACCCTTATTGAGCCAATAACAGTTCGACTATAGTGAAATAGAAGATCCAAGATTCAAAAAGCGAATTTGATATATATATATATATATATATTATTTTGTTTTGGGTTTGGATCCTTATTCGTTAATAAAGAACATGATGTTTCGGACAGCAAAGGCGCCACCTTTCTAACAACGTTCAACAATCAAATCACATTAATCGGAGGCGCTAAAATACCATCGTGCCTACTACTGCCTCTCATCCCATTCCAAATTTCACTCTCTCTCCTCTTTTCTCTCTCTTTCGCTCTTCCACTTCTCCTATCTCTCTCTTCCCCCGACGTGCAGTTGCCAATGGGTAAAAACGAAGAATGGCGGACCACAACGACGTCACAATGACCATGCCATCTGTCTTTCCTACGATCCTCTTCTCAAAACCCTAATTCATCGTCGTTTCTTCCTCTTAATCTTCTTCATTGCAGGTTTGAATTCGGAATTTGCATTTGCAATTGCGTTGATGCGCTCCAACATATTCGATCGACCTATGCAACCAACCCTAACGGATTTTGTCTCGTATTTCCGCCATTTTCGAGTGTTTTACGTTTGAAATTTTGAACCAGGCTGCAAATGGAAGCATTGTCAGAGCTATGCGACCTGATCGCGAAGAATCCGGCGCAATTCGCGGACAAGCTGGCTTGGATTTGCGGCCGGTGCCCATCGGCGGAGGCTCTTGCGCCTGGATCACCGAGGATTTCCCGATCTCAGCTCAATGCCGTGCTCGCCGTCGCTAAATTCCTATCCCAGTGCCCTAACCCCGGCGATCAACGCCCGCAGTCGGTGGTGCTCGAGTTCATTCGCTCGATTTCGTCGTCCTTTCGGCGTGGATTTTGGCCGCAGTCCTTCCCCAACGACGCTATTGCCTCCTTCTACGTTGATTTCTTCCGCCACGTCTCCAAGGCCGCGGAGTCGTCCGAGGACTTCGCCGCTGAGGTCGCGGATCTCATCGGCGAGGTTACGTTGTCTGCTTTGACCAATGCTTATGATGATTCTGACGAGGCGCCAATTTGTAGGCTTCTCTTGATCGCTTTATCTGAGAATTTCCCGCCGGTTTCAGACACGGATGCTGTGAAGTTGGTTACCCTTTTGTTAGACAAAGTGCCAGACAGTTTTCCTCTGCCCCAAAACGGTGCTCATTCGTGGAGTTCGTCGTTCCAGAGTTCTCCGGCTAGTCTAAACTATTTTCAAGCAAATGAGCATCCGAGCCCTGGTCGGAAGCCTATGGCTGATGATGCCGCGAGCAATGGGTCATCGAATGGGGCGGCCGGAATTGTCGCCGGCGCTGGGGGTATCGTCAAGCAACAGGTCGCCAGTTTCGAGGAAGAAACTGTAGAGAGCTTAGAGCGGCAAGAGATTGCATTTAAATTGATGGGTCAGATTTTGGAGAAAGGTTCTGTTGATACCAAGCTTTTAGAGCAAGTGCGGCAAGTAGCCAAGAGGCAGCTCCAATCATCCTCGGCTTTTCTAAAGGTAGATTTTTTCTAGTGAACTTTGTCTATTTTGTTTTGATGCCCGATACCATAACCAAGGATTGAAAGGCATCACAATGTTACCTGTTGGAAATATGTCAGATAGGACGAGGGGTCTTGTTACAGGATGATCATATTGAACACCCCCTCTCTCTCTCCTTTTTTTTTGGGGGGGGGGGGGGGGGAGATTGCATTGAGAACTTGACCGCTTGGTTATTGATTATGATTTTTTGTAACTATTTTACTTTGATTGTAAGAAAGCTTGGGTCAGGATTTTCTTACCTATTGATACAGATGTAGCACCTAAATTGGGAATTTCAAAATCAGCAAGTATGTGAAGGGAAATTGATTTCAATTGTTTAGTCGTATGGAAAGTTGTACTAGATATTCTCTTGGTCATATTGACAGATAAGGAAGAGGGATTGGACAGAACATGGACAATCATTGAAAGCTCGCATCAGTGTGAAATTGTCTGCTTATCGAGCTGCAGCTAGATTAAAAATCAAGTGTCTCACGGTCCTTGACTATGACGTTAAAACCACCAAAAAGTTGTTGCTTGAGACCCTTGCGTTGATGATAGACGCTGCAGAAGCTTGCTTGCTTTCTGTCTGGAGGAAGTTGAGAATCTGCGAGGAACTCTTCAGCTGCTTGCTCTCTGGAGTTGCTCATATTGCAATGACTCGTGGGGGACAACTGCTTCGTGTCTTGTTGATTCGTCTTAAACCTTTAGTGCTTACTACTTGTGCACAGGTATATGGTTGTGCAGAGCCCGTGATTTGAATTGAGTTATTTCTTTGCATTGTAATATTTTACATTCTGGACAGGCAGATACTTGGGGCAACAGCCAAGGGGTCATGTTTGAGAGTGTCCTCAAAACTAGCTGTGAGATCATTGAATTTGGCTGGAGCAAGGACCGAGCTCCTGTGGATACTTTCATCTTGGGTCTAGCTACCTGTATTCGTGTGAGAAATGACTATGATGAAGAGGTCAGTTCGTCTATAGAGTGAGCATACGTTTTTTATCATAACCGTAGAGTATGATTTCTTCCCTAAATTCGTTAGATCGCCGAACATGCTCGAGCACCTCTATTAACAAACTTAAACAGCCATAGCACTGCATTCATTAGCAAGTAGTTTCTGTTATTTGACTGTGAGCTCTTGAAAGTAGAGTGTGTTTATGATTGAATTCTTTCGTTCAAACTGCATGTTTAGTCATCATTATGTGTCACCACAATATCTCAAGTTGCACTGACCATGGCCTTAGATGGAAGGTTCAGCAAAGCTATTTCAAGTGCTTGAAGAGTATCCTAAGTATTAACTGCTCTTCTCTTCGTTTTTTTTTTTTAAAAAATCATTGTTCAAAAGTTAGCTATCCTCATGAATAATTCTAGTTTAGAAGTCCAGTTTTGTTGGCTGGGTTCATTGTAAAGTGAGAATACTGAGAGAAAGGGAAGTTCATCCTTATTGTCTATCAATATGCATTGACTGACATCAGCCTCTGTTTTCTTCTTTTTGTTTTTTTTTTTTTTTGGGGGGGGGGGGGGGGGGAGATTTCAGAGCTCTGTTTGAAGCAAATCATCTAAAGCTGCAGCAGATATCTTGATAAATTTGGAACTAGAGCAGTAGCCAAAAATAAATTATTACAGTCACTATTTCTCATATGCCAAGTTACACACTTTTTTGGTGGCCTATAAAGATGTACTTCTTTATTGGCGGTGCTTGCGCTAGAAGAAAAAGAGACAAATTTGTTGAAGAAAACCATTCATGTTGTGCTCTCTTGGAAGAGTTTTTGTGGTCCTTTCGGAAACAATCTTTGTGCTTGTTCCATGTAGTCTTCTGGTTGCATTACTTCAGGGAAGAAAAATTATTAGTTGAGATTGAGTTAACTGTTGTTTGAGTTAACTTTTGTTTGTTGAGCTCTCTCTCCCCCCCCCCAATTTGTTTTTTTTTTTTTTTTTTGTTTGCGGAAATAGTTGGCTGTTTCACATTACCAAACTAATCTCAAGTTATTTCTTTTAATTTGTCAGGGTTAATTTCTTTGTTATCATTTATCTGTAGATGGTGTTTTCTGTTTTATATGGCTGGTTATCTGTGTTCTTCGCTCTGTTAGGGTGTTCTTATTTTTAGCTATCTTTTTATACTTGTATATAATGTGCTTACTTGAGGGAGGAACATTCAGGGTGCGAAAGAAAAACCAACTGTTCCTGCAGTTCAGCTGAGTGTTATCAAACTGCTGGCTGATCTTAACGTTTCAGTCAAGAAGCCAGAAGTAGTTGACATGATATTGCCGTTGTTTATTGAGAGCTTAGAGGAGGGTGAAGCTTCAACTCCTGGTTTATTGCGGCTTTCTGTATGATATCTCTATTCTTAAACATGTTTTGTCCAATGGCATAGATATGGTCTGAATACCTTTTAAAGGTCTTGTTGTCATGTTTGTCTAAATTCTGCAGCTTCTTGATGCTGTTGCTCGATTAGCAAGCTTAGGCTTTGATAAGTCATATCGTGAATCTGTTGTTCTCCTGACCAGAAGCTACCTAAGTAAGTTGTCAAATGTAGGATCTGCTGAGAACAAAACAGTGCCTGAGGAAACTAACACTGAATGCGTTGAGGTATTTTCTGACTCTTCAGAGGTTGAGCTACGTTGTCTTTAATTTAGTGCTGCTGCAGATGTCATGTTTGTTGTGTGCTTACTGGTTTTTCATTTTAGACTCTTCCTGCAGCATTTGTTCTGATTGCCCGTGATCTTACTGAAAGTAGATTACGATCTGACTATCGCCACCGTTTGCTATCATTATGCTCAGATGTGGGTTTGGCTGCAGAGTCCAAAAGTGGAAGGTAATGTCATGTTTTCTGATTCATAACCTGGTTTAATTTGCACCTCTTGGAGAGTCAGCTGGTACTTTTGTCAGTCATTTTACTTTTTGCTTATCCCCTCTTTCCTAGAATAAGCTTCCTGAAGGAAAGGAGAAATTGAAGAACAAAATGTTGCAATGAAAGGATGCCAAATGCAATTCTAGAGAGTTCTTAGTAGTTTCTTTCAAAAGCCTTAGTATTTTTGGGATAGAGGCCCCTTTCCTCTTGTCCATTTGGAAATATTAGATTTTTTAGATAGTCTTGGTAGGAGCTATGTGTGAATCGATCTCCTCGTAGGATGACACCCATGCAACAACCGTTTTGGTTTCTTCATCAATATGTGATTGTTTCTTGTCGAAAACTAGTCTTTCAAAAGCCAGCATGACATATGTTTTTGCAGGAGTGGAGCAGACTTTTTGGGACCTCTAATGCCTGCTATTGCAGAAATATGCTCTGATTTTGATCCAACTGTCAATGTGGAACCTTCACTTTTGAAGTTGTTTCGGAATTTGTGGTTCTATGTTGCTCTTTTTGGGTTAGCGCCTCCTATCCAAAAGAATCAGAATCCTGCAAAACCGTCCTCCTCACCGTTGAGTGGTGAGGGGAGCATGAGTACTATTGCCCTCCAAGCTGTTGATGGACCATACATGTGGAGTATGCAATGGGCATCTGCAATTCAGCACATTGCTCAAGCTACCCCGCCACTTGTAAGTCTACTTTAGAATAATTTGATTGCTTATCCTGCGAAGCTCTGCCTATGTATCCAGCTTCCTTGAATTGCATCGTATAACAGCAGTATTTTCTTGTGCTTTAAGGCGGGCTTTTCATCTTAGGTCCTTGTAAAAAAACGGAATAGCCTTAAATAAGCACAACAGTTGGTTATATGATATGGAAAGAACCCTCCGTACATGGGGTAAATATCAGGAGTTAACCTTGTGACTATCCATCACATGTCTTGAGCTCATTTGCAATTCAATCAGTGGCAATATAGCAACGGTCTAGCTTCAGTATCAGATGATTTAGGTTCAGGCTGTTGTTTTTCAAGTCAAATCCCACTTGTGTTATTGCAACTGGATTCTGGTTATCCTTGCATTTGGGAGAATAAGGTCTGTCATCCCAGTTTATGGTCTTTGTTAGGTTGTTTTTGGTTTTGTCACCTCGTCATTAATAAGCTGAAAAAGATTTATAGAGAATTGCCGTAGCAGTTGAATTGGGTTTTGTTGGGATGTATCACTTTTGTGTAAAAGAAATATCTGGTCAGTCCGTTTGTGATGGATTTTGGGCTTACCCTAACATTTGCGGGTCCTGGTGTCTGGTTGAGTGTTTGCCTGAATTATAATGCAAGCTCTGGACAACATGTATAATTTCAGCTTCAGTGTTGTTTGATATTGTGCTTCCTTCTTCTAAGAAAGAAGTTCTAGATATTTGCCTTCTGAAGAGCACCTCCTATAACAATCATAATTCTCATTCCCTTTTTATACCACATCATCAAATTTAACAACTAAAACATAAAACTGTAATTGTAATTTGAAAGGCATCCAACGCTCCAATGATCAATTCCAATTCTAAATCCCAATTGTCAATGAAGTTGCAAAAAAATAAAGAATAAAAAATTTTGTGAACAGCCCCTTTTGTTCTTTAATGGTCTCTCTATCTCTCGCTGTCTCTTCTCTGCCTGCACATTGTTAGAGGCAGTTGAGGTGCAATCGGGCTGATATATAGGCACATTTGAGTGGCTTTACCCATTCATCTCTATCTGCAACAAGGAAAAACTGAAATAGGCCACTATCCAAATGGAATTGGATTTGATTTTTCAGTCTATTGTGGGCGGCCTTATGTGTTCGCTCATATCCCTCCATAAAAGAACGAAACACAAAGGCATGAAAAGAGAAGAAAAAGAAAGTGCCATATGACATGGAATTATTAGTCCTTCTTTGGAAGAAAAGCTAAAAAGAAGAATGCCATGTTATTCCCTCGTGTGATTTTTTGGAGCATTTGGCGTGAAAGAAATCGGAGAGTCTTTTAGGGCATGGAGATGCCTTTTCAATGATTCAAAGATAATTTCATCAAGTCTCTCTATTTTTAGGATGAAGGGAACTTTTGTTACTCTTCTGTTGATCTTTTAGATTTTGTGGATAGTGTCCATATGGGATGCGTACAGCCTTTTGTAGGATTCTAACTTTAAATCCAACCTTTTGCTAATGAAATATATTTTTCCTTTTCCTGATTTTTTTTTTTTTTTAAAAAACCTGATTGAGTGTAGTCTAAAATCTCAGTGCCTTTCAACTAGTGATTTCAAAGAGCAAGTGTTAAAAGGTATGGACAGTTCATTGGAGTCTTGTGATTCCTTTTTCTTTTTCTTTTTCATTAAAAACAATGAAAAGAAGCTATATTAAAATAACCAACACGAATTCATCCTGTTTTATTTGTGAGGTGCTGAGAAATTGAAACGGTATGACTCAATGGAATTTGACAATTATTACCTCCAATCTACAGCATCTAAATTGTGGAAAATGGCAAGGCCTACCAGGGTACAAACTTCACTGCTTTAGAGCGTTTAACGGTTTAACCTGCTTCGTTAGATTCACAAAGCATGGTCGAATACATAGGATAACTTGTTTACTGCAGGTAATGATCAATTAGCATACCAAAATTGATGTTTAGAAAGGACAGTTGGCTTCTGAATCGAAAGCTCAAGCTTCAATCTTCAGACTTCACCGATTTGCAAATGAGCTTGTTGCTCAATTTATGTGTTGATTTCCTGTTTCCATCATGTTAAGGCATGCTAGAATGTGCAGAAGTATAGAAACTGAAGAACATACAAAGGCAATCAATCTAAAGTAACCCAATTTAACCAAAATAGCAGGCTGCTGAACATTGCCGCTGCTGCTCTGTCTACTGGATCCCTTTTGATGTTGTCCGACTGTGTTCAAGTTGTAATCTTCATCTCGTAAATTTAAGCTTACTAATTTTACTGGAAACCTTTTCACATTTAATTGAGCTCCAAAGACCAAAATGCCCTTGTATTACCTCAAGTATGCAAACTGTCCTGTTTTGAGCTTCTATTTGCAAATTCAACTTCATTGTTTCAATTGTTCTCTGACAATGAGCTTGAATAACTAGCAAAGTTCATTAGCAGCTTGGCCTCCTAGGATTGAAAAATGGTCTACAGCTTATTGTAAGAACTAGCTGCTTAATTTCATTGGCTAGTCTAACACCTTTTTCATACTGCTTGTTCTACTGATTTTACTCAATGAGAGCTTCGATGGTCTTATCACTTATGCATCATAATCACTTTGGATATTGAATGAAATTGTGACAAACATGCACGTTTGCTGCTAAAAATTAATTTTTTATGGCATTTCATTACTTAATGACTGCTTTAATAGTTGTGCTGTCCATCCGGCCCCTTGCTTTTTAGGAGAGTCTGCACTGCGAACAATTAACAAAAAAAATACTATGAGATCCTTTTCTCTCGAATATGTGTGTTTTGAAACACGAAGATATTGCAATACGGCTTGCAAATAGATGGTAAAGATATTTGCATTTCTGGTTGAAACACAAATGTTTTGAGGGGGAAAAAATGCAAAGGCTGATACTGTATGTGCATTTGCATTCTGTATCAAAAAAAACATTTTGCGTTTTTGGTGGCAAACATTTTTGAGGACAAAAATACCTCATAGTAGCTTCTCTAATTTCTCTGTGTTGCTTTTTTAGCCGCTGATTTAAGGGGCATACCATAAGTGCCTGCATGGTATGATTTCTCATGTGTACCTGTATTGTATTTTTCGTAACCTGATAGCCTCTACTGTTACCCGGTGAGACATATGTGTGAAGTGAAATCATTTTTCCTTTTATAAAAAATTTAAAAAGGATTTAGACTGCTAAAACCAGAATGAAAGAAAGAAAGACTATTAGTCTGATGCAGGTTTTTGATACGGTAGCTTGGTTTGGTCTTTATACTCATCACTTTTGCTGTTGTGCAAGGCATACAGATGACTTTCTGGTAAGTTAAGTCACCACGTATCTTATGTAGGTAAAACCCAGTTTCAGGTGTCTGCTGTTCATTATGGGCTGCGCTCTACCATTTATGGTATCAGCCCGATGCATATCTTGTCATCATGATTTGTCTACTTGTAGAAAAGTACCTTGGAGCTGTAATGAGAGGCTCCTTCACATATAAATGTTGATTGTGACCATCAACATAGAGAAGGCATATGATGGAGTACCTAAGCAGGTATCGTGTAGTTGGTTGGAAGAAAAAGATGGCCCAAGTGCTTGTATATGAGTTATTAAAGATATTTATGAGGGACAAAAAAGATTTCCCTTTGATGAGCCTCGAGTGATAGAATCAACTCTTTTCGCAATTACATCAATAATCAACTTTAAGCCCTTTTCTCTTTATGATTGTTATGGATGAGCCTACAAAAAGCATTGAAGATGAGTTATTGTTGTTTAGGTTGTTTGCAATCGTATTACTTGAATTGGTGAAAGTGACACAAATAGAGGGAGTTAACAAACCAGAAGGACAGAGAGATTATTTGAAGTCTAAGGGTTTTGGGTTGAGTAGGCTACACATCAGGTACTTAGAGTGCAAGTGTTGTCAAGGGGAAGCAGAGACAGTAGAAGAAATGACCTTTGGCAATATTGTAATACTGAGAAATTCAAATTCTTGGGCTAGATCATACTAGGCAAAGGGGATGTTGACAAGGACATTGTTAACTGTATAAGGGTAGGATGGGAAAGATAGAGGAATGAATGTGGGGATTTTTGTGATGACTGATGAGAAGAGAAGATTCATCTTATGTTTGCTCAAATTGGCCATGTCGTACGGCTCTAGGTGGTCAAGAAGACTCGGGTCCAAAGGTTGATGATTTGCAAATATGAGGATGGTTAGGTGGACGTGTGGTCATGTACGATTGGATATGATCAAGATGAAGCGATTGGAGAAAAGGTAGTAATGATGCCAATAAAAGATAGGATAAGGGAAGCAAGAGTCAAATCGCTTGGTCACATCTAGAGAACGAATATAGATGCACCCAATGAGAAGGTGTGAGAGGATAGATTCAGAATAAGGTGACTCATATGATATGACGCAATTGCTATTAACAGTGGATATATCAAAGGATAACAATTTCTGGAAGTCTAGAGTCAAATATCTTAGGCAATTGACCTTTTACCCTTTGGCCTTTAGTCAATTAGCAAATGTATTATTTAATCATCAATCATCTTTGTCGTCATCATCATCATCTAATAGTACTTGGTATTATTATTATTACTATTATATAATGATGGTGTAACCTAACATGTTTCTTATGAAAGACTTTAGCTTCTTAAAAAGAAAAAAAACAAGAAAGTTTTTTGCAAATTCTTTGAGGGTCTTTTACAATCAATTTCTATACTTGCAAGAATACAGTTGCCTACATCTGGACCTGGGAAGGCAGGACCCATAGTGGGTGGTGGTGTTGTGTTAGCGTTAATTATAACCCAGTTTGAGCCTATGATTGGTCTGCAAAGCTGCCCATTCAATCAAAGAACATGCCTAGCAGCTAATTTAATCTTTACAATTGTATTATGAACTATGAAGGTATAGTCAATATGTGGCTTCATTTTAGTTAAGGGGTTAATCTTACATGTATATTTTTGCTTCGTTATAACCAGGTTGTTAGCTCAGTGAAGTGGCTCGAAGATGAGTTTGAGTTGAATGCTCTTCACAACCCTGGAAGCCGCCGGGGGAGTGGCAATGAAAAGGCTGCGACAACCCAAAGAAGTGCCCTTTCTGCTGCTTTGGGCGGTCGAGTTGAGGCCGGAGCAATGAGTACAATTTCAGGTCCATAACATTCTTTGACATCCTTAAATGTGTTATAGAATGGCAATGACAACGTGGGGATGCTGCCTTATACATTACGAGCTCTGAAACAAAACCAGCACACCCTCAAGCTAACATGACTAATTTTACCTATAAAATCCAGAAATGTCAAATGTTGCTATGGATGCAATAGATGTTGGCATACGAAATTCTGACAAGAAATGAGAGTTTGACCTTTCAGGAAGAAAAGCTTTGCCTTTGCTCTCAAAATCCGTGGATCCTTTTTCGTCCATTTAGTCCACCAACAAGCCAATGGTATCTGCTTCCATATATTACCAAACTCTTCCTCATACTTTGACATACTTTTAGGAGATGAGAGGTATAAGATGTCTAGAATTAAATGATTTTATGCATGGAATCATGTGCTGGTCAAAGTTTTTACATTTTTTTATTGATTATTTTATCTTATTCTTACTTCCTTCAAAGTGCCTGTGTAAAAATTCTCTAAATTTGCCGAAGTTGTCTTAGCACTAACTTGGGGAGTTCTACTCTTCAACAAGTCCCATACTAAGGTGAAATAGCAATGTATGACCACGTCAAATGGTTTGTGTGAAGGTGTTTCTTGGTGCGCCACATGTTTATTAAACTCATTTGGGACAAAATTTGCTTGCAAGACCTCTCTGCTATACTGAGGGCCCAGGTTTTATTTGTCTTGACCGTGCTTGTTGCTTCCAGGTGTGAAGGCTACTTATTTGCTTGCGGTGGCATTTCTAGAGATTATACGTTTCGGCAGCAATGGTGGAATTCTTAATGGTGGTCCTGAGTTAACTGCCTCTAGAAGTGCCTTCAATTGTGTATTTGAATACTTGAAAACACCAAATCTTGCCCCAGCTGTTCTGCAATGTTTGAAAGCTACAGTTCAGCGGGCATTTGAAACAGCTGTGTCATGGCTGGTATTCTTCCTTCTGGCTCATAAGTTGAATGTCTTGTATTTTTCTGCGTTTTGCTGACTAGGAAATTGATATCCTGTAGTGTGATGCCCAGATAAAGAGATTGCTGGAGTTATTTTTGTTCCTACATTAACTTTTCTCACCTGGTGTTTTGGCTTATGTTTAGATTTCGATCCTCTGTGGTCCGACATGTTGGTTAATGGCGCAGTGCTTGAAATGTGAAACCAAGAGTTCTTCTAGGTGGTGAAACTAGTTTGAACTGTTCTTCTTGATAGCAGCATATGTCCTGACAATGTTATATTCATTATGACTCCTATATAAGTTCTTTCATCTTATGATAGTGTTTTTAATGTCATATTGACCCTTCTTTTTGCATTTTCTTCTTTTTTGTTGGTTTTACCAAGCCGCAAGACTTGTATGAAACAAGTGGACTTTGCAGTGGGTGGGGATAGGGAACAAATTACACAAAGGAACAATAAAAGTAGTCAAAAGAAGGTATAGAATAATTTGTCTTCCCTATGTAATACTGATATCTTGCTCACGTTTCAGGAGGATCGCATCTCTGAAACCGGTGAAGAAGCTGAGATTCGAGAGTCTGCTCTGTCTGTGCATGCTTCTTTTCTGATTAGAGCAATGTCCCAGCGGGAGGAACACGTTAGGGATATAGCTGTTAACCTGTTGGTTCAGCTTCGGGATAAGTTTCCACAAGTAAATCTTCTGAAGATGACCCAGCCTCTTGCTTTCAGAATTTTGTTTTGATATTTTTAGAAGTGGTTGGAGGCAATGGTGCATGCATATTGACATTCTAGACCTTGCAATCACATGGGTGGTGTTACATGTATTTGTATGCATACATAGTAAGAATTGCTTGGTTCATTCCCTCTAACTTGAAATTCATTATCGCGTGCAGATCCTTTGGAATTCTTCCTGTGTGGATTCGCTGCTATTTTCGGTGAACAATGACTCCTCTTCTTCCCTTGTCAATGATCCTGCCTGCACAGCTGCTATTCGCTCCTTGTACCAAAAAGTAGTTCGAGAATGGATTATAGCTTCACTCTCATATGCTCCATGTACTGCCCAGGGTCTTCTTCAGGTTCGCTTTCACATTACTTGCCTGCTTCATTCCTCCCCCCCCCCCCCCAAAAAAAAAGAAATTAAAAAGAAACAGAGGAATGGAAGAAAATAAAACTCACCTTACGAAGATTTTAGTGCCAGGCCAATCAATGTTGTTCTTTTTTATTATTTCATTTGAAGCTTGAAAAAGCAGATTAGTACTCCTGACTGTGATTCCAATATTCTAGTTAGGTATTTTGCACTAGTTGGTCGATGTAACCTGTAATTGTTTTTCCGCTCTCTTGGCACAATGAGGAAGAATTGTAAGACCCTCTGCTAGGGTTTTGGGGGCTAGATCTAAGTAATCTTGCTCCCTCAGTTCCAGTAAAGTTGTTTCTGCTAGCTTCCATATTCAAATGTGTGAATTGGCTTCTGCTGGACTATGGATAGTTGCACAAAGAATCTAATACTGGTGATTTCTTTCATTGTAATCCAAAGCTGAAAGATTGGCTGAGCGAAATGGGATGAATAGTTAAATTATTCTTTTTGAGGGTCTACCCTCCTGTTTGAAACTCAGTCTGGTCTTCTTTGCTGTAAATTTAAAAGTGTCGTCATGAGTGCTAGCAAGGAACCACTATTACAAAGTAAGAACCTGCAGTATCTTCAGTAGAAGCCCTAGGAGCTTAATTTTTCTTTATGGTTCTTAATTTGTTATATAAAATGGACATCCTGTTATGTTATCTGATTCATACTTCTTGAAGTAGTTTAACTCAGCCTGTTCTAGAAGGGGGAAGACTCTGCATCTACCTTTAGACTCCACAAAAGTGTGATCCAGAAGGAATGTTGTTATTCTAGGAGGGAGGAAAGGTTGTGCGATTACAACATAGAAACAGCATACTATAATAGGCCTGATGGTGTATTACTTTTTCCTATTTATAATACATCACCCTTTCTTTATCACTGAAAAAAAAGGGCCTGATGGTGAATTATTTTATATACTTTGTCTTTTTGTAGATTAAAATTTCATCATGTCTTAATAAGGAAACAAAAGTTTTCTACCATGATAAGCTGTTTAAACATCTTATGTCTTATATAAGGGTGCTCTATTCATGGTGCATTTACTCTTTCTTTTTGTCTTTCTCTCTTTTTTTTTTTTTGGGGAGGGGGGATGTGTGGTTGACTTCTTTTCTTTCAGAAGGCTGAAAGAGTCATTATTGGAAAATTTTCCAGGTTTAGATTGTGTCGGACTAAAGAAAATTTTTTGGATTAATCTATCTTCTGCTTTTGTTGTGCATTAGCTCTGCAAGCATGCAGTTAATTCCATTCAAATCAGGAGGCTAATGAAAACAGCCTAAGGTTATATATTTGAACTCCTCTCCAAAAGAAAAAGAAAAAAAGAAGTGAGAAAGAGAGGGAATGTCTCATCATAGTTGGAACTCCAGAATGTTGGTTAGTTTGTCTGTGTGACTTCAAATAGGAACCGCAGTTTTATTTATCTTTATCAATTACTTTGCAGATCCGAAGATTGTATTGTATGTGACTTCCTAACTACAAACTATCTGATACTCATTCAGGAAAAGCTCTGCAAACCAAACACATCAGAGGGAGCTCAACCTACCACTGATGTAGTTTCCTTATTGACCGAGATTCGTATAGGCACAGGTAAGAACAGTTGGACTGGAGCGAGACCTGCAAATATTCCAGCGGTCATGGCTGCCGCTGCTGCAGCTTCTGGGGAAAATTTAAACTTGACTGAAGCCTTTAGCTTGGAGGTGCTTAGTACTGGTGTAACTAGTGCTGCTATCAAATCCAAATTTGCGGGAGAAATTGCTGGAATGAGAAGGCTCTATACTAGCATTGGTGGATTTCAATCTGGTGCTCCAACAGGTTTTGGCCTAGGTGCTGGACTTCAAAGGTTGAGATCTGGGGTCTACTCTCAATCTCTACCTAGTGAGAATGATTCATTTAATGCACTCCTGCTCCAAAAGTTTGTGCATCTTCTTCAGCAATTTGTCAATACCTCAGAGAAGGGTGGAACTGTGGAAAAAGCATCATTTCGTGAAGCATGTTCCCAAGCAACTGCTTTGCTTCTCTCAAATTTGGTATTGGAGTTTATGTCATTAATATGTGTTTAGTATGGTTAGTTACATAGATTTATATGGGACTGGTCCTCATATCAGATTTGAACTGTTTCTCTCCAGGCTCCTGGTTCAAAAACAAATGCGGAGTACTTTTCACAGCTGTTACGGCTTCTATGCTGGTGCCCAGCTTACATTTGTACTCCTGATGCCATGGAAACTGGTGTTTTTGTATGGACTTGGTTGGTTTCAGCAGCACCTCAATTGGGTTGCCTAGTGCTTGCTGAACTTGTTGATGCATGGTTATGGACAATTGATACGAAAAGAGGTCTCTTTGCCTCTGATGTCAAGTACTCTGGACCTGCTGCAAAATTACGGCCTCAACTCTCTCCCGGCGAGCCTGAAGCTTTACCTGAAAAGGATCCTGTTGAACAAATAATGGCTCATAGACTGTGGGTTGGATTCTTTATTGATCGATTTGAGGTTGGAGACTAATTTGTTAAATTGGTTTGCGTATCTTCTACTTGCTGTTTCGTCCACGGATTTAATATAGAGCTAAGACCTTTCTGCATGTTATCATTTTTTCTCAAAAATTGCATGTCTTGCACGCGTACATATACTTGCCCCTTGTTGCAGCTGAACTTATGCAATTTAGTGATCTTAGTCGTGTGTTGGTAATAATAACGACAGCAAATTGATTTTGGTATATTGGCAATCTATTGGAAATCTATTAACTTTATCCTCACCCCACCTTATTTTTCATCTCTGTGAAGGTGGTTAGACACCATAGTGTTGAACAGACGCTGCTTTTTGGAAGGATGTTTCAACACACTACTAGACTTCCCTGGAACTTTTCGCGGCATCCTGTTGCCACGGGTACATTTTTCACTTTAATGCTTCTTGGGCTAAGGTTTTGTTCTTGCCAATCCCAAGGGAATCTGCAGGAGTTCAAAATGGGGCTTCAGTTGCTGGAAGACCGCATATATAGGTGCTTCTCTCAACATCATGTGCTAATATCTGTTTGCTGATGGAGGCATGAAAGGGGTTATCTTAGAGTTTACTTCGTCAACACACATCAGAGTAGAATCTTACATGGAGTCTAGATAAATAGGTCTCCACGGCAGGGCAACTCTGTCAGTTTGTCTGGAAGTGCTATTTTGTTGTTTTTCCTGTCTGATTACCTATGAATTTCAGCCGGTCCGTGACAATGAATTGTGTCTTTAGACCAGCCAAAATAACAAATGTTTTATTGTCTGCCAGGATTTGGCAATTGGCTTGATTTGTGATGTGTGTTCATGCTTTATATCTGGACAGTTATTGACAATGAAGCATAGGTTAAATTTGTGGCTGCAAAGGACACATGGAACTGCTGTTTTATGTGATTAATATATGTAGATTTATACATATTTATGTGTACATCCCTCTATATATATGTACATATATTCATGTGTGTTTGTGTGTGGATCGATAGATAGATCATATATTCATCAATGGATGGATGGATACATACGTACATAAAGGTAGCGCATGTATGTGTGCACATACACCCTTGTGCACACACACACAGAGTATGTCGGCCATTCCTGTGGCATATAGCCAAAAACGAATAACATCCGGGAATAAACTGGGTTGGCATTCTATCTTGTAAGACTTGAAAGTTTTAGGACCTTTTGTTTGTCTGTCTTCTGTTTTGAATTCGTCACTGTTTTCTGATCTGAAAATTACTGTGTTTTTATGATACAGGGCAAGTTTGGGCTGGTTTGCTTATGAGCCTGAATGGTATGATTCAAGAAGCAATAATTTTGCCCAAAGTGAGGCGCAATCTGTTTCTGCATTTGTTCAATTCTTGAACGAGCATATAGATGTTGTTCCATCTCATGCAAAAGGACAGGGACGTGAAAATGGGGGTTCTTTGGTTGAGGGGGTATGGTGGCCTTCCTTGATATAATAAGCTCTATAACTTTCAGCTAGTTCTTTGTGCTGTTTGCATTCTTGTGCGTGAATTTTCATTTTAAGAAGTGTTTGCAGACAGATCAGCATCACCCTGTTTGGGGCTTCACTGAAAACTATATTGCTGGAAGACAAAAGCGGAAGCACTTACTTCTGATGTTGTGTCAAAATGAGGCTGACAGGCTAGAGGTTTGGGCGCATCCTACTAATTCAAAGTAATTTCCTTGATTGACATCTAAATCCGTCAAGTCTTATCGGTTAGCAAATTCAAAATCTTAAGAGTAATTCTTTGTTTGCTTAATTATCTGCTGTTGGCTTTACATGGGTTTGCAGGGATTATACACCACGGCCTAAAATTAGCTCAGATAAGTGGATTGAGCATGCTCGGACAGCATTTGCTGTGGATCCTCTAATTGCTTTGTCATTAGCGTCAAGATTCCCAACAAATTCATCTCTGAAGACTGAGATGACTCAGCTGGTTCAGGTCTGTCCTTACTTTGTTCCTTATGGTAATTGAACTGGATGAGAGCTGGATCATTGGCCTTCATTGATAGCTAATTTAGTTCAGCGACACTGTATGGGCTGGAGTCTCTTTCTAGCAGATCTTATGCATTTCACTGAGTAACTGGGCAAACAGCTCAGAGCAGAGATGGTAGCCTCATATGAATAGTAGGATTAATGTCTTAGGGAGGGAAAATTGTTCAAGCTGATCTATATGGCGTCATGGCTATAACTCCATGTGTTGTGAATTTGTTCTTATTCTCCCTCCCGTTGCTGAATGTGAGCTTTGATATAGCTCACGCAAACTAAGATTGAACTGTTTATGAATGGTTGAATTTTTTTTCCTGCTAAGGTCCAACTTCTGAGTATTCCTCTATGCGTAACTTGTTATGCATGCTCTGTTCATGCAGCAGAATGTACCTTCATTTTCCTTTGGCGTGCTTTTGGAGCTTATTGATGTATCTTGTTAATTGCAGTCACATATATTGGAGCTCCGAAGCATACCCGAAGCACTGACTTATTTTGTCACCCCCAAGGCCGTGGATGAGAATTCAGTGTTGCTGCAACAGTTGCCCCACTGGGCTGCTTGCTCAATAACTAAAGCTCTGGAATTTCTCACTCCTGCATACAAGGGGCATCCACGTGTCATGGCATATGTGCTGAGGGTTTTAGAGTCTTATCCTCCTGAACGTGTAACATTTTTCATGCCTCAGCTGGTGCAGGCTTTGCGTTATGATGATGATGTGAGTTGCTTTGTTAAATTCCTTTGTACCTTCTTCTTTTCGTGGATTATAGTTCATGTAGTTGGGCCTCTTTTCATAGCTGGTAGGATAGTGCTAGGTCTTCTGGGGCTGAATTACTTCAGCGTGGAGATTGATAGATATATTCTACTGTCTTAATTATTTAGCACTTCCCCTGAAAGCCTGTTTACGAACATTCTCCAAAAAGGAGTGGCAAAACGTCCTTGTGTTCTTCCTGGGGGCGGGAAAGGGGCGACGAGTTCTTGGATTTATAAAACTGTTATTATTTTTAAGCCATATGTTCCTCTTCTCTTTAATTTTCACCCTGTTTGGCGTTTACTTTTTGATTGAAGTCTTTAGTGGCTTGATGATTGAGACACAACTTGTTCTGATTGTTGTTGATCAGTAAAAGGGCGGCCTGTTCATTTTGTTGCCAAATTCCTTTCAACTGACTTCGACCAACTTCTACCAATTTCTACCAACTCTAACAAAAAAATTCCGATCCTTTCCAAGTTCAGTCAACTTCAACCAATTTCAACCAACTTCTACAAACTTCTACCAATTTCTTTCAAAATTTCTTACAAAGAAATCTCCACTCATTTACATTTTTTGGTCAACATCCTCCAACTTGTACCAACTTCTTCCAATCTTCCAAACTTTAACGAACTCCTACCAATTATTCCCCCCTCGCCAAAAAAAACCAACTTATTTCCACTTTTACCAATCTTCGCCAACTTCACTCACCCTTATTTACCGGCTTAAAGAAGAAGAGGCATTTTAAGATGATTAGCAACTTATACAATGGGTTAGCTACCGATTTTCTTGCACAGTCTTTCGCTTTACTGTTGAACAACTAACCAAACAAGCAACTGCTCATGCCCTTCTCGCATTTCACATTGAACAACTGATTCTTACCTAGCACAACCACTGAGGGCTTTTCCTGTTGAGTTGCACCACAAATGTCACGCAGGAGTCCCACTAGAGGCATGGGAGGTTCCCCTCTCTTATCCCGCCGTGTTCTCCCCCCCCCCCCAAACTGGGGTTTCCCCAGGAGTCAGGCGAGATGAGGTAACAGGTCTATCTCATCGTACCTCTTTCCATATACGTGTGTGTGTGCGTGCGCGCGCGCATGTGACTCTGTGTGTGTGTGTGCGCGCGCGCACATGCACATCTGACTATCTGTTACCCTTTTTTTTGTTGTTGTCTGAGCCAATGTATATATGCATGCACGCACACACACACACACGTGTGCACGTGTGCGTGGGCGTGTGTGTATGTATGTGTGTGTGTGTGTGTGTGTGTATATATATATATATATATATATATATATCTGTGTTACTGGAGCAGCTAAGTCAACAATTATATGCTACTGAAACAGCTTTCAGCTTCTCATATAACTGTAGCCACTCAAAACAGCTACTGGCTACCAAAGCAGCTAATTCTTCCAAACAGGGGCCGATGGCCCTCTTCGTAGGCTGTTATATGATAACGTTTTTGTCCATAGTCTTGTGTCAACTTAGGCACATACTGAACATGTATTAGCTCACTATAAGACAGCTTTCTGTGGTGCATGTTACTTATCTTCCCTATTCTATATCTTGCAGAGGTTGGTTGAAGGTTACTTGCTCAGAGCCGCCCATAGAAGTGATATTTTTGCCCATATTCTCATATGGCATTTACAGGTACTGGCATCCAAGTGTATTTGGTTTCACGCATGCACTTCTACTGGGAAGTTTTAATTCTAATCATAAATATCTGTCTGCAATATTTTGTATGATTTGACTTACCAACTCACTATTACCTGCAAACGATGACAGGGTGAGACATGTGAACCAGAAGGAGCTAAAGAGGCTGACGTTCAGAAGGTATGGTTAGCTTGCTTAATATGTTTCCGCCCTATTCTTATATTTTGTTATTTTCTTCTACTGAAGGATTTATTGTAACCTGTTTATTACTTGACAAAAGAACCCATTAGTCTATTACAAACTTTATTGGCACTTAACCTTCTCTTGATTATGTCTCGATGCATAGTGTTCAATCATCAAATCTGTCTAATATCTCCGATGGATGCCCCCCCCCCCAAAAAACAAAAAAAAAGAAAAGAAAAAAAAGGAGTCTGGACTCTTATTAGCTAAGAAGCAGGGACACCGATACGTGACACGGACATGACACGACAACGACACCGACACGCGGACACGTGATTTTTTTGAAAAGTAGGACACGACATGTAAAATGGACACGTGGTAGTTAGAAAATATTTATTCTATTACCTATGTGTTTATAATTTGTCTTGTGTCTTTATCCTTGAGAGGATCAAGTTTGGATGAGAACAATAGCAAATTGTTCATAGTCTGTGCATTCTACAACTATCAATAACATAACCTAATTTCTTCATATTGTCTATATGCTCTGCATGCATTTAAGAGTGTCCAAAAAGTGTCCGAGAGTGTCGGTGTCCGACACGTCTCGGACACGGATACGTGAAGCTGTGGAGAGTGTCAGTGCTTCTTACTTTATTAGTGTAAATCAAAACAGTCATTCCCCAGCACACATTCATGCACTGAAGATTTGCAGGCTAACATATGCTATTTCCTTCTTTCAGACTAAAGAGTTTCTAGAACTGTTGCCAAAAGTCAGAGAGAGGATTATTGACATTTTCACCCCGACGGCCCTTGACGTATTTAAAAGGGAGTTTGATTTCTTTGACAAAGTCACATCTATTTCTGGTGTGCTCTTTCCACTTCCGAAGGAGGAACGCCGTGCTGGTATACGAAGGTACTAGCAAGTCATCTTGGCATTAACTCTCTGTCGTAATATGTCGTTATAATTTCAGTTGTCCACTTGATTCAGCATATTGTACTTAAACCAGGGAACTGGAGAAAATTGAGGTGCCAGGAGATGACCTTTATCTGCCTACTGCTCCTAGTAAGCTTGTTAAAGGCATTCAGGTTGACAGTGGGATTCCTCTACAGTCAGCAGCAAAAGTTCCTATTATGATCACATTTAATGTGGTGGATAGAGATGGAGATCCAAATGATATCAAACCCCAGGCCTGCATTTTCAAGGTAACCTTACCTTTGCTGTCATGCAGTGTGTGTTGTAATCTATTTTGTTCAGGCAGTTGAACAGGCTTAACCTGTCACCATCTGGATGAAATGCACATTGCTTTCCGGATGAAATATGGGTTTGAAGCTTGTGAATCTCTGGATTTGTGTTGTTGATGTTCACTTGCTTAATTATTTTGGTTTAAGAGTATTGGTTGGTGGGATAATATGCTGGAGTAGGAGCTCATTGCCTTCTGGAAGTGATTGGCTGTTTACAACAAAGAAAGTAATGTCAATAGCCTACAATAAGAAATGATGGAAGCTGTGGAGGCCTGGCAAACCCACATCCAATTCCATGCCCTACTGTCTTGCCTAAGTTTTTTTTGGAAGGGGGGGGGGGGTTGTTCAATTGCAGCAGCCTAACTGTGAAGTATAGAGAGGGTGTTTCTGTTAGGCCCTTTAAAATCTTTTGACAGCTTATGACTCAGAAAATAAAATAGGACCAAAAAAAAAACGGTGGAGGATAGTTCTGTGGGATATTTTGCATCCGTTATAATCCAATCTAGAAGAGTTGGCACATAGTAACTTTTTCAGCTGTCCAAATGCTTTATCCACTCAGTCGTCCTACAATGCACATTTATACGTGCTCCAATAATGTAATTCATACCTTTTTTATGGTGTGCTTGCCAGCTAAAGGAAACTGTCTTGAACAATTGAGGCTGCATCTGTCTAGGTGCTTGACCCAAATTCAACTGTCAGAAGGGACCCGAATCTGTCTAGGTGCTCGATTTGGCATCTGAATTAGCCCATTTTCTTTTCTTTTTTTCTTGTTTTATTTAACAATTAACTGTATGGCATCATGGGGGTGTCAAGTGTCAACCATATACGGTTTAATGAGAATTATTGATGAACGTATCCTCATTGAATGTCTATTGAGGGAACTTCAATCATACACATTACCATCAATTTCGAGTATTTTTTATTTCAAGTTAAATCAGAGATCTGTAAAAATGCTTTTTCTTCCCTTCCACCTGTTTTGATCTTGGTCTTGCAGCCAGTTCCGGTGTTATCTTGATTCTTGACTTTGCGGGTGCATTATGTGACTTGTATCCACATTGTTATCCTGTGTGTCGAATAGATTGTTTTATGGTTTATGAATTCCGCTTTTCTGTTTAAGGTTGGAGATGATTGTCGGCAAGATGTTCTTGCCCTGCAAGTGATTTCCCTCCTCAGAGACATCTTCCAGGCAGTTGGCTTAAATCTTTATGTTTTCCCATATGGAGTGCTCCCAACTGGTCCTGAAAGAGGAATAATAGAGGTAAATATGCTGCATTCTCTGCCATATTAGTGTTGTGTCAATGTGTATATATTTGGATCTTTTCGATAGACTCAAATGGCATTCATATGATGCAACATAATCACTTGTGGGAAATTGATTAGTAGCTTTGAGTTTAATTCTCTTAATGATTTGAATGATCAAAGATTCTTTTGATTTGACTGGATACCAGATGTTTTATTTGTTTGCCTTGTGAAGCCTCTTTTGCATCAATATCGTTTCCTTTCATTAGATGGACCCTTATTTTTCTTGTTTCAAGTCTCAAGTTATGTGACTGGGCAAGAACATGACACTTGGGGAAAAGACTAGGTGAAGAAGCAAGATGATATGTGAGGACATGACAGTTTGGGGAAAGATCAGGCGAAAGACTTGTGGAGCAGAACATTATTCAGTGTATAATGGGGGGATGACAAAAGTGGAGGGATGCATATAAAGTGTTGTGTGTTAAGAAGATTCTACTGGCTCCAGAGGTGAGGATTACCGTTGGTTAGATCGGCCTTATTGTGCGGTTTGGAATGTTGGCCGATCAAAAAGACCAAACTCCTAAGGTTGATGGTTGCAGAGATGAGGATTACATAAATATGAGGTCATACAAACATTGGATCGGTTCAGGAATGAAGGAATAAATATAAAAATTGGGGGTGAAGCCAATAGAGGATAAGACGAGGAAGCAATGAATGGTCTGGCCACATCATAAGGAGTATAGAGGCATCTATGCCGAGGTTCGAGATGATTGGCCCTGTAGAATGTAATAAAGTATAGGAGGACCAAAGAAGAATTCGAATGAGGTGTTTTGACATGGTATGACACTTCTGAAACTAACAGAAGACGTGACTGGTTTCTGGAGGTCTAGGATTAGATTTGTAGGTATTAGGTGGTTCACTATGGCTAGTTTCTGGAGGTCTAGGATTAGAGTTGTCGGTATTAGGTGGTTCGCCATTAACCCTTTGAATTTGAGTCGCTTGACAAACATTGATGTTGTTCGACTAGTCACCAGGTGTTATATTAGTTCTGTTTATTTACTACTCGCCCTTGCTAATGCATTTGACTTATGTTTCTTATGGCTTTATTATTTAACGTTAATTAATATTAATATGAAAAGCTTCTAGTTTCTGGTACCTAAGGTACTTCTTAAAAAGGTTTTAACTCATCGAAAATATTTTCTACAGTTTTTTGGGTGGGTTTCTTGGAATGGATCTCTATGATTGTAAGAGTAAGAATGTCTACACTGCGATCTCCCTGGACCCCTGTTAAAGGCGGGATGCAAACTAGGTGGTGATGCTCTTGGTTCTATATGTATCTGCTTCTTCTGTGCTAACAATGAAACATATTGCCCATATGGGTTGATTGAGTTAGTCTTCCTAGTTTAGATGCCTCTTTTCTGTTGCAAATATGACTCTCTGTACCGCTAGCTGGTTGTTATGATTTGATGGACCATGGAGATAGACATCAGGGACAGCAGGGGGATTGGTAAGTTGGGGCAGAATTTAGGAAAGCATAAAACCTTCCAAGGCGTGAGGGGTCCTCTAGCACCTGGACTTGGCAAAGGCCAATTTTATGTTTGATGCAGGGTAACCAGTATGACTTCAAATTTGTTTACCTTTCATCTGTTGTCTCTGCTGGTTTCTGATACCATCGTATCAATGATTCCTGTGGATGCTTGACATGTCTTAGAAGTGTTGTGCTAACATGTAGAGTTGGAAAAAGCTGACCCGACACGATTACCGACCCGAACCCGACACGAAGTTAAGTGGGTTTGGATATAAATTTTCGACCCGTTTAATTAAATGGGTTGATACGTTCAACCCGTTTAATTAAGTGGATTAGGTTCAGGATGAGATTCTCGACACGAAAAAGTACCTATTTAATCCGTTTAATTAAATGAGTTAAATAAGTCAACTCATTTTTCCATTTGTCATTTATCCATTTACTTTTTATTAGATAATTAAGAATATAAAAATTTTTAAAAAATGTGAATTATGACCAATCAGGGGAATTTTAAAGAGTAATTATTTAATGTGATATGTAAACTTAATTTCTAACACTATAATTACGTATTAGTTGAAGATATTAAATGTGTAAATGGTTAATTAAGCGACTAAACTTGACTTGTTTATCTTAAACTCGTTAAGCGGGTCAACCCGTTTAAAAATTAAATGGGTACAGGTCAAGGTTTTTCAACCCGTTTAATAAACGGGTTAGGTTCAGGTCGATAAATTTTCAACCCGTTTAAGTTCGATACGAACACGAACACGACCCGACACGACCTATTACCCAGCTCTTCTAACATTTCATGTTCCTTGAATAAATCTATCATCTATGTAAGACACTATTTATTATTAGGCCAGGATAATTTTCTCTGTGAATTTCCATTGAGGAAGATAATGTTTGCTGGATATCAGTTATGCAACAATGGTGATTTACGAGCAGCCTGATATTCAAGTTTTGTTTTATATGTGCCATGGATGTCCATTTATGAGTGGGCCGATGCCCAAATACTCAAGTTCTGCTTCATTATTAAACATTAACTGCATTTGATCTGGACGTTTGGTATAATCTAGTACTGGTTATTTCTATCAATCTTTCGATTCTTATAAGATGATTCTATTCTACAGGTTGTGCCTAATACACGGAGTAGAAGTCAGATGGGTGAAACTAATGATGGTGGCTTGTATGAGATCTTTCAGCAAGATTATGGGGCGGTTGGATCTCCCAGTTTTGAAGCTGCTCGTGAAAACTTCCTTATCAGCAGTGCCGGCTATGCTGTGGCCAGTCTTCTACTGCAACCAAAGGATCGGCATAATGGCAATCTACTGTTTGACAAGTGCGTTTTCTTGACTTCATACTTTCTTCTTCCGGAAACCCCTTCTGGGTAAATTTTTTTTTTAATTTAAAAAAGGCCAAAAGGAATTATGTGCTTTCCTCTTTTGTAAAAATTGACCGAGTAGTGATGCCGTTGGCTAATCCTACTGCCACTTATGCTTAAATTGCAGTGTGGGAAGGCTTGTTCATATTGACTTCGGTTTCATCCTGGAAACCTCTCCTGGTGGGAATATGCGTTTTGAGAGTGCTCACTTCAAGCTCAGTCATGAGATGACTCAGCTACTAGATCCTTCAGGGGCTATGAAGAGCGACATTTGGTTCCATTTTGTGGGGTAAGAGAATGAATAATCCATCCCCTTCTCCTGTAAAAGTTTCCCTTTGTTTTTAAGAGTTAATTTCCACAATGGGAAGAGGTCGCAGGGGAGCTGTCTTTTTTTGGGTTTTTTGGGGGGGGGGGGGGTTGGGTCGAATCCCAAAATCTTCCCTTCGGGAGGGGCTACTTCACCGCTCCACTCTTAACGTTCCTTTTGGCTAGATCTTGCATGATTAAATTTCTTTGGCTGTCGTAACAGATTGTGCGTGAAGGGCTACCTGGCTGCTCGGCGTTACATGGATGGGATTATAAACACTGTCTTAATGATGTTAGACAGTGGACTGCCCTGCTTCAGCAGGGGTGATCCCATTGGCAATCTTCGGAAGAGGTTTCACCCTGAGATGAACGAGCGTGAAGCAGCCAATTTCATGATCCATGTATGTACCGATGCCTATAACAAGTGGACAACTGCAGGCTATGATTTAATACAATATTTGCAGCAGGGTATTGAGAAATAGTTCATGTACTTAAATTCTATGAGAGCAATGGTGTATATTGGTTCTTCAGGGCTCAAAGCATTAGCATAGTTACAAAATTTTGTTCTGAGGGATTACCACTATGGCAAATAGGGGTCGTGTGTAATCAGCAAATGTAGTAGTTGTAGTGTGGTATCCCTCTGTTGTTTGTAAAGGTACTATATAGATTGCAAAATATCAATGGAAATAGACGTATTCTTGTTTGCCTAAACTTTTTGGAGATTTTTATCCTGAGCCTAGTGCGAGCGACTATTCTTCAATAAGAATGGTCTTAACATTAACCTGTACAAGCCCAGCTGCCCTGAGCGCTAACTTGACCTTAGATTGGTGATGTTCAATGAGTCGATGTGTATTTTAAGTTGATTGATATGGATGCATATTAGTTGCACACGTGGTTGCAGGGACAAAACTTCCTATATTTGGATATCTTGGGATTCCATGAAATCGGGATTTATACAGAGAGTTGTTGCTATATAAATGATTTATACAGAGAGTTGTTGCTATATAAAAATGTTGGATTGAGCTGTCTCAAAACTCTCAATCCTTGAGGGTTTGTGGGTTTTTTTTGGGGGGGGGGGTGTTTGGCATGGGTTCAAGGAACGATTGAATTGCGATTTTTATCCATGAATTTGTAATATACTAGCAAGTTGTGTTAGTTAAAAACTATCTTCACTCTAATTTGACGCATTAAAGTTAAATCGTCCATTTATTTAGTTAGTACTAACCTTGGAGGTTAGTATCATAGCAATGATGACAGTTACTATGTCCTCTTTAAAGTAGTTATGGTCGAAAACTAAAATCCACCATGACAACAGAACTCATCAGCATTGTGCCCCCCATGTTCACTGTTCAAGTGATTTGGACCATAAGTGGTCATTTGTGAAGTTAACAGCTAATTAAGGAGGTTTCGCCATCGTTTTTGGTCATTTTTACTGATTTTTGGTCACTACCACTAAGTAAAGTGAATGTCATGACGTTATACTAGAACTAATTGTTGAAAATGAATGCACCCCAAAATCAAATTATAGTGATTTTTAGTTGATACAGGAGTACATGGTCGCAACCACATATCTCATTATCATATACTTGATAATGACTTTTCCTCTTAATTATTATAACAAAAGGAGATTTTTTTTGGGGGGGTTCAGAAAAAGCAGAAACTTAGGGCCTGGGCATGTTCTGAGCTGTTCCGTTTTTTCTTTTTTTTTTTTTTTTGGGGGGGGTCATTTTTTGGGGGTGTTTTTTTTTTTTTTTTTTTTTTTGGGGTGGGTCATTTTCTTGGCCACTTGGGTCTTCTCCTCGCGCCAGACTTTTTGGCGGCATTTCAAATTTGCCAATCTATCAGAAACATCCCTTTTCGTTCGCCTACTTATTCCAGCCGAATTGAATTTAGGGTCCCACACAATTTATCTGACTATTCAACTTTGGCAAATTGCCTTAGCTTTAAGAGGAAATTGAGTCAAATGTTCCTTGTATGATAGTGACTCATGATGTGGTGTGTACCATGAATAATTACGTGTTTATTTTGGCATGGAAGAATGTGGTTTCATGTTGCAAAAATACATGATTTAACAACAGAAGGAATGCATATGTACATATGACTTTTCTGAGCACATGGCATTCCACTACCGTTAATGTCAATCATTTCGGTTGATCGATAAAATCCACTCAGTTGGTCAGGACTGATAAATTCAAGAAAATATATTAATTGTTTATATGTTAAGTAGGCTATCTCATTCTTTATCGATTGATTTTGTGTTGAAATATCAACTGGACAATAAAGGAAGGTATTAAAATTATTGATCCCACACAAGGATGATGACAACTTCAATAGAGACATATACCAGTTGTATCTCTTTCAGCACAGTGGCCCCATATTAGCAAATAAAAATATGTACTCATTTATAGTTAAAGTGGACTACTCAATTATCAATTAACTTTGGATTGAAACTTCGCTGGGGCTACAACAATATATTGGCAAATCTTCACAGTTGAAGTGGAGCTTGGGTTCATGACAGAATATTGTATTAGCGAGCTTAATCCATTTAGTTCTTTATGCTTCCACCAAAAAAAAAAAAAAAAAAGAGAGAGGAAATACGAGGTTAAAGGAGGTCTAAACCCTAAAATTTAATAAACATAAATCATGATCAACTCTCAAAACGTTTAGAATACAAGTTTTAAGAAGGTTTGAAGTTTCACTTAGACAAAACATCATCGATTTTTTCAATGCTTTTTTATATAAAAAAATTATTATTACAACAAAACTATCAGAAGGTGGTCTAGTAGAAGATTGTACACCTTCGAATAAGAAAGCTTGGGTTTAAACTCTAATAGAAGTATTGGGGAATTTTCTTTAACCTTACTTTCTATTTCCTCTTTTATGTCTGTCCTTACTTAAGATGTTCCCATAAGATATAAACTCTTACTTAGACTTGTTTGCCAATGTCATCTTCCTTGATCTCGACATGCCACTTAGGTTTCATATGTGACTCAGATATGAGTATCGTCCTCCCGATCTTAATTATATTCCATATTTCCAAACTCTTATCATCCAAAAATCCCAATAAAACATGTCATGAGTGTAAAAAGCAGAAGGAAAGGCAAAAAATGATTTGTGTACACCTTAAACTCTTCCTTTAACCCAGGAAACCTGTAGACAAGAACATGTTTTCGTTTTTTCTTCTTTTTATCATTTTGAGTACTTAGTCAGTCATATATAATATGCAGTTGTATAACTGGAGACATATTGCCCAGCTCATGCAATGTGGCTTTATAAATGTTGTTCATTTGGCAAACTCGACCATGATGTTCAAACTTCAATGTTGATAGGGAGCAAGTCATACAAAGAGCACTCTAGCTAGGTCAATTCAT
This sequence comes from Carnegiea gigantea, assembly GCA_029747015.1. Taxonomy (NCBI): domain Eukaryota; kingdom Viridiplantae; phylum Streptophyta; class Magnoliopsida; order Caryophyllales; family Cactaceae; genus Carnegiea; species Carnegiea gigantea. The sequence goes on along the minus strand of JAKOGI010000012.1, from coordinate 836,634 downwards.
GGTATCACTTCACCTCACTTTTTGAAGCTCTTCTGACTTACACGTTGCACACATATATAGTACTAGCATTTAAGTCCGTACATTGGCTGTAAGCTATAGTGAAAATAATGTATCAAACATTAATCTGCATACTTTATTATATTATTTTAGAATTTCATGTATTAATTCTCAAATCTATTGATTGATGCTTTAGATTGAAAACCATCATTTGTTATCAATGAATAACATCTTGAATGCTAATAAGACACGTGTCAACAATGTAACACTTGCACTCACTTTTATATATAAATATATGATGATATTTCATTTATTTATTTTCAGGTTTAAAAAATATTGGAAAAATGAATGAAGTTAGACCTTGGGTTGATTTTATACTAAAAAAAACTATATAAAATGCATGATTATTTAATGTCATATTTGAGTACTTCATTAAGATCAACTAAATTTCCTTTCGATTCTTGGTACCTTTTGCACTCTAATAACAAAGCTAAGGAAGTGCGTATCACTTTGTTTAGTGCGATTCGTTAGTCTCTTTCAGAAGGTTAAAAACGTATACAAGTTTGATAAAAGCTAGCTAACAGCAGGAACATAAAATAATTAATTGAGATTATATTAATATGGTTGATGATAGCATGCATAAGGATCCAACGTAATTGAGCAGGTACAATCTAGTACATGATTTGATTTAAGGACTTGTTGATCTAATAATGCTCTTGTTCTAATTGCATATTTCCTATAAAGCCACAGTTTATTGGCCAGGAACTATTGTACTGTTTGTTCCCAATTGTACATGACCATTACTCTCTTCGTTTTTACCGCTTCTCCACCCCCTATTACTCAAAGACTCCTTCCATCTAAAATCTTCAAACAATTCATTCATCTCTTCTAGAGATCGACCTTGAGTCTCCGGTAGGAAGGTGAAGAAAAAGAGCCATGCCACGGTGGCGACTCCAGCAAATAAGAAAAATGTCCCTCCGGTAGTTATAGCGTTGGAGAGGGACAAAAACGTCATTGATATGATTCCGCTCACAACTCTGTTCATTGCCACGCCCATGCTCGCTCCTTGGGCCCTTAGCCTCAGAGGAAAGATCTCGGAGCTGTAGACCCAAGCAATTGGGCCCAGCCCAATAGAAAACGATGCCACAAATGCACACACCATGGTAATGCAAAGGGCTATGGCCCAAGTCAACTTTTGCGTAGAGTGGTCAATGACGGTCAACGACATGCCCAAGGTCAAAAGAGAGAGAATCATCCCCCCTACACTGGTCAATAACAGAGGCCTCCTCCCGTACTTGTCCAACAAAAAAGTGGCCACTAAGATGAAGACTGTCTTTGCGAATCCAACGGCTACGGTTGCGAGTAGCTTGTGAGTGTCGTTTGTGATCCCTGCTTTTTCGAAGATTGTCGGGCTGTACAAAACGACGGCGTCTATGCCGGAAGACTGCTGAAAAAAGTGGATTCCGATGCCGGCGATCAACACGCGCTGAACCGCCGGCGTGGGGTTCATCAACAGCTCCTTCCAAACTCCCTCCCCTTGATTCTTCTCCGATGAAGGGATCGAAACGACGTCGTCGTCGCAATCAAGGGGAATTCCGGCGGCCTCTTTGATATCTCTGAGTCGGGACTGAGCCTCCTCGGCCGAGTCGGAAGTCCGAGTCAGGACTCGCTTCGCCTCGCCGAGTCTTCCCTGCATAACGAGCCAACGCGGCGATTCCGGCATCGCGAGGACGCCGACGGCCAGGATGGCGCTCGGAACAGCGCCGATTCCGAGCATGAATCGCCAGCTGAGATTCACCGGAAGCTTCGAGAATGCGAGATTGGATACGTAACCGAGTAAAACGCCGCCGTTGATGAATACCTCAGGAAAGGATGTGAGGAAGCCTCGGGAAGACGCCGGCGAGACCTCGGCGGTGTATACGGGGGCGATCATTAGAGCGTAGCCGACGCCGATGCCGGCGACGAAGCGGCCGACCATTAGGAAGGCGTAGTTGGTGGCGAAGCCCATCAGGAGTGCGCCGGCGAAGAAGATTGCTCCGGCGATAACGATGGTGTATCGCCGGCCGATTTTGTCGGAAGTCCGGCCGGCGGCGGCCGAGCCGAAGAGGCAGTATAGGTTTATGATTCCGAGCAGGACTTCAATTTGGACGTCGGAGATATTCCAGTCTCTCTTGATGTACAGTGCTGCACCACTCATCACTCCTATGTCTGGAAATAACAACGAAAATGGAGATATATGGTTAATTCATTATATTGACTTGCTTAATTAATTAGTTGTGCTACGCAGGATTTGTTTAAAAATTTTAGCCAAAATATTTTTACAAATATTGTAATTAACCTTATAGTTTAAATTTATAGAAATAATAATATTAATATATCTATAATTTATTTTTGAAATAGTTAAAAAGACATTATTCATTATGATGACTTTAAATTACATATTGTTTAAATCTTTATTTTTAAATAAAATTTTAATAAATATTTCAGAGGATACGTATTATAACCGCAGCATTAGAACTCACTTTATATATATATATATATATATATACACACACACACACATATATATATATATACACATACACACATATATATATATATATATGCACATATATATATATATCTATATAGATATATATATATATATCATAGACACCACACATACATACATATATATATATATAATATATATATATATATATATATATATATATATATATATATATACATATATATATATATATATATATACATACGTATATGTGATTTGTGCCGTTAACTTAAATGCTTTTAAAAAAAGTTAACGAAAAGAATACGATAGTCATTGTTTTCAATGAAAACAACATTTTAATATAATCAAAGTAAGCATGTCATTTTGAGACCTAAATATAAACATTTTTGAAATTTTTTTCCTTATTTCAAAACGAATGTGTATGTGTGTTAAACGGTTAGTAGAACGACACAACGATGTTGTTATTTTTATGGTGTGTGTGTCAAACTAATTGATTTTTATTGCGAAAGTAATATATTCAATAGATGTGTAATCTCATAGAAATGATGAACGTTGAACGAAGTCAATGTTAATAATAACGAATAATAGTACTGCAAATTATCAATGTACAATTTAATATTAAAGTAGATAAAAATCTTTTATACAAATTAATGACCTTAAAAGCATCGGCATAAATTGTTAATGTTCCATAAAATCTGGAAGCATATAAAATTGGGTTAACAGGTTAACACCTCCACTGGTTGGCTTTGACAGAATATGGCCGAACTCAAAAGTAGCATGTGTGGGAGCGAAAACACGAGGACAACATGGGCCCATTTTATCGTTTTCGGCCCAAGTGCATTCATCATTAATAGTCACACATAGTTGGATGCCTAATCAATCTTTTTTTTTTTTTTGATAATTAATCGGAATAAATGTTAAAAATACAATTATCCTGCCTAAGTTAAATAAAAAAGAAAATCAGTTAATTACATGAAAATATGAAATACAAATATGTCAACTCTACTCTACACTATTCGATCAAATATGTCAACTTTATTAGATGATTTTACTGTCAATATCTTACCAGTTTTCATTAATAAATCTTTCTTCTGTTTATATGAAAAGAACTTCTTATTATCCTCCTAATAACTTACGCAAAATCCTGATTATTTGATTGATACCTAATTATTATCCTCCTAATAATTGGCCCACCTTTAGTTTTTTTCAAACAAAGGACAATTATTTCGACTCCCAAGTTCTTTCTTGAAAGCAATTAGTTTGTCAGTTATCATGGCACGACATTTCTGATTAGATTTTGTTTGCTAGAAGATTTTGCTGGCATCTGATAGATAGCCAGAGGATGGGTCAAAGCGACAACCTTGCATGCCAACTTTTGTTTTGTTTTTTTTTTTTTTTAAACACAAGAATGGGGCAAATTAGTCTTATTTCACAAGTCAATTTCGTTACTCTTTTTTGTTAAACACTGTTAAATACAATAACATCAGCACCGTCCAATGTAACTTCTTTTTTAATGGGATTTAAACGAGATCTAAATATAGGCAATCTTTAATCCTACCGATATCGCTACTTACGGTGTCAAATAATTTGCTAAACTATATCATATATGCATAGTCTATATATCATGAATTTACTAAAATTTCCATTCATAGCGTCGCCTATTAAGGGTTACATATAAAGTAATGAACTCCTAGTTAAAAGTGGAGTTGCAACATATAACTTGAATATAATGCATGCAATCATATATAATCAACCGTGATTAAAAGTGATGTCTTTTGGATGAACTTTTTTTTTTTTTAAAAAAAAGGTGCTTTAAGATAAGAGGGTTCCTCCCGTGAATTGAAGCCAAAGAAATGGAAACTCAAGAAAAGCATGCAAGTATCTTAGTGACCATGCATAGTTCCGCAAAGCTAGCTAGGAGCAACATATAAAAGCAGTAATTAAACATCAGAGAGAGAGAGAGCGAGAGAGAGAGAGAGAGAGAGAGGAAGAGGATGAGTACCATAGCCTAACAAGATGGAAGTCATGGAGGCCAAGGAAGCACAAGCAAAGGCAAATTTGTTTCTCTTATTAGGCCTCTTTTGAGGAGGATCAAAATCTGCTAACTCTTTATGGTTTAGTGATGGTGCCATGACTTTGGTTCCTTCCACAGTCATGGCTTCTCTCTCTCACTCTCTCTCCCGCTCTTTTCTTTACTCACGAACAGCAAGAGAGAGAGAGAGAGAGAGAGAGAGAGGAAGTTGTGCTTGAATGAAGAGAATAGCTGCTGGGGAACTCTGCTTATATAGAAGCAAGTAGGCCATGTTGCTTGCATCACAGTTTAGAGACCAAGACCACAGTGGTTTAATTACCAGTTTGCCACACTGAAGGGCCTTTTGCAAGCTAATCCTTCTTCCTTTCTTTTTCTGTTTCATCATTATCTTAAAAAAATTGTTATGGGCCGGAGGGGGAAGGGAAAATTTTACTATATTATTTTTCTTAAAGGTAAGGGTACACAATGAATCGGATTGAGTCGGATTAGGTCGGTTCATTTATAAAGTGGGCCAGGTCGGATCCTGCTAGCGATTTAAGCCAGATCTGACATTTTATATAAATAAATGGGCTAGATCGGGTCGGCCCAATAAGTGACCCGCTTTTGGCCTTTTTTTAAATGAAATAAACTTTCACCAAAACAAAAAACTTTGTATAATAAGTATTATTATGTATAAAGCGTTGGTAATAGATTTAACTAATTGTAGCATGTAAATTAGTATGACAAGTATATTGAAAAAGTAACGGGTTACTAAGCAGACTGTTAATGAGCGTACCTGGCTCGACCCGTTAATATGTGTTAATAGGCAGGCCCATTACTGATTAACGCGGTCCATTATCGACCCAACCCTTTAATTTATTGACTCTATTTTAACAGGGCGGTCCACTTCGCCCAATGCATACCCGTCCATGGCCTACCCCTACTTAAGGGTGAATAGAATTATTAGTTTATTCTACATTCATTTATACAATAATAGAATATTTAAGTGCGGATCCTGCTTATATAGATCCTGGATAGATCAATAGCCTTATCCTTATAAGAATTTTTATAAGTAAAGAGACTAATTTTAAAATATTCATAAAAATTTTTTCAATATTGCTGAATTGAAAATTTGGATATATTTTTATAGAGATACTGAAATCTACCTAGCTTCTTCTTACGTGCTTTGGAATAACTTTTTTCAACTCTCAAAATTTTAAGGTAATTTTTATCCTCTATAAATTTAAATTATATGACTCTTATTTCTATTGCGGACTTGAAGGTCATTATGCATTTATGTATTTGACTGATTATGTGTCTTCAAATCTATTTTTAACTGGTTTTTTTTTTTTTTGGGTGGTAGTTTTTAACTGCAAGTTGTGTATGACATTGATTCGATAAGCTTGATTGTCATATATATTGTACGAGCAGTCCAAACTTGCAAGTTATCTGATTTGCACACTGCTATGTTCGGTTGGATTGTTACATCTTCCAAGTCCCAACTTGTACTCCGTCCAAAATAACGACAAATAGATTTCAATTTTAAAATAGAAATTCATTCTAGTAGTGATATTTTTATTTTCATTTTTTGGATGAAGCATTTCATTTTTATTGATATAATTCCACTCACGACTCTATTGACCACCACGCGCATGCTGGCTCCTTGGACTGGTATCGTTAATGGGAAGATCTCGGAGCTAAAAACCCAAGTGCTTGGGCCCAACGCAATGGAAAAGATGGCCACATAGGCACGCACACGGTGCAAAGGGCTACAAGCCCAAGTCAACTTGCGAGTGGAGTGGAGTGGAGGTAAACGATAGTCAGGGACAAAGCCAATGTCAAAAGAGAGAGAATCAAGCCACCCGCAGTACTCAACATAGAGCGGGAAAAAACTGACACGATAAGACAACACGATACGAATCCGACATGAAATTCAGGCAAGTTTGGATCGAGATTTTCAACCCGTTAACTTAATTGGGTCGACATGCCTAACCCGTTTGATTAAATAGGTTAGGTTAAGGACGAAACTTTCGACACGAAAAAAATACCTACTTTAACCAGTTTAATTAATTTGGTTAGATGGGTCTACCCGTTTACTCACTAACCCGTTCATTATTTAATTTTTTTTAAAACTTACGAAATGTTCGGTTAAAAGTTTAGCAATTTTAGAGGGGGAATGAAAATTCAAAGAAACTGGACATGCAAGAATGGCCGATCAAATTTCACTCATGGAAGCAAACCAGTTAACACATCCACCGGTTGTGCGATCGAACGGGAACAAACTCAAAAGTTACATACACATGGTAAGTCATGGAATATTCGCATGGGCCCATTCCCTGTCATTGTGACAGTATATTCAGTCATCAATAATCACATACAGTTGGAAGGCCTAACCACTTTGGCCCACCCCAACTCTCAAAGCAAGGCTTACTTTGTCTCCAAGTTACGGCCCACCGCCCACTTTTATAGCCACGAGATTCAAAGAGATCTAAATATTAGCGATTTTATTCTTGTAAGCATATGTAAGTACAAGCAGACAGATGGATTTCAAGAGGTATAAGGACATCGAACATACATATATAATAGTAATATCGGATCATAGTTCTGTATTTCTGATTATCTTCTATGGATTAATCCCAAAAAAATGCGCACACAATTTACATATATTTTCATCGAACATGAAACCAATAATAAAAGTAGTGACCAAGCATTATAATGAGGGGTTGATTTTTAAAAAATGGACTAGCTAAAATGTCGGCTACGTTAACTAATCTTAGTTATGTGTTAATTCTATAAATACAGTTACATGTTATAAACATTTTTTTGGCCTCTATAAATATCTTCAGATGGAAAAGAGCAATTTGAAGTTTTACACAATCATTGAAGGCAAAATATTTGATATTTTTAATTAGCCTATATGATTGTTCTAGTTCAAGACAATGAGGGTTTAGGGTTTTGGTTAGACACCAAAGGAGACGCCGCAAATCATCAAATGGCACGTACGCAGGGATTGAATAGGAAAAGAAATCACGACAAAAAGGCATCAAACATCCAACCATGAAGTTCGACGCATGCATTTCATTTCCATTCTCTCATTTATGTTGATATAGACATTAGTGAACATCAGTCATTAATTGGGAACATTACTTCAAGTAGACCAAGTTGACATATATATTTAATTAATTAGACAAATTATTCAGTCACTGAATTTTAATTAGGTTATTACCTTTGTATATGCATGTGGATACTATAAATGACGATAGATGTCTAAGAACTTAATTGATAAAGAAAAATAAGCTTTCATTTAATTATATATCTTCATGTCGTGTGTTTGAGAATAGTAAGTTAGGGTTATCTCACAATGAAGATTTTAGAGGCAGAGAATATATTTATAAGTAATAAATTACTCTGTTCATTACTAATTAATTTTGAATATACACAATCCATTTAGTTTAGGTGCCGCAATTGATAAAAATTAACATCGTGGATCGGAAGGCAAAGAGCCTATGGAGAATTAATGGATCACGGAAGGGCCCAATGACTCTAATGAGAGTTGTGGACTGTTATAACATGATGGATTGACTAGATGACCAATCGATAAGCTATCAGTCCAAGTAATATTAAATTTCTGACTGTTGTAATCCAGTGGTGTCTAGTATACTCTAAATCAATATCTTATGAATGTGACTAGCTTGTTTATAATTGGTGAGTATATACGAAATATATTTTTATTTTGCCCTTGTTTGCATGAAAAATAATTGTAATTTTGCCCTGTTGGATACAACAATAAATATCTATGTGCTAGTTCACACAGCAACAAAATTTTTACAACTGTGATCAACAGTTCAGGTTTTGATAAACTACTTAGAGTGATAGGCTGATAGCATTAGGTTTTTCGAACAAAATACACACTTAATCTTATTATTTTAGCTAAGTTATGCAGCTTTTCTTGTCGAATATTGGGGTGCAAGATTTTCCTGCCATGTGACACATAAGTAATTATATACTAAGGCTCCATTTGGTCCTTAGAAATTTGGTGGAAAGAAAAGTTGAAGGGAAAAAAAAGTGAAAGAAAAAAAAGTAGAGAGAAAGTAAGTTTTTTTCCCTTATTTAGATTGAGAAAAAAATATAAGAATTTGAATGAGAAATTTGAAGGTTAATGAATTATTTGAATTATATTGATGGCATCTAAGTAGTGCAAGATTGGAGGAGGTTAGGAATTCTTTTGAAAACTTTTCCCAAACTTACCTCACAATTTTATGAGGAAAATTTTATCACTTGTTTCTAATAATTTTTCCATCTAATTTTCCTCTATATTTTTTTCTTTGTGATTTTTTCTAAACCAAACACAAGAAAAAGTTATTTTTCTAATTTTTTTTCTTTTCACCAAACTTTCTATGGTCCAAACGGAGCCTAAAAGTAAAATATATGATAAATATACACTAAGAATATAAATAGCGAGCACATAAACTCGGATGTACATAACAATTTGCCATCAGGATTGGATCTGGATTTTCTCTTGCGCCATTTCGAAACTGTTGGATTTCCTTATGCAAGCCACAAAATTGTTGCTCATTTTTTTTTTGTTTTTTTAAAGAAAGGTAAGCTTTTCCATTTGTAAGGGGAAAAGAGATGAGTAGTCCTTACAATTGCAAGCAGCGCTTATATTAACATCCCGGGTCTATAGACCCGAGATATATTTAACTGAGTAAACAAAATGCTCAAATTGATACACTAAATTGCTCAGTATATAAAACAAAATGTTCAATTTCATAAATTGGAGAAACAAAAAACAAGGGCGAAGAAATAATGACCTGAAAATGGGCACTGTTAATCTCAATGTTTAATACCTAACCCTAGATATGTCAGATAAAATAAACAATATGCAAGCAATAAAGTCCAACTACACGTAAAAAAGACCAGTTTCAGCCCCCCAAAAAGGTGCCCTCAACTCACTTCAACAAAAAAATATTTACTTCTATCAACTTCAACCCACTTTTACCAATCTCAACAAACTGATTGAAGTGAGTATTTTTTTATTGAAACTCGTGAAGTAGATTGATGTGGGTTAAAGTTGGTTGAGGTTGATAAATTGAAATTTACCAAGAAAAATAACAGGGCCTAAGAACTGACATTTTTATTGATACTCCGACTCGTACAGGCGAAAATATATTCATGGATGAAATATAATCAAATTTGAAGTATTACCTCAGTAATAAAATATTCTTCATAGATAAGAGTTAGACATTAACATTGATGGTATATCCGGCTAATTAATTCCAACAAAGCTCTCTAAACATTTGTAACTGAAGAGTAGTGTTATTCACAAGTCGTAAGTCTTGACCAAGCTTTCTCTCTCCTCAATCCCTGTATTCTCCATGGAGACACATTTTTAATCATCAACTCAAACATATGCAAAACAATAATATATGGTAGAAAATTCTTGTGGCTTGCTAATTTTCCCTTTTTTTTTTCATTACAATAATGGAGATAGGACCATATACATCTTAATTAATTATGGCTTTTATGACTTCATTATTAGATTGCAGGGAAGATCACTGATTGAATGACAGGAACGTTTTCGACCAAAGACACTTTTGTGTCATGCCCTCCTAATGTGCAAATGGTGCGTGCATATTTCCTAGAAAATTTCAAGGGTTGGCTTAATGATTGGTATAATCTTATCTCAAAATTTGAAGGTTGAAAGTTTGGAGTCTAAAAAAATTCAGATATTGGTGATTTTACTTTTGCAGATTTCTCTGTCTGTGGAGAGATCTAGTTCAAGAGATCTAGATATTTTTATTTTTTTTAGGAAGACATTTTAAAAGTTGAAAATTTTGTAGCAAGCAAAGTTAATATATACGTGAGATACTAAAAACGAATAGCGCTAGATATATAAAAACAACATAGGAGGGACAAGTTGGTGCCTTAAGCAACTGCAGTCGAGATAATATAACCAAAATATAGATTAAATAATACCAAAATTTAGATTAATTATTCCCTATCAAGATGTTACTTCGTTATTTTCTGCCAGTTTCTTGAGAATAAAATATTTCTTAAGTTTTGTATGGGCCAGAAGAGCCCGACCACATGCATCTTAGGATGAGCTTTTGGGCGCTCTTTAACCTACCCATTCTTAAGCCCAAAATTTGGGACCTATCCAAAACAAAATCCAACGCATTATCACGTTCTAAAAGTAAACCATCATGGCCCATGCTCAAGCATGGAAAAGTGGAAAACACTCCTCTAAAATACATGATAAAATAACACAAAGCCAATATTATTATCCTAGAATAAGGCCTTCTTTAAAATCTGAACATCCCAAAGAGTAAGTAATACAATGCCACCAGAATCCAACATGAACACTCTAAAGCATGCCTTAAATCATTTATACGCATTCGAGATAACTGATTACCTAGACATCGAGTAGATATCAAGTCATAACCATATTAACATCTGAACACTAAGATATGGAGGCTTCCAAAGAATGTTTGTGTAATTTTTGGCAGTTAAAGAGTCAACAGTCTCTCAACAGCATCTAGATAGAACTCCTTGGGCATGGTGCCGACAATATATTCGCGTTTCTTTCCGTTCTTGAACAGCATAACCACAGGTACAGCTTTGACATCGTATTCCTCAGCCACCATTAAATCTTTGTCTGTGTCCACCATGAAGCATTCGAGTTTCCCCTGATACTCTGTGGCAATCTCATCAATTACTCGGTGAACCATCTGACAGGGACCACACCAACTAGCATAGAACTCAACAAGGACTGGAGAGTTGTTCTTCAGGACAAGCTTGTCCCACGACTCCCATGTCACTGCAGTGGCTGCATCAGAATCATGAGGACATTTCAAGTGTCAGAAAACTGTAGGAGCAAAGTAAGGATGGCCAATGTATTTGCACTGTTAAACACAAAGACAGCAGACTCTGCCTACTCCTAAAACAGCTTCTAGGAAGTTCTGCATTAGAAAGAGCTTCAAGCATGATTTAGTGGATTGACAAAAACTCAAGATTATTCAATTTTTAACCTATATCCTTCCAGATAATAACAGTTTGAATAATAAAATCCTTCCTAGACTGAGGTCGATTGGCCATGCTGATGATATCAAGAAATCTCAGAGAGTTTTATTGATAGTTGTTACCTGTTCAAAGCAGGCTTTTACTTCAAGTATGATATTGCAACTGTTTCATATTCGACACTGATGAAATTGTTCACTACCAGCTAATTTGTATCTGAAAAAAGAATGACAAGACTAAGATCATATTCAGCTTGAATATCAAGCTGGCTCTATGATTCACAATCTATAGAGATTAAGCTTTTGTAGACCCCGCGATCACTCTAAGCAACTCACTAGCTGACTAGATTAGTTTTACATCCTAGGTTTCGTGGTTGACAGTTGAGCAACTGCAGAGTCTTTAAAACTGTACCTTTGCTGCTAAGCGGATATCCACCAGTCCACTACAGTGGTCTCTGCATCTGATCTACAACAGGAACACTAGCTTCTAGACAAAAGATAAACGGGAGCAAACAAATTTATGTGGCTCCATTAACCTCAACTGATTTTAGTGTAGAGTCAGAAGAGATGCTGAAAGTGAACATTTTATCCAAGTTCTGGTGGCTACCAGCCTACCACCCTTCTTATCTTCTAAAGGGGCCAAGGCTCTCACTAAAGCTTCATAGTAGATATCACGTTTTTACTGCCATTGAACTTTTAACACCAATGACCTGTTGATGGTCAACTCAGCCGGCTTCTGCATTAAGAACACATCAATTCTAACAAGGTTGCCTCTGGCCAAGGTTATGTACCTTGTGACTTTGAAATGACAAATATCAAGATAGGATTCGGGAGAGGGCAACTTGTTTTGGCCCGATTCCTCCATGAGTCCAAAAATTACAACAGCACCGAGGGCTACCAAACCACAAGGATGCCCATGCCATACAGGTAAAGGTAAAGCATATACCTAAGATGCCCATAGATCAAGAAGTATGTCAACAGGCCTACCCATGGGATGGATGGGAGGTCACTCAGTATCATTGATGCCCACTTTCCACCAAGAATGTCGACTCTTGGCAGAGAAGCTTCAGGTCAATCTAAGCCGATGTCTACAACAGATTAAGAGTGCCAATTATCAACTTCGACAGATACAGGTTTCAGTTTTGTATCATTATACAGAGGCAAATGACCTTGAACCTAAAAGAGGAATAACGGATCAACATGGAAAGAAACAATCAAGCGATGATAGCAAGATGCAATCACAATACACGAAATTATGTGAATAAAACTCCCAAAAATGAGAAAAAATCAAAGGAAAATAGAAATTGCAGAAACCCAACTAATCAATCAAACAGGAACACCAACTTTAACAAGCAAACAGGGAATCATTACTAACTCTTGAAGATACGGCCGCAGACAACTGATGGGTACAGAGCTGCTTTGAGATACCCAGTGTGATTACTACAGCGTAAAGAGAGTTGCGGTAAGGCTGGCGACCGTAAGATTGCAAGCCGATTGCACACACTTTGGCATCTGACAGCAGATTGCTGCAAGCACCGGCAGCATTCTGAATATGGAGTGATTGCTATTGATGCTGATAAAGCCATTTAGCAATGAGGGTTAGCCTGAAAAGGCAATCAGCTCAATCAGTTTTCATATTTACACATAAAATCAGATCCAAATACTAAAAAATTACTGTGGCCGGAAAGAAAATTACAGAAACTGGTAATAGGAAGTAATTCTAGGCACTTCAAAATCTAATCAGTTTTTGCCAAGTGAAAGAAAATAAGAAAGACCTACAGACTTTTATCGCCATTGAGGCACAAAAACAGAAGACCCAGATGAGCCCACATCCTGATTTGAGTCAATAGGGCTAGAAATCATAACAAGCAAATTCCCATTCAAATAAAACATCGGAAGAATCCAAAGATCAAGCAAATAACACTGTGAAATGAAAATAAACAACAATTCGACTAAAATGCAACCCAAAACACTAGCTCATCAACCCAAGAAAATTCAGCAGTTATGAATTAGGGATAAGATCTTCGGCGAAAGATCCCAAAATTTAATCAGGAAACTGGATTAACACAAATTCAAATACAATGGTTCACTAATGACATCGGATCTTAATCAACAATGAATCATCAACAAAATAATGAAAATTCACAGAATGAAAATCATGAAACAATGCCCAAATAGAGTATGACCATGCGGATACCTTTTTTGCCCAATTTTCCAACTTTCCTCGATCAGAGATTCAGAATGGAAGAACACACTGTATAGCGCGATCGCAGTTCGCTGGGTAGTTGCTCTGTCGTTTGTTATGAGACGTATGTTGGTGACTACTAGCAAACTGATGATCACTGATTAGAACTCCAAATAATTAGCTTGAATTATTCTTGTCATTTTTTAAGAACAGGATAACCTTTTGAAACAAAAAAAGTTCCGAGATAGTATTTTATCATTTGGAACTAATAATTCCTAATCTGCTTTTCGTGGTTTTTTAAAGTACTTTTTTTGATGGGAAAAAATCCAATAATTCTTTCCCTTTGTACTCACTTTCTAAATTTACGGTGTTTAAAATTATAGCGTGAGGTGTTTAAAATTTTTTAAATTATCATAAATATAACTAGAAATGATCCAAATTGGCTCACAAGCTAACCTGGTGAAAAGTTCACAAAGCTCGGATTCATGGACGAAACAAGTGAAGTTGTGTCATATGAAGCTGTTCAGTGGGCCCAAGTAAGATAGACATATTTTTGTTTTATTATTATATTATACATTGATCTCCGATTAAGGATAGTATGCAATTGATGCATCTTTGTACATGTTGTGTCCCATTAATCTACTAGAGACAGTTGCCATTAGTATTCAGTCCTGTTCTCAATTAAAAGAAAAAAAGATGTCCCTTGATATGAAAACTCTATTTTCTGGTTTTCATGGCATAGCAAAGAGGGGAGTTCTACATGAAGGTCATAGAGACACTGGTTGTGCTACTGATGGTTCGACTGAGGAAAGAAGGGGATTCAAATTCAGAATGCGAAGATTGATCAATGTCAGAAATTGTTCTGTCAAAATTTCTTCGTCGCCCCCCTCTCCCCCCAAAAAACCAACAAATAGTTTAAAACAGAATGGAAACTAAGTTGTCATTTTCACTGTTCACTTTGGAACTTCTATGGTCATGGGCTAATGGGCTAATGTTACGCTGATGGGAACATTATACAATGTAGAGTATGAAACTTCATCAACTGTTGTTTGATATAAGTTTATGACAAGTCCGTAAATGCAGATAAATTTCATTGTGTCTAGTTGTCATTTGGTGTACACACACACATATATGTATATATATGTGTGTGTGCATATTAGTAAATTTTTATATGTAACCTGTTCTTTTCAACTTCATTATTAATTTATTATTGATCATTACTGATGAGTGTTGATCAAGGTTAATAAGTGCTAATGAGAGAAAATTGTGAGTACAAAGTATGACAAAGTGCTGATCAGTGCCCATTCATGAGTGCTAATTAGTGTTGATCAGTAGTAAATACTGATGATAAATACTTATGATGAGTTGAAAAGAATATATCTATAAAAAGCCACATGGTCATAGTAGACCTTCATACAATATATTATCCAAATCATCTCTCCAATGGTTAGTCAACATATTAAGGTGAAGTGGCTGAGTGCTTGTGGGTGCGGTGCTGCTTAAATCCAAGAGAATAATTAAATTTAATGTTGGCTCATAAGGAAACCGACCTACATAGAAAGTAGAGTTGATTCTTCCTGATTTTACATCACCGGAAAAGAGATGGGTGCTCTGTTCCTTATTCAACTGAAAGCAATCCATGTTTTTCGCTTGTGTAACATTTTAGATTTGACAAAAATTGCTCCAATCTAAACTCGTCTGAAAAGTTTGAGTTATACTGTAAATGCTTACAATATGTGCTTATGAGTCACTTTTTTTTTGGGGGGGTTCAGACTTTAGTGATTTAAACGTCAGTAATTTAACCTTTATAAATAGGTCCAGTGTTCTGATTTTTGAACCTATTTATTCTTAATGTTTGTATCAAGGAATAATTAGCCAATAATGAGCTGAAATCAGAACAAAAAATACTAATTTTTTCTCATTGCATATTTTTGTTGAAAATGGATAGGACCAAAGGTTGGAACTGTACCTTATTTTTGAAGATTGAATTATTAACGTTCAAACTTCAAATTTAAACTGTTTTCATCCATTTTTTTGTTTTTTTTTTTGGGGGGGGGGGTTGTAAAAGAGGGGGCAGGACAATATCTTCATGAGCGGCCTACGTGGTATGCATGATCCATTAAAGGGCACATAATGTTTTGTTAGTACCCAAAGCAGAACAATAACGACAACCTTAACTTTTAGTATGGTCTCATTTGCATGGGGTTTAAGTTAATCTAAATATAAGAAGTCTTATCTATTTGAGCATCACTATCTACAAAGAGGGCGTTTTAATAAACTAACAAAAAAATTACTTTTATAGTAAGTCTTATATGATAATATCTCATATAAATCATATCATGATACAGATGTTTTTATGATAGCTATTGATAATTAATTGAGGTAATTTATAATTCATTTAGGGGATACAATAATAATAGTTACTTTTAAATGAACT
Source organism: Carnegiea gigantea (assembly GCA_029747015.1). Classification (NCBI taxonomy): domain Eukaryota; kingdom Viridiplantae; phylum Streptophyta; class Magnoliopsida; order Caryophyllales; family Cactaceae; genus Carnegiea; species Carnegiea gigantea. The sequence goes on along the minus strand of JAKOGI010000012.1, from coordinate 820,473 downwards.
ATTAGTCACCTCTAAATTTAAAAATCACGAAAAAACATATTATTAGTCACGAAAAAATTTCAATAAAATCACCTTTAAAATAATTTGTCTCATGATAACTTCTATATTAGATGTTCTCATCCAAAAATTTATAATACTTTTAATTTGAAAATTTTTTAATACAAAAGGGAGTAAAAACAACAAAACCTAAGAAACCCGGTAGCAATTAGAGTTCATAGCCCAAAGTAGTACTGAATTATTGATTTTTTTTTAAACTAGCACTAAGTTATTATTTTTTCCTCCAGTAGCCCTAAGTTATCAATATTTTTCTAAAGTAACACTGAGTAATCTTTTAACCTATAGTAACAGATGATTTCTATCTTTTTACTTTTCTATAATAATAATAATAATATAATAACATTATGAACCCCCCAAAACCACCCCTTTTGTTACCACTTGATCGCCATCATTCCTCACTATAGAATATAAATTTTATAGTTGATAGTTTTATTTTAGCTTTATAATAATAATAATAATAATAATAATAACTATATTGTTATTATTATTATTATTAAAATAATAAAATATAAATTATCTACTACTCGAAATTAACAGGTCACCTAGCTTTAATGGCATGACACACGCTATGCGCGCGAGAATTCTGCGGAGGAGGAAAATTGGTGCGTATAATCGTCGAGGGGCAGCTTTTTTGTTTTTTTTGTTTTTTTAAACAAACAAAATGGATTGAATGTTTTGGCATGAGCTAAAAACAGCTTTAATTTTGGCCATTTATGTCAGGTGAAAAAAATCTGTGGGTTTTGATTTATCGGAGCTCGGTTTCTGCTCCGAGATGTTCAAAGTTATTTGAACCCACAAAGGAGGAAGAGAGAGAAGACAGATACGGTGCGACAAGGTATGGCGGGACTGCACTAATGTGGTGAAATTGGGATTTCTCAGGAAAATTTTGATGTGGGTTCTTCCTTAATCTAAACAAGGTGAGTTGGGTCTCCGTCTCTGATTTCATGTTTTTTGCATTCGGGTTCTTCTGAAATTTTGATTTTGCCTTGTTTTGCTCTTTCTTTTGTCGTTGATTTCCTTCATTGCAATGTTCATTTTACCTCCTTGTTTCTGGGATTTGCAATTGGGTTCGTGCTGATTCTATAGCTCATATTGTTGATTCATGGTTAAATGATACCAGGCTCAAAGTGCTCCCTTGCTTCTCATTTATATTTCTCGGATTTTCTCAATGTGATCTATTTTTGTTTAATCTGCGTTCTTTCCTGCAATGTGGCCCTGATAGCTGTGGTTATTTTGTTTGAATTGATAATCTGTAATGTTTTTCATTTGGATCTCATTGTTTATTTGGGTTATCGGAAAGGTCCAATGTGTGCATTATGAGGGTAAGTTGTCTTTTTTCCAGGAGAACAAAAAGGTTGCATGTTTCATGTTTGCTTCAGATCGCCACGTAAATTTGTTATGTATATGTCATTTAAGTAGCCTATATGGCCTCTGAATCTAGTAGATTTTGCATCCTGATCAGATTGTGTTTGGTAGGAAGCAAATGTGTTTCACACGGAGACTTCTCCAGTTTTCGAAATCTGCTTATCAAGGGGAATGATTTTTCAGGAAAACCATTTCGTCTCTAGCAGTTGGAAGTATCTTCCTTTGAAAAAGACATGGAATTTCAAATTCTCTTCTTTTTGCATAAGATTGGGTTTATATAGAGTGAGGCTGCGGATGGTGGTATTCAGGTCTTGAAATGGATTTTATGTTCTAGCAAACACCTGAAAACATATTAATTTTCCTTGGAAGATGTTTTGCTTGGTATGACTATTTTTTAAAGGTCATTTTCACAGTGATAAGCAACCTTTGATTTAGTGATTAATACATCGAAAACGATCAGTTCCATTTGCTCTGAAGTCATTTTGAAGATGGTGGAATCTAATGCAAGTGATTGATTAGTTAGCAACAGGACCTGTTGAATTATATTATGTTGAGTTCTTGATAAAAATGATAATGTTTGTTAATTATCTTTAGTGATGGCTAAGGCATCACATGTCTAAGACATTCATGAAGTAGCCTGGTAAAAATTTAAGCACATTTACCATGCATTATGATTCTGTAAGTCGCTGAAGTAATGAATTGGATTTGAACGAGTTTAAATGATGATTTCTCCTTCCGTGCCCCTAAAGACCTGTAAATATAAAGAAAATTAGATCAGATTGCTCTATGCCAGTAATCTGTTGTGAACCCAGATGCTTGAGAGGAAGAATGCAGTGTATAGGAAGTTGGGATTAATGTCGAATTCAGGATGGGTGAAGAAATGAATGAGATTTATTTTCAGCTAATACACAAGCAAACTTGGCCTACTTCATTAAAGAAGGGTGCAAATAAACACATACTTACCAGGATTGTGGTGCACAATAAGGTGGGTGAAGTGCAATATGCGATCTTCACTCCTCAAGAAATAGCATTTATAGTATAATTGTAAGGGGTCTTAGCTGTTGGATCATAGTAGCCCATCCTTGGAATGCATGAATGGAGCTCAGTACAAGAAAAAGGCTATACTGTTAGTAGTCGCGACTTATTGTTGGAAAAGAATTTGACTGGTCAAGCCTAATTGATATAACTTATTGATTCATTATTGTCATGACGACATTGTGCAATGACAATGCCATTGCTAGTTCATATTGTTTGCATATTATGCATGGAGATAATTATTTTTGAATGTACTGCCTTGTGCTATGTGTTAGTTAAGCTTTTTTACTGCCATGTAACATGTTATGCAAGGAAACGCTCCACCTTATACCCCTATCAATATATTATGTCATTTGTCTACTGGTTAACCCTGCTCCATCTGAAATTCTATTTTCCAGGTTGGAACTGCACATCAAGGAGTTTTTGACTTCTTGGCTCTCTAGATTCCATCCTTATTGAAAACATGAGTCAGGAATCAAAAAATGCTTCACGCAGTCGTGGTAAGTCTATTCGTGCTAAAGACATACTAGCTGCTCGTTTTCGTTTTTTCGCCAAGGTGAAATCAGCAGACAGCAGCCCAGGCTATTCTCCAGTGTTCGTAAATGTCTACGACTTGACACCCATCAATGGTTACATGTACTGGGCGGGCCTCGGTATTTATCACACTGGTGTTGAAGGTTAGCAGCTAGCATGCTATGTTCTGAAATGAAACCTGATTTACTTACCTGTCTTTGGTGAGTGCCATATTGTTTCATGTTTGAGCTTAACATATCTGAAATCCAAATCCAAATGTCCCACCAGGGTTGGTTGTGCGGGTTTAAATGTGGCAAGGCATACCCCTGAACTATGAATAGACTTCTTCCACTAGACAGTAGTTCAAAATCTATGACTACCTAGTACTCTGTAGGAAAAGATGCATAGGACATTCCGTGATCCATTTTCGTTTAGTCCATTATATCAAGGATTAAAAACTTGCCTGAAAGTGACCTTTTTTTAAACCTGTCCATAATGCGGGCAAGAGTGTAATTGCTGTCACTGAATGATAACTATTTAAGCACAGAGAATCGTGTAGCATTGCCACTTCAGTACTTCACCACTGATTTGAGCATTCATTTGTCTTTGTAAAGCTGTTATTTTCATCTGCTTTCTCTCAGAATAGCTTTTTTCTCTTTTTTTTTTTTTGGTTGTTTTTTTGGGGGGGGGGGGGGGGAGCTTGAATTATATACTTGCTTCTTCTTTTCTTCAATTTCAATTATGATTGTCATGATGTTCTGTTGTCATGTGCTGCTACTAGTTTTTGCCTACTGAAACTGCTAACTATATCTGATTCACCTGCTTGTTGCCGGCATATTTAGATATGCAATAAGGAGGAATTTGCTCAGTTTTTATGGATGCTTATGAGAATGTTTGTGATTTTAGGAAAACCTTGTCTCTTGTCAATGAGGATGATTTAAAGTTTTAAACCTCATCCAGGGGCTAAGTTATGTTTGGCTTGTTGTGAAACAGTCCATGGTGCAGAGTATGCCTTTGGTGCTCATGACTTCCCTGCAAGTGGCGTTTTTGAGGTTGAACCACGGCAATGCCCTGGCTTTAAGTTTAGGAAGTCCATATTCATGGGTATAACATATTTGGATCCTCGTGAAGTCAGAGAATTCATGGAGCAACAATCTAGAAACTATTATGGTGATACGTATCACTTGATCATCAAGAATTGCAACCATTTCTCTGATGATATCTGTCACAAGCTAACGGGGAAAAGAATTCCTAAATGGGTCAACCGTCTTGCAAGAATAGGTATCTTTAACTATGAATTTATGTCGTATGTTGTCCCTTCCATGTCAGAGCATATTTCCTCGGCAGTACTGCTCAATATTTGCTTAATCTTTTGATCGGGTTGGTTCTTCGCTTAATGTTTGTCAATCTTAAGTCTCTCGGTTTCTTTCGTAGGCTCAGTCTGCAGCTGCGTACTACCAGAGAGTCTAAAAGCCACTCCAGTTCCCAAGGAACCCCAATTCTACGACGATGAAAAGCGCCAAGGAAGAACTTTCAGCTGCATTTCACCCTTCGCAATGCCCGACAAGGGAGAATCGGTTTCTCCTCTCCTTTTACACTCGCGCTGTAGGGCATGTCTACTGGTGGAGCCAAGAATAATCTGTAGACCTGGATGCTTTGAAGAAGAAGGCTAATAAGACAACTCTATTTCTGACAAACTGTAAACTGTTGCATTGTGTGAAATATAGGGTTACTGGGAATAGATTTGTTATTGATCTTCGTCATACTACATAGGTCTTTAGGGGGTAAGTTTATATGTAAATGTGCAGCCTCAACCTCGCCATTTTGTACATGTTGCATAAGCTCTTTTTTTGTACAAAGCAAGAACTCGCTTTTCCTTCTGTAAGCATCCTTCAATGTAGCACGCTTTTCATGCATATACCAGCTATAAATTATATGGTATTCTCAGGGTGTATAGATTCGGATTGCCATATGTTTTTTTATTAGAAAAAAGTTGTGACCATAGCCTCCTTTTCAAAAAAAAAAAGAAAAGGTTTCTTGGCCCAAATTGTGCCAACTTGTCATGTATATAAACCTTAGTTTACGATATAAGTATTACTCACTGGCCAATAGGCGACATTTTCCTTGACAGGAAAAGCCAAATATGTTAAATAGATTTGTGTAGCTTATAATTAAAATAATCGTGAGCTAGATTAGCAGATAATAACTCAAAGAATGGCATCTGAAAGTTTGGTGTAAATTCAATGTAGACTTACCTTCTTGGTTCATCTTTTAATTAAAAAAAAAATGAAAGAATAAAAAATAAAAAAGAAAGAAGTCTGTAAATTGAAAGAAAATTGGTGACAATTTGAAGATATTCTCATCAATCTCCGAATATGAGAGATATGCACTCTGTGATGTAACGGTGTAACTTCATTTCAGAGACATATGTGTACATAGAGGTGAAAAGTTGCGTTTGTCATGCATATTTTTTAAAAAATTTTGAAAGTAAAAAATAATATTATAGCAGGTTATTGAAGTGATATATCAAGGCTTTTCTAGTAATGGGTACGAAAAAATTCAAAAAAATTTTGTTAAAGTAACACTTGGCAATTTAAATAGAAAGTTTGTTTTGTTTTTAATATATCAGTACAGATATAGATTTGGATATGGATAAAAATAAATGATTGATTGTGCCTAGATATGAATCTTATTCCTTTTTTTTTTTTAATCAGCAGGCATGTCTGATGCTTGTTTTAATTAGCACAAGTTATTTTTCCTCATTATTTATTTGCTTCTTGACAAAGTCAGCCACTGACAAAGTCAATGGCTGATTCGAGCTTTGAAATCAGTCACTGATAAAGTCAGGTTAGGCTGTCTACGATTCACCCTTTTGGGATGTGACCTTTTGCTAGATTCTACGTGAATGCGGAATGCTTGTATACTAGACTGCGTTTTTTTCTTTTTTATTTGCTTCTTGACTAGAGTTGGGTAATAGGTCAGGTCGGGTCGGATTCGTATTCGTGTCGAATTTAAACGGGTTGAGAATTCCTCAACCTGAACCTAACCTGTTTATTAAACGGGTTGAAAAACCTAGACCTGTACCCATTTAGTTTTTAAATGGGTTGACCCGCTTAACCTGTTTAAGATAAACAGGTCAAATTTAGTCGCCTAATTACTCATTTGTGCATTTAATATTTTCAACTAATACGTAATTACATAGTGTTAAAAATTAAATTTACATATCACATTAAATTATTACTCTCTAAAACTTCCCTGATTCATCATGATTCACAATTTTTATATTTTTGTATTCTTAATTATAAAATAAAAAGGTAAACGGATAAATGTTAAATGAAAAAATGAGTTGACTTATTTAACCCATATAATTAAACGAGTTATATAGGTACTTTTTTGTGTCGAAAATTTCGACTTGAATCTAACCCATTGAATTAAATGAATTGAACGTATCAACCTATTTAATTAAACGAATTAAAATTTTATACCCAAACGTACTTAACTTTGTACCGGTAATCATACCGGAATGGCTTTTCTTAGCTCTGTTGCTGACTCTGAACTAAACGCTCGGCTAATTTGAATATTACTTTTAATTAAATCAAACCTTCCTTTTTCTATCTTCTCTTCCCTTTTCACTCTTTTTTTATCAGATGTCTCCGCTTTCCTTTTTCCTATAAATTCCACCTCCTCCCCCAATCCCCATGTTTCTGTCTCTTCTCAGTGCATGCACAATTCAGCGTTGAGTTCAACATGAATCCCAGCAATTTTGTCCGCGTAGTAATCAACAACCTCGCAATCAAATTCCCATCCGAAACGACAACCCTAACCCTAGATTCGTCATTCTTCTGCAAAATCAAGCTTGCCCACTTCCCCTCACAATTTGCCCCGATTCCCGCCGACCCGGATAACCTATCTGGGTCGGTCTGCTTCACCCTTACCCGTCAAGACATCGACGGACTTCTTGTGTCCGCAAAGAAGCCGCCGGAGATTAAGATGGACGTGTACTCTAGGTCTGGGAAAGGGTGCGGGTGCGGGTGCGGGTACGGGTTTGGGTCGTCCCGGAAACTGTTGGGTCGGGTCTCGGTGCCACTGCCACTGGAGAGTGCGATCACTCATATGGTGGTTAAGAACGGGTGGGTTAAGGTGGGTGAGAGAAAGTCGGATGTGTACTTGCACTTGACTGTGAAGGCGAACCCGGATCCGAGATTTGTGTTCGAATTCGATTCGAAGCCTGAGTGCAGTCCTCAAGTTTTCCAGGTTCAAAATCAAGGGAGTATGAAACGCAAACAACCCGTTTTTAGTTGCAAATTCGGGTTCAAGCAGAATAAGAAATCAAAAAAAGAGCGCAAGGGGTGGTCGATCACCATCCACGACCTCTCGGGCTCCCCAGTGGCGACCGCCTCTATGGTTACTCCCTTCGTCGCCGAGCACGGGTCGGGCCGGGTAAGTCCGTCCAGCCCGGGCGCCTGGCTCATCCTCCGCCCCAGTGGGAAAAAGGGCTGTTGGGTGCCCTGGGGCCGCCTCGAAGCGTGGTCGGACGGGCCGAGTCGGATCGGATACAGGGTCGAGATAGGCGACATGATCACCCTGGCCCAGACCACAGTCCCGGCCCGACCTGGCGCCAAGTTCGTCGTCGACACGGCATCTGGTCTTGGTGGTCGCATGTCTCCAGCGTTCAGCCCCAGCAGCACGGACCTTGGGTTGGGTTTGGGTTCGTCATCCGAGTCAGAGAGCGGGTTTGGACTGTCGTCTTCGTACGATGGCCTTGTGATGTCATCGAGGGTGGGAGAAGAGGTCCGTGTGGAGGTAGGGTCGCAGCACGTGACATGCACGGAAGATGCAGCGGTTTTCGTGGCGTTAGCGGCCGCCATGGATTTGAGCATGGAAGCTTGCAAGTCTTTTTCGCACAAACTTAGGAAAACTCTTGTCGTTTGATTTGGTTAACCTTGTCGTTTTTGTTGCCTTAGCTTAGACGACGTGAAAAATCTTGCATGTACAGTGGATTACTCCATATTCTTTAAAATCTTATGATAATGGTCTGCTTAGAACATCAATATTATGTTTATTGTACTTGTCACATCAATCCTCTTAGAACCATCATATCAATTAAAAACGAAAACTAATAATAATAAGTAAACTGTATATGTAATATTAGCAAGGTCAATTTCTAATTCAAACTTTTAGAATTATATTGATATATTTAGCAGTTTTATTTATTTTAGATTGCTTCTAATGAGCCATTCTCTCAAAATAGCAACAATGGGGTCATGTTTATATAGGACTCTACTTATTATTTTTTTTTTAAAGGTATTTAACCCAATTGTGTAACAAGTACATGTCGATAAAAAAAAAAAAATTATGTGACTTTTTGAATTTACACTCCGACAAATATGTTATATCTAAATGACAGACTGATAATGCACTCAGATTACTCTGACAAATACTTTATGCTAACGTATTGATGACAAATTGTTGCTTTTAGCAAAATTGTGATATCTCATACAACAAAATTTCTGCATTCTAACTTTTAATACTTTTGTTTCCATCATCATAAAAGTAGATACATAAATTAGAGATCCTCCCCTAGGGGGGGGAGGGGGGATAAAAGGACTAATGTTGGCTTTTCACAGCTAATACACCCCAAAATATGCATGAAGGGGAACATGGAGTTTCATGCTATTTGGCTGCTTCCATGTTGCCATGTCCAAGTATGCCAACAAAGTGCCACGGAAAACATTGGCAAAGGATCTACATCATAGTTACTGGAATCACTCTATACCCAGCGATCCCGTTCCAGGAACAAGCGATCTATAACCTAAATAGAATTAAACTAAATTTGTCGAAGGTAACTATGATCTAGATCAAGTGCCCACAAATTAAAAATGGTGGCTTTGTATTTGTATCACAAAATTTTTAAGCTAGACACCTTGTGAATTGAGTAAATCCTACATATCCTCCCTCTATTGCTGTTCTCACATTCGATTCGAACTCCTTTGGATTATCCCTCAGCACTTGTGCAGCCTCGTGATTTAGGGGGTCCTCATGATTTGGTTGCTGCCACAAAAATTCTGTTAGAAATGAAATACCAAGAGATGAATGGATGGGAAGTGAATAATTTGAAGGGTAATTTATCTAAAGTACCGTAAAGAGATGATACAATCCGTAGATGATGGTGTTTATGCTTAGAACGGGTTTCCAGTCTTCTCTTAGAATGTTAAGGCAGACATTCCCTTCTAAATCAATGTTGGGATGGTACACCTGCCAGTTATACATATAAGTAAGAAACATTTCACGACACATACACACAACAACCACCGATCCGAGTGAAATAGGGTTTGGGAAGATCCAGATGAAATGTATGCAACATTGGCCTCACCTTTGTCTCACACTTGACCTTTGGTGGTTCATGAGGGTAGATGGAGGGAACATGGAAAGAGAACACAAATTTGCCGCCTCTGCATTAATATAGAACCCTTCAGACTAATTAACCCATTGCCCTTTGGAGCAAGTATATAAGATGAACCCAAATCAATCAATAAGAACGGAAGGATCCGAAGGAAAAAAATTAGAACAAGAACAACAAACAGTCTTATCCTCACAAATATTTATGCAAACAGAGAGACTAATTCCAATAAAGTTCGCCCGAAGGAAAAAAAGTTAAAATAAAACACATAGTAGAGCATGCTTACAAATAATATCCCTCGTCAGGCCGAATAGTAACTTCAAAGAACATAAGGTCATCCTTGCCATTGGGAAATTTCAAGTTGCACGAGCTCGGTAGGTTTAGTTCATTAAGATCTGTAGAGAAAAATATGGAAAATAGTCAAGAGAACATAACCAATTGATCATATATGGTGATTTTAAGCTTATATGATAGAAATAAACAAGTGGCAACGTCTATGATAACTGATGAATAACCTTTATGAAGACGTAATTCTCCTGCTGTTTGCTTTTTGATGTGCTTCTTATCATCAACATTGTTAGCGGTTTCTTTTTGTTTTGCTCTTACTTTGAACAAATTAATCATCTCCCCTAGATCGAAAGAAAACCACAAAGTTTAGATATATAACCGATGAACCAAAAAACGAGCTCTTAATTGCCAAATTAACAATCGTATGTAGATTGCACAATAATTTGTCGAACCAAACGAATAAATCGGAACGAAGAAAACATAGATGATATCTATCATGTTAGTGAACCATGCAATTCAAAAAAAAAAGAATCATAAAGTGTTGAACTTTCTTACCTACTTGTGATGAAGGTTCTAGACGGAAGACCCGAAATTAGGGGAGAATTGAGAGATGGGAGGACAACCTTAATGGGTTTAAAAGCAATACAATAGGATGAGAAAGATTGACTTTGGTTTCTATTTATTTAGCTTACAATCATTTCTTTAGCTTTTGATCATTTCATACGATGCAGAATTAACTTTAAAATTGTAACTGACGATAGAATTGAAATCCAAAATGTATTTTGATGTTTATTTAGACCGCGAATTTTGTGATCTAAATAAAGGTTTTCCCTCTCTTTAGTTTGCCTTGTCTATTATCACTCACTTTCTTCCAAATTTCAATGCTGGAATCATGCTTATCCACAATCTATGCATTTTGAAGGTTTTTTTTTTTTTCCTTTGGTAGTTTCCGCTCTTCCCGCCTCTTTTCATGCACCGAAGATCACCTACATGTATTTTATTGCTATATTTTCGAATGGAGAATTAGAGTTTATATTTTGCCGGTAGTTACGATATTACTTCCTTTGTTAAGGACACAACAACAAGTATGTTATTGATGTCTTATTAGTTACGATATTTCTTCCTTTGTTGAGGACATAGCACATTTGTGCATTTACGAAGGATACAAAATTAGTAATAGTTCATAACGGCTCACGAATCGAACTGATTCAACTCATAAGTCATATCACCCATAAGCGTCCTTAGCTTAATGAATTCGGATCTATCTGAGAAAACAGTTGAAATTTGTCTAATAATTCTTAAAAATTTTAAAGTAGATATCATGAAGATTAAATCACTAGTATCGAATGACAAGAATTTTAAAAAAAAAGAGTTGATATGCTTAATAAAATTCTTAAACTTGCCATTTATTCTAGTAGTAAAACAATTAAACAACTGTGTATGACTACATGTCAATAGCTAACTCAATATGGATTAACAAATTATCAAATACTGTAAATCATAAAAATTGTATAAAGAGTATAAATATATTAACTTTATTCTCGCCCAATGCAATCGCAAAAATGAGTTCGCATTGTGTGTATCATGTAGATACAATTCTGTGAAAAAAAAAGATATGCTATAATATATTGAACGCACATCTACCATATAATTTTATAGTATGTATTATATCGAATACATATATTTATATCTAAAAATTTTTCTGATTTCTAGCACCCCTTCCCCCCCCCCTCAAAAAAGAACGCTTTGCTGACCATTGACTGACTTCACTATTCACTACAAGACTCTCCGCAGCAGCTGAGTACTTAATATTCGTAAAGCCCTTTTGGTTGGGTTGAAGCCTGGGGTAGGAGCACTGAGGAACCAACGGCGACAATGGCGAAAATGCTCACAATTCTCGCCTTAGTTCTCCTCACAACCACCCATTCTCTCTCCTTCTCGCTGGAAAACCCTACAGATCGCCGGATTTTGGTCCTTCTCGACGACTTCGCCATCAAATCATCTCACTCTCTCTTCTTCGGCTCCCTCCAATCTCGCGGATACAACCTCGAATTCAAGCTTGCCGATGATCCGAAGATCGCCTTGCAGCGTTACGGCCAGTTCTTGTACGATGGCCTCATCGTCTTCGCTCCTACCATCGATCGTAAGCTCTCTGTCGCTCTTCAATTTTTCCTTGTAATCTTGACATTTCATCTCATTTGAATGATTTTGTGTGATTTTAAAGGTTTTGGAGGATCGATTAATCAAGCGGCGGTGCTTGAATTCGTTGATTCTGGCCGTGATTTGATCCTTGCGCTTGATGCGAATGCATCTGATTTGATTCGAGAGATTGCGGTCGAATGTGGTGTCGATTTTGATGATGTATGTGTTTTTTCTCTCACTGATTCAAATTTGGTATTGTGAATTTCGGTTATTTGATAAAAGAACTGCTGTAAGAGTGAGATTACTGATCTGTAGTTGTATACAGTGTTGTACTGCTCAAATGCCCCTTAGTTTACCTATAGTTGCATCATCGTAGTGCATAATGATTTAAGTATATATGTTAATTTTAAACTATGACGGTTGTAATCTTTGGCATTTCTAACTCTCAGTTTATTTCATGCCTTGTAATTGTTAATTGCAATTTCCAATGAGTGTTAAGCTATGCTGATAACATTTTTCTTGTGCAATGACATACTGTCGCACTGGATGTAGCTTTGGGAGTGGTCTTATGACAAATGGTTGTAGTTTACTATGTAAAATTAGCTTCTTGGGTGAATTTTTATTGTTACGTTCTGTTGCTTTTTTGGGTTAGTAAAACATTTGAATCAAGAGGTATATGGCCTCGCACTACCTGAGGCTACTAGTATATGTTGGTTGTTTGATTAAGCAGCTTATTGTTTCCCTCCTGATTGGGTTGTGTGTTGTAGGACCCTGCAGCGATGGTTATAGATCATACAAGCTATGCTTTGTCAGATACTGAAGGCGATCATACACTGCTTGCCAGTGATGAATTTATTAAATCAGATGTCATTTTGGGCAATAAGAAAATTGAGGCAAGTCTGATGCTGATTTTATGTGTGTCCCTCATTCCAGAAAATCTTCATGTTTTCAAGACTACGTTCACTCGAAACAGAGCACTAAGATTCTGACCTGACGGTTTTGTGATTGATTCTATTTCTGAATGAAAATGCTGCAGGCTCCAGTACTGTTCCAGGGGATTGGTCATTCACTGAATCCTTCCAACAACCTTGTAAGTTGTGCTTAACTGATGTTCAATGTTGAAAGGCTGAAAGCATCATCGATCATAAGTTAATTGATCTCTTCTATTGTCTCATATGTTTTGTCGACTCACTTAGGTATTGAAAGTTCTTTCAGCCTCTCCGGCTGCCTATTCAGCCAATCCTACTTCCAAGCTATCAAATGCCCCAATGCTCACTGGGTCAAGCATCTCATTAGTCTCAGTTGTGCAGGTGTTCATAATTGAATAATCTTCTTATTCTTACAATCAGATTTTGTACATTCATAAGCCTCTGCTAGTGGAGGATTCATGCAATACAATTCATCACTTCCAACAATTTTGTCCAGTCTCACTTTTTCTTCACTGTCTGCTGCAGGCAAGGAACAATGCTCGCATTTTAATCTCAGGCTCACTGAAAATGTTCAGTGATCGGTAAGCTTGTTTTCTGCTAAAGAACTACTATATATACTTTGTTTTCTGCTGATTGACATTCTGGTTCTTTGTTCAGGTTCTTCAGGTCAGGAGTGCAGAAGGCTGGAAGCTCTACCAGGTGAGTAGAGCCTTCATTCAGAGCATTTTTGCGGAGTAGTGGATGCCAGTGGTTAGCTTTGGTTCTTCTTTGTTGTCCTTGGCACTTGCCATACTCCATATGTGACTCACATCACCTAGATTTTGTGAACATTTATCATTCCATAAAGCAATTGCATACCAGAAAAATCTAAATATGAGCTTATGAAATCTGTGATGTACAGAATGCATGTACTGTGTGTGCAGTTCTCCTTCCTAGAAGAGAGCTGCCTTGCGACCTGTGGCCGGAATAGGGATCACTTGTAGAGTCTTATTTAGTGGTCGCATTCATAATTGGGTTGGCCATCATGTGTTGACGCAGAGTAGACCATTTCAGTTTGCATTACTTAATTTCTTTTTTATTACTAGAAAACAGCTGCTCTTCGACCTGTGGCTGGAATGGGATCACTGGTAGGGTGCTTATTTAGTGCTCATGTTTCTAAATGGGTTGGTTGTCATGTATCGATGTAGTCTTGTAGAGAGCAGACTATTTCAGTTTGCATTAGTTTATTTCTGCTCAGTAAGCTCTGATCCCGTGAAGGCACAATTGTGGTAGCATGTCCGATGCTTTTGTGTAGCCAATAGGTATTTACTGCATTACCGTGCGCCTTACTTTTATCCCCAGTGCTACTTTATTTAGGGGTGAGATGCCTTTGAAAGGCAGTTTTGATGTAGATTGCTTTCTTGCCTACGTGTGTGCCAATCTGCTATCCCCAGTGAGGCATCCTTAAACAATGGATCCTTAGTCAGAGTCCCCCCCCCCCCCCCCCCCCAAAAAAAAAATCAACTGAGGTACTCATCATTTACATTCTAGCTGTGCCGATATTAATGTGGCTCTAAATATTTGTTGACCTAAAATTGAGGCTTTGTGGGGTTTGATCTTGATTCATATTTTGGGTTTACTTATTTGTGCATATGGACCTCCGTGCTGAAACTCAATTTTGCTGTTGCATATGGACATGGATATGCTCGCATGCATTATAACACTGACAGTTAAATGTAATTAATGACTGATGGTCCGATATATTTGCATTTTACTTTCTTTTCAGTTGTATAATAGGACATCACAATATAACTATTGTGATAACAGATATGACAAGTCTGGCAATGAGCAGTTTGTGACTGAGCTTAGCCAGTGGATTTTCCATGAAAGAGGTCATCTCAAGGTAGGTCACAACTTCCTAGCAGTTCAACCCTCTTTTCCTTCAGTTTATGCAAACATTAAATCTTTTAATGCAGGCTGTAAACGTGAGACACCACAAGGTTGGACAGACAGATGAACCTTCAATGTACAGGATCACAGATGACCTGGTAATTTTCTTCTTTTTCTCTTTTAGTCTATTTAAAGTAAAACAAATCTAAATAACTGAACTGGTTATCTGTCATGGAAATCTGTTTGAAGGAATATTCTGTTGAGATCTATGAATGGTCTGGAACCAGCTGGGAGCCATATGTGGCTGATGATGTTCAAGTGCAATTCTACATGATGAGCCCTTATGTCTTAAAAACTTTATCAACTGATAAGAAGGTGCTGACTGTTCTCTTATTTTTGAATTCTGAATTCATCTATTTGTTGGTAGCTCTTAACAAAATAATCTCTGTTTTGCAGGGTCTGTATTATACTTCTTTCAAAGTGCCGGATGTATACGGTGTTTTCCAGTTCAAGGTTGAGTACCAAAGGCTTGGATACACAAGTTTGTCTTTATCAAAACAGGTACCTCATTGCCTGCTAATATGAGGAACATTTACAATTCGTGTGAACACCTTTGTGTAAGCTGCAAAATTATGTCCCAGTGAAAATATTTGTAGTGAATTTTATGCTGGAAGAAACATAGCTGCTTACTGTTTAGCAGTTTCAGTTTGCTGACCATATTGACGAATTCATCAAATTACTTCTTGAATTCATTGAGTTTGTCAATCTTCTGTATGTTAACCTTGGAAAACTGTTGGCTTGACGAGTCACTATTTTTTTTAGTTGTCACTGAGTCCATTGTTCCATTGATGTTCTGTTTAATCCACACTTTACTGTGGCTCATCTTTTTTCCCCCCTCTTATACTTGCAGATTCCTGTTAGACCTTTCAGACACAACGAATATGAAAGATTTATAACAGCAGCATACCCATATTACGGGGCTTGCTTTTCAATGGTACAGTACTCTCCCAAGAAATAATAATAACTCAAATCTGCGTGCTTGTCTGCTTTAATTGACGTGATGCTTTTGGAAGCTATCTTTGTTCGGGAACAAGACTGCATTAAGTAAAACCATCCTGAGACTGATCTGGAGGTGGTTTTTGGTGTTTGACTTGCTTCATATAAAGCATTTTGGTAGCTAAAGTTTCAGGATCATCACCTGTGCCCCCCCCCCCCAAAAAAAAAAACCTTTTTTGAAGAATAGATATGGAAGAAGTATTGTCTATCATCCCATGAACGTCTTTGACAAAACAGTATGATTTGTTTACCTGGATGCAGATGGCTGGCTTCTTCATCTTCTCCCTGGTCCACCTATACAGCAAGTAGAGCAGAAGTTGACTATTGCAGGGGACTTTCATGCGATGTCAGTTTAGTTTTACTCCTAGTCATTTGGAAGTTTTTTTATTGTATTGGACAAATATTTACCATTGAGAAAAGAATAGTAAGTTAGGGTTTACTTACATGATTTACTCTTCATGTTTAATTTAATGGAGTTACTAAGCAAGAAGAGCGATGCCTTGTGGGAGGGAAAGAAATTGTGTCTGGGCCTATAACCCCAATATCATGGTAATCCCCTTTCCTTTTTGATTTCTAAGCTTGCCTCAACACCCCCCTCCCCCCCTTCTGGATGACCACTCCTTTCATTTTAGAATTGGGGTCATAGTGGGAACTTGCCTCCCTCCCATCACTGTGAGTTTTTTTCTTGTTTTTTTTTTTTTTGGGGGGGGGGGGGGGGGGGGGGGGGGGGGGATGCATTGAAAAGACTTGCGCCTTGCTTTGTTGGTGTGTACTCCTCATGTATGTGTACCCATTAGCTAGCCAAAGCTCGAGTCTAAAGAAGAGGACCATAATAGTAGTTCGATTGTTCGAATAGTCGACATTTCCCTTCAGAGAGAGAGGAGAATTCGCCTCTTTGGTAATCTGGTAATTTCCCTTGAGAAATTGTGCTATTTTAGTAACCCTTGCTAAAAACAGGTCTTGTCAAAGCACGCTAAGGTCTAGGAGGTACACCTTGAATTCATTCATTTGTATTGTGGTGGAACTTTCGTCGTAAGTATTACAATGAATTCCCAGGAACAGAATTGCTTATGGGCGTATTTGGTAAAATTAGCTATTTTAGTTATGGTTAGTTGATTTACTAGCTGTTAGCGGTTTTATTAGCGATTAGCTGTGACCCACTAGTGGTTAATTGTTAGCGGTTTAACTAGCGATTTAAAATAAATGCGTTTGGTAAAGGTAGCTGCTGAAATAGTAGCTTTATATAAAATGGCTAAAAAGGACACAATTAATAAAGGTTTTTAGTAAATAAAAAGAAGAATTTTGTAATTTGCAATGCAATCATTACGTAAAGGTTTTAAAAAGCTACTTTCATTAGCTTTTAAAAAACACTATATAAACCTTTAGCCATTACCTCATTCACTAATTTACCGAACACTTTAAGTAGTGGTTCATAATATTTTGATCACTATAAACCACTAACCTTTAATTCAACCTCTATTACCGAACACACCCTATGTCTATTTCTAAGGTTCGTTCTAGTCTCAACTCAACAAGCTACATTTCCAAGACTACTTCAAATCGTCAATTGTTGTGGCATTGTCTATGGTTGAATCGAGATTGGCAAAAGTGTACAAGACACCTATAGGTTATAATGTTTCTCACATTACGTATCTGCTCTTTTGGTTAGCAAATATAGGTTGAAAAATGAGTGAAGTTGATTGAGATTGGTAGAACAACGTTGATGTGGATTGAAATATGTATTTTTTTGTTGAAATTGATTGAAGTAGGTTAAAATGGCTTGGATTTTTTTATATGATGGGTAGAAGTTGATTAAAATAGTGAAAAGTGGGTTAAAACATGTATTTTTTTATTGGTGCTAGTGAAATAGGTTAAAGTTAGTTGAAATCGGTAAATTAAAAGTTACTAATGAAAAAAACAGGGCCTACATTTGGTTACTTTATAGAAGTTTTCCAAGCTTTACTTTTTACTGTCCAGTAAGTTGATCAATTGGGAATGACAAATACTGATACAACAGACATGAAATGAACCATAAACAGGTTAAGAGAAGATATAGTTTCAGCATGCTAATTGAACAGGGCAACATTACCTCAATCCCCCCCCCCCTCCCACCCCCAAAAAAACTGTCGACATTATCATATTTAATGAAATCTTTTAGATTAAAAACTCGTTCTTTTTGTTAATAAATCAATATTTATCAATTGTTTTTAATCTTTACTAATTCTTACCAATTCTTATATGTTATAACCAATCATTTAAAATATTCTAATTCTTATAAGTCCTTTTCAATTCTAACAATTTTTTTCCTTCCCAATTTTTTCCAATCCTTACATAGCCTTGCACCCTCCAACAAAAAACAAAAAAAACAATCGTTTCCAACTCTTATTAATCCTTGTTAGTTTTTCTAAATTTCACACATTTTAGTAACCTATATTTACCAACAAAAAGAATAGGTCCTAGATTTTTGACGCAAAAGCAACACACTAAGGCTCTGTTTGGATCCTGAAAAATTGGGTGGAAAGAAAAAAATTTAGAAAAGTTACTTTTTTTCTTGTGTTTGGTTTAGAGAAAATCACAAAGAAAAAAAATATGGAGGAAAGTTTGGTGCAAAAATTGTTAGAAACAAGTGGCAAAATTTTTCTCATAAAATTATGAGAAAAGTTTAAGAAAAATTTTCAATCTTCTCCAACCTTATATTGTTTAGATGACATCAAAATGATTTAAATAGTTCATCAATATTCAAATTTCTCATTCAAATTCTTGTATTTTTTTTTTTGATCTGAACAAGAAAAAAAACTCATTTTCTTCATACTTTTTTTTCCTTCATATTTTTTTCCATCAATTTTTCTTTCCATCAAATTTTCTAAGGACCAAACAAAGCCTAAGATGTTCTGTTTACTCTAACCATAAGTAATAACCCGAGGCATCAATTAACTTCGGTTTTTTGTGATTTAAGGATTTTGATTTATAAGCTCCACTTTCAAGTATCAGAACCACTCACATCAGATGGTTACCCATTAGCAATTTTGCCTTCAAAATCCATTTTACGCAGGGCATACAAATCACTTCTCTTTAAAAAAAAAAAATCAAAATACTCTTCACAATTTACACACATCTAATTTTAACGTCAAAATACACCGGTTTGATTTGTTGAAATTTAACAAAACTTAAATCCACTCAAATTGCAAGCTAATCGAAAATGAAATAAGAAAAATCGAAGACACTGAATTTTCAAAAATATTTTTATTTCGAACGAAATTTAGGAAATGGGGATAGAATAGAAATGTATGGAAAAGTTACTAATGAAACGCCTTCATGAAATGAGAAAGGCGTTATCAGCGAAACTTCCAATTTCATTGTTGGCCTCCCATGAATCAGATTAAGCACCGAATTGAATCTTCAATCTTCGGCTTATCTGGGATTATGAAGGCCCCAAAATCGTCAATGAAAACCCTAAAAACACAACCAACAGCATCATCATCATCATAGACTTGTGATTTTTTTCCCCAAAACCAAAACGCTAAAAATTCACACAATTGTCTTGTCGGGGAGCTCCTGGCAATCTGATAAGCCAACGGACTAACAATGATTTCAATTTCGCAGATCGAACGCGGCTTTTTATAGACTAGTGATTTTCCCCCAAAACCAAGCCCTAGAATTTCATATGATTGTCGGGCCTTTTCTCGGGCCCGCAACCTTTCAATTTGGGCCAACAGCCCAAGCGGTTTGCCCGGTTGTCCCGTTTTATGATCGAGTTTACGGGTTTTATGATCGAGTTTCCTGCTAATTTTTGCATTGACTTGCATTTTTTGCTTTTTCAGGGTGTAAAGTGTAAATCCAATGCCTTGTGTCAGGCTCCATTGGAAGTTGTTATATGGTAGGCCCGCGTCTTAATTTACTTTACAAAATAAGACAAAATTTATATATTTTTTGGACGTGGAAGCAGTTGATAAATGTAATAATCGTAATTCAACTAATAAAATACTTATGGAATAATAAAAGAAGCATTAGTTTCAATTGCGTAAGAATTGGGTTTCTTTACACCCCCTCCCCAACAAAAAAAACTTTAAATTATCTATTATTCTTACGAAAATATTAAGAAGGATAATTATTACCTAGTAGATTTATACTGATAATTAAAGTCGTTAAAATCCTAATAAAGTAATTATTTACAAATTTGACGTGATAAATATGTAGCATGCATGTATGAACACACAATGTCAAACACCGGAGAAATGCTAGTAACAATAAATCTTACTGAGTACGCTAATTGCAGCATCTTTTTCACATTATAAATGGTTAAAAAAATGAAATGACTATGAAATTGCTACTACTTGCTTCCCAAGTTCCCATTTCTGTCTCAAAATTAAGCCATATATAGTGTAGACTATGCTACCACAATCAATCTTTAAACAGCCTCAGGAAGCTATCAAGCCTTTCAAACTCTCCCTTACGAAAGTTCATTACTTTGGCAAGTACTTCAAACTCCAAAAGCAGGTTTGTTATGTATATCTTTTGAGTTTCAACGCAAGCATCACTTACATTATATTTTCCAATCATAGCTTTGTACAATGAAAATTTTTGGTCTTTTGCAATGTGACGCGTTTTGTTTCACATGAGAGGGTGAGGAGAAATTTTCACAATCAAGTATAGATGGGAACCTAAACTCGGGCGATTGTCTTAATCAAGTAGGCAAATAGGAACTTGATGTAATAATCCTTGCGGATAGTGACTGTCTGTATTTTGGTAATGATTGGAATGTACTAATGTGCATGAGTCTAATTGAAGTTGAATGAAAACGACTGTTAACTTTTTGTACTCAATTTATAGTTGATTCATTCATTCACATGACGAAATCAACTTCAAATGAAAGTTGCCATCCAATGTTAGGCAAATGCCCACTTTGGTTCAGAAACAATTGATCAAAGCAAAGGGCATTTGAGCATTTCCCAAAGTTGAAGCAATGCAACCCTTTAGATGCAGTTGTAATGCTACCAGTTGGTCATTTTCCTGGCCATTAATTTCTTCATATTTTTCATCTGTAATTGCCGCCCCTCTCTCTCTCTCTGTCACTGTAAAAATCTTGCTCTGGAAGCTGTTTGCTTGAGATTTACAGGGGATTCCCAGTTCACATTAGTCTGAGCTAAAAGCATTCTAGACAGAGAAAGCTGGAAAGATAGAGAAAGAAAGGGAAGAAGAGAAGACATAGGCATTGCTTCCCGCGTATTCTCTCTTTTAATCTCGCTCTTGCTGTAGCCGACCTTTCCTTTCCTTTGCTTACCCCTCTTCTTCCTCATGCGTGCAAGACATCCTCTAATCTCAAAAACCCTCCTTTATCTCTGTACATGTTGACGAATTGCATTGCTTTAGAAAGCTTAAAAATTTCAGTTCTGTGTTCTCACAAAAGATCTGGACCCCCCCCCCCAAAAAAAAAATCCGGTTCTTCTTTTTGTCTCTTTTCCCCTGCTTCCTGTACCATTGAAAGAGCCCAACTTTCTGAGATTAATTGGCTTTTCCCATCTGGGTTTTGTTCTTCTTCTGTAAATCTGAATTGGGTTTCAATCTGATTGTCAAATCTCTCACTCTACGCTGAGAAATTCCAAATTTCCCACCACAACCAGTTTCTGGTTCTAACTTTCTGCTGATGAATTTCATGGTTTTTTATTATTAGGTAAGGCTCTGAAGATGTGAGGAAGAGAAGAAAAAAAGAAAGGAAAACAGTAAATATTCTGACAAATTGTGCTGATATTCTGTGTTTTAGATCCTAATCTGTTGCTATGGGAGGTCATATGAGCAAGAAACCAGCTGAAAGTTCAGCAGCGATGAACAATTTACAGTACATAAGAGAGCTGACATCCTATGAAGCAGCATGTAAAGCTGATGCAGACTTGCAGTCCTTTGACACGACTCTTCAAGCTCGAACAAGCCATGTCATCAATGCGCTGGCGGTAGGGGTCGAGGTCCGGTCCCTCTCCTTTGATTCCCTGAAGGAAGTCACAGGTTGCTTGCTTGATATGAATCAGGAAGTGGTGAAAGTCATCTTGGATTGTAAGAAAGATATATGGAAAAGCCAGGAACTTTTTGAGCTTGTGGAAGACTACTTTGAGAACAGTTTGCAAACCCTTGATTTCTGCACTGCATTGGAGAAATGCTTGAAGAAAGTTAAAGACACACAGTTGCTTGTAATGGTGGCTTTACAGCAGTTTGATGATGAACAAGTTTCAGGGGAAAAAACTAAGTATGCGAAGACACTTGAAGAATTGAGGAATTTTAAGGAGGCTGGAGACCCTTTTACACAGGAGTTCTTTCAGATGTTTCAATCTGTTTATAAACAGCAAATGTCAATGCTTGAGAAGCTGCAAATAAGGAAAAACAAGCTTGATAAAAAGCTAAGGTGTATTAAAGCTTGGAGGAAGGTTTCTAACGTCATATTTGTGGCCACCTTTGCTGCTGTGCTGATATGCTCGGTGGTGGCGGCTGCCATGGCAGCACCGCCTGTTGCGGCTGCTCTGGCAGCAGCCTCGGCGCTCCCAATAGGGTCAGTGGGGCGGTGGATCGATTCCCTGTGGAAGAACTATGAGAATGCAATGAAGGGTCAGAAGGAGTTGATCAACACAATGCAAGTGGGTACTTATGTTGCTATCAAGGATCTGGATAATATAAGGGTTCTGATTGATAGGCTTGAGATTGAGATCGAAACGTTGCTGAAAAATGTTGATTTTGCGATCAAAGAAGACGAGGTCAAGGTTGGGATTGAAGAGATAAAGAAGAAGATGGGTGTGTTTGCAAAGAATGTGGAGGAGTTGGGGGTGCAGGCTGATATGTGCAGCAGGGATATCAGAAGAGCTAGGACTGTTATTCTGCAAAGAATCATCAAGCATCCTAATCACTGAAAATAAATGTCAACCGACTGAAACATTTTATTTACTGTGTTGAAAATACATTGCCATAATTGCTGAAATCGAATTCTTTTCGTTTCTTGTTAGGGATAATTGGATTTAATTTCCTACACGTATTACCCGATGAAGATTTGTTGCATTCTCTGCTCGTTCTTATTTATCTTTTTCAACTAGCTGTTGCATATATTTTAGAATCATCCCAATCAAAATCTTAACGTGATGATTGAAGGACCCTGAAAGGTGTTCTATTGTCATGTGCTTTTTACGGCAGTGGCCCCTGAGCTTGTAGCATGAATGTTACGAAGGTTTTAGATCATTTCAGCCAAAAAACATAATTTGATGGGTAGAAAGTCACCCAAAAAATGTTAGGTTTAATGAAAATAACATGTCTATAACTTCATTTAGTAACAGTAATGTAAACACATAAAATGCCCCAAAATTATGATTTAACTTGAGAGACTCATCTAGCCATCTTTATGATTTGGTACTGTTTAATTTTCATATCCTGGTAGGCAAGGAAATCAACAATTAGATATATCCCTATAGCCATTTTAGGGAAGGTGGTGATAGGCCACTATCAGCTTAGTTTGACATTTGGTATTAACAAACTTTGCTTAGTTAGAGGTCTTTGACACAATAAGTTTGGTAATTAGCTACATGGATAACATCCGTATTTTCATGGGTCTTGTACTTCCATGTTGCTTAGGATTCACAGATACCTTGAATTAATTAGTGTTGCGCAAGAAAGAAAAAAATTCTTTTTATTAAAAAGAGTTATCAATGATTATAGATTTAAAAAATTGAAGATTTGACTATAATATAATAATAATAATGGAATGAAGAGTGTGTAAAGAGTGAGAAATCTCAAAATGAATAAATATACAGACCTTTAAATATATATAAGGAAAGTTTGCATGTGCTTGTTAGTAATATCGAAATTTGAGCAAGACTCACATTAAAAGTTATTGTTATTGATGATCAACCGATTTGAGGTATAATTAATTATGCAAACATGTCAATTAATATTCTCATGTATTCACATCGATTTATATCAAAAATGTTATAAAGGATTTAACACCTTTCAAAAGCGATATATACGGATCCGGAATAATTGAACAAGACCCAAAATATCATTGTGATACTGCACTATCATTATCAAAGAATACTTATGCCCTATTCTTTTCTTTCGTAGATTCCAATTTATCAACCTCATTTCACTTCAACCCACTTCACCAACTTTAATTTAAAAAAAAATACCAACTTCAATCCATTTTTACTATTTGAACCAACTTCTACTCATCATATAAAAAAATTTCACTCGCTTTATCCAACTTAAACTCAGCTCAACCTACTTCAATCCAATTTTATCAATTTTAATCAACTTTATCAATTTATCAATTCATATTTTCCAATGAAAAACACACCTTCTATCTAGGGAACTAACGAAATCTTTAGAGAGAGAGAGAGCGAGAGAGAGAGAGATCGATCTACAGAGAGATGGAGACTTTCTGGTGAGAAATGGCTCAACCCTAAATTATGAAAAAAAACCTCCTGACCCACATTGTACGTCACATCTGCCTCAATGCAAGGCTAGTTATTCTTCTTATTCAGTCCTGCAGTGCCCATCGCCTTTCTCCAGCACCTTCACATCTCCTCCTCTGTCCACATTTTGATACCTAATCACATCAATTTGCCCTGTACCTTGGTTTTGCCCCAAATTACCACATCCCTCTATGCAAATCCAAGCTCCTTCTTGAATAATTCTTAGTTCCTCCATAAATGGTCGTTTCGAGATGTCGATTTTTTAGCCCCTCCATGTAACCATGTAGTTCTACCAGGCAAACTTGTGACAGAATTTCGTTTTTTAACAGCTGATGAGGCCTGTGACTGTGAGGTTCAGATGTGCAAATTTGGAAGATATTGGTGTGCGAGAGTGCTTGGGTCGATTACCGTCTTTTTAGAGTCAATCCCTAGTGAGCATCATATAGTAAAGCTCCAGTTTACTGCGGATAGCGACGCTACAAGGCGTCACGAATCTCAGACAAGTCTACTCTTCCTCTCTTCACCATCCCCTTTTCTATCCTAACTTGCCACAGTTCATACATGTTTACTTGAGTTATGATGAAATCAAGTTGTATTTTTTGGAGTTGGGAAAACGAATCAAGAAGGAACCTGTATATTATGTTGATAATTATGATCATAGATTGTTCTTCAAAGCATATACTTGCATCTTAGTAGACATTGAACTTCCTATAATTATCTATCCTGTTTGTACTATATGGGTTCAATGTAGCCTTTTCGAGCTTAATTCTGTTTGTTGTGGCCCCTCCCTGAGTAAATTTGGTAGTATGTCTCGGTGTATAAATGATGTTGGTGAATGTTACAAACCAAGTTCATTTTTTGATAACTTGGCTATCCTGAGTTCTATGATATTTTGCTGGGTTGCTATGTGCGTATGGAGGTTAGGATTAGAGCGTAACACACGGTCTGAATTTTTGGTAATTTGTCCGGCGATCTTAGCATATTGGCTTCTAGCTAGTAAGTTAAGGTCACCCATCTTACAGCCTTGTAAAAGGTGTTCTGTTTTGCATTGGAACCTCGACGATATATCCATTACTCATGATAAGCACTACATGAGTTCTAAGGAATGGATTAGGATGATAAAAATTTTTGCAATGATCACTTTAATCTGAGTTTGGGTGGTGGGTTTCACATCTGCTCCACTGATCTCCCTAAAGGTACCTTTATTCTTTGCCTCATCATTATAGATGGATGTTGGTTCTTTTCTAAACCTTGGAGGTTATGTATTAATTCTGATTGTGGTCAACTGTCTTTCCTATGTCAAGTGTGGTCTAGATTATGTGTCACGTACCACCAACTTTGCTATCCAATTTTCCAAAAGTCTTATAGCATTATGAATGATTTATACTTTCTTGTTTATGATGGCAGGGCCATGTCGAACATAAAATCTGGTTATTACAATTCTTGTGATGCCAAGAGAAGTTATTGTGTTATATGTCAATCTTGGCTGAGAATCATGTGTCTTGACCTCTCCTCCTTCAAAGTATTTAGGTATGGAACTAAAACAGCTGCGATGAGGACTCAGTGGCAAAAGGGTTTTACTTCAGGTTTCAAACAATTAAGCATCAAGATTGATATACAATTTGGTAATTTATTCTTTGACACCTTATTCGAATTGGTTATGACAAGAGTAGAGCAAGTAGAGAGAAATCCCCCTTGCTCCTCCAAGGCCCGTTTCCAGACTACCTTCGAGCCTAGACAAAATTTTGATATGTCATTATACTTGCCATGTTATTACCTGAGGTGTTTATTATTGTATCCTGTGTTTTTCAAGTTGGATCTTACCAAGTGTAATAGTGCTGTGCACTTCCAGCTTAGATGGAGATTATTCAAGTACCAATATGAAACTTCAAATTATTATGATTCACTTTGTTATTTTCGCATCTATATATATTTAACTGAGAAGCTAGTAAAAAGAACAAATCCTCATTTCTATAAAAAGAAATTGCATCTTTTTTAGCTTAGTTTATGCCATATAGCAATGTATACATTAGTTGTGTGGTTTTTTCTTTTTCCCTTGGTCACAATGAGCTCCTTGTTCAGATGTAGTTCTATTTTGTTTGCTTACTTGTCAGTCCATGTGAGCACTACAATCATCCACCGTACCCGTGTGCTTGGAGTGAAGAGATGTCCTCCTCTCTTTGCGTGCGAAGAGATATGGAAATTGACATCTACATTTACATGGTCACCCCTCTCACCACTAAACGAAAGGTACATCTCTTGAAATTTAATTCTAACATTATGGCCTTGTTATTTGATATTGAAACTGCTATGGTGAGAGAAGTGTATGATGAGATTAATCTCTCTTGCACTTCCAAGGCCTTATTTCAAACTGTCTTTGGGCCCAGACAAATTTGTATGGTTTTGGCTATGTGTGGAGGTTATCGTCAAGCGGCATATAATAGTTTTTTCCTTGGAAATGCATTGTCTGATTGATCTTGTTAAAAGCCTAGATTCTATTATCCTGATCTGTGGATTACTCTTTTTCACATTATCCTGTCCTTCCGCTTTCTATGAGACTATCATGGTGTTCAACGGCTGAAATGTAGACATCCATCGGCTTTTTTGTGTCAAGCAAATTACGTAAGATTATTTTCCCCTTTTTAGAGGGACTCTTCAACCAAGCCTTTTAAATGAAAATTATCTGTTGGAATATTCAAGGTATTAAAAAATCACAAGTACTACAAAGAAGTTAAATTCTTAACCAGGTCTCATCAACCTGGTTTGATGTTTCTTCTAGAAAATTTGGTAATGACACTAATATCTGTAGAATTTTTCCCCAAATGGGATTTGAACATTACGACTTTGTCTCTCCAGTCAACCACTCTGGGGGAATAGCAGTTTTGTGGAATAATGGAAATATTCATGTGTCAGTTTTACTTAAAGAACAAAGGGCAATTCATATGGTGGTCCATGATACGAAAAATGCTAAGAATTCTATCATCTCAGGAATTTATGCGCCTGCACAAGATAGAGTTAAAAATGAATTTTGGGATCATTTGTCTTAGTTACATAATGTTGTAGATATCCCATGGTGCTTAATGGGCGACTTCAATGAAATAGTTTGTCCTAAAGAAAAAATAGGAGGTTCTGCCCTGCACATTAATATATTTCAACGATTGAATAACTTCCTCACTGAGATTAATGCAGAAACCCTTCAAATAACTAGAAATATATTTACCTGAAAAAAAGGGCGCATACACACCTTATCTACGAAAGGCTTGATAGAACTATTGTCAGAAATGACTGGGCTCATATCTACCCTAATGCCTATGAATTACATGGTAATTTTACATGTTTTGATCATTGTCATATTATTATGTCCCCTCAAATTCATCAAACAAGAACAAAAACATTCCCATTTTGCTTCCAGAATTTCTGGTGCAAGTATTAAAATGTTGATGCTTTAGTTTCACGAAATTGGAAAAACTACCAAAGAGGGACGAACATGTTTGACATCATGCGAATGCTGAAATTTCTTAAGTATGATGTTAAAGACTGGGCTAAAAAGCATTTTGACAACATCCATGATAAACTCGCGAAAAATGGCGATAAAATTGATTATGTAGAAGAAAGGCTTTTAGTTGATCCCAATAGTCATAGACTTAATTCCTGGATGCAACGCCTTTTAAAGTAAAGGGAAAAAATGATGTTATTCAACCAAAAATATTGGCGGAAGATGGCTCGGAAGGAATGGTTAATTCATAGAGATAGGAACTCAAAATTCTTTCAAAATAGAGCAAATTCATGGAGAAAGAGGAAATTAGTCATGAAAATCCAAGACGATTATGGTGTCTGGATTGATGACAAAAAGGCTATGGCTGACAAGTTCATTTCAGATTATGCACATCGATTTAAATCTACGCACCACACTGTTAGAATTATCCCAAACCTGAGGTTATCTAAAATAATCACAGATATTGATAACAGTGAACTCACTAAACCTCCAAACCTGGAGGATATAAATGATGCACTATTTAGCATAAATTCTAATAAAACTTCAGGACCTGATGGTTTTGGAGCAGACTTCTTCAAGAATTATTGGCATATCGTTAAAAAGGATCTCTTTAACTGCATTTTTGAATTTTTCACAAATGAAAAAATCCTTAAAGAAATCAATCATACTTTCATTGCCCTTATTCCAAAGAGGACTAACCCTTCACAGACTAGTCATTACAGACCCATTAGCTTATGCTCAACGATTTATAAAATCATATCCAAGATCTTGGTTAATAAGTTAAGGTCGCTTCTTGACAGACTAATTTCTCCATTCCAAAGTGCCTTTATTCCGGGGAGGTCGATACATGATTATATCCTGCTAACAGATGAAATTATGCATAAGTTCAAAAATTTGAAAACCAAGACCACTTGGGTAGCAATCAAACTGTATATAGAAAAAGCATATGACATAATAGAATAGGACTTTATTCTTAGATGTCTTCAAGAAATGGGATTCCACCCAACTTGGAACTCATGGATTAAGGAATGTATCTCATCAGTATCATATTCAATAATTGCAAATGATGAACCTAATGGTTTGTCCATCTCGACTATAGGAATCAGACAAGGAGATCCACTCTCCCTGTATATCTGTATCTTATGTATGGAAGCCCTTAATCGTATGCTCTATATAAAAGCCAGTACTCGAAATCAGGTATCGGGGTTAAGATAAGTCCCAGAGACAACAAAATTCCGTGTCTTCTTTTTGCAGACGATTGCTTACTATTTTACAAAGCTAATGCAGATAGTTATAATGAGCTTAAAAGTGTACTCGATAAGTTTTGCTCAATTTTAGGTCAGCTAGTCAATTACCATAAGTCTATTGTGGCCTTTTCACGTAATGCTTCCTCGGTTCACAAACAATTAGTCACTGCCATCTTCAACATCCCACAAAGGGAGTCGTTAGGTAAATATTTAGGTTGCCCTATTTTTCAAGGATGGACCTCAAGATCAACCTTTCAAGAGATTATTAATAAAGCAACTATAAAACTAGAGGGCTGGAAAGCCAACTGCTTATCTAAAGCGGGTAGAACAGTTTTGATCCAATCACACCTGGAATCTTTACCAGCACACACAATGCAATGTTTTGAACTACCTCAAAGCACTTGCAAATATTTAGACAAATGTAATAGAGATTTTTTTTGGAAAAAATCAAACTCCGAAAAAGGTTTGCCACTCATAACCTGGGATAAGATTTGCTTAGCTAAAAGTAAAGGTGGGTTGGGGTTACGCAAAATAGAGGCCATTAATAAAGCATTTCAATGCAAATTAGCTTGGAAAAATCTCACTGATCCACCCACTTTATGGGTACAGTCTATAAGAGCAAAGTGCTTACATAATTGTGATCTTCTTAGCTATAAACGAGGGAACATTGATTCACCAGTATGGAAAAGTATTGTAAAGAGTCGAGATCTCCTTAAGAAATGTATCATCTGGAAGGTAAGAAAGGGAGATCAGATTTTCTTTTGGTTTGATAATTGGATATAAAATAGGAATTTAATATAGATAATGGAATTAGATGAGGATAATATTCCATACCCTAACGCCAAAATCTGTGATTATATTACGCAATGGACACAATGGGATATCCCCCATCTTAAGTTAGTCCTCAATGACCATCCTATTGTTCAGAAGATCCAGGGCATCTCGTTACCTATTTATGAGACAGAAGACTTATTCTGTTGGAGTTTGAATAGCTCCGGGGAGTTCTCTACAAAATCTGCCACTTGGGTAGCTCATGGCGTTCAACCCCATGAAACATCTAGTTGGTCATTCAATTGGATCTGAAAAACTAATATGATGCCTAAAATTAAAGTCTTCTTATGGCAATTATGCCATAAAGCCTTACCGCTTAGAGGCATGCTTTTGAGAAGAGGCCTCATTATTGATCCAGTATGTCCCTTATGTCATGATGACATTGAATCGTCAGAACACCTATTCAAGGAATGCCAAATAGTTAACAAAGTTTGAAAAACTGCTAACGATCATCAGTGGTTTGCACTCAGTATGGCCCCACTTGGATGCCAAAACATGTCATAAGGCTTGGGTAGGATTCAATCCTCTCAAAACCCAAAGTTAAAACAAAAGTTCGTATTTTTATTGTGGAACATTTGGAAATCTAGGAATGCAACGGTCTTCAAGAATGAAATCTTTAACCCCTTGCTTGCCTAGTTCAGGCAAAAAAAACTACCGCAAAATGAAGAATCCGAACTCATATGTCGGTTGATACTAATTGAAGGGGGGCTCTTCTCCCCCTTCCACCTCAATTCATCTTGTGAGATGGCACTCCTCCCTTCGCGGCATGTCAAACTCAATTTTGACGGATCACTCAACAATTCTTCAGTAGCAGGAGGTTTCATCATTCGAGATTGGACTGGTGGATTACTCAAGGCAAGAGCATCTTACTATGGAAATACTTCAATTTTAGTGGCTGAGGCTAGAGCACTGGGCGGCGGTCTAAGTTAAGTAATTCAAGCAGGTTTCAATCAATTAATTGTAGAGGGCGATAACAAGATTGTCATTCAGGTTTTGGAAGGAAAGATTCACATCCCTTGACAGATTCATAATATCATCAAGGACATTCGTACTTGGAGAGATCGAGGCATTCAGATTGTTACTAATCATGTGTTTAGAGAGGCAAACATGGCAGCTGATTGGCTATCTAAATTTGGGCATTCCATTACTACTTCATTTTCATATGATCTATGTTTTTCACCAGTTCTTAGGATAATTTTAGTTGAGAATGTAGTTGGGCGTACTCTTGCAAGAAGAGATACCTAACGTTGTAATTTTTTTCTCTTTTACCCTTGTGAAAACAAATATTTCCCAACGAAAAGAATAAGCCCTAATTCATGCACTCCAAAAATTAAACTTTTTTCCTATGGTGCTGCATATGATACAACAGTTGCCTTAAGCACCAAATTTTTGTCATGGCTTGTTAATTACTTGTAGAATTAGGTTGCGTTACAATTAATCCACAGCTTATGACGCAGTGGTGCACGTATGTGTGGCCAAATGACATAAGGGCATTAAAAAAAGTAAAATTAATATTAGATCGTTGTCAAATTATTTTATGGCTTTCTTTCTCCTTAACTTTTTAGGTGGCTGTGCATGAATGAATGAAATGGCAGAAGTATTCTTAAAGACATAAACTATGAGGGGATGTACCTATGTGGCAATTAATCTATTCGACTTTTGTTGCTACGAACATCATCATGCCGCAAGCTGAAGCATATCATTTACACAAAGCTATCCATCCCCAAAATAATGATAATAATAATAACAACAACAACTACTACTATGTAGATATGGTCTATATACGAAAATTTCTATTACTAGGCTTAGTATGATAGTTGATAATATTTCTGTACGTCTATGATAATAGAAACACTCGCTAATAACTTACTAGTTCAAAAGAAGATTTTAATGTATATATTTTATACAAGTAGCATTATTATAATTTTTATTTTGTTAATTCTTTAATTAGATGGTCTCCCGTATTATTTAGTGCAGTTCACTTGCTTTATTTTTCCTCCTTTATTACGCTTGTATAGGCCAATTACTTGTGTAACCGTATCACGTAATTTTTAAGATGAGATGATCTTAACCAAAATAATCTCATACGATGTAAATTTAAAATAAACCAATTACTTGTATAGTCATATCGTAATTTTTAATGTATCGTTATCCTTGGACTCATATTGTTAGGTGGTTCAAGTACCCATTTTTAATACCGATGAAACTATTATCTTGACTAAATTGACTTTTTAATTATGTAACATCCTTAAAAAAAGTGATCCAAGGATCATGATGTCCTATTCTCGTGGAAGCTTATATGAATTATTTATGGGCCACGGATTAAGTTGCAAATGGATCCATGCTTAACCTCATTGGGCTGGGCCTTGGGCCTTGTTTGGGCTGATCGTCTTAATTCCCGACCCATATTCAGCCTCTGCCTTCTCGTCGAGACTGTCGAGTCTTCCGAGTTTTCTCCCTCCTCAAGTCTCCTGAAAATCGAAAAATGTCCTTGCAGCCTGTTTAACACTCTTCTTCTTGTAAGCTCCAGTCAAAGAAACTCGAATTCGAAAACAATGGAGATCGATTTCCAGGAGTACCAACTCAGCGCTGAGCTTCGAGGCCACGAAGAAGATGTAAGCAATTTCTTTATCTTGATTCAACATACGCATAATTTTCTTTTCAAATTCTTGCATTTCATTTCCACCATCATTGATTTCATTAGGAAGCAATTCGTTGAATGCCCTAGGAAAATGCCGAATTTCAATCTTAACCTAGTTGCGATCTGAATTCCGATGATCTTCAGGTCCGACGGATATGTGTATGCGGAAATGGGGGTATAGCGACGTCGTCTAGAGACAAAACGGTGAGGTTCTGGTCGGTGGAGCCCGGGAACAAGTACAAAGATCCGACGCCGAAGATTATGGTGGGCCACACCAGTTTTGTGGGGCCGCTTGCTTGGATTCCGCCGAATTCGGAGTTCCCGGAAGGTGGGATCGTGTCTGGTGGAATGGACACTTTGGTAAAGGTCTGGGACTTGAGGAGTGGAGAGAGTGTTCAGACATTGAGAGGACACCAAATGCAGGTCACTGGTATTGCATTGGATGATGGTGATATTGTGTCGTCCTCAATTGACTGGTATATGTTTATGCATCAGTTGCTGGAGTTTGATTCATAAATGTGCTAATTTCTATGTGGGTATCTTATCTTAGTTGAACATGGTGACTTTGAAATCAGAAATGTTTGTCTGGCTTTGTGCTTTGATCTTTGTCGAATCGGAGTAGATAGACACTAGGAAAGCAACATATGAATCTCTATATTTGCATTTATATGTAATCATTTGGCAATAAATTTACTGATCATGTCATGCTGCGATTCCTTCTTGCATTCTTGTTCTAGCACTCTTAGAAGATGGAGAGATGGCAAAATTGTAGAGTCATGGCAGGCTCATAGCTCTGCTGTGCAAGCTATTGTAAGGCTACCATCAGGCGAGCTTGTTACAGGTACAAGTTTCCTTCTAGTTAATTCATCTTCTTTGTAAAGAAGCCCTGTCACTGGGAGTTGTTGCTGTCATAAAGAGGCCCTGTGGCGGTTTTTTGTCTTTGTGCATATTCATCAGTCACTAAGCGATTATGGTGAATATGTATGAAAATCAGAAATGCACAAGTTGCTATGCTGGCATGTACAGATTAAGCTTGCTTCACTTTTAATTTCGCTGTTTCCTTTTCCATGCTCTCTCAAATACATTAACAGTTACCAGGCTTGCTTTGTGTGTTTATGTCAACAAAAGCTCGATGTTGATGTAAATAGAATTTTGTTTAGAGCATAAATTAAATGTGTTAAGGACAGTGATATCATATTCTAACTTTGTTTTTTCATTATTACCAATGAAAATCCAGGTTCCAGTGACACAACCTTGAAACTGTGGAAGGGCAAGACATGTTTACATACCTTTGTCGGACACACTGGTTGGTTCCTCCATTCTGTTTTCGACAGTTTATACTTCATGTGATGTCTTTTGTGATTATAGATTTGCTGCTGTTGGGCACTTTCCTTCCCTCTATTCATTGTTGAATGAATTTCCAGATACTGTTCGCGGCCTGGCCATAATGTCTGACCTGGGAATTCTTTCTGCTTCACATGATGGGTAGGCAGATCTTCTTCTCTTGCTCTGCCCGGGTATAATGCGAAGGAATAAATTTTTTTTTTCTGTGCTCCCCTGAAAGGGCATATAGATGTTGCGACGTTGAGAATGTTGAAACTTGCTTTAAATTATTGTGCTGCTGTCCCTTGTTTAGCTTCTTTTTCTGTGGATTTTCATCATTATATTCTGTTGTCAACTTTTATGGCGCAGTTCCTTGAGCCCCTTTTCCAGGCCCCCTTACTCTTTTTGCTAAAGAGTTATGCTGATGATGTTATTGATTTCTAACTCATAACTCATCTCTCGTGATTGCTTAGTTCTGTGAGGCTGTGGGCTCTAACTGGTGAAGTCCTGATGGAGATGGTTGGACACACCTCGATTGTCTATTCTGTTGATTCACACATCTCAGGTCTTGTTGTTAGTGGTAGTGAAGACTGCTCAGCAAAGATATGGAAAGGTTGTTCTTTATATACTTATGTTGTAATTACCTGCAGTTCTCTTAATATTTTTGGGTATTGATATAATCTAATAATTGCAAATCTTTTATTAAACTTTATCAAGAGGGTCATCTGGGAATCATCGGTAGTAGAAATTAGGATTACACTGGATAGGTCAAATCTCATCAATATATGATTAGATTTTGGATTCATCAATGTTCAGTGAATAGTTTATGTCTTCTTTTTTCTATTGACTATTGAGTGGATCCAGAATTCATTGTGACAAAGATCTCTACTTAATGTTTCAGATGGTGTTTGTGTTCAAAGTATTGGGCATCCTGGATGTGTTTGGGATGCCAAGTTCTTGGAAAATGGGGACATAGTGACAGCATGTTCAGATGGAGTAGCACGTATCTGGACAACTCATCCAGATAGAATGGCAGACCGTGTTGAACAAGAATCTTACTCCTCCCAGCTTTATAATTACAAGATCAGTAGGTACTGCAAACAAGTACTTGATAAGAATTTGGTGATATAGTAAAGTCCTCTAGTTTATATAAAATGGTCTAATAGCTTAAACTCTGAATGGATGGTACCCATCATGTTTGCGAAACAAGATGAAGGTAAGCAGTGCTATGCCTATAGTGACTGCTTGATGTTAAGCTCTATCAATGTCATCAGTGATTTCAGATGATGGTTTTCATAATCTGGATAAAAGAGAAATGCTTGTCTTGTCAGCATGATTGATGGAAGAATATACTGCCTTCATTTCACAGAAACATGGCTATGTGATTCACAGAAGAATTTTTCTGTCTCAGAAGCATAACTGGATTTATCTTCTTTTTATTTTTATTAGAAAAAGGGTTGGAGGCTTGAAACTGGAGGAGCTGCCTGGGTTGGATTCTTTGAAAGTTTCGGGTAATAATGACGCAGTTCTTACCTCATTCAGAATTCATATTTGTTACATCTCAATATCTCATCAGACTGCAGTTTTCTGTCCTTTTTATTTTTCCCTCTTGGTTTTGTGAATATGCCATTAGAAGCTTTCCTGCTCTAACTTATACCTGCTTCTAATTACCAGGTACAAGTGATGGACAAACCAAAGTTATCAGAGAAGGGGATAATGGTGTAGCATATTCATGGAACATGAGAGAACAGAAGTGGGATAAAGTAATAGTATTGTGACATTTGTGCTTTGCTTTGATACTCTTTTGGTATCTATATTAACATCAGGATAGTCATTAAAAAAATTAAAAATTAAAAAATAACTCATCCAAAAATCTTTGTTAGCATCAGGCTGCACTTAGTCTGTTCAAATTATTTACTGTTCTAATCCTATATTACTATGGTACCAAATGAATTTCTTTGGGGGCTAGGTTGGAACTGACTAATGTGGTTCATGGTTTGTGCATCGCACTATTTGTACTAGGCTGTTGTGCTGTATGTAGCTATTGCTTTCTTCGCTTTGGCTTTTGTGCTAGTCACATTAGTTTCTTCTCAAACTTTAGTGATGTTTTCTCGCTGGTAGACTTCAAATTTGTTGACCATAAGTCTCTTTTGCCTAGTGATGAGCAATCCACATTGGATGTGGTGTTGTATAAATGATTCATGTTTTGCGATCAATATCCTTATAGCCTGTTACTACTGTACTGGTGGATAATGTTCTATCCCTTGTTCTTGGTGGTAGATAATCTGGGTTCAACAATAAATATGTATAGATTTTGCCTTTTTACATGCTTCTTCATTATTGCTTGTTCTTGTCATTGATAAAATTGATAATTTCTTTTGCAGATTGGTGAGGTTGTTGATGGACCTGAGGATAGTCTCAAACGTCCTGTACTTGATGGAAAGGAATATGATTATGGTGAGCCGTATTTCCCAGTTCAAAGTTGCTCATCTCTGGTTAAATTTATTATAATAAGGAAAATTCTTTCTAAATAACCAAAAGAATTGCTGATGTTTTGGCTCATACGTGGTACTTGTTGAGTGGCAAAATTATTGCCTTTCCCGCTTTTGGCACCCGTTGAAGACCAATTGTCCGTTTTGATATTAAGTGCTTCCGTTACTTAATCCTGTAATTTGTCTGCCACCTTAATATAATAGCAGTTCCTGATACTATCAAGATGTCACTATACATTTAAAAATGGACCTTTCGATTAACTTTGACGGTTTTAGAGACTAATAGTAGATTAAAGGAAGATCATAATCAAAAGAAAAAAAGAACGACTGTCTGGGACTCATTGGTTTTGTTTGATGCTGACAATATATATGAGGTAGTCAGATCATCCTACTCTGCATGTGAGGCTTGTTGTCTAGTCTGCACTTTTCTGTTTTCTGACCGTTTGTGTCATCTGTTCAGTGTTTGATGTTGACATTGGAGATGGACAGCCAATTCGCAAATTGCCTTATAATCAATCAGGTATGCTGATATTTGTTTCTATTAATAATTCTGGTATTTCTTCCAGTTTTTTGTTTTGCATAGATAAATTTTTCAATGTGTTAAAGCATGTTTAGTGCTTAGCCAATGCCTCATTGTTCTTCTGCACATCTTGTAATTCACTCCAGTGTCTGAGGTTCTTTATTCATATTCTCATTTTTTGTTTTGTTAGATAATCCATATGACACAGCTGATAAGTGGCTTCTGAGAGAGAATCTTCCTCTCTCTTACCGGCAACAAATTGTAGATTTTATTCTAGAAAACACTGGTCAGAAGACCTTTTCTTTTGATCCAACATTTCGTGATCCATACACTGGATGTAAGTAAAAATATATTGGTCATTGCCTGAGTAAAGGTAGCCTACATCTTGCTGAATACTTTCCTCTGTTTGACATTCCAGCTAGCGCCTATGTACCTGGGGAAATCTCAAGCAAGCATGGTAAGTAGTAGTTGTTTAAACGTCGAAAGTCAAGCCTTCCCACCTGGTTTGCTGTTGTTTTTCTTGATCAATATGCGGATGATATTTTTCTTTAACATTCGGTAGTGTTGGTTCCTCTCCATCTTTGACATACCCTAATGGTTCAATTTGCAGCTGCTTCTGCTAAACCTACTTTCAAGCATATACCAAAGGTATGCACTTGTTATTCTGTTTCACCTATCATAAGTGTGTTTGTGATTGCATTTAAGACCTTCTGATGTTGCTCCCCTGGATGGGAATTTCATATGCAATGAAATAGTGGCAGATTTTCCGAATCTATTTAGAAAAAGCTCATGAGTCAGTAGTATTCTTGTTATGTTCAAAATGTGGCCGAACTGCGACGAAACGACTGCATTGGGAAGGTTTTGGAGTTGGGCGAACCGCGTTTTCATGCCGCGATAGCCACGATATGGAACGCGATTGCCGTATTAGAGCGATTTTGCCGTGCCCCGACTGAAACCGAAATTGCGACCAAAACCGCATTTTGAATCCTTGGACTTGCACCCATAGATATTTTTGTTCAAAGTCAGATGTTTAGGATTCATCTGTGCCCACATATGTCCGAAAGTCTGTTACTATTTCTTGTAATGAAAAGTTGCAGGCAGTATGTGCATTTGACGCACAGCATTTCACATCATGATCCATTAATATATTAATATGACATGCCAGCTTGTAATGTTCATTATGCTTTATGCTGCGTGCGAGGATGTGCTTACTAGGAATTCCATAACTTGTTTTTGGAAAAACTATTCCGGTCAATCCTTGATTTTGATGTCCTATTTGATCTAGACCTTTAATGGAGTAGATATATCGGTTTAATGAATTAGATATATCAGAATACATATATATTACTCTATTGCCGAATTGCTGAGGTCCAATTAACTGGATCAGTAGCGCCTTTAGGATTGTCCGTAGTGACTGACGCTGGCAAAGGATGCATCTTTTTCTGCCATTTTGGGACTGGCTTTTGAGGCTTGAGAATGCACACTTAGCAGTTAGCACTTCCAAGTCGCCACAACCTATCATTATGAACTCTCATCTGGTAATTGTTTTTTCATGGTTCTTTTTTGCAGAAAGGAGTCCTTGCCTTTGATGTAGCCCAATTTGATGGAATTTTGAAAAAGATTTCGGAATTTAATAATTCTCTACTCTCCAGCGAGGTAGGCATTCTTTCTGTGTGCTCCCAAATTTTTGGAGGCGTTGTGGTGCTATTTTGTGTTCTTTTCCCCCTTCAGACCAAAGATTATATATTTTGCAGTATGTTTGATTTTAATCCTTTTTTCCTGTGACTGAGCATGCCACAATATTGCTGTAGTATGAAATTGAACTAACTAATATCTGATTGATGCGTCGTTAATTGGTCAACTCTTATTTTTCTTCTTTTTTTGGGTTAGAATGGAAGTCACTGTCATATTTCCTTTTCGAGAAATGTTGGTCCTGATGTGGTTCATATTTGTTCTTGTATGGTTTTAGTTTGGTTATTCTATTGCTTTAATACTTATTTTTTCTGGATGACATTGCTGAATATTAGTCTTGCATTTCTGAAGGACCAAAAGAAGTTGGCCCTAACAGATGTGGAGACCGCTAGGCTTGGTGCTATTGTAAAGATTTTGCGAGAGACATCATATTATCATAGTAGCAGTTTTGCAGATGTTGACATTGATTTGTTGTTGAAATTGCTAAGTGCATGGCCACTATCTATGGTTTTTCCAGGTTTGTATGTTGAATATGAGGACTTGCCCTCCTTGTTCATTATCTCTTTAGTCTGTTTCAAGCAGCTTTTGGACCTTTTTAATATTTGTTTAAATAATTCTATAAGTAATGAGCATCATTTGCTCTTTTTGTGTTAATGATACATAATGGTCGCAGAAAATAATTGCTTTAAGTGTTCTAGTTACGAACATATTATCTGCACATCATTATCTAATATTCTGAATCTAAGCCATCTACTAGTTTTGGAAATTAATGTCTTAGAATGTTTCTTTTTTGCAGTTATTGACATCCTGAGAATGATTGTGTTGCACCCAGACGGAGCTGCTAAACTCGTCAAGTGCATCAATGATGGAAATGGTAATCCTTATTTCAAATTATGCCTTCTTTTTTGTCACCTTGGATGTTCACTTTCTGTAGGCAATGGAAGTATTACCGAAAATAAGACCTCTTTATCACCTTGGAAGTTCAATTTTCGTAGGCAATGGAAGTATTACCAAAAATAAGACCGAAGGATTTTCATTCTTTTATGAAAAGTTGGGTGATGGCACATGGATCACCTGTCTGTCAACTTACAAATATGCATGATCTCGTCACCTCTAATCTATTGGTTAATCATAATGATTTGCTCTGAAATAACACATTGTCTGTAAATTTTCACTTGATATCAGAACCCTAGTGTCTTTTGTTCTTTCCTAACCTACATCCCACATATTTTCTCTGGAATTTGGTTTTGTAAATTTAGGTGTGGTTAATGCCCCTGAAAATAACGTATTTCCCCCGCCTCAGTGCCTCCCTGAGTTTCATACTTAAAATTGGCTGAGCCTGACTCATTGAGACTATGAGTTGTTTTCTACTGTTCTTCCATTGATCGCCTTTCTCCCCTTTCGAAAGGGAACCCCCCCCCCAAGATAGAATCAAAAACTTAACAAGAAGAATAAACTGACATTCTTGCTGTATTTTTTCTGACCAGATGCACTACTAGAGATTATCAACAAAGCTACTTCAAGTCCAGTGATTCCAGCAAATCTTTTAACAAGTCTTCGTGCAGTAACTAATCTGTTTAAGAATCCTAGCTTCCATCAGTGGCTTCATCATCATCGTAGCGAGGTTTGTCTCTTTCATCCCAATGTATTGCAGTTCTATCCAAATTACCAAAGATTTTTGATTCAATTTCATCGTCAAGTGCATACGTAGGTTTGCTGCAACTCATATGCTCACAACTTAACATGCCTGTTTGCTGCACATGGTGTGGATTGATGTACTATGCCATTTCAGAAGAAGCATAACTATCGTTTTGTGTTTGATGCCTTGACCATACTATCTTGGTGCTTGATGCTCTGAATTTATGGATGATGAAGCCTATGTTATATTATTGTGAATTGTGAAGCACTTTATCAATGCTCAAAGTTTCATGTGAAAGCATTTTGTTGGATTTCTCGAAATTGCTATTGTTAAGAGCAGTTCCTAAAAGGTCTTTAAGCATCATGAAGATTTCTCACGGTATTTGGGGCATCATCAATGACTACGAGAAACTTTCGTATCCTGCACTGATTAGTTGAGAGGTTGATGGGTGTTTGTACTTTAAGGGTAATTGGAAGACTAATACCCTTGCATCTTTGACCTTAGAAAAGGTAAAAATGGAAACAGAGTTGCCTCAAGAGAGCTGTGAATCTTGTCTGCTTCAGACATTGGGGGTTGGTATACATTCTACTGCCAAATAGCTGGCCCTCGGCAGGGTAGAACTTACGTATTTGCAATATTATTCCTTACTTTAAAGGTTTATATGTCGATGTAATATGGTCCTAAAATATGGAAAATAATGTGATACAGACTGAAGGCAATTGGATATATCTCATTCATTCATTTCAATGATGATGATATCTCTTGATGACATTTCCATTATTTGTTGGTCTTACAGATACTTGATGCCTTTTCTGGATGTTACACGTCATCGAATAAGAATGTGCAATTAGCTTATTCTACATTGATTCTGAAGTAAGTCTCGCCTCTCATGTGTGGCCCATATTTTCTTATGGACTTTGCCCAAGAAAAAAAGTTTCTTTGCCATCTCCTTGTCCTTTCACTCTCTTCTGATGTTGCTTCCTCAAGAGTTGTGCTCTGAGTGTCACATATCCCTGTCCCTTAAAATTAGTCACATGTTAATCATTGTTAATAAGGAAGTAAAATTGGACTCTAGGAGAGCTGATTTATGCCATAGGTCATTTTGTTAATCTGCTTATATCAACTTTCGAGTGTTAAAGGTTATGTTAAACTATTAGTACTCTAGATTGGGTTTTTGTTGTGACATGTTTCCAGGTAACTGTGCAGCATAAAGTGCAGTGGTTAATTTGCAATCAATCTTATATTCTGGGTTCAGAACCTGCTTGTTTTAAGTGTCCCGTGGGATCAGCAAATGTGAAACTTGTCACTTCATCTCGTCCACCTTTGTGCAGTTTTGCTGTGCTCTTGATTGAAAAGAAAGATGAAGAAGGGCAAGCACACGTTCTATCAGCTGCTCTTGAGGTTATCTCTGATTCGATTTGGCTGTCCACTGTTATGAACTTGCTATTACTTTTTTTTGGGGCCCCCCTGGGTTGATGAACTGATAATGCCTCTCAAAGTAAATCCATGCTAAAATGCTATGCCCGATGAGAGCCATGGGTGTATCTTAAAGTATAGTGTTAGAATGAGAGATGTCAGTTAAGTCTGGATCAGGTCTTGTAACATATTGTTTGGGAAGTAATTTGAACTTATATGCAGAGTGACCTTCATCTTTGGACTACCTTTTCTGATCCTGGTGATTGAGTGTTGGGAATGTTGGCTACTGGTGGAGTGGGTAGAACAGCTACGTGCTATGGAGTCCATTATATTGAGAGGATAAAGCGAGAAGGTGGATAAAGAGGAAAGAAAATGAAACGCTTGATGCTTTTTTGCCAACCCTTTTATCACGGAACTGTGATAATTTTTCAGTGCCTTTTGACATTCTTGATGCAGATCAACCACAGATATTTGGGTTTGACTGACAGATTTTGTGGACTGATGGGTTTGGTTTTCTTCGGAGTTTTAGTTTGAAAATTTGTATGAAAGCTTGTCTTTTTGAAGGGGAGGGGGGTTTCTAGGTCTAGTAAAATTTGACTCTATGCTTAGATTTGCTAGACAGGGACGAGGATTCAAGCAAAAAGAACTTTGATTCTAATTGAATGTTGAAGTTTGAACAAAAAGGATCCGGTAATTATATTCGACATAGTTGCCTCTAGTTGGGGAAGATCTGTCATAGTTAAGCGTAATAACATCTTGGCTGTGAATATGTATCGTGAAATTTTAGTATATGTTATAATTTCAGTATATGCATGACTGATAACTATCTCAATCAGTTTTCTCACTTTTCATTCAAGTACTTTTCTCGGAACTTGCAGATTGCTGAAGCAGAGAATTTGGATGTGGATTCTAAATTCCGTGCTTTGGTGGCTATTGGATCACTGGTATTTTTCTTTATTGTCCTTTCTTTTTTCCTTTTTTTTTCCCCGGGAGATGAGCTATGTTTTTGGAAGGATTACCTGGGTATTTGCTCCTCTCCTGTTCGTGAAAATATTTGTTGATTGACATATGCAGATGCTTGAGGGTACCGTGAAGAAAATAGCTTTGGATTTTGACGTTGAGAGCATTGCAAAAGCAGCAAAGGCTTCCAAAGAAGCGAAGATTGCTGAAGTTGGGGCTGATATTGAATCTCTAACGAAGCAACCTTAGGGTTTGTTGTCAAAATCCATTTTTTTTAAGTAAAGATGATGGCTTAATACTCAGTGCTACTTCAGATTTCATCTGACAGATTTAGTTAACCATTACATCCAAGTGAAGTATAGTGTTGGAAGATCTCATGAGATGTGTATAGTTGTAACAATTTTA
The DNA here is from genome assembly GCA_029747015.1 of Carnegiea gigantea. Lineage (NCBI taxonomy): Eukaryota > Viridiplantae > Streptophyta > Magnoliopsida > Caryophyllales > Cactaceae > Carnegiea > Carnegiea gigantea. Next base: position 777,716 of record JAKOGI010000012.1, on the reverse strand, counting down.
TGGCGTGGATAGATTTTCTCCTTCTTTTATGGGCAATTTGTGTCATCTCTGTTATTTCCATTTTTTCTTGCTGTTCTTTTGATGTTTGTCTAACAAGATAGTGCAGATGATTGAAGATTTATTGAGCAAATCGCACCTCATTTCGTAAGTGTTTTATCCCAGGGCGTCTCTTGAAAATGGGCAAGTTCTCTTTGGTTAACTTCCATCAACGCATTCATGAAGTAATTTTGTTCATGAGTGAATTTGGTTGCGTGGGTATAACCATTGTAAATTGGAGAAATCTTGTGGGAAAAAAAAAATAGGGTGAAATGGGTTTGATATTTTGCATTAATTTGATGAATGACTGATACAAAGGATACAGTCATACGGATGGCAAATAGTTAAAGGTTGATTATTTTTTTATTAGTGATTGAGGCCAAGAGATAAAGGAGTATTACTCGATATTTATACAAACTACCTGCGGACATAAAGTTTAAAACTTATTTACACCTTGACTTTAAGAATTGCTTCTCTCAAGATTTGAACTTAAGAAGCACAAAAAGACTTCCCGAAGACAATATGTAACTCTGAGTTATGATTTGGTTGTGAAAGTGTTTATTTATATGTGATGTAAGAAGTTTGACTGCAAATTTGCAATAACAAGCCAACCAAATCAAATTATTAACCTAGAATTTCTCAAATGTAGGGTATGGGATCAAATAATCTGTATATGTAATTATAGTTTTACTTTGGGAAGAGACATAGTTTGCTTTCCTCTGTTTGTTAAGGTATAATTCATTCCTCTGCTTTGTTGTGCTTATGTTGTATTTATATTTACATAGTTACGACCACTTGATTTATTAGTATGTTTTAGTTCATTCTCTGCTGCTTATTCTTACTATTTTCCATTAAATATTTTCACAAAATCCTTCTTCTATAAAATATTTTCACAAAATCTTGTTTTGTGGGTCTCTTGGATTCAACCTTTTTACGGGTAGGGATGTCGGTGGAGGTAAGACTGTCTACATCTGGATCTCCTCAGACCCCGTAAAAGCGAGACCTATAGTGGAAGGTGGTGGTGGTGGTGCTGTAATTATAGTTTTACTCTTATAACCAATTAACATATATAAGACTGTTTATATAGGTGCAATATTCAAACAAGATTAAATATTTATTAACATATTAATAAAATTAATATTTTTAATTTATGGTGTATCGATATAAGATTTAGAAGGGAGAGATTAAATATATTGAAGAATTTTAATCAGGTAAAATCATTAAAACCAATAGAAAAGAATTTTAAAACATGGAAAAGAAGTTGAAGATTAGCAATTAAGTAGTTATTAGTTATTTACAGAGTTTTTGCGGGAAAGGGTGTAGATAAGTAGATAACGGTCCCATTTGGCTCCTCCACAAACCACCTGTTGAAGAAGATGAAGCCTTCAACTTCAATTCTCACCAAATCACTTCCTCTTCATCGAGCCACCTCTTTCAAATTCCACCAAATTCATCTCCTCCGTCTCTCTCCGCTGCCCAATTTCTGCAACGAGAATAGGGCTAATGCATCTTTCAGTTTCAGGGTTTGTTGTAAAGTTAAAACACCACAAGATAAGAGCAAAAAGCCCATTTCAAACAAGATTGTGGTAGCGGAGGGAGCGCCGTCGCTGAAGGAGGATGGGGAGGAGAGACAAAATGATGGGCAAGCTTCTAATCAGCCCAAAAAGCCCTCTTCGAATTTGAGTGGGTTTATGAAGGGAATACCCAGAAGGGTTTTGGCGGTTTTGTCTAATTTGTCATTGGCTATTGGAGAAATGTTCGCCATTGCTGGTCTTATGGCTTTAGGTATTGCAGTCTCTCTCTCTCTCTCTCTCTCTCTCTATCCTGTTGGGTTTGCTTGATTGTCTGAATTTTGTGTTTGATTTAATAGGAGAGAGTTAAAAGTGAAAATGAAGTTGATATAAGTAACCACAGCTTTTTTCTCGTCTTCGAATCAATATGGTTCCTTCTGTTTTGTAAGCTCCCTCTTTGTTTCCTGTCCTAGTATTTGAAGCTGTAAACTTTGTAAAGTTACTGTTCTTTATTGAACATTCAAATGTAGTCTTCTGTTAGTGTTGTTGCATGAGAAGCTTGTGATGATGCATATAAAAGAATACACGTGACTGACACAAATTAGGATCGATATGAAGAGCACACAAGAAAATGAAGACAAACATTTTGATGGGTTTCAACACTTCTGCCTACTCCATGAAAACACAGACAGAGTATATATTTTACTAATCAATGAGGATTACGGCGACTTCAACCTGAGTTACGTTTCCCAACATGCAGGGACTGTCATTGATCAGGGAGAGTCTCCCGATTTTTATTTTCAAAAATACCCAGAAGATCATCCTGTGTTGGGATTCTTCACATGGAGGTGGATTCTCACCCTTGGGTTTGACCACATGTTCTCGTCCCCAGTTTTCCTTGGAACATTGGTGCTACTCGCTGCATCTCTTATGGCCTGTACCTACACCACACAGATTCCCCTGGTTAAGGTCGCTCGAAGGTCCAATTGTTTATTTATTTACGTATTCATTTATCTAATGAAGATCTCTGTCGCTGGAAAGTGATTGGCATGTGGTGTTAACATGCATGAATTTCTTGCCATAGGTGGAATTTCATGGAGTTACCTGAGGCAATTTGCAAGCAGGAATTTTCGGAAAAACTGCCTCAAGCTTCAATCCAAGATTTAGGCGTTGTTCTCATGGGAGCTGGATATGAGGTATGGTTTACAAATTTCTTTTCTTGTTTTGCTGGAATCAATTGTTTATCTTTGATTAAGCTATATTGCTTTGAGCATGTTTCTTTACTAGTAAATGAATGGTTGAACATGCTTTGATCCACTCATTGTTAGTGCAAGCTCAAATTCCAGATTAAAAATACCCAATTCTTCACATTTTATCTAGTTCTGAGTAATGCCGAATGAGTTAGCTGATTATGGATTGTTACTTGCACTTCACTTCACTTCTCACTTCTCAGTATGTGAATATGTGGCTGCTGCAGGTATTCTTAAAAGGACCATGTTTGTATGCTTTCAGAGGGCTGGCTGGTCGGTTTGCTCCAATTGGAGTGCACCTAGCGATGCTGCTAATAATGGCTGGAGCAACCCTTAGTGCCACTGGGAGCTTCAGGGGTTCTGTCACTGTTCCTCAAGGCCTCAATTTTGTTGTGGGCGATGTACTCAATCCAAGTGGATTTCTGTCTAATCCTACAGAAGCTTTCAATACCGAAATCCATGTTAATAGATTCTACATGGATTATTCTGACAGTGGGGAGGTTGGTGAAGCCTTTTGCATATGGTCTCAATCTCTATTTTCCCATGTATTTGTTATAGCTGTACCATTTTCTGCATATTTTCATGAGATGCTCGCCATTATTGTCAAGGCCCTTTTACCTGACACTGTTTTCTTGCTTGGTGCTTTGTTGGATGAAATATGACTATACCTTGTTGCTTATGTAGGTATCACAATTTCACAGTGATCTCTGTCTATTTGACCTAAATGGGAAGGAGGTCATGCGCAAAACAATTAGTGTTAATGACCCTTTGAGATATGGAGGGATTACCATCTACCAGACCGATTGGAGTTTCTCGGCTTTACAGATTCTCAAAGATGGTGAAGGACCTTTCAATTTGGCTATGGCTCCTCTTAAGCTGAATGGTGACAAAAAACTGTTTGGAACTTTTCTACCTATTGGGAATGCTGATTCTCCAAATGTCAAGGGAATGTAAGTAACTTCAAGTACTGCCTTTGCTTGGTACTGATACCCAAACCTTTTTCTAGTTCGATCAACCGATGGTAGTCAATGCTTGGTTAGTGGGATATGGCTTGTTGAACAAATTACCTTTTGGAAGCACAATAATTGAAATTATATATTCTATTTATGAAATAAATTCCATTTAGCTGATAAGAAAATAGGCAAACCTGCCTTGATCTCTGCATTAGTGGTAAAAGTGTCTATTTAATTTCATGCAGATCAATGCTTGCACGTGATTTGCAATCAATTGTCTTGTATGATCAAGAAGGAAAATTTGTGGGGGTCAGACGACCAAACTCAAATCTTCCGATTGAAATCGATGGCACCAAAATTGTTATTCTGGATGCCATCGGAAGCACTGGCCTTGACTTGAAGGTGAGAAAGAGGCTATCCTGATTGAGTAAGAAATGGCTTGTTATTTCTTTGAATATTACTGCATACCTAATTAAGCTGAACTATTTGTTTTCAGACTGATCCTGGAGTGCCGATTGTTTATACTGGATTTGGTGCTTTGATGCTTACAACATGTATCAGCTATTTGTCTCATGCCCAGGTGAAGATCTGAGTGACCATTAGGCTTAATTGACTTGTGTTGGAATCAAAAGTTCAACCTTTGGTTTTCTTATAGTGCCATATTTGTTGATCCCGAATCATCAAATGACCATGATACACCTGCCTGTGCAAGACAGAATTTAGGACGCGGAGTAGCCAGGAAACTTGTTATGCTTTGGGTCTGATATGAAAGTATCTTAATAAGCGAACTGTATTTTGATGACAATCAGAAAGACAAACTCATCATCTTTATGTGTGTGTGTTTGTCTTACTTGGCCAATTTGTGTTAATTCTGGCTAGTCATAGGTTTCCTATGTTGCTGACACAAGATTTTTATTTTCTTTTTGGGGTGCAAATAATTCTAAAGATATGGGCTTTGCAAGATGGAACAACGGTGGTGGTTGGGGGAAAGACAAACCGTGCAAAAGCTGACTTCCCAGATGAACTAAACCGCTTACTTGATTGTGTTCCAGAGCTAGTGCAAAAGTCTAAACAAAAGTCCTCTGATAGCATGATTGGCTAGTTTGCAATTAAAGAAGCAAAGCTGAAGATGCTGCAAACACAAGGTAAAGTCTTGGTTGGATCGTACTTTTCTTGACGGCATTCACAGTATATCAAATGGGGTCATTTAGCAAATTGTCATCAACGAAATCAGGAAAAAATTCCAGCTCTGGTGGAAGACTTGTTTTGTATAGTTCCAGCATTACTTCTTGGTGAGGATTTTACCTGTGGCCCCTCATGCTCAAGCTGGCAACCATCACCTTTGTTAATTTTATTTTATTTTTAATTCTCATCTCATTATTTATTGATGTGCATTACACATCAAGGATCCAGGATTAAGTAGGACTTCTGCTGAATTGAAAAATATAGGTATATACAAAAAGGACAGGATTGCTTTGGGTGAGCATTATTTTTTGTCTTTCTCAACTCCCTCGGCTGAATGACATGCTCTTATGAATATCTGCACTTCTGATTTTCTGCTAATTTAAAGTTTTCTGCTGCTTGCCTTAGTTCAGTGAGGGGCAGTTGTTAATTGATGGTGTGCCTGCCCTTGGTGCAAAAGTATTCTCTGACATACTGTCGGATCATGGACTACCACGATGGTAGATCGTAGTATGAGGAGACAGTTCACTACTTGCGCTAAATTTGTCCTAATATAGCTCCGAAATCAGAACTGCAGTACTGAACTAGGGGAAATATAAGCATTTCTGGTAGCTATGGGTCTTCCCCCACTGGCTTAGATGAATGACGGAAAATCCAAAAGGCAAAAGATGGTAGGGGTGCATTTCAATTAAGAAAACTATTTAGAAGAAGAGGAATCTGAGAAATTGACATGCTGACTACCAACCAATAACTGGTGAGCAAGACAGAAACATTACTGTATTGAAATTTAGAAAAACATTACTGTATTGAAATTTAGAAACAAACATATTTTGACTTTTGTGCTGTAAAGTTTCCCATTCAATTCATTGTGGAGGTTCTACGTTGAACAAGTAGTTGTCTAGTATCATGCTGATATTAATTTCTATGTGGAACATTTTGAGGTGCGAAATATTAAGATAATGTCAGTGTGGTCTATTCCAGACCTGATAATAATGATGGTTGAACCTCTGAAATATATAAAATGCAAGGAAAGGAATAGTTGATGCCCTGTTAACTTTTCTAAGAGTGGGAACAAATTAAAAAATGGTTTCAGTCATCGAAATGGGTAATTTAAGCCACCATTTTTGTATGTTTAATTAGAATATTTCAAGTCACAGAACATGTTGTGGTAGGAAGATCTTAAGCCGGCATCTTGAATGTTTACATGTCAATAATAGATGTTGAAGACTGGTTTTTATAATGGAAAGAGGACATGAAAGGCACTTTGTTTTGGTCCCTATTTCTTGGGTCCATCTGTATATGTTAAGACTGCATTGTATAAAGGAACTCAGGCTCGTCAAGGTCTCACTGAGGTGTAAATATTATAAGTAATTGTGAGAAAAACAGGGGGACACCGGGGGGGGGGGGGGGGGAGCTAGTTGAGAGCGGGAAGTTTTGAATTGTAACTGTGAGAGAGAAGGTAGGTGACTGAAAGCAATAAATAAATGTTGGATGAACATAAGAACGAAACAGAGATGTCATCAGAGGATCAAAAGCTTCTTCCATTGGGAAAAGAAGCCTTTGAGATCGAGGGGCCAACCGTGCTTACAGGATGGAGGGTGACAGAATCATGGATCACTCGGGAGTCAAAGGATACATGGGAGATAGCTGGGCCTGCTATCTTAACATCGATAGCTCAGTTCTCCATCGGATTTATAACTTCAGCTTATGTTGGGCATTTGGGCGAGGTTGAACTTGCTGCTGTCTCAATTGTTCAAAACGTGATTGAAGGCTTTGTATATGGAGTAATGGTAAGTCAATTTCTACGGCATTCTCATTCTGCTCTTTTCACCTTCTGTTAATAGTGATGGCCTGATAGGGAGTACTTCATTCCTTGACATTCAATGTCATGTTCTATAGACTTATTGATCAAGTATATGCTGACTTTCTGAAATGTTGACACATTTCATTTCTTAGCTGGGGATAGGAAGTGCTCTGGAAACGCTCTGTGGCCAAGCTGTTGGAGCTAGACAATTAAATATGCTTGGAATATACCTTCAACGATCATCCATCATCACTCTAGTGACAGCTCTGTTTCTCCTCCCAGCTTACATCTTCACATCACCTTTGCTGAACCTCCTTCACCAGGAGAAACATATCTCAGAAGTGGCAGGGAAATATGCCATATGGAGTATTCCCCAGTTATTTGCTTATGCCCTGAACTTCCCCATACAAAAGTTCCTCCAAGCGCAGAGCAAGGTATGGGTGATGACAATCATTTCAATGGGAGTTGTGGGGCTTCATGTTTTTCTGAATTTGTTGCTCGTAATATGGCTTGATCACGGCCTCCTGGGGGCTGCAATTGCTGGGAATATCTCTTGGTGGATTCTGGTTCTGGCACACGTAGTCTACGTTGTTTCTGGCTCTTTCCCTGAAGCCTGGGTTGGCCTATCTTTATCAGCTTTCAGCTCTTTGTGTGGATTCATGAGGCTCTCCTTGGCATCAGCAGTAATGTTATGGTGAATATGGGATCTTTCTTGTCATTTTTAACATTTGTCCATTTCATTTATATTGGCTTCAAGGCTCTATAGTTCCATAAATAAGCTGTTCAATTCAGATTTTGGTCAGTTCAATTTTTTTTTTTTTTGGGGGTAAGAATGGGTCGATTGAAGACTTGGGTTAGCTTGAGTCATTTTCTCTACTCATATTTGGGTTTGCTGTCGTATTTCCAATTGTCAAGAAAATGATTTCGGGTCACTTCAGTTGGGGAAAAATCAACTCAAATTTGGGGTTATTCAGGTTGGGCACCTGAGTATGAGTTAACTTTGCGGGTTAACTTTACGGGTTCTTGCAGCTTGGAGCTATGGTACTCCACCCTCGTGATCCTGATGGTGGGCTGGCTGCCAAGTCCAGAAGTAGCTGTGGATGCTATATCAATCTGGTCAGTTTTATCAAAATTTTCCTACTTTGTCGTCTTCGGACAGTTTTTTTTGTGCTATCCATGTGCACTTTAGTCCCTTTCATCTTAGTAAAGCTTCTGACATTGTGTTCTTTGATAGCATGAATGTAGAACTTTGGACCCTGATGATTAGTCTCGGCTTCAATGCTGCAGTCAGGTGATAACTCCTCACCGCTGTGTCAGATCCGTCAATTATTCCAGTTCAATATGTTTATCTTCTATACTAGAATAGGAAATGTTAATTGAAATCCTTTTCTTGACAGTGTGAGAGTCTCCAATGAGCTTGGAGCAGGAAATCCCAAGGGAGCGAAGCTCTCTGTAGCTGTGAATGTTGTGACGTCAACTGTATTTGGGGTTATTTTTGCAGTAGCCATATTGGTGACAGAGTATCAGTTTCCAAAGATGCTCACAACAGATCCTACAGTAATGAAAGAGACCACCAAGCTGGTGTATTTCTTGGCAGCTTATGTCCTGATAAACAGCATCCAACCAGTTTTGCATGGTAATTTCTCATTCATATTGAAGTGCCATCATATTTCCTTGCAACTAGGCAGGCCAAACACTTAGGCTCCGTTTGGATCTTGGAAAATTGGTGGAAAGAAAAAAATTTGGGAAAGTTACTTGTTTTCTTGTGTTTGGTTTAGAGAAAATTACAAAGAAAAAAAATGGAGGAAAATTAGATGGAAAAATTGTTAGAAATAAGTGATAAAATTTTCCTCATAAAATTGTAAGGAAAGTTTGAGGAAAATTTCCAACCTCCTCCAACCTCACATTACTTAGATGACATCAATATAATTCAAGTAGTTCATCAATATTAAAATTTCTCCTCAATCCAAACAAGAAAAAAAAACTCTTTTTCTCCCTACTTTTTTTCCCTTCACACTTTTTTCCTTCAACTTGTCTTTCCACCAAATTTTCTAAGGACCAAACGGAGCCTTAGTTTTGGTTGGGTTAATTCACGGGAGGTTAGGCTTAGGTTGATTGAATATCAAGGTGACATCAATTCAGGTTCAGGTCATCTGTCCAGTAAACTTGTTAAGCAATCAGAATCAATATCGATTGGCTAAATCCAGGTTGATTAATATTGAGTAGGGTCCACTGGGATCAAAGTTAAAATCAGGTATCCTTCAGTCTGAGTCAGGTCTGGGTTTGAGTCACTTGGGCCACATAATAATATATGGGTTAATTCTAACAAGGTCGCATGAAATTGAAAAGTGCTCTCTACTTGAGAAATGCAGGGGTGGCCGTTGGTGCTGGGTGGCAGTCTACAGTCGCTTGGATTAACACTATATGTTACTACATTGTTGGTCTCCCAATCGGAGGCTTGCTCGGTTTCAAGTCTAGTCTGGGTGTGCAGGGAATCTGGCTTGGAGTTATTATTGGGATCGTGTTACAAACAGCTGTGCTGCTGTTCATTCTGTGTCGTACAAACTGGCGTGAAGAGGTAAGTTATTGTTAACGTATCGCTCACCTTTTCACTTCCTCTAAGTGTAATCACGGATTCCTTCATCTCTGAGTTAGTGTTCTTGTCCAAAAGACAGAATAATAAAGTAAAATAAAATTAAAAATCAGAGCAATAACTGCACGAGTGCTGTTTTTGTGAAGTTCTATTTTGTGCGAGTCTTTCTAATCTCTGATCCTTTGTTGTGTGATTCATGGATAGCAATGCGGTTAAGATAGATTTATATTGCAGGCTTTGCAAGCTGAAGAGCGTGTTCGATCATGGGGTGGTTCCCCTCCAGGACCTTTGGTTGAATGAGGACAGCAATTATATGGCATAAGGAATGGCGAGTTCCGTCTCAGTTGAAGGTATCTTCAGTTGGCGGCGAAGGCTAGCTTCAACCAGCGTCGCTCAACTCACCGCCCGCCCAACCCACCGCCATACCCGTGATTCTAAGAAGCTCTACCTGATGTTGTCGATGGAAAATTAGTTCACAATGGCGTTTCTGGTCTTGACATTGCTGTTATGCACTCTCTCAAGAAGAAACTTCACCGAGATGGAGACTTCCTACTGACCAGTAGACGAAACTTCTAACTAGCGATTCATTCCATTGATGTTTCCTACGTACATGACTTGTTCGTGAACGGAGCAGTTTATATATTCTCGATCTTTTCTTTCCGTCATACTTTAATTTGCTTTTTAGATTTGTTATGTTATTGCTTATTGATTTTTTAAAATATACATACACACACACACACACATATATATATATATATATATATATATATATATATATATATGTCTGTATATGTATATATACATACATATATGTGTGTGTGTGTGTGTGTGTGCGTGTGTATATACACACACATTACACAATATAAATGTATACCTACAACCAATAATCGAAGTAGATTTGAGGATGATTAGTTTCCTTGAGTTCATAAATCTTTTTTAAATTTGCTATTCGAATGACATGCACCTCCAAATGTGTGTATTTGGTGTGTATGTGCCTATGTACATATACAGATAAACATATACACACACATATATATACATAATCAAAGATTACGCATACATATGAGAAATAGACACTTATAAATATATATATGTAGCTGATCTTTAGTTTTTGCTCAAGTCGCTGAATCACGATAACAAATTAACTCATAAATAATCGTGTAATGCGGTCGATCTCCTCATGTGAAACAACTCATGAATTGATCATTATTAATTTATATTCTAATTTTTGAATAGTCCTAAGTTGGAGAGTTATGTTATGCGAGGTCAAATTCTTCAATATGTGCACAACTAGCCTTCGTATTACCAATGTAGCCAATTAAGTACTTAATACTCTTGAAGTATGTAGACTACATTACGTGTTTTGGAATTTTGTTTTGAGTAAGAGTATCTTTCTTACCACCCCTCAAAAGGTGAGATATGAGGACAATGTGGTTGTGTCATGCAAATGATCAAATAAACAAATAAATTAAAGCTCAAAAAAATATTTAAGGCCAAGTTATTGGGTGTACTTCTCAAATCTCAATTGAGATGTAATGCTATCATATATTTCTTACTAAAAGAGGCACGTAGAGTAATAGTGAATACATGCCATTCAAAAGTCATATATGATCCCATTCATTCAACTAATTACACATCTGGACTTTTTGAGCAAGTGCCTCACATGACCATATTCGATCATGAAACTATCTTCATAGAAAGTATCATGAACTTCTTTCAAGGTTTTCAAAACCCTAGCAAACTCCCCTTCCTCCTTAGCTTCGTTGTCTTCAAATCGACATGCACTCTTTACAGCTTCTGACAGATTTTTGGGTGGCAAAAAGAACCGATAGGGCGCAATCTTAATGAGGTTACCCTTGTTATTGTGAGCCCAAACCTCTTCGTTATCGTCCACTATCAACACAACCCTATCATGTGCAAGAACGACGTCCAAGCTCTTTTGCTTGCCCGTGAAGCAATCTTCCCTAGACATGACCCTCCACCGGCATGAACCGAACCGTGAGCCATCCGGGTCAAGCACACGCGCCACCTCCTCAGCATAGTCCCGGCGACCCTTAGTGAAGACCGACAAATCGAACATTGCACTCGCCTTCTCGAGGAATTCACGAGCCCCAGGACGCAGTTTGACCAGCATAACCCCATCACAGACCTCAGACAGTAAACCCTTGGTGGCGTACTGTTTGATAAGGTGGTCTCTCTCCTCTAGGGTTAGGTTTCGGGACAAGGTAGAGTGGACTAGAGTGTTATCCAAGTCCAGCACCAGGTGGAGCTTCTTGTGGCGGATTAGGGTTTTGAGGTTGACGTTACGGAGGCGGTCGATCTCCGGCATGGTCAGGGTCAATCTGGGTTCGATATAGGAGAAGGGTCTGGTGGGTGGGTCGCCGCACTCGAGATTGTCCCTGCCACACCTGGTGCATAAGGGTCCGATGAACCCGGGATGTTGGCATGCTAAACCCGGTACAAAACTACGACAAATCTCACTCAACAAATCCGTACCCATATGTGCCTCAGTAGTATTTTTGTTATACCCTCGATCAGTGGTGTTTTTGCTCTCTATTCGCTAGTATTTGTTGTTGTTGAATTAGGGATTGCTCATAATTAAGTCGTATTTATAGTGATCAGAAGTCGGAATGATCTTACGCAGGGTAACTTGCGGCGGAAGTTTACTTTTCGTTTTTTTTTTTTTGGCGCGGTGGAAATTTTGGCGGGGCTAGAAGTCTAGAATTAGGGAATTTATGAAAGGAACAACGAAGAAAATTAAAGCTAGGAAATTTCAAAACTTTTTTTTTTCCCAAGAAAGAAAGTGACAATTTCATTAAAAAATTAAGGAGTCATCCGGTATCAACAGTATAAATTTGAGCAAAATAAATATAATCCTCACTACAAAAATAAAATTCTAACTTTACAAAATCTAACTTAATACATACTAAACGTCCGTCTTCTCACGTAAATCGCTGTTCTTCAAAAGTACAACATGAGAAAAAAAAAATCCACAGATCAATTATTTTTGTCTTCAACTTATACACTCGTTGATGTAGTGTAGACTTCATCAACAAAATACTGATTTCGTATGAGAGATTGTAGTTAAATTGATGAATGTTATTGAAGAGTCTTGCTGCAAGCTTGCAACCTTCACATTGTTTATCCAAATATGACAAAGAAAACAATCACCAATAACACACACAACCGAGATAATAAGAAACACTCACGTACAATTATAGAGACAAAATCTCACTATTGGGGAGACAAAATATAACAAAGAAAAAGGAAACAACAATTAAACATATAAGTAGATTAAAAGGGAAGAAGAGAAGGCTAAAAATGATCATAAAATATGATTCCCAACCTCTGATTGCTTGCTTTAAAGAAGAGGAGGATTGAAAGATGAGGATGAGTAGGTAGTTTTTTACATAAAAGTCATAAAAGTCAAAGTTGCTTTTTATTTTTCATAAAAGTCATAAAAGTAAGATATGCATTATAAAGTCAAAGTTGCCCCTTAAAAAGTATAATCAATAGAATAAATTTACTACATTGTCCCTATTTTACTATTGCTTATAATAGTAACTCGTGTTATGGGAAGAATATTTGATGTATAAAGTTACTTAAATACCTCTCATTTAACTATTCATTGAGAGCAAATGTTAAGTTAAAATGACTTAAATATCCTTAAAATTACAAAATTATCCTCAATAATAACTTACCTTATTCCTTTTTAACATAGTAATAAAATATATGAGAGCAATTACGGCCAATCCAGTCCATTTATACGTCCATGATTTATAATCTATTTTAAAAATTGCTAGTCCGTCACCAATAATAACTATAATAAAAACAAGAAATAAAAATCCTGTTTTTGTCCATAACTAAAATTGATCTCACCACTTAAACGTCAGGATTGGACAGTCGTCAAAGTCCTCTCATCCAACCACTAGTTCTATCTAACTAGAATATGTACTACCTCTTATTATTATTATTTTTTTTTAAAAAAACCTAGTACTATTGAAGGCTTTGAAATCGACATTTTCTTTCTAGAAGCTTCCATGACTTTCTATGGCCAGCATCCATCTGGTTCTTCATGGGTGAACATTTATGAACACCAGCTCCACTTGAGCTGATTGTGGTCAGGAGATTCCATTAAACAAGCCAGCCATTGCCATTCCCTGTATCTTGGGTTTTGATGAGGCAATGGAAAAAGGGAAAGGCTGGCTAAAACAAATTCACTATATATTTCATACATGCATAAACTATAACTACACACATGATACAACAAAATCTATCACAAATTGTGGGTCACCATTTTTCATGACTACTTTACATTCTCAAGCGGCTACCGCTTCATGTTGCAATACCTCTTCCCGCTTGATGTCGAACACCTTGATCAATACATCTTCCACCACCTATCGAAAACCCAAGCCAGAAACGAGAGGGTTCAAATAGAGAATTCCAAGGAAATCAGCACCTATATAATCCCAAGCATGACTAGAACAACTCAAGTATGAAGACGAGTGCTCAAGCACTGGAACCTCCGTTCACAGCTCAACCATAATAAGTATTGATTAATGCCATAGCTTTGGAGCACAGTCCGAAGGTCCAACTCGGAAGATAAGAGGAATACCAAAAAAATAGTGCAATAAAACCGTATTTTTATGTACCTTGTCTGGGGTAGATGCACCAGACGTCACTCCTATAGTGATAGGACCTTCTGGTAGCCAGTTTTCTTTCTCAACTAGCTCACCGTGCTGGATCAGATGAATTTTATGAATAAAAGCATATGAATATCAAATACATAAAAGTAGCATTTTTTCTATGGTCTACACTTACCTTAAGTTTGTAACTTATTTGGTTTCCAGGGCCGATTCTTTCTTCACTGTCAACCCAATATGAGGGAATCCCACGGTCCTCTGATATCTCTTGCAAGTGAGAGGTGTTGCTCGAGTTCCAGCCTCCCACCACCAACATGACGTCAATTTTTTCATCCACCAGCTTATACATTGCATCTTGCCGCTCCTTAAACAAAAACAGAAGGATGAATGTCAAGACGGGAGTCTTAGGATGCAGGAGTTAAATATCATGCATCATTATCTATGAATACGAAACCACTAATGATAACACATAATATCCAGTGTTACAATATAATTTGCCCTGATAATTTACCCCAAAAAGAATAGACCTTTTATGTCATAGGAGAGACAACCAAAGCACTAGCCAGAACCTCAAAGTTAACTTTGATTCCGGCCATAACCCACATAAAGCATATTGCAAGTTCACAAATGTGTCAGCTGCATAAGATGTACTCCAACAGTTAAATACTCGTGAGAATATTTGCACATAAGGTCTATGTAAAGTTATAACTTATAAACCATGTCATGCCACACTAGATCAGTCGAAAAGGTAGCATGCTAGCAGCAATGTAATAGCTACAACTACTTAACCTTTATGATGTTTCCCTCTTATTGGAGAAAAGATACCCGTGCATTGACTCATCCGCAATGCAGTAGATTGGCAGGAAAGCAAGCAATGGAAATAAAACGCGGGTTAAAATGATCTTGGGGGGAGAAGAAGCTAAGAGAAGAGAAGTACTTGAGTAGCATCACAAATTGTGTTGAAACTAATGAAGTGGTTGTTGATATTCTCAACTCCGTACTTGCGCATCATAGTCCTCTCCACAAGCTTTCCTATAGGAATGGAGAAATGAAACCCATCAACTCATTATTCCATGAACATAAGAAACAATGCCATTGTGTAAAGTGCAACTAACCAATCTCCTCTGTTTCTCCCTTGAGCATTGTAGTTTGATTTGCTATGCCGATTTTTAAAAGGTCTTTGTCTGGATCAAAACCTCTAGAAACAGCATGCTTGAATTTCTGAAATGAAATTAACATATTAGGCATTGATAAATAGATACAAAGAGATATGTTTATGAAACACAAAATACTAAATTGATGCATGTTTTGGAAAGGAGGTTTACTTCCAGAAAGGCCTCTTTGTTTGAGCTAGACCCATCAAGTTGTCCACCAAGAATGTAATCACACACATAGGTTGCCTGGATGAAGAGTTCAACATATAAGATACATAAATATTACATTAACATCCGTATGAGATATAGGAAATAAAATGCCGGGTGGAACATTAAGTCTACCTCTTTCATATCCTTCACAATAATATATGTCCCAGCAAAAGATGCAGTAGCAACGGTTTCCTCATGAGCATATTTCCCATGAATAATTGACGTGTAGTCTCCTTTCTTGTGCTTCTCCACAGTGGTCCAAACCTATAGGAAAATTATGCACATAGGTAGAAAGTATATGGAGTCAAACATATAAAAAAAATATTGCTGAAGGAAAGTGAACCAGCAAAACAGCTATCATATAATACCTTAGAAACCCATGGACAAGTTGTGTCTACTATTTGCACATTTTTCTCATTCAGAGTCAACATTTCCTCCACAGCAGCTCCAAAAGCCGGCAAGATCACAACATCACCTTTGTCGACGACTTCAAATTGTTTTCTCCCATCCTTAATGGGGATATTTCGCACTTCCATTTCCGCCATCCGCTGCCACAAAAGAGTTCGAGATTTCAGTAAATTGCAATTGTGGATTTGATAAGGAGAATTATGGCAACTGTGATCATATTCGTGCCAACCAAGGCCGAATGAAAATTAGTCGTGTCAGGTCACCATTTTCAGCAGGCATTTCCAACTGTTAAAACAACTAATAGCTTCAACATATCTCCAATGTCAAATTGGATGATTATCTTGGCAACTGGAGTCCAATAGCGTAAACTGCTTAAGTTGTCCAGTTGACCACAGCAATTAAGAGCAAAATTAATCAAGGTAGACCTCATTTTCACATAAAATCAGTCTTTAAATTCTTCCAGCTTGCTTACCCTTGTACTAATGATAGCATACAAAGCCCAAAAATCAATCAATCTTGAACCTACGAATCCAATCTAAACCTGTTTGTCATTTACCAAAAGAGAGGCACAAGTAGACAAACAAGCTATGACGCAAGCAACCAGATGGGCACATGCAGGCCAGGTTTTCCTTGGAATCATAAGCTTAAAGTTCTGTGTACTGACTGAAAAGAAGTCAAGCAGAGATTAAAGACCTTATTAACAGTTGGGTTGTGGATGATTTCATTAGTGATCCAGATCCTTTCAGTAGGGAACTGCTTCCTGGCTTCATATGCAATCTGGACAGCACGCTCCACACCCCAGCAAAATCCATATGCTTCAGCCAACTTCACTGTGACGTTGCCCCATTTATACTCATTGCCATTTTCTTTCAGGGTCTTTATGATATCACCTGAAAATCATCAAAACACAGCAATTTTAACGTATAGCAATAAATACATCAGTGTACAGGAATTTTGGAAACTTTGTGCATAAACATAGGAACCAGAACATTTGGTTCTTAATTATTGAAATATGAAACCTTAAAACTGTACCTTGATAATAATTTAACCAAATGAAAGTGTGACAATTTCACAAATGAAATACTTCAGACAATTAAAAAGAGCTTTCAGTTCTACTAATTCTGCTAATGTATTTAGGTTATCACCGAGCAACCCTTTTCTGTAAACTTAGAAGTGAAATTTTCAACAATGAAATCGATCGAAGGAGTTCGCTCCTGAATTGCCATCATAATTCCCCCAAAAATGTATGAATAGCAACCAAATTTAACTCATCAAATTACAATTTTCAGCTCAGAGAAAATGGCGTACTGGTATACTCGCGATTCATTAGCTGGAGAGTCTCCTCCTTGTGGCCAAATCCTCGGCGGTTGTAATTCTGGCTCCTCGTCAAATTATGGCGGAAAGTCTTGGCATCGAAGTCGGCGGAAGACGACGGAGACTCGCCGGAGTCGGCGGCACATCGGACGGAGAGGCGAGTCTTGAGGCACCAAGTTGAGACGCCAATCGAACGGCCGTGGTTTTCCGGCAAGGGCAGGCCGGTGGCGGTGAAGATACGGCAGAAATGAGGAGCGATCGCCATAGCCACCACCACTCTTGAGTCTTGAAGAGCTCACGAGTACGCTGCGGAGAGAGAATCAGAGAGAGGAAGAGACTTTTACAATGAGAAAGTGCGCCTGTGCCCACATTGCGCGAATTTTATCCGCGTACTTCCAATTCACGCGGTTGGGAACGATTCGTTGTTTGGTTCATGAATTTGTCGCTTGATGGTGATTTTTTGCATTAATACTTAAAATATTTCCTCGCGAAACACATGGTTCATACCATCCATTATTCACAGAGTTCCGTGATTACTGTCTTTTTTTAAATATTTGCAAGTAAGAAGTACTACGTAATTTTATGGGAGTTTGTACTTTCGATGGGGTAATACAGGTTATCAGATTTGGATGTCCGTAATTTTGTATAATTAAAAGTAAGTGATTTTAAATTGTAATTATCGTAATGTGCTCAATAATATGAAACTGATTATTGATCATATAAATGGATTGTTGCTGTCTATGTTTGTGTTAAGAGTAAAGTACTAATTGGTATGATATTTAAGTTGATTTAGGCCTTGTTTATTTGACAATGAGGTAAATGTTAAATGCTCTTAACTAGAGTTGGGAAAAGCTAATCTGACATGATTATCGACACGAAGTTAAGTGGGTTTGGGTATAAATTTTCGACCCGTTTAATTAAATGGGTTGACACGTTCAACCCGTTTAATTAATTGGGTTAGGGTCCGGTTGAGATTCTCGACACGAAAAAGTACCTATTTAACTCGTTTAATTAAATGAGTTAAATAACTCAACTCATTTTTCCATTTGTCATTTATCTATTTACTTTTTATTTGATAATTAAGAATATAAAAATTTTTAAAAATTGTAAATTTTGACGAATCAGGGGAATTTTAAAGAGTAATTATTTAATGTGATATGTAAACTTAATTTCTAACACTATAATTACGTATTAGTTGAATATATTAAATGTGTAAATGGTTAATTAGGCGACTGAACTTGACTTGTTTATCTTAAACGGGTTAAGCGGGTCAACCCGTTTAAAAATTAAATGGGTACAGGTCAAGGTTTTTCAACCCGTTTAATAAACAGGTTAGGTTCAGGTCGAGAAATTTTCAACCCGTTTAAGTTCGACATGAATACGAACCCGACGCGACACGACCTATTACCCAACTCTACTCTTAACACCTAATCGTCCCTGAATATTACTAAAAAGGTATCAAACATTCCAAACGCTACGTTAACTGATCCCAACTACTATCATCTTATGTATGTCAGCATCGAAGCTAATATTATGGACATTAATTAGTGATAATTAAACAATACTAATAATTAAATGTGAACTCGATGGATACTTAGCTCCTATAAGAAAATGAAAGTTTATTCTCAGATACTGGAATCTTATAAATATTGGCCATTGAATGGGGAAAAATAATCCTTCAATTTTGTATACTTTTTGCTACGAATGACAGTAGAGAAAACATTTAAAATTTTAAAAAAAGGCTGGACAATTTTAAAAAATATAATGTTTCAAATGAGTAAAGAACAATAAATTAAACATTATTATTTCAAGTTGTATGTTATACAACTTTATTTAAATGCATAGATAATGAATGTCACTTTTACACTTACCAACAACTTCATCAACTTTAATCGTACAATAATCATAACAAACAAATAATGAATAAATTTATAGATATATTAACCCATACAATCTGGTAATCTACCAACATTAATTAGGGCTTGACCTGCAATGCCCGTTAAACTTTAGCCTTATTACTACACTAGACTTTGGAAAGGTGGGGTGGGGCCGTGGGGAAAATTCGAAATCCCTGAAACTAAAGTAGGATTAGTGGTGTGATTGCAAATTATAAGGTAGCTTTGGATATATAGATTTGGATAATCAAAAATGATACATTTTTATTTTTTAAAATTCGTCTCTCATTTTGGGGGTGGACAATGGATCGGGTCGGGTCGGATTGGGCCAGTCCATTAACTAACTGGATCGGGCTGGGCTTAACGCATTTATTAATAGGTCGAGCTGGGTTATGAGCCACATGAACCCGGTTCGCCCATGACCCGTCCATTATTATTAAGGAGTATTTTTAGTGAGTTAGTTTTCCAACTAAAATCTCTGTAATTTTTCAACCAAACTAAACCAGTATAAATTCAAAGTTAGAAAATATACAATCAAGCCAATAAATAGGTCGGGTCAAGGCGTCCATGGACGGCCCGCTTTGGGCCCGTTTAAAAACTGAACAAATTTACGCCGAAAAACGATATATAATAATTATTGTTATGTACAAAGTATTGGTAATAAGTTTAACTAATTGAAACATGTAAATTAGTGTGTCAAGTAGGTTGAAAAAATTAATGGGTCACTAAACGGGCCGTTAATGGGCTAATCCAGTCCGGCCCGTTAATATATTTTAATGGGCTGGCCCACTATTGGCCTAGTCCATTATTAACCCGATCTATTATTAACCCTCTTTTAAACCGACCGATCACTTAATCTAATAGATATCCGATCCGTTATTCATTCCTACTCATTTTCAATGGCCCCTTCACAAAAATGAAAGGCTCGTATGGTTTAAATTATACCCTCCCAACTGATTTATAACTACTGTGGTGCGATATCCATAGCAACAACTAACAAGGTCACAAGACCACGAATGAGCACAAAGAAATCGCTGGCTGTGGGACCATCATATCTTGATGTGCTGAGATGGAGTCTCCATAGTCACTCTCTCTCTCTCTGTCTCTCTCTC
The DNA here is from genome assembly GCA_029747015.1 of Carnegiea gigantea. Taxonomy (NCBI): domain Eukaryota; kingdom Viridiplantae; phylum Streptophyta; class Magnoliopsida; order Caryophyllales; family Cactaceae; genus Carnegiea; species Carnegiea gigantea. The sequence goes on along the minus strand of JAKOGI010000012.1, from coordinate 757,651 downwards.
TCTCTCTCCCCCCTTCTGTTATTAAGAAAGGAAGCTCTCTGCTCTCTACATGAGATGACACTTACTGAGGTGCCAACTAATAAAACATGCAAAATCCTTCCATGATAACTTGCAAAATGGAGGTTCGATCTCTTCAACCCATTATACCCACCTGCCTAAGTCCAAGTAATTTGGTAAAAAGAGGGATCTTTTATGGGCAATTCCCCAAATTCTGCAATCCTAAGAGCTACCCAGGTTCTAGAAGGGTCCAGTTCGTTCACATTAGAGCTCAGCGACCTCCTGGTATGAAAATTTCGGCAATTTCTTCATCTTTGGATCAGTTTCATCTCCTTTGCTTTAGCCCACGTTCAAATGGGTTGATGCTTATTGTTTCTGCATTCATTTTTGCTGGTCTGAATTACTAAATTTTGGGGGTTTTTTTGGGAGTTTCTTGGAGGGCTTATGATGGATGTATGAGGTACATTGTTTGGGGTGATTAAAGATCAATATAAAAAAAAGATGAATATTGTCAGAGGCATGTGATTATTTGAGTGAAAAATTAAGTGGGCAATGGATGGAAGAAGCTCTGGACAAGGGAAAAGTTCCACTTTTGGCTAGGATTCCCTTCTAATTTTATTTTGTAGAGGAGAGAGAAAAGCTGGAATAACAGATGGTGCATAAGATAAGACATCTAGGAGATTTCAGGAGTAATTGTCGATAAGAAATAGCAACATGGCTTAGATTATTCACCTGAAAATATAAAGGAGAGCTAAGATTTTATTTTGTGACCTCTGAATGAACTTAGTATAGTTTAAGGAGCTTCTTATGATTGTAAATGCATATGCCCTTGGAAATTGGCTAGGTGCTGCAAGTTTCAGTTCAGCAGCAGTTGAGGCAACTTCTGAGAATGTCAATTCCAAAGATGAAGATACTGTATTTGTTGCTGGTGCTACTGGCAGAGTTGGGTCACGGACTGTAAGGTTAGAACCCTTCACTGTAGAACTCGATGCATATGACCTTTGAGCCTCTGTTGTGAGTTGTGACTCGATAAAGAATTCATGGCATTGTTCAGGGAGCTTTTGAAATTGGGATTCCGGGTAAAAGCTGGTGTCAGGAGTGCCCAAAGAGCGGAAAGTCTAGTACAAGTATGTTTCTTTTCTCTTTCACAGGTGATAAAGTTTAGTTATGAGGGATTAAAGTGAGCAATATGAAGTTTGGCTAAACAACCTTGTTGGCTGCCCCGAGCTTCTTAGTTCTCTTGGATAAACTTTTTTTTTGGGGGGGCAAAAAAGATAAGATAATCTGCACGAGACTTGATGGCTCATACATATCATCCCCGTACTTGCGTCAAACTCTGAAACGGGCCCCTTACTGTAAGCATTTTGGCTTCTTTGTAGAGTGTTAGGCAGATGAAGCTCGATCCTGAGGTCACAGGTGGAGTCCAATGTAAGCACTATGCTATTGAGTGACTGTTTTCATTTGTGTAGGCATTGTGTAACTGTTGCAAACTATTGGCTACCAAAAGTTAGGCCCTCAGTAATAACAGATTTCTTTTGGTGTTTAGCCCAGCTATAGAGAAGCTTGAACTTGTCGAATGTGATCTGGAAAAGCGCGACCAGATTGTGCCGGCGCTTGGCAGAGCTTCAGTGGTTATATGTTGCATTGGTGCGAGCGAGAAGGAGATACTTGATGTCACTGGACCTTATAGGATCGATTATCAGGCTACCAAAAATCTCATTGATGCAGGCAAGTCAGTACTAACTTGATGAAGTCGACTTCTTTGGTACTTGCTTGTTCTGATGTTTTCGAGCTTTAGTAGAGCATTATTCTGGAGTGGCTTCTTATTCATGAATACTGAAATTCACATGATATGCTGTGAAGTGTTAAGGGTGGACGTCTCAGCAGACAATAAGATTATACACAAATGCATTTGCAATGCAAGAAAAATTCATAGTTGTTTATTTAGTTATGATTTGGGTAAGATCATACGCTTAGCTTTATATCTCTACGTGCAGCAACCGTTGCAAAAGTTGACCATTTTATCCTGATTACTTCCTTGGGAACAAACAAGTTTGGATTTCCTGCAGCACTCCTAAAGTAAGGGAACAAACTTGAATGTATTATTTAACTTTCCAAATTTCTGGTAGCAGTGCCACTAAACAATACAAAGATTAGTGTCTGTCATTCTCAATGATCATGGAAATAATCCCTCCTTCTTAATTAAGTTTATTTTGGGGAGTGCTGCTTTGGAAGAGGAAAGCTGAAGAAGCATTGATAGGCAGTGGACTTCCCTACGCTGTGAGTTTTTGTTGGCTATGTAGATTAGAAGGAGGAGAGATTTCCTCCTTTCTCAGATACAATTGGCTGAATGCTATCAAATCTTTACAGATAGTGAGACCAGGAGGCATGGAGAGGCCTACAGATAGTTTCAAGGAAACCCATAATCTCATTCTTTACCCAGAGGACACTTTATCTGGTGGCCTTGTGTCAAATCTTCAGGTATACTAAGTTATTAGCTTTGCATTTTGATTTAATAGCCCTAAATTTTCAATTTTCAACTATCAAAATCTCAAAACATTCACAATTTAGATTCCCATTCATGAGCAGAATTTAGATGAGGAGCACTTAACATTCCAACCAGTGGATAAATTAGCTAAGCCTCTAATATGTGATGGCCTGTACTATGTGATCAAATTGGATTGTTTATCATCCGTACATAGTCTTTTAATCTAAGATGGCACATTAGCGGAGATGCCCGTTATTCTTGCTTGATTCTTATTAAGATGTTGATATTCACCTGGATCAGCTAACTGCAGGTTGCCGAGCTTTTAGCATTCATGGCACTGAACCGGGAACTTTCGTACTGTAAAATAGTGGAAGCAATTGCTGAAACAACTGCACCATTAACTCCTATGGGGGAGCTCCTAGCGAAGATCCCATCTAAACGAGCTTACTTACCCAAAGCAAAGGTATCCTCCTGTCCCTCATTTTTCTCAGTCAAATCCATCAAGAGGTGAACTTGACCTGAAGAAACTTACTTGCATAATCAGACTGAGGCAGCAGTTATTGCTGGATCCTCACCTCCAAAGGTCACTGTAACTGAGGCAGCAAAGAACAAGGAACCATCTAAAGAAAAATCAGTGGCAAGCTCTGTTCTTTTCTGGCTGCCTTGGATCCATATTCATTTTCCTTAATCATTGTTTCTCTACCAGAAACCAGATGCTGCAAGTCAGCTGCTTGAACCTGAACCCAAAAAAAGTCCCATCTCTGAGGTTCCAACTTCACCAACAGGAAAGGAAACCGGGGAAGAAGAACGTGTGGTACCAAGGCCTTTGTCTCCTTACACTGTGTAAGCAAACTCTTGTTCAATTCTCCACATCTTGATTGACAAATTTCCACAGGAATCGACATTTTACCACTCTCCATACTATGTGTTAGTGCATATAAGCACACTGTTGAATCCTGTTCTTTCTTATGAGGGTGCGAACCCTTGACAACTAGGCATCAGACACATTGATCAACATTCTGTACATAGGTTGCTCATCTAGGGAAGAAAGACAGTTGTTGATCTACTTCTGTGTATAGTTTCGATTCTAGAAAACAAGGTTTGAAAGACTCAGCAAGCTGAAGGTGATTAAAGAATATGAACTATATACTTCACAGTGGCCGTATTAGTTGAAGAAGCGGAACATGTGAATTCTTCACCATCCCCTCCCCTCCCCCCGTCCGCGACCCTTCATCCCCTCTTTTTTTGCATTTTACCCCTTCAGTAACAAACTGCTTAGCTTCTCTTTTCCTGTCAGATATGATGATCTGAAGCCCCCAACCTCACCTGCACCAGCAGCTCCAAGTTCATTCTCCACTCCAACTCCCACTGCCTCTGCTGCTGATGAATCCCAGATGGCTACCACGTCCAATGTAGATGAAGCTGAACCTGTTAAAGCTGATGAAGCAGGGGATGTAGAGGATTCCACTGAGCCAAAATCCAGGCCGCTCTCTCCCTACACCATGTGAGTCTTAACTCTTTATGGCATTTTACCTTTTCCAATCTTTACTCGTCTTCTTTTCAAGAAAACATATATTTCTTTTTTCTTCCTCTTCTTTTCTCCATTAATCATACATGTAGTTTTCTTTATTGACCAAAAGAATACACGCTGTAGCTAAATCCATGTCTACTAAAAAAAATAATGATAATATGATCCGATTAGGTAAAAGATCTATGCGATTGTTTTAACACATGAAAGTAGACGTCAGATAAAACCTAGAGATATAATTGACATGGCTCTTTAGCCAATTTGGCCTCCTTTCTGAACATCTATACATAATGAATCCTGTATCAGCATGTTGCTTATTAACGTGTCGTGTTTGTTCCCCCGGCTGAAGGTATGATGACATGAAGCCTCCAACCAGTCCGGCACCATGACCAAGGAATCATTAACGTCTGATCTGGGTGAAATTCCCTGCCATCTTATCTTGAATCTCTTAAATTCAGTTCTCTTGCTGTTTATACATTGCGAACCAGAGAATGAGAGATGAGGTACCTCCATGGTTTTTGTGTTGTACAACACTTGTGAGCCAGCTTGACACGTTGAAATCTGTGAATTCCATTTTTTTTAGTCACATTTAAGCACACATTATCTGTGTCAATTTTCTGTATTATCGTCTCTCCGTGATGTAAAATGGCGAAGGATTGTTTTATGTACTTTATCTAAATGTGGAACAGACGAAGATTCTGCATTGTATGTTCTGCGATGAGATTCCTGCGTGGTTTTAGTCCTTGTCTCATTTCCTCTAATCTAGAAATAACTCTTTGCTGATATGAACTTTGTATCTCAGTCCATGTTTTCTTCGCATTAAAATTACACATGTTTGGTTATTTGCAGGGAGGATGATTGTGATTAAGGGGTTAACGGTAAAATATGTTGTAGAAAATATCAAAATTTGGCGAAAAAGTATTTTTTTGATCAAGATTCGCTCTTTGATTAAGTAAAAAAGCTAATTTGGGTGTTTAGTGAAAAGAATTTTTAGGAGAGTTTTTTGGGTCCAAAAAGCTAATTTGAAAAGGCTAATTTCATTAGCTTTTTGGAGGAACTTTTTGAAGAATGAGCTTTTTGTATTACAATTTTATTAAAAACATCTAATTTTACCAAACAGTTTTTCAACAAACAACTAATTCAAACAGTTAATACAAACAACTAACAACTAACAGTTAACAGCTGTTTACCGAATAGGGTCATTATACACTTTCATGATGCTTTCAAAGAACTGGAAGTGCTTGTTGATGGCTTTAGTGATATCTTTGAATGAACCATAAGATATTATCTATTCCTTCTAATGGAAGTTTATTGTGTGTTTGTGCATGATGTTAGTTAATATAGTTATGTTGACGTAAGAAATAGCAGATTCTCTTGCTAGTGTTATTTACTATCACTATATTATTCCAAGCATAATAACAAAATTTAATTAATTTGTCACTGTGGGTAGAGGTAAGGTTGCCTACAACTGGATCTCCCCAGATCCCGCGAAAGCGGGAACCTACACTGGGAGTAGTTGTTGTTGTTGTTGTTGCCACTGTGGGTATTAATCATCACTGCTTTGACTTTAAAGTTTGACCATCGGGACTCCAAAAGCTTCATGACAAATCCAAACCAAATTCTAATTACACGTTTAACTTTCCAAATTCGACTGGGAAAAGAAGATTATTCTTATCCTAAAAAACTAATATATTAAGTATTGACCCAAAAAAACTACGGAAGAAAACTTAAATAATTATCCTACGCATCTGCAGGTAAAACTTTCCTAATTAATTGCCCTCCAAGTGATCAAAGGATTTTGGTTATCGTATTAGTCTCCAATTGGGAAACCCTTCATTCTATTTAAATGCCCTCCCCCTTCCCGCGTACCTTCATCATCCACAATCACAATGTTCCTGGTGTCTGAACCTCGAACTCTGATCCTGTCCCCTGTTTCTGTGCTCTGTTTCTCCCTGTTTTCTTCTTGTTTCCTAGCTCTGTATTCCTCTGTTTCCTCTGTTTCTCTCCGCTTTGTTGTCGTTTCTCTGTTTGTGTGAGAATGGCGGGAGGCGGGTTTGTCTCACAAGGCGGAGGAAAGGAGTACGCCGGAAAACTGACCCCATTCGTCCTGATGACATGCATTGTGGCCGCCTTGGGAGGCCTCATCTTCGGTTATGATATCGGGATCTCAGGAGGAGTCACATCCATGCCTGCCTTTCTCGACAAGTTCTTCCCATCAGTGTACCGCAAAGAGACCCAGGACACGTCGGCAAATCAGTACTGCAAATTCGACAGTGCCACATAGACGCTCTTCACATTGTCGTTGTATGTGGCGGCGTTGAGAGCTTCCCTTGTGGCCTCTCATGTCACGAGGAAGTTGGGGAGGAAGCTATCAATGTTGCTAGGAGGAGTTCTCTTTTGCACTGGAGCTATCATCGATGGCTTTGCTAAGAACGTAGCCATGCTCATTGTTGATCGTATTCTCCCGGGCTTTGGAGTTGGATTTGCCAATCAGGTAATCATCCATATCTTTTTTCGAAAATTATATACAAGGAAAAAGTGTAAACATAGCTGCGATTTGTACGTAGAATTGGGTTTTGTTTAAGCTATTATTTGTACTTAAAGATTGGTTTTTTTTTTTTGGGGGGGGGGGGGGGGGGGGGTGTTCTATACCTTTTTTTTGGACTTTAATGTCGAACTTATGCATTATGCTTCGACGATGATTACAGTCAGTACCACTCTACCTTTCGGAGATGGCTCCATACAAATTTAGAGGAGCACTTAACATCGGGTTCCAACTCTCGATCACTATAGGCATCTTGGTAGCCAATGTCGTCAACTACTTCTTTGCCAAAATCAACAATCGGGGTTGGAGGTTGAGCTTGGGTGGTGCCATGGTCCCAGCCTTGATAATGGGTCCTTAGTCCTTCCTGACACCCCGAACTCCCTCATTGAGCGTGGAATGAAGGATGAGGCCATCACCCGACTCAAGAAAGTCCGAGGTGTAGATGATGTAGAAGAAGAGTTCAATGACCTCGTGGCAGCCAGTGAGGCATCCAAGAAAGTCGAGCACCCATGGAGGAACCTCTTGCAGAGGAAGTATAGGCCCCATCTCACCATGGCTATTGTCATTCCGTTCTTTCAACAATTGACTGGAATCAACGTCATCATGTTTTATGCTCCTGTGCTATTCAAGACCATTGCATTTAAGTACAATGCTTCACTTATGTCAGCTGTTATTACCAGCGGAGTTAATGTCTTGGCTACTTTAGTATCGATCTATGGGGTTGATGTTGGGGAAGAAGGTTCCTCTTCCTGGAGGGCGGCATTCAGATGCTTATTTGTCAGGTAATAATTTTATCTTTTCTTATATTTGATATCGCATTCTTGATTAGGACTAACATTAGCTTAAATTGTCAATTTAGATGTCATGGATTAAACTTTGTTCTCACAAGTTGTGTAATTCTTTGCAGGTTGTGGTGGCCATATTCACAGGACTGAAGTTTGGGGTGAGCGGTAACCCATCGATCGGACTTACCCCAATGGTACGCCATAGTTGTGGTGCTCTTCATCTGCATATACGTTTCGGCCTTTGCATGGTCATGGGGCCCATTGGGATGGCTTTTGCCTAGTGAGATCTTCCCCTTGGAGATCAGGTAAGCTGCTCAGAGTATCAATGTCTCCATCAACATGCTGTTCACCTTCATCATAGCTCAAATTTTCCTAAACATGCTATGCCATTTCAAGTTCGGGCTCTTTCTCTTCTTCGATTTCTGTCATCGTCATGTCTATCTTCATCAACGTCTTTCTCCTGGAGACCAAGGGCGTTCCTATCGAAGAAATGAGCCTGGTTTGGAAGAAGCATCCGTTTTGGGGCAAGTACATTCCCCACGATGAGCTATCCCTTGGGGCAACTGATCTTGAGATGGTAAAGAAAGGATAGATTGCATGCTAATCACTTTATATTAGGATTTCTATCCCCAGTCTTTTCTCCTACTTTATTTTCAGTTTATGTCATGAAACTAAGAAGACATTGGAAAGCTTTAGCATTGTAGGTGTGATTTGTCAGGATATATTTTTAGTGAAGTTAAATAAATATACATTATTCTTATAAATTCAAGCACAAATTGCGATCTCTTTACATTTGTATCTCTATCGTTATCTTTTATTTGCACATAGAAGGGACGATGCTTTTGACCTAATCTCGAAGGAGGTGACCTTCTTCAATCATGCGATCAATAGTTGATAAGAAATATGATACATAACGAGAATAGCTTAAGCATCGTTGTCTTTTGTAACTCCGATAGTTATCTCCATGATGTCTCCCACTATCCACAGGAAAAATCATGTAAGCAATCCAATCTGGTCAGGTAGGTAATATTGTGGACGGTGCTAGAACATATTTTTGACCGCGCAATGTTTCCCTTCTAGACGGTGCCCATTCATACTGAAATTGACGTCTAGATACACAAGTTCTTACGTTGCCGTAGAACTTGGTTTAGAACACTGCTACTAGTCAATAAGCGTAAGATTTCAGTGTCATGCGGTGTGGCGAATTGGATCACTGATTGCTAGTAGCCAATGAAACTCATACCTTTTGCTAAACGTCAGGAAAATAAGGGTTAATAGATAAGATGGTCAATTCTAACGTATTAAGATAAATTAATTTGCAGGATACAACTTTTTTGCACAACCATAGGCCTCAATTCCTCAGTGTAAGAGTGAGGCATCCCTATTCTTCATTTTAGTGCAAATTGAACACTACCTCAGACATGTCATTTCCGCCCTCAGTTTGCTTGATCCTCAATTTGCTCACCACTCTATTAGTCCACCGTCACCAATTCTCCATGGCGGGAAGTAATGAGACCGACCAGTTAGCCTTGTATGAAATCAAGGCTAGAGTAACTCATGACCCTCTTGGCATCATGACCTCTTGGAATAAGACCCTCCATTTTTGTGAGTGGCGTGGGGTTACTTGTGGTCGGCGACATCAGAGAGTAACAGTATTAGATTTGACTTCTTCCAAGCTCACAGGTACCCTGTCTCCATTTGTAGGAAACTTAAGCTTCTTGAGGGAATTGCATCTCTATAACAATAGCTTCACAGGAACGATTCCGCCTGAAATTGGCCGTTTGCATAGGTTGCAGTCTCTCAAACTCGTTAACAATTCTTTCGAAGGTGAGATTCCGTCTAACTTGTCACGTTGCTCAAACCTCATCTATCTGATTCTTAGCAGAAACAACTTGGTTGGAGAAATACCACCTGAGCTTGGCTCATTATTAGATCTGCAACACTTGTCCTTGAAGGGGAACAACCTAACAGGACCTATTCCCTCTTCTCTAGGAAACTTAACATCCCTCTCTACGCTTTTCATGAATGAAAACAGCTTGATTGGGACCATCCCACATAGCCTAGGCAGGCTAAAAAAATTGACATCTTTTGTGCTGTCTGTAAACAAATTGTCAGGAATAGTTCCACCCTCCATCTTTAATCTATCATTTTTGATAGGTTTAGATGTGGGAGAAAATCACTTCCTGGAAGGAACCCTTCCCCTAAATTTAGGCCACATGCTTCCCAATCTCCAATTTTTCAGCATAGGCCATGGTCACTTCACTGGACCAATTCCTGCTTCAATATCCAATTGCTCAGATCTAGCCACTCTTCTACTAAACTCTAACAATCTTCAAGGAGAGGTTCCTTGTCTTCACAAACTACATAGGCTTGAAAGGTTTACACTTCGGAGCAACTCTCTTGGACTCGGTCAGCCCACTGATTTGGACTTTGTTTCTTGCTTGGCTAATGCCACCTTCTTGAATTTTCTTCTAATAGGTAAAAACAATTTTGGAGGAATTTTTCCCAGTGTCATCTGCAACTTCACAAGACTTTCACGGCTAGATTTAGAGACAAATAAGATAGCTGGCCAAATTCCATCTTGCATTCACAATCTAGTTGGGTTGCAGGGGCTTTATCTTTTAGGCAACAAACTCTCAGGTGTCATTCCTTCAGGTGCAGGGAAGCTCCAAAATCTGCTCTACTTAGATATATCTGCTAATCAGTTATCAGGTCGTATTCCATCCAGTATTGGAAATTTAACCCATCTTACTAGAGTTATCTTGTCTGAAAATAATCTTGAAGGGCACATACCCTCAACTCTAGGAAATTGTAGATATCTGCTAGTATTAGATCTTTCTAGAAATAATCTTAGTGGTAGAATACCTTTGCAGGTTTTTAATATCTATTCATCCATTTTTCTTGATCTGTCTTACAATCCTCTTACTGGATCCCTCCCGAAAGAAGTCGAGAAACTGAAAAATCTAGAGTCTCTTTCTATTGCTAACACCATGCTTTCCAGTGAGATACCAGGTACTCTTGGTGCCTGCATAGCATTAGAGTCTCTACGATTGCAAGGAAACCTTTTCCATGGTGCGATTCCCTCAACATTTATTTCACTAAGGGGTCTGCAGGAGTTAGACTTGTCGCTGAATAATTTGTCTGGTGAAATCCCAAAATTTCTAGCGGCTTTGCCATTGCAAATGCTCAATCTATCATACAATAACTTTGAAGGTGAGGTACCCATTGGTGGGGTCTTCAGCAATGAAACTGGACTCTCAGTAGTTGGAAATAGTGGGCTCTGCGGAGGCATACATGAGTTGAAGCTCCCTCCATGTCGTTTTAGGCAGAGTCGAAAAGGAAGATTGCGCCACAGAAGAAGATTGATGATGGCAATTTCTTCAGGGGTTCTTGGAGTTGTATTGTTGGTGGCACTCATATCAATATGTGCATTTTGCCTCAAAAAGAGAAGGGAGGAATCCGGAGGTGAATCAGAGATGCTTCTTCCAAGTTTGTCTTACCAGGACATTCTCAAAGCTACAAATGAGTTCTCATCAGAGAATCTAATTGGAAGTGGCACTTTTGGGGTTGTCTATAAGGCGATTCTTGAGCAGGGCAAAACAGTTGTTGCCGTCAAGATATTTAATCTGGCACACAGGGGTGCTTCCAAGAGTTTCATGGCAGAATGTCAAGTCCTCAGGAACATTAGGCATCGAAATCTGGTCAAGATTATAACATCTTGTTCAAGTGTTGATTATAAAGGAAACGATTTCAAAGCTTTAGTGTACGAGTACATGGTTAATGGAAGCTTGGAAGATTGGTTGCATCAAAAGCTAATTCCTAGAGCAGAGGGAACAAGTGATGCACCAAGGAAGTTAAATCTTCTTCAGAGATTTGATATTGCAATCGATGTTGCTCTTGCCTTGGAGTATCTTCATCATCATTGCGATGCCCCTATAGTTCACTGCGACCTCAAGCCAAGCAATGTTCTCCTTGATGATGAAATGGTTGCCCATGTTGGTGATTTTGGTTTGGCCAAAATCCTCTCAAACTGCATGGCTAACTCTCAGACAAATCCGTCTAGCTCTATTGGGGTTAGAGGAACTATTGGTTATACTCCTCCAGGTAATAATTATTCTCTTCCTAGCTCCTAAATGTTCTGCCAAAATTCTGTTAGTTGTCAATTTTGGGAATATTAAGCCAAGTATCATAAGATCTTAATGCTAGAACTGTCTGTCACAGAATATGGATTAGGAAACGAGCTGTCTACACGTGGGGATATGTACAGCTTTGGGATCCTTTTGCTGGAAATATTCACAGGAAAGAGACCTACAGATGATATGTTCAAAGAAGGCATGAGCCTCCAGAGCTTCGTACAAGCAGCTTGGCCTGAACGTGTGATAGAGACCTTAGATCATGTCCTTCTCGAAGACATAATTGGAGAGGAGACGAACGCGAGTGCTGATCGCACAAATCATTTGCTCAGAACAGGCAACAGCAAGGCAATTTTGGAGGCCTTGACTGCAGTACTTGGTATTGCACTTTCCTGCTCTGCCGAACTCCCTCAAGAACGGTTGCAAATGAGCGAAGTTGCTGCAAAACTATCTTCAATTAAAAACAAGCTCCGTGGAATTCGTTCACTTCAACAGAGGCAAATCCTAGCTGGTTTATGATCTTCCCAATGCTCTATTGGACCGACCAATTTCGTCTTGACAAGAAGTCGGAGTGTTGCATGAAATTTTCCCACTGGTGGCAGGTGCACAAGAGTATCAATGGTCTTAGCTGATTCACCAACTCACGACATGCATGTGAATATGTGATACAGAGATGAAGAAGAATGAGAGGAACCCACATAAATGCCTTGGTGACATACTCATATCTTTCAGACTGTACAGCATATGTATTTTTCTTACTTTATAAGTTGTACAATCTAGCAGTTCGATCACAGTGTTTGATATACTTGTCATCCTCATATCATTGTCAGAATAATGTCTTGCGCTTGGATTTCTTACTGTTGCAATAACACCTCATCCTTAGTCATGGAAACCCAAGTCATACGAAATCGAAGAAGTGGCATTACCTTTCCACTTCTTTGGTTCCAACTTGCTACTAATCTAACTTTGGGTTATTTATATGCAATTTGTCACTGGCATTTTCGTTAACAATGCTTTGAATAAACGCCTAAACAAGTTGTGAATTTATATGCATGAAGTCAAGTCAATGAGCGGGAATCGGGGCCATACTGTAAAAATGTATGCTAAAATATCTGAAATTCATACCACGGTGGTTTGCTGGAACAACGATGGTCAGAGTCATTGCAGCATCATCGATTTTCTTGCTTCCAATGGCGATTTTGGTAGTATTAGCAATCGTAATTTCGACCATGTTGAGAAGCAGCACCTGCAACCGAGTCTGCGGCGGAAAGAGAGTGGATTATCCTTTTTGATTCTCCGGCGACTGCGAACTCCGGCTGAGCTGCACCGCCAGCGGCGAAATGGAATTCAACGGTTTCGGAATCCGCGATTACATCGGAAACTTTGCTGCTGAATCTTCCCGCCGACTGTGACCGTCCGATCGACCAAATCGACCGACTTTTCGGGAAAAACTACGCCCTAACATTTCGAAATGGTCTGGTTTTACGGAATTGCAGCTCATCATCGAGCAGGCAGGTCGACTCGAGCCTCCTGGAGGAGCACTTCCGCAAGAGTATGTGCAAGGACAGGCATGGAGAAACGGAGAATATGAACTACTACGATTGTAACAGTGTAGGGGCTGAGATTCTCAAGCATGGGGATGCGAGTGGCACCGGCTGTAAATTCTTGTTCTCCGCCATGGTTGTTCTTCCCAATAACGAAAGGCGATTGAGTTGGCTTGGTGGCTGCATGGAGCTTGTTGTTGCGATCCGAAAGCCGTTTGGACCCCCGTTCTTCCGGCCGGATTCCGTTGTCGCTGCAAGGAAGGTTTCACCGGCGATGGATACCTCCAAGGAGAAGGTTGCCGTAACGGTCAGTTCCCGTGCCCCCTTCTAAATATTGCGCATAGCCACCCCTTCGGTCCCAATCGAGTCATGTTTCGGATCAAACAATGTCGCCGTGTAATTTGCAACCGATGTTTGATTTATGAGTTTTTCCCGCAAAAGCACTGATTTTGTAGAATAACCATTCAGTTCTCGTCCATTTGAATTTTGAATCCACTTTTAAACAAGTCTAGCTTGAATGTCAGGTCAGATTTGAATACAGTTTTTCAACTCAGACTTTAAGTCTGATCATTTTTACTAAATCCACTTAAGTTGCTTTTTCATTTTATTTATTTGTTTTATGTGAACGGTTTTAGACCATAGCTTTGTTGTTTCGAATAATTGCTATGCCATTGTGCTTGTCTTTCCGTTTTTGCAAAACTGTGTCTTAAGTAGTAGAATTAGATAATCTGTATGCATGCTTTTGTCATAAAACTGAACTATTGGTAATCTAATGGAATTACAAACATTATGGGTTCAATTAGTATGTTATAAATAATTATTTGTTGCTCTTAAGTTTTTTTTTTTTTTTTAAATGGTTATCATGTGGTATTTATTTTTTTGAAGGAAAAGAAACATTATGCTATGGCTGACATCTTAGCAATGAAAACAGGATTGTCGACAGTTGCGAATCGGCAATAACCAGCATTAGGGGACAGAAAGAGATTGGTACTTGCAGTTCTTTCAGGCATTGCTGGAGCTACCTTGCTGGCAGTATTTGTATCAAATATATTGCTTTTGCCATAAACAAAGGAGGAAGGAACCCATAGGTGAATCAGAAAATTTTCTTCCAAATTTGTCCTATAAAAGGCTCCTAAAAGCTACAGATGGATTTTCATCAGAAAATTTAATTGGAAAAGGCTCATCGGGAGTTGTATATAAGGGAACCCTTGATGAAGATCAAACCATTGTTGCCATCAAGATATTTAATCTCGAGCATAGTGGTGCTTCCAAGAGTTTCATAGCAGAATGTCAGGACTTGAATCTTATCCAAAGACTTGATATTGCAGTTGATGTTGCTTTTGCCTTGGAGTATCTTCATCATCATTGTGATATGCCCATAGTTCACTGTGACCTCAAGCCAAGCAATGTTCTCCTAAATGATGAAATGGTTGCCCATGTCAGCGACTTTGGTTTGGCCAAATTCCTCCCAGTTGGCATCACCTCTCAGACACTTCAGTCTAGCTCTATAGGAGTTAGGGGAACTATCAGTTATACTCCTCCAGGTATGCCTCCTCCTAGTCCTACACAGAGCCCTCTCCTCAACCTCTCCCCCAAATCCTGTAAGGGGTCCCGGGGGGGTATCTTGACATTATTTAAAAGCGCTTTGGGGGGTGTTTATCACCAATTATTATGGAATCTTAATATTGGAAGTGCCTATTACAGAATATGGTGTAGGAAACAAGCCATCTACACATGGTGATGTCTACAGTTTTGGGATCCTTGTATTGGAATCATTCACGAGAAAGAAGCCAACTGATGGCATGTTTACAGATTGCATGAGTCTCCCCAGCTTTGTGCAAGCAGCTTGGCCGGAACGTGTGATGGAGATTCTAGATCCTGCACTTGAAGAAGACATCATTGGAGAGGAGATGAATACAGAAGATCATACACACCACTTGATCAGAATTGACAAAAGCAAGGTAATTTTGGAGGTTGACTTCAGTGCTTGACATTGCACTTTCCTGCTCAGCTGAGCTGCCCCAAGCACGTATGGATATGTGCGCTGTTGCTGCAAAGCTATCTTCAATTAGAAACAAGCTCACTACTTGTTTAAAATGACAAAGGCGAATGCTGGCTGGTATGTATATTTTCCTAATGCCTTATCGGGCATGTCAATTTCAGTCAGATGAGGTGTTGATTGCCTTTTGAGAAGTTGAATCATTAATTATATTTTAAGCTTCCTCATAGTTGCAGGTCCACAGGGATATTGACGGCCTCAACCAATTCATCACCCTGTGAACAGTACGTGATGATAAGATGGAGAAAAATAAGCTGAGCAATTGTGCCGCCACTCCTTTCAGAACCCTTTCTAAGCACTACATTTTAGTATCCAGCACTGCATATGTATTTTTTTTTTTTGGGTTTATCAACTCTAGCTGTAGCTAGTTTGATTACTGCATTTCTGAGTTCTGACCCCAGAATCTCGTCGTTAGAAAGATACATGCCCAATTATTTGTTCGGATGAATTATTGATTTATTTGGTCTGTCGTATTTAAACTTTATTTAACTGGATAACGTGGGATCACTACAACATGGGTTTAATGGTATACAAGTTTGTACATTGCGGTGGAACTTGGTTTGCAGCACTAGTACTGACTTCCAATTCTGAGTGATTGGGCTGATCACTGATTGCCAGTGGCCAATGGAATTCATCCCTTTTGCTAAACGTCTGGACACAAAATGGTTGATAAGATAAGATTCTAATGTACTAAATCAAGTGACATGACTGTAAGTCGGTCTACTCAAAGTCAATGTGAAGCACCAAAGTGGCTGATAGATAAGATTCTAACGCACTAAATTGAGTGGCTTGACTACTAAGTCGGTCTACTCAAAGTCAATGAGAAGCGCCAAAATGGTTGATAAATAAGATTCTAACAGACTATGTTGCAGCCACTCCTTGCTGTTAGCCAGTAAGCCACTGTATCCCCCACGTTCACTACTTCAATCTCAGACATGTCATTTCCTTGCTCACTTTGCTTGATCCTCGACTGTTTAACCATTCTCTTGATCTACTGCTTCCAACTCTCGAGGGCAGGAAATAATGAGACAGACCGGTTGGCCTTGTACAAAATCAGGGCCGACATTACCCATGACCCTCTGCACGTCATGAGCTCCTGGAACGACTCCGTCCACTTTTGTGAGTGGCAGGGTGTCATTTGCAGTCGTCGACATCGCAGAGTGACTCGGTTACAATTGAGTTCTTCCAGTATCACAGGTACCCTCTCTCCACACATAGGAAATCTAAGCTTTCTAAGGGCACTGTACATCGACAACAATAGCTTTGTTGGCCCAATTCCTTCTGAAATTGGTCTTCTGCACAGGTTGCAGTATCTCTTTCTCTTGAATAATTCCTTTGCAGGGGTAATTCCGTCAAATATTTCAGGCTGTTCAAACCTCATTAAGCTAAGCATTGGCAATAATAGGTTGGTCGGAGAAATCCCATCTAGCCTTGGATCACTATCAAATCTGCTAGTTTTGTCCCTGTCTAAGAACAGCCTGACTGGAGTCATCCCGTCGTCTCTAGGGAACTTAACATCACTCTATTGGCTTGCCATTGCTGCAAACAACTTGAGTGGGCCTATCCCGAGGAGCCTAGGTAGGCTACAAAATTTGAACCTTTGCACACTCGCAGTGAATAAGTTGTCAGAATCAGTCCCACCCTCCATCTATAATCTCTCATTCTTGACGACTTTAGACTTGGGATACAACCTCTTGGTGGGAAGCCTTCCTTTAGATTTAGGCACAACTTTACCCTCTCTCCAAGACTTCTCCATAAACACCAACCAATTTAGTGGGCAAATTCCTGCTTCAATATCTAATTCCTCAAATCTAATCAGTCTTCAGTTGGCTTATAACAATCTTCATGGACAAGTTCCTCCCTTGCAAAGGTTAGAAAGGCTTAAATATTTATTGCTTGCTAGTTACTTGCTTGGAACTGGTCAATCCACCGATTTGGAGTTTGTTCATACCTTAGCTAATGTCACCACTTTAGACACGCTTGACATAGGAGCAAACAACCTCAAAGGAATGTTTCCTCGCGCCTTATGCAACTTTACAGTGCTTTCATATTTAGGATTATCAAGTAATAGGATCGCTGGTCAAATTCCGATTTGCTTGGGAAATCTTGCATACTTGCAACACTTTTTTGGTAGCAATAACGAACTTTCCGGTATCATTCCTTCAAGTATTGGAAAGCTTCAGAACTTAGGCTATGTGATGTTGGCTGACAATCAATTATCAGGCTATATACCCTCTAATATAGGAAACGTAACTCAACTGACTGTCCTGTACTTGCCTTGAAACAATTTCGAAGGCCAGATACCATCGTCTTTAGGAAATTCTATGTACCTAGAGGTATTGGATCTTTCTTCTAACAATCTTAGTGGTAGGGTACCGTCACAGCTTTTTAGTCACTCTGCCTCACTCATGGAACTCAATCTATCAAACAACTCTTTAATTGGGTCTCTTCCTATAGAAATTGGCAAATTGAAAAGTCTTGCGGTTCTGGTTGTTTCGAGCACCATGCTTTCAGGTAAAATACCAAACACTCTTGGTGCTTGCACAGAGTTAGAGTATTTATACATGGAAGAAAACTTTTCACAAGGAACCATACCCTCAACATTCATTGGCCTGAGGGGTCTACTTCGGCTAGATTTGTCATGGAACAATCTTTCTGGTGAAATTCCTAAATTTCTATCAAGCTTCCAGCTGCTAATGCTCAACCTATCGCACAATAGCCTTGAAGGTGAAGTGCCTATTGGTGGTATCTTCAGCAATGTGACAGGACTATCAATATCCGGAAACATTGAGCTCTGTGGAGGCATTCCTGAGTTGAAGTTGCCAGAATGCAATTCTACCAAGGCTCCAAAGAGAAGGTTTGGCTCTAGAAGGAGATTAACAATTGGTATTATTTCAGGACTCTTTGGATTTCTCTTGTTAGCAGCATGTGTATCACTATATGCATTTTGCTTCAAAAAGAGAAGGGAGGGAGAAAAAGATGAATCAGAAAATTCCCTTCCAAACTCCTATAGAAGCCTTCTACAAGCTACTAATGGTTTTTCCTCTGAAAATTTGATTGGAAGATGCGCTTTTGGTGCTGTTTATAAGGGAATCCTTGATCCAGATACAAACATTGTTGCCATCAAGATATTTAATCTTCAGCAAAGGGGTGCTTCGAACAGTTTCCTGGCAGAATGTCAAGTCCTCAGGAATGTCAGGCATAGAAATTTGGTGAAGGTTATAACAGCTTGTTCAAGTATGGACTATCAGGGTAATGATTTCAAGGCTATAATTTATGAATTCATGACAAATGGGAGTTTAGAAGATTGGTTGCACCATAAGCCAATTGACGGTGCAGAAGGAGCAATTGATGCATCAAGGAACTTAAGTCTTCTTCAGAGAATTGATATTGCAGTGGATGTTGTTGTGCCTTAGAGTATCTCCATCATCACTGCGGCGCATCCATAGTTCACTGTGATCTTAAGCCAAGCAATGTTCTCCTTAATGATGAAATGGTTGCCCATGTTGGTGACTTTGGTTTGGCCAAATTCCTTTCAAATGGCATCGCTAGCTCTCAAACAAATCAGTCCAACTCTGTTGGAGTTAGAGGAACCATTGGTTATACTCCTCCAGGTAATAATTGTCCTCTTCCTACCCCTAAATGTTCAACTAGATTTCTTTTTTGAGTATCTTGCCCAACTGCCATATAATCTTAATACTAGAAATGTCTCGCAGAATATGGACTAGGAAACGAGCTGTCTACAGATGGGGATGTGTACAGCTTTGGGATCCTTTTACTGGAAATATTCACAGGAAAGAGGCCTACAGATGATATGTTCAAAGAGGGCATGAGTCTCCAGAGCTTTGTGCAAGCAGCTTGGCCTGAACGTGTGATGGAGATCCTAGATCATGTCCTTCTTGAAGACATAATTGGAGAGGCGACGAACAGAAGTACTGATCACACACATCATTTGCTCAGGACAGGCAAAAGCAAGGTAATCTTGGAGGCCTTGACTGCAGTACTCGGTATTGCACTTTCCTGCTCTGCTGAACTCCCTCAAGACCGGTTGGATATGAGCGATGTTGCTGCGAAGCTATCTTCAATTAGAAACAAGCTCCATGGAGTTCGTTCACTTCGACAGAGGCAAATCCCTGCAGGTAAATATTTTACCTAATGCTTTCCTGTACAGATCAGCTTTAGTAAATCTCATTTAATTTCCTCTTGATTGAAAGCTGCTTCATTATTTGAAACTTTTCCTCTGATGTCAGGTGGACAAGGATATTGATGGCCAAGCATCCATGTGATATTGCCGAATGAATAGAAACAAGATGAACCAATATATATGCCTGTGTCACTGCTTTAAGAGCCATTCTAATTACTGCATTCAGTATCCAGGACCATATGTATATTTAGTACATGTGCTTGGTGTGTTAAAATCTGCTTTGTTAGTTTGATTTCTGCGTTTAGTACTGATAATACTCCATGGATTATCGTTATTGGAATGATGTTGAATAATATGCTTGAATGCATTCCTGTTATGGTTGCCCCCTTTGGCCATGGGACTGTGGACTTTGATTGGATCAAAGTCTGATCCGTCTTCACCACATTCCCTTGCTGTAGGTGGAGAAATACGTACTCCAAGATTCAAACTTGAGGCCTCTTCAGTGGGAGCAGAGTCTCGATTGCATTGAGAGCCGAAGACTCTTTTGCAGTATAGAGAGCAAACTCTATGGATAGTAGCAATGTAGCATAATCCTAATCAGTAGAGAACTTTTGGGAGGGGGGGGGGGTTTCTCAAAATCAAGGTTGTAGAGGTTAACATTGGTAGAAGGTCATCAATTTACTAAATGGCAGACAGTAGGGCATATAAACATTAACATGATGTTACCTCTTGAAAACAATACATGCAGGAAGAAGTCATACCCACTAAGCCTTACTCCAAATGATATGGTGATGGAATTTTTATACTTTCCACCAGGGTTTGAATCCTAGTGGATGCAATTTTCTTGGTACTCCTCGAGGCTTCTTGTGCATCTGGTGACAGGATTAGGCCCTTATTGGATGTAGTCGGGTGCTTATGTAACCCCTAATGGGCTTACTACCTTGTAGATTACAACGGGGCTTCAGTAGATGAGTTAACTTATCACTTGAAAAAAATATAGAAAAAAAATCATGCCACATATTGCATTTCTTTGCATTTGCATGCTGTAAAAGACAAAAAGTGAGGCCTTTGACCAAGAAAAAAAGAGGAACTTGTTTGGGATGTGAAGACATGAGAAAAGTTCTCTCATAGAAAGAAGAGCGGATTAGACATTGAAAGCCCACCAAAAACTAGTAATTTCAAATCATCTTCAATTTGCTTATCTTACACTTGCCACTCTTTGCCTTTCAGCCCTTTTAAGGTAAAAATGAACCCCCCCCTTATTCTTGCTTTTGGTTACTCTGCTTTGGAGGTGTTAGAGATAGTGATAGATGTAAGCTGAATGGGCACAAAGGTTTGAATCTTTGTAATCTTCCATGTAAAGTTTCTTTTTCTGCATGCTCTTTTTTCACATGAATGTGTTTGAATGCTTGAATGACTGTGAATGCAGAAAAATGGCAATATAATCTTTGATTTAAAAAAAAATGGGCACCCTGTTCAAGGAACATGAACAAATTCGGTAGATATCGTAATGAAATCTTATAATATGAATTTTAAGTAATTGGGATAAACCTGGAAGTATCAAGTATAAGAAAATAACCAGTATACGTTAAAGTATTAGATATTTTTTTTCCTTTCCAGCCATCAAAAAGAACTACTGTGGAGAAACAATTGTAATACCTTCGATTTTTCAAGTGTCATGTAAAATACATTACTGAGAACTAAGAAACTGATCTTTGGGATCATACTTTACAATTTGACAGATCTGCTTAAAAATTTCTGAAACCACAATTTGTTAATATGTATTCCCATGAATCAAAATCTTATCTTTTCTTCTTATCAGTACATCAGAAAATTCAGAAAAAATATCTGTAAAAAAGGATCAAATTTTGAAGCCATGAGATAAATGTTGTCCTTTGAGCAAAGACAGATCCAAGTTTTTTCTGACATCAAAGTTTCCACTGTCACGAAGTCACCAGAAACTTGATTCTTTTCATGCAAAAAATGACATCACTACCCGCCCCACCCCCCCCCCAAAAAAAAAACAAAAAAAAAAAAAAAACAAAGAATTGGGTTTGCTTTCCAATTGACAAGGGACCGGTAAAAAAAATGTACCTGCCTCTAAGTTAGCTCACAGTCACAGAACAAATTACTCCAAGAAAATCACTGGGTATTTCATTTTTAAAATGCTTTTACAGCTAATTTTAATGTAATTCAACTGACTGGTCTCTCTCTATGTCTTAGTAATTTGTTGTGGTGCACTTACAGTTGGGATGTTTGTATATATTTTTCTCTCTTACACTCACTTTGGTGTCAACATCTGTTGGTTTATGCACTGTTCTACTATTTGGCTGTGATTAATGCAGGATGTCTTCAGTGAATCTTGAGCAGTTGAAAGAGATCTGAATCGACCTTTTGCTGTCCAGTATGCCCATCTACAAGTACTACACAGATTAATCACATAAATTCAGTCCTCTGAAAAAAGAGCCCTTCATTCTGCTATTCCTTCCCTGTCATGCACTTGGATTACCTTTAGGCCCTATTTGACAAATAGCTGTTAACTATTATCTGTTAACTATTTGTATTAGCTATTAGCTGTTAGTTGTTTGAATTAGCTGTTTGTTGAAAAACTGTTTAACAAAATTAGCAATTTCTGATAAAATTACGAGATAAAAAGCTAATTTTTCAAAAAGTTCATGGAATTAGCTTTTTCAAATTAGTTTTTTGGACCCAAAAAACTCTTCCAAAATGCTCTTTCACCAAACACCCAGATTAGCTTTTTTACTTGATCAAATAACTAATTTTGGTCAAAAATCTCTTTTTGGCCAAAAAGCTCTTCAAAAAGTTGTTTGTCAAACACCCCTTAATCTGGCTTTGATTAAAGCCCTAGTTTTTGTTCAGATTGATTTGCATAATAAAGCCGTAAAGTCAATGTGTGGGGTGACCCCTTTATTGCTATGCTATTATATAATATCTCAAATTCACATCTCAAATTTTGTAAGAAATTGGCTGAAATTATCGGGCAGCAAATTACAAAATGGATTTGAATCCAAAACTGAGATTTATCAACCTACGTACCTCCTTATGCATAAAAATAACGCAAAAGAAATTCCATAAAGTGATGATCTTTTGGAGTCGTGTATCCAATCTTATATACCGCTTTATACATAAAAATAACGCAAAAGAAAATCCCGTAAAGTGATGATCTTTTGGAGTCGTGTTTACCATCTTATCATATAACCATATTTGATCAAAAAAAATATAACAATGTTTGCGTTAACCCATTGTACACTAATTGCTAACTTTAGGCTCGATCTCACAAGGTAGCCAATATACAACTCAACCTGATAATTGTATATTGAAGTTACCACTCAACCTAACTCTTGCAGCTCAAAGACACACCCAAGTCCTCATCTAGTCCTAGCATAAAAACCCTGTTCTTCAAATGACTGATAAAACCCTGAACCAGGAAATATAAACCCTTGTGATCACCTTGAAGCAGCTTGAAGCTCTCAAACTGGTAGATAAATGGAGACACATCTGTCAGAACGTCCGATTTTTCCAAAAACGAAGGTAATACAATTGGAAGTTATGTCTACTCCACTTTCAAAGTTCATATTGTTGACTGAACTTAAAACTAGTCTTGTTTCAGTCTACTGCAGAAATCATCAAGGAAATCAACATACTAGAGCTAGAAGTAAAGCAGTTGGAGGAGTACCTTCTATCGTTGTATCGAAAGGCATTCGATCACCATGTAGCATTATCATCTGGCAAAGTGAAGATTGAGCATAAGAGAGATGGTTCACAGATGCCTCAAGATCATGCAAAAAAAGACGACGTTCCTCCGGGAGAACACAACGAATTTTGGGAGCAAAAGGGAATACTTGATTCAAGCATTCATCGAAGCCATTCTTCATTATCTCGTCATTCAATTCAATCACCTCCTTCAGCGGGAATGGCTGCTGAACCTGTGTATTCGTATCATTCTATGCCTTTAATAACTCTGCTCGAGGTAAGTAAATCATACACTAGTTTGTACAGTAACATTTTCTGCAGCAGTCTTGAGTAAATTTGATCTTATCTTTGTCAGCGCGGTTCTAGGGAAGCTTCTGATGCCATTGTAGTCTTGGGCGATCATGCAAGTGGGATCAACTCAGGTCGGGTTATGGATGCAGCAAACTGGATTTCAGAGGAGATGCTCAGATGCATTTCAACCGTCTACTGTCAACTGTCTGCAAGTTCAGTGATCAGCAGCCATGATTTCCCATCTCCTGCAGTCTCATTTGAATCAACAATCTGTGGCCTTGTGCCTCACAATGAATCCAATCACGATGAATCCAATCTGTGGAGTCCTCCCCATAGGATAACTGCATCGTTTGATCTGCATTCAGATGCTCCGTTTAATGCAGTAGAGTACGAGGAATTTAATAGACCCTGTTCTCAAATTGTTGAGATTCTGCAGATTTGTAGGGATAGTGAAAAATTAAAAGAGATTGAGCCTATGCTTCAAAATTTTAGGTAAGTGATATAATAGGTTTGAATAACTATTACTAAGACTTGGCCATTCCCATGTAGCGACATTGAACCAAGTATGTCCAGGTGCCAGTCTTAACCATTCCTCTTACCTTCTTTGTGTTTTCAACTTAAAATGAAGGGTCAGGCTTCCTAACCGTGCATAATGATGTGAGGTGTAAAACATAGACTTTACGCTCCTCTGTTAGTTCATTCTGAAATCCTAATACTTCGAAAGAAGCTGTTTTACTTTTCTATTTCAAACTGGAAGTCATCTTCATTACTTTGTCTGCAGGTCACTTGCTAACAAATTAGAGGGACTAAAGCCCAACAAGTTGAAGCATGAGGAGAAGCTAGCATTTTGGATTAATGTCCACAACGCTTTAGTAATGCATGTAAGAATCATCTAACTGAAACCGACACTTGCTAAGCATTATTTCAATTTCTGTTTTGTGTAATCTCTGCCAATTTTTCGAGCTAACAAGAACTTCCTGTATTCGTTTACACAGGCATTTTTGGCTCATTGGGTCCCTCAAGCCACGACTAAAAGAATATCCTTGCTACTGAAGGTTCCAAAATGTACAACTTGTTCATTTTTTAGAAGGTTTCTGGTGATTCTTAAGTTAATATAACCTTTGTTCATGGGATAACAGGCTGCATACAATGTTGGGGGTCATACAATCAGTATAGATATGATTCAAAACTTCATTCTTGGGTGCCGGTTGCCTCAACCAGGACAAGTACCACTCCTCTACAAACCCTTTTCTTTAACATAAATCAGTCATTCAGTCATTCGATTCAATAGCTTGCGGCTTGATCTTCTTCTTCTTTTTTTTTTCCTTGGGTAGTGGTTCCATCGGTTGTTCAATCCTAAGAAGAAATTGAGGACAGGAGCAGTGAGAAAATCCTTCGCCCTTGATCGCCCTGAACCTCTATCCTACTTCGCCCTATCTTGTGCAAGCCATTCTGATCCCCTGGTACCCCCCCCCCTTTTCCTTTTTCAAATTTGCTCTGTCCTTTGAAAATTTCATTTATTTGACTTAAGTTTTTTTTTTTTGGGGGGGGGTAAAACTAAGGTGAACTTCTCGTTTTTTTATTTTCAGATTCGGGCTTACACACCTAAGACAATATACCAGGAGTTGATAGATGCAAGAGGAGAATACATCCTAAGCAACTACACATTCCACAAAGAACACCACAAGATTCTGTTGCCAAAGATTGTCGACATATATGCTAAAGATTCAGGGCTACACCCAGCTGATCTCATGGGGATTATTGAGCAGATTCTCCCTGCAGATCCTCACAGAAATAGAACCAGTAAAAGTTGGAAGAAGAAAGGCAATATTGGGTGGATTCCTCATGACTTTTCCTTCCGTTGCCAGTTATCAAGAGATCTTTTCCACTGATCTTAATTCTAACACAAAATGGTCCATGATAAGCAGATGAAAGTGGGGCCAGGGAAATTTACGTGCTGCTTACAGTAGTGCGAGGAAGATAGTGATCAAACAGGCTCAAGTAGCTGGATTCTGAATGAAGACAACCGAGTTGCTGATCTTCAAACGTGAGTAGATTTGAGCTTGTTTGATCAATGTTCAGTCACATTGGAGTGTGCCAATGTTAGTGGTTTAAGTTGATTCTCTAGGTATGAGAGGATAAGCTTAGAACAGTGAATTTGGCTTTTGCTTGGGTCCAAATCTTGTCCTATTTTTGTAGTGTTTCTGCCAGTTAGTGTGATGGAGAGAGTACCTTTCTGTAATGGAATGATGAAAGATTAGTTTGTCAGCTGCCTGCCTGGGCTGTTGGCCCTCCTACAGTGCCTGGCCTACTTTTTGTACTTAAGCTGCTATGAACCTGACTTAAGATTCATTTTCAATCAAATTGCTAATCTAAAATCATTCTGATGTAGTACCTTATGCTTAAATAACGTAGAATTATTTGTTGGAGTAGATCATATCTACCCACCCACCATTGCCTTCAAGAAAGGGATGCTTCAACTTTTAAGCATTTTGAATCGAGATTCAATAAAATAAAAACTTTGATGTATTTGATAAACAATAATCCAGCTACTTGCCACGCTTTTTATCTAAAATTTAATGGATTTAGGTTGAAAATAGAAGTAAAAAGCAAACCTAATCTAACAGCCTAACAAAAAATGTCTATTAACATAATTTTCATATATCTTAAATATATCTCATTGCTCATAATAAAGTAATGGAAGCCATAAAAACATACTTTTATTATCAAACTATTCATAGGTCAACTAAATTTATCTACCTATGGTAAAGGTAAAAATTTGAAGAAGAAATGATGAAATCTTTCAATAAATAAAAAAGATAAATAAGAAATATAGGATGAAGAAGTAAATAACTCAGAACATTTATAGAGCGTTGGACTATAATTCCGAGATGGATACAGGAGAAATACGAGGATTTTGACATGTGAGAATAAGAAGAAATAAATAAATAATGAATTTTTTTTTAATGTGATTGGTCTTGTAAACTTGATCTATGTAACTATTTGTATATAAACCAAGGAGCTGAGGAGAGGGGTAAAGAAAAAAGAAGGGGAAAAACAAGAGGAAGATTTTTGCACTGATTTTAAGATACATATTTATGTACCATGCTCAAGTACACATCTATATAAGAAGCATTATATAATTGGATTAAACTTCTATTTTATTTCCCCCAACCCAGCAAGTATTTTCGTAATTTTTTCAATTCAACCGATTAGAAAAAGATACATTCCAGGGAACAAAAGGTATACTGCAGATTAAAAAAATACACTGTAGGTAAGAAAAGATACATTGTAAAAAACAAAGGGTACACTATACGGAGAAAAACGTACAGTGTAAAATAGAAAAGATATATTATTGCGGAAAAAAATATTCCATAATATATTAAACGGACGTCTACTATATGACTCCTAAGTGTACACCATACTGGATACATACATTTGTATCTAAGAATTTCTCCGATTTTTTAGTCTTTGTTGGTTGTGGTGGTCGTCAGCAATAGCAGCAGGAAAAAATAACCCTAAAACGAGGCCGAAGATGCTGATGACGAGAGACTGAGAGAGAGAGAGAGAGAGAGAGACAGAGAGAGATGGAGATGGAGGAAGAGAGGATAGGGTTGGTGTTGCTTCGAGCATCAGAGCTGCGTTCCAAAATCGCCAATTGCATTCACAAAACAACATCGGCTCAAAGCCAGATTCAGAGTGACGGGGATAACCTTAATCATGTTGATGGACCCAATGATCGTTCTTCTTCGTCGATGGGGAACACCGATGATGCAGATGAAGAGGCCGAAGCTATTTTGAACATT
This sequence comes from Carnegiea gigantea, assembly GCA_029747015.1. Classification (NCBI taxonomy): domain Eukaryota; kingdom Viridiplantae; phylum Streptophyta; class Magnoliopsida; order Caryophyllales; family Cactaceae; genus Carnegiea; species Carnegiea gigantea. The sequence continues at coordinate 730,617 of JAKOGI010000012.1, read as the reverse complement.
TGCTACGCTTTCGACTCCCTTGAGGCTCAGCTCGCTTCCTTCCAGGTAGTTCTTTGCCTTTTTTACTAGGGTTTTTTCTGATTTATTTATTTCATCCATAGTCGTAGATTTTGCTCACTCTTTATGTTTTCAAGAAACCCTAATCTTTGTTTCTAAACTGTTCAGGCTTTGTAATCGGTTTAATTTTGCTCATGGGTTTAGTTCTCGAGGGAAGTCTAGTTAAGTATTACTTTTCAAGTTTAGTAATAATTGGTTCAAAATGCTGAAATTTTGGTCTGATTCTGGGCATACCCTTGAACGATGATAGAGCTATTTTGTGTTATGAACAGTTCAGAAATTCCAAGGACTTAGAAGGGTATGAATTTGGGTGGTGACTGTAAGAGGGGACTTGGGCACTCCGAGTACCACTCTGAGGACTAAGAAAGGCATGAATTTGGACAGTGGCATTTTACTAGAACTGATGATGATACTGACTGGAATGTAGGTGCTGCATAGCAAAGCTCTGCTCATTATAGGACATTTTTTAAGCCTATTACATGTTGGGTGTAATGAAATGTGTCTAAAGAAAAGAATTTGGTTCCAGGCTCTGCAACAACAGCAACAATACGAAAGAGAAGCTTTGATAGGTGAAATTGAATATAGCCGTAAGATGTTGCTGAAGAAGCTTGGTGAGTACACGGGGGAGCACTTGGATGTGATTCGAGAAGCAGAAGCTTTTGCAAGTATGAAGGTGGAGCACAGCAATGAACTGTTACTTCCCCCTTATCCGACCCGCTCCCCCCGTTCTCTGGTCTTGGATAACAGCAATCTCAACCGTGTTTCATACACCCGAAAGCTCATGCAAAATGGCTTTAGTAGTGGTGAGCTTCCAAATGGGTCAAAGAGGAATCACCCACAGCGTAGTTCAAACAAGTTGTGGGGTGGATTGAAATTTTTGATCCACTCAACTGCCAAGACAATGCTCACCCTTGTTGGTGTGATCTCTCTTCTTACTTTGGCCGGTTTTGAGACTAGGTTGTGCAAAAAAGGTTCCAACTTGAAAAGCTTGACCCTCTTTCAACAACCCAATGCTGAAGAGAAGAGACTTGTGGCACAGTGCCCCCCAGGAAAAGTGCCAGTAATGGAAGATGGTGAAATCCGTTGTGTTGTGAAAGAAAGAGTTGAAATTCCTTTTGATTCTGTCGCTGAAAATGCTGATGTAAATTATGGATGTGGTTAGCATAGCTTTTAATGTCGTTCTTTTTTTGTATTTGTTGGCTCCCTGGCAAGTATGCAGAATTATTTTGCACTTGTTTCCCTAATGGTAGCTAGTTTTTGGCTTCCAAATGAGGCATTCCATGCATTTGTGGCTTAGAAAGTACTGCTCCTGAATGTCTGATATGTGACTTTGGCATCACCCACTGGATGGACTCATCTACATCAGTGGTGAGCAGTCGGTTGGCCTGCTGGGTGGGCGAGGCTGACCGAAGCTCAACCTTGAGTACACCAAGCCTGACCAACCTGGTTCTGTCTGTGAACCAGTCAGGCTGAGCAAGCCAAGCTAGGCCATTTTTGTGGGTTTGGCTGAAGGGGCTCATAGGGGCATGAATGGACCAACCCTCCTTGTCCCAGTTAACAAGCCAATCCAGTTGGGTTTCACTGCTGATGAGCCGGCTGGGTATTCAGCAATGTGAAATCCAACTGGGGAGATGAGCTCTGCAATTTGGGCTTTTGTTGTAATTTGATTTGGGATCAGTCTCTTGTTTCCTGGAAGTTGGAGCTGCCTCAGCCTCACAAAAGGGCGGTAATCCAATGCCCCCTACCCCCCCTCCCCAAAAAACCCGGGGGGAGGCGGGGGCGCTACCATGGTTCCACCTTAGAGTGAGTTGGATTTAGCCCACTAGTTACAGAAATTCAAATGCTCGTAACTTTGTCCACTATAATTACAGATGTCAAATTTAAGAGATCTGAAAAACAAAATTGTAAGAAATATTTTTTTGACAATTATTTTTGAACTTTTGGTGATCACAAGTAGAATAAAATAAAGCAAAGCAAAAATGTAGACACAAGAGAACCACCTACAAATTATATACATATATATATATATATATATATATGTTTTAATTTTCCAAAACGCACCCATTACTGCCATGTCCTCCCTTCCCCAAAAACAAACAGACAAACAAAAAAATCTTCCTTCTCCCAACATACATTCACGTCACTAGAAATGTTTATGATATAATTTTACCACAAAAAAAAGATCTCAAAGCGTATCTTTAGGAGATATAAGACAAGCAATAACTAGACCATGTATGAAGCCCAACAAATGTTTGAGATCGTCTTGTCCAAGAACCGGTGTACTCTCATGCTGATGCATTTTGTAAATGGTTTAGGATTTGATTTACATAAGGCAGCAGCCAATTTGACCTGTTATTTAGATATGCTTGTCAAAGAAGAAACAAAGAAGAAAGAACCCCCTATCTGCCTAAAATCTTCCTTTATCCAAGAATTTTGAGATTAGCCCCTGGTTTTTTGAGCCGCCATTTGCCAACTTCAACTAAGAAACCAACTCAAAACCCGCAGTATTTGTTTTTTGACCTGGTAGATTTCAGTTGAAGATCGTTAATGCCTATTCATACCATTACACGACCTGTGTTTTGGCCTTTCTGGCTCTACCTGCACTGAAAGGTTGCTTTCTCTTACTATTTAAACACTCACATATCTGTTCTCAGCTCCACATGATCTACTTCTGCCTCTTTTCTTGAAAGACATATCAAATTTCACAGCTCGCTGTCCTTTTCGATTTGCTGCATACATCAAATCAGCCATGAGTCTCGTAGATGTCGATTGTCCTGCCTCAAACGGTAATGCTTCGAGCATTGATCTCTGGTTGAAGTTTTCATACATTGTTCAAATCATCACGTCAATATGCTAATTCAGTTGGTTGATTTGTTTCATGGTGAATACATCAGTGATAGTATTCACTGAAGAGCAGGAAGCACTCGTGGTGAAGTCATGGAACATCATGAAGAAGAACTCTGCTGAATTGGGCCTCAAGTTGTTCTTGAAGTAACAGATCGATCAGCTTTTCTCATTCATTGTATTGGTTTCATATAATGCACTTTACTTGGTGACTGGCAACAATGTGATTGAATTTGTCTATGGTTCATTGGTTTGCAGGGTCTTTGAGATCGCGCCCACTGCCAAGAAACTGTTCTCCTTTGTGAGGGACTCTGACGTGCCTCTGGAGCAGAACTCGAAGCTCAAAGCCCATGCCATGTCTGTGTTTGTCATGGTCCGGACCCCTTCTTGTGACTAACTCCTCAACTGTATTTATGACTGCGTTGTTCTGATCACTTCTGACATTGGCTTTTCCATCAGACTTGTAAATCAGCTGCTCAGCTCAGGAAGGCCGGAAAGGTTACTGTTGGAGAGTCCAGCCTAAAGCATTTGGGTTCCCTCCACTTCAAATACGGAGTTGTGGATGAACATTTCGAGGTAATTAACAATTCTTCTTGACCTCTTAACAGCTTAATTATTTGACTTGGTCGTAACGGTTGTATCGATAATTTTAGGTGCTAAGATACGCGTTGCTGGAAACGATTAAAGAGTCGGTGCCGGAAATATGGTCGGCAGAGATGAAGAATGCTTGGACAGAAGCTTTCAACAAGCTGGCTGCTGCTATTAAGGCCGAGATGAAGCCTGCATCCCAGGCTTAACGTGGCAACAAGAGCCCATTCAAGAAATGTATTTTGATGTTTGTAGTTCTTGTATATTTGAGTGTATGTATGATACTTTACTGATTCAGTTTGCTTGATTGTGCTGCTTTGTACGGTTTGTTGTATAATCTGACGGGTGTGTAACCATTCTTGCACTTAATATGCTATCAGAAGAATTTGGGCTTGATTGTCTTTGGTTGAAACCTCTGCTCCTGAGAGGGTAATCTTCTTAAATTTCCATTTTGCTACGTCTGATGTCATAGATGACAAATTGACAATGTTGAAGCATGCAAAACATTAGGAAACTACTGAGAAACTTGAGTACTAGAAATCAGTTCATGTTCAATTTTTGTGCTCCAAGAACCATTTGTTTTACCACTCTTCGTTCAAAACCCGGATTAGATTAGTAAATGCAGTCAAAATGATGGTAGTTGGGGCCAAACAAAAAATCCGATAAAACTTACTCATACCTGATTACGCAAAACCCAGTCAACCCAAATTGATCGGGTTCAGCTTGAGAAGTTATCAACCAAACCACAATCTGGCATGAACTAAATGACCCATTGCTCGATCCAAGGGATTAGTGGCACTCTTTAAACCTTGGAAAATAAAGTTGGCTGATGCTATCATGGCTGAAACGAAGCCTCATGCTTCTTCCCAAGCTTAACCACAATGTTTTTCGTGCAAATCTGTGTATTCTTGTCAGATTATATTGATCAAGTTTAAACCATAGTTTCTTTGAAAATAATGCTCTATTGATCATGCAATATTATTGAATTTTGAAGTTGTCCACAAGAATTTATTGGTACTAATTTGTTCTGATCAACTCCAATTTACTCGTTTTCTTTTCGAAGTTCTTCCTTCATTAGCAATTACACCATCACAATCTGGGAGCTGCATTGAGTTCTTGTTTTGTCCTCAATTCAATCTCTTTTGACACGTTCAGCTTTGCAAATGTCATGCATCTTGGAACCATTATGTAACGTGCATTTTGTCAAATTAAATGACGAAACTTGGACTTATCTCCGAAACAAAAATACCACAACCGGACACAAAGATTCCTTAATTTGAATCGAAAGTGCTGAGTTCATCTAGATCAAACAGAACAAGCCTCTTAAATGCTACTACGTCTAACTTTCTTACCCCTACCGAGATAAAATTTAAATATGGACTTAGATTTGGCCGAAATTTACATGTTTAAACTTCGATGTTATTTCCCCTTGACTTCGTAATTCCCTTAGGGGTTCAGTGAGGAGAAAAGGAGAAACAAAATTTTCTTTTTTGTTCCCCTTGACACCCATAGTATTTTCTTTTTGGCAAATTCTTGTGACATACACATGCACCTGTCATATTGGTCAAAAATCAAGATTAGAATAATGGTTTTGGTTGGCCCTAACATTCACCCAAAGGTTACATCATTTTTTTGTTCTTTATTACAAGAATTTTCTACCTAATAAAAGTAGAAATTAAACCTTTCCACTAATACATCTGACAGCATCTTTGCATCTCTTGTACCAAAGTTCATTTTCCTTCTCCTCCTCTTTCATTCTGATCAGTTTCTGTAATGGAGGCTGGGAGCATCAGAACAACAGTTTCACAGAAGGGTACTCTTCTCAATTTTCCTTCTTCCTCCTTTTCTCCTCTATTTTTTCTGCTGTTTTTTTTGGAGTTTTATATTCAGTTTTTGTAATTTGTTTTCTTTGTGGAAAATTTTTACCTGTGCAGTGGCTAGATCTGGTAATTTTGCATTACAGAAGAATAGCAGCTTACCATTCTTAAGGTTAAATAACAACTTCAATCAGTTGTCATGGATCAAGAGACAAGTGTCTGCAAGTCAGGGGCTTTTTTGCCAAAATCCCAGACTGAACTCAAGTAATTCCATTTTCCCCCTCCCAACCCCATAAAATAAAAGGCCTATTTTGTTCTAATATTTGGTTTAATTGGTATAATTACCCTGTTTTTGGTGGGTAATTAGGTGTCAGCAAGAGGATTAATGGGGGATTAGTGGTGAAAGCATTTACAGAAGAGCACGAAGCTCTGGTGGTTAAGTCCTGGAATGTCATGAAGAAGAATGCTTCTGAACTTGGCCTTAAATTCTTCTTAAGGTTAATTAATCAAATTAAATTCATCAAGAATTACCAACATCTAATCATCTTAGAAAAAGTTGGTTTCTTTTCTAAATCTATGGATTTGTTTTTTTTATTTAATTTCAGGGTCTTCGAGATTGCACCAACTGCAAAGAAACTGTTCTCTTTCTTAAGAGATTCTGATGATGTTCCTCTGAACAGGAACCCTAAGCTCAAAGCCCATGCCTTGACTGTTTTTTCCATGGTAATTAACACATCAATGTATAATTTTGATATCTAACTATTCATAAGGTTGTCAATCATATATATTGCCAAGAGGTTAATTTTTTTTCTTCTTTAAAAAAAAATTCAGACTTGTGAGTCAGCTGTGAATTTGAGGAAGGCAGGAAAGGCCACTGTGAAAGACTCAAACTTGAAGGATATGGGAGAAACCCACTTCAAATATGGAGTGGTTGATGAGCATTTTGAGGTAAAATGCAATTAACTAAAACAGATCACCATAACTATGTACTAATTACACTCTGTACTAATTACACCCTTTAATTTAAAAATTAGTTCTTCAGAAATCTGACACTGAGATTTGTTGATTTCTGAAGGTTGTCAGATTTGCATTATTGGAAACGATCAAAGAAGCAGTGCCAGAAATATGGTCAGAAGAGATGAAGGAAGCTTGGAAAGAAGCTTATGATCAATTGGTTGCTGCAATCAAGGAACAAATGAAGCCTCCTGCCCAAGTTCCTCAATAATCAAAAAGCTACTGAAATGAATGCCAAGTCTTTTTAAGAATTTCATCAGCATGTAGTAGTGTTTGAATGGCACATTTTTTGTTTGGGATCATTTTTTCGTGACAGAATAGTATTTGAAGTAATATATTTTTCACGTGTAGTGTGGAAAAGAATACCCGTCATAGCTTGCAATTTTTTTCCCTCTGCCTCATCCCTAAATCTTTATAGGTTCACCGACAATGATGATATTTTAGTATGGATTCCGTACAGATAAGATTTGCAAACATACAGATGTAATCATATACTCAATTTTATCGCTAGCAAAACGCTAGTGGGTTTGATAAATTCTTTCGAAAAAAACAAAAATCTTCACGTCGATAGCTCTTTAATTTTGGCCTTTTATATGAGCACTTCACCACACAAATGCATTAGTCATAGCTCTTCATTTTCGGTCACATGATTTACTAAGATTTTTTGTTGAAGCTAACAGTAGGAGGAAGAGATACGTAAATAGGCTATTACATCATTTTCACATCTCTTAATTAACCCAAAACTTCCTCTCACTCTCCCTCACTTTCATTGTTGGCTTCTCTAATAGATCTTGTCAGCATCACAACCACTGTTTCACAAGGTATTCATCTCAATTTCTTTTTTTTTTTTTTTTGTGGGATGTCTTATTATTTTGTTTGTGTAATTTATTTTCTATTAATATTACCATTGCAGAGCCATGGGTGAAAACATAAGGATTCCACAGTCAGGTACTATTTTACAATAATCCCAGATTTATAACAAGTATTCCATTTTAATTTGCTTTTAAAATCTTCACTTTTCCCCTTTTTTATCTTAAAATCTACCATTTATTAACTTAATTACCCTGTTTTTGGTGGCTAATCAGGTTTCAGCGAGAGGATTAGTGGTGGATTAGCAGTGAAAGCATTCACAGAGGAGCAAGAAGCTCTGGTGGTTAGATCTTGGAATGCCATGAAAAAGGATGCTCCTGAACTCGGTCTTAAATGCTTCTTCAGGTTAAATAATTAATTGAAAAACTCAAAAATACCACATCACAGAAAGAGTTTATCTTTATTTTCTAATTTTTAATGGAATTCCGTGATAATATAATTAAATCCAGGGGATTTTTATTTTCTTCCTCAATTTCAGGGCTATTGAAATTATACCAACTGCACAGAAAATGTTCTCTTTCTTAAGGGATCCTGGTGTTCCTCCAGAGAAGAACCCAAAGCTGAGAGCCCATGCTTCAACTGTTTTTTCCATTGTAATTCATTAGCATCATATTATTATTATTATTATTATTATTATTATTATTATTATTAAGCTATTTGTGAGTTTACAAACATAATATTAGTTACTAAGTGGATTAATAATTTCCTTCAAAAAAAAATAAATGCAGATTTGTGAGTCAGCAGTTAATCTGAGGAAGGCAGGAAAGGTGACAGTGAAAGACAGCAACTTGAAGCACTTGGGAGAGGTGCACTTCAAATATGGGGCAATTGATGAGCATTTTGAGGTAAAGTATGATTAACTTAACTAAATTAAAACACCATAATTCCTTAACTCAAAAGTTAGTTTGATGAGAAATGTAACATTGTGATTGTTGAGCTCCGAAGGTGCTCAGATTCAAGTTGTTGGAGACGATAAGAGATGCAGTGCCAGAAATGTGGTCACCTGAGATGAAAGAAGCTTGGAAAGAAGCTTATGATCAGTTGGCTGCTGCCATCAAAGAACAAATGAAACCTCCTACCCAAGTTCCTCAATAAATAAATAAAAACATTCCATATGTTTGATGAGTATATAATTGTGTCTAAGCTATTGTATCCTTGGAATTTCCATATGTTTGATTTGAAGGGTCCCCTGTTCGTGATCATGAACAAAAGATTGATGCAGACAGCTACAACCTGAGTACATTGCATCCAAGTCATTAGCCAAGAAGTCTGTTGGCTAATAACTCTGGAGGGGATGAGGGTCCTCGGTCCTTATAATCCATCCTTGTCCTTCCATCCTGTCTGTCCCTCCGGCCAGTTCGAAAAAGTTGACCCGATAATTTATTATCGTCCCACATAAGTTATCTTGCTATATAGGCTTTTGGTCTTTGATAAGAGTTAAGTTGCTGTCAGTTCATTAAGAAAAACAGGTCTCCTATTGTTCGCTTTCTCTATTGACAAGGTTTAGACTCGAAAACCCTATTGGAGAAAAAAACGGATATGTACCTTATGATTCAACATATGTTAAATTATCGGGTCATATAGATGATCAGATATATAATAATGTAAGATATTTTGAGTAATATGTAACATAAGTTATTTTCTACGTACGATTTTATATATTGATGTCAACCAATCAAATGGGATAACATCTTAACAACAGGAACTTTAAAGCAATGGACCCAGCATTAAATTGGGCATGCACACTCTTCAAAACATGATTGGATTTGTAATCTCAAATTATAATGTAATAACAGCCACAATTCTGGACCTACATATGTGCATTACTCCAGCTCATAGTCCTAATAATTGAACAAAAAGGTCACAAACAAAAGGGATGGATGGACAACAAAGGCTTGTTCTAACCCTTTTTGCCGCCTCCCTTTTCTCTCCCAACTTTCTCTTCCAAAAGCGAAAGGGTGTGGGGTGGGAATGTGGGATAGAGAGAACAGTCACTGTTTCGGCCTGTTGCACAAAAATGGACCCAACAATGGCTGGCTGCTACCCACATTGTGCTACTTTGGTGTGCATATAACTCTTTTTTTGAATAATGGTAAGTGGGTCAATCCATTGGCTTCTGTTTAGGACAGTCGAATGAGCGACAATAGGCCGAGAAAAGAGGATGATATAAAAGTTCATGCTAAATTGAGGACCATCAGCTCACACAATTTCCTCAAAGACGAGGAAATTGGTCCTTTGACAACTCCCTTTGGCTATCTATAACTTAACAAATCACATTTGCATTATTGCAGTTGCAAGGTCCCATCCTTCCCTCCACCCCCGGCCCCCACAAAGAAAAATGAAAAAACTAGAGCGTCGGGTCGGGTTCGGGTTCGTATCGAACTTAAACGGGTTGAAAACCTCCAAACCTGAACCCCATCCGTTTAATAAACAGGTTAAGAAAGTTCAACCCAAACCGCTTAACATTTAAACGGGTTGACCTAAATCTAACCCGTTTAGCTAAACGGGTAAAATGGGCTAGGTTCGGGTTACCCATTTTACCTACCAACCTATTTAATTGCAACAAACCCAAAGATAATTTACCAAACAAATTGCATATTTTTCAGCCCCTTAAGGCATAACTGCTTTCAAATTTGAACCAAACTAGCAGCTAACTTACAGGCTCCAATATATTCAGAGCCTACTCCGGCAAAACATTCAGCAACAACATAACTTTACTGCCTAGAAAGCCCACATAAGAACCAAAACGTCTACAAAAGAGACCACAAAGCCTAATTCTCCAAAGCCTAATTCCCATAAAAAAAACTGTAAATGGTAAATGGTAAACGGTAAATAAATGATACACGAGTTGACCTATTTTAATCCGTTTAATTAAACGGGTCAAATAGATATTTTTTCGTGTTGAGATTCTCAGCCTAAACCTAACCCAATTAATTAAGCGGGTTTACCGTATCAACCCATTTAACTAAACGGGGTCAAACTTCATACCCAAACCCGCTTAACTTCTTGTCGGGTTCAGGTTGGTAATCATATCGGATCAACTTTCCCCAACTCTAGAAAAAGCACACGCTTACGCGAATACAATTCAAAAGAAATAAGAATAGAAGCCTTTGGTTGTATAACAGTAGCTTAGTTAATTTGTCTGTTCAAAAGATTTCATACTGCGACGTGCTAGGAGTTTACCAATTAGCGAGGGAAGCCTTACATATAGGTGAGGTGCTAGGAGTTACAGTCGTTGAAGGAAAGGATGCAGCAATAGAGAGAATCACAAAAGGCCTCAAAAAGGGAACGAAATCTCGAAGAACAAGCAAGTTAATTTAAAAAGCGTAGCGTCATGTTCTTTAAAGACTTATGAAAGTTGCAGGTCTGAACAGTTGAGCTAATGGTTGGAGTAATATGGGAGGATACTTGTGGATAACTAAAAGATGTTGAGCTATAAGTTAGTATTGATCTTGTGGTTCGTGGGTAGCGGCTCATCATCTCAAGCTGCAAACTTAATTGTCATTTCTTTCATATGAGTCTTTTACCCCGTGTGTCAATTGGTAAGTTGTACATTGTTAAGTTGGTGCTTTGGATGATTTATTCTAGTCACGTGTATAATGTACTTGTTGCTAATGATTATTGGAAAAAGAAGGTGGACGAGTGATGGTATAAGTCAAGTTAGGTGTATTTGTTATTTTGGATGGAGTACGTTTATATTTTGTTTTTAGTTTTTCAGTACTAATATGTATGTTTCTCTCAACCCATAGGCTTATTAATGATCGGAAAATAAAATCGATTTCATACTATAGGATTTCTTACGTATAAAGATATTACAAATCTTAGAGTCTCTTCCTATCTTAAGGAATTTGTGAGAGACTTAAAGATTTTCGATTAGATAAATTGAATCAAGCCGAGGTGAATCATTATATATGAAAGATCTGTGAACGTCAAAACTCAATTCTCCTGGCAGCTTGACCTCGCCGAGCATGAGGGTAGATTGCTCCAATGGCATCAAACCCACCTAGGATCCGACACGAAGTGAGGGCTTGGGAGACCAACTTGGCAACATTTACATTATAAGAACTTGTAGTCCTTTTCATGGTGTTATCATTAGACGTGGTGAACCCAAGTGTGAGGCTAGCCTTGATGGCTAGTCTACACAAGTCCTGCAAGGTGAGGACTTTCTGGGACTCAGAGATCGGCAACACAAAGTAAATCTGACCAAGTTCAAGCTCTTCATCTTCTGGGATTTGGGGCACAATTGAATCAACATACATTGACTCCGAGCTGCAAAGAAATGAGTTTGGCTGTTGTGAGAGTATGTGGCTTGCTCTGATTGGCTGGTTGAACTCTTGCAATCTTCCATCTGAATGAACCACCATGACTGAAGGTTTACAGGAGAGAAAGTTACCCTTTTTTCTGCTCGTTTGAGAGCTGCAAATACCCATCTTATCTTTTTCGAAAGCGTACAAACAAGTACCCAAAATACACCGAAATAAAAACCAAGTAAAACAATCTACAAAATCGAAATCCGACTGAATTGGGAGGAGAAAGAAGGAGAAGAGAGATGGAGTTATGTTGACATGCATGAGGAGGGATAAGGGTTTGGGAGGTGTTATATAAGAGGAAGGTTAGGCCTACAAAGCCCCACAATTTAAAGGGTTCAAAATAAACAAATAGGTGAAAATCAGAAGTACTAATAATTCAAGGGGCCATTGGTTTGACAAACATGGCATACAATGATACAGAGCAAGTACATCCCACATCATAAAAGATTCATCTTTTCTCTTTAGGGGTTTTTTTTTGGGGGGGGGGGGGATATGTGGTTCACTCAACTTTGTAACAACCATGAATGTGTAACCGAATGTCAGTGGTTTTGGCTATTATAAATCGCTTCAAGTGACCTGCGTACTTGTATGATATGATGGACTGATAATGCACTTGTATTTGTACCACATTGCAAGTAATTTTTTGCATGCGGAATATCGTACAAAAATTTTTCTACAACAACTACTTTCAGTGTAGGTTCCGCTTTTCTGGGATCTGAGGAGATTCAGATATAAACAGCCTTACTTCGAAAGACTTGCAGAGAGACCGATTTTAATAGACCTATACAAAAGAGTTTTGTGAAAATATTTTAGAAGTTGAAAATTGTTTGATAAAGAAACGTACAAACACAAGACATTATTGCTTTAAATAACATAATTATGATGAGCAACAGAGGATAGGTAAAAGCTGTACCTCCTGCCATTCAGAAGCCAAAGCAAGTATAGAAAATTTTTTGTTTAGGAATTTTTGTGAAAGTACCTCAAACCACTTAGACTCTATTTGGACCTTGGAAAATTTGGTGGAAAGGAAAAAAATTAGGAAAGTTACTTTTTTGCTTATGTTTGGTTTAGAGAAAATCACAAAGAAAAACAATATGAAGGAAAGTTTGGTGGAAAAATTGTTAGAAACAAGTGACAAAATTTTCCTCATAAAATTGTGAGGAAAGTTTGAGGAAAATTCCCAACCTTCTCCAACCTTGTATTGTTTAGATAACATCAAAATAATTTAAGTAGTTCATCAACATTCAAATTTCTCATCTAAATTCTTAATGCACTTTCACGCATATCATGAATCACTGCATGAATAAGATAATCATCATGAGTCATCTGCTTTGAAGTTCTAAGATCCAAATCCGAAAATCTTGAGATTCAAATTGCAGCAGATAGTTTTCACTACCAATCTAAGGACTTATAGATTCTGTTCTTCAATTCACCGATGCAAAACAAAGTAATATCGTTTTATATTTTTAAAACTAAGCTTGAAAATGTTATTAACAGCGAACTAGTCGATACCTTAGGGTCTGTTTGGATCGAGAGTAGAGGAGAGTAAGGAGTAGGTACTCCTCCTTATCTTTGTTTTGAAATAACAAGAGAAGAGTAAGGAGGGATAAGGAGGAATACGTAACTCTTGCTCTCCCTTACTTCCCATATCTCTCCATTTTCTTACTCTCCAATATAGGATGTAACGATACTGAGGAACAGTTAATTATACAATACAGTAGTGATCGAACCAAAACATGCGTGAGTACACTAAAATTGGAAGAAAGAAGAAAGGTACTAGACATATGCTATCTAGACATCAGGGAGCCGACGACCCCGGCAATGAGAGAGGTGGGATCTCCAAGAACAGCAGAGACAACAAATTGGAAGCCCATCCCAGCAATCTCACAGCATTTTTGGACCTTTCCCTTGCTGCTGCTGCTGCTGCTGCTACTTTTATTGTACTTATGAACATGAGGATGGGTCTGAAAAAGGGCCCCTTTGAGCCCTGGAACATTACTAATCTTTGCCGCCCCATTAGTACTAGCCGAAACGGCCTTGTTATTGTAATAACTGCTGTTATTTTGGGCATAGTATAAGTCATGCCAGTTCTCAATCAACATGTCCTTGACACAAGCAACGTGCAAGTTGTATTTTTTATCTGAGGATCTGTAGCTCCAACTCCGACCCTTTTTCCCACATCTTTGACAACAGCCACTCATCTTCCTATATAGACACATATTGATCTCACCAGCATCCAACACCGTAGGAAGCTGGGCACAACAGGGGTGGAGATCAAAGCCACAAGACTTGCAATGGTAAAGGAAGCCAGTGACGCCCCTCTCACAAGCATTGCAATACCGGGGCATGATTCCCGGGGGCCTAGACATGAACATGAAGGAGCATTTGGGGTAGAAAGGGTGGTAAAGAGAAGGACTAGGGATGGCACAATGCATATGAAGATCATACTCACAAATATTGCACTTGTAAGAAGAACCCATGCCTATCTCCTTACACCCATCACACTTGAAGGGCACATCGGCATACTCGAATTTGAGCTTGTGTTGTGGGTGGCTAAAATGGGAGATCTCATTGTATTTCATGGCTTCACTTAATTTTGGTTTGAATTGGAGCGCTTCATATTTGCATGTCTAGCCTAGCTTCTTGATTTGGGATTTATGTATACATATATATATATATATATATATATATATATATATATATATAGTGGGTTTGGATGTAACTTAGCTTGTGACTGAAGCTTAAGAGTATCTCAACATATTCGTGTTGGATAAGATTGACAATGCCATAACATGATTTGGAAGAATTATGCTCAGTCACCCTCAAAAGGAGACCTGATTGAACTGCAAGCTACCATTCTTTGTGAAAAACGAGAGGCCAAGTGCTATGAAATGCTTTGCGTATGTTGGAAGGATACATGTCACATTACGCCTGGCCTGTATTAAAGATGAATGCTCATCCTGTACTGTAGAGATGGGAATATTGGAACAGTAGTAGATGACTATCCTCCTAGGCCCTAGGGAATTCATTCCATGCATTGCTTTAAGGAGTTAAAACACTATCTATATTCACTCTCTAGAAACCCAACTTTACACACATCAATTTGGAGTAATAAAGAAGGTGAACATATTCTTTTATGCATATATCACTAATTTAAGACCACATCACATCAACCATTTGGATGTCATCCATCTTCAGGTCCTTCAGTATTTTCTAAATTCTATTGAATCAAAATTTTCGCTTAACTCATTAAAAAAAAAAAGTGTCTTACAATGTCTCGCAACGTATGTTAACATTCCCAAACCCTAGGTAATCCCTCCTCCCAAACAAAAACAAAAAAAACCCATAAATTCTATTTCCACATCTTTTAAAGACGGCTAATTAAATGACGGACTGAATGCCACATCTTAAGCCGTGTTCAACAACAACATTTTAGGTATATCGCTTGGTGTTTTAACCAGGTCAATGCACTAATTAATTAATGTTTAGTATTCGGTAAACTAGTGTCTTGACTAGCATTTCAAGTAGCATTTAGCGTTTTAAGCAGCATTTTTGAAAAACTAATAGTATTAATGTTTGACATTTAAAAGTAGTGTTTCATATTTTTTAACCAAAAAATACCGTTGAAAAATTTTATCTGTGAAAATGATCTATATCCTTTTATGTCAATTTATATTAATCAGCTAGCATAACAGCTAAATCTACCGAACATATTAGTTTCAACCGTTCATCTAAACAGCTATCCGCTAACAGCTAAATTAGAAACGCTATCCGTTATTTAAACAGCTATCCGCTACCTAAACAGCTAATTTTGCCGAACATGACCTTAGTTACATTTTTATCAACCATGATTCCAGGATTCATCAATTCATGTTGACTGTTCGTTTATGCTTCAAAATATTAACGTAGACGTATCCGTCATCAAAAGAGCTACTTAAATTCTTGTTTTCCTTTCCTAAAGAATTAAAAATAAAATAAATAGAACTTACATGTTTTGCAGCTCGACTTATCGCATTGGGCTGCCGGTGAATCTAACGGGCCAACAAAACCCAAAATTAACCGAAAAGCCCAATTAATTAGTCACGGTGCTCAAACTCAACTTAGGGCACGTTGGGTCTCCCATCTGGGCTCAGCTTCATTCTCTTCGAACATCACCATTTGCAATGTCAACTGCAATCCTCATACGCGCTCTACCTCCACGCGCCACCGCCGGAAACGTCTCCGCCGCGGCGTTTTCGTCTTCCTCCTCCGCCGCCGCCTCTTCAGATCCCGACAACGAAGACGCCGTATCCACCGCCGTATCACTCCTAACTCATCACCAGCCTTCAAAGACCAGGTGGTCTAGTCTCCGATCTCTCTTCCCAAATGGGTTCACCCCTCCCCAGATTACCCAGATCCTTCTGAAGATCTGGCACAAACCCCAACTGGCCCACAGATTCTTCAACTTCGCCAACCGCCATTCTCTCGCCTCCCCTCTTCCCCCTCACTGCTACGCCCCCGTTATCCATATTGTGGCCCGTGCCCACCTCAAGACCCGGGCCCGAACCCTCATCAAGGAGGCTGTTCGGACCTCCGAATTGGTGGGTTCTGACGATCATGATGAGATACCTGCGAAAGTTGCAAAAATACCGAAACTTTTTAAAGAACTGGTCGAGACGTATACGGTATGTAAGTCTATCCCCCTTGTGTTTGATTTGTTGATCGAAGGACTTTTAGATGTGAATAAATTAGAGCCGTCTATTGAAATTGTGAGGTTGTTGATGTCCCGTGGTTTCTGCCCTCATGTTAAGACTTGTAATGAGTTGATTTCCGCTGCTTCGAGGCACAGAGGGTGTGATTTTGGGTATGATTTGTATAGGGAGATCTTTGGGTTTAATCATGATGCAGGTGATTATAAAAATGTAAAGGGACGTGTTAGTCATAAGTTGATCCCAAATGTGCACACAATTAATGCACTAATGGCTGCATTTCTTCGAGATGGGTCAGTTGATATGGTGGAGGAACTCTGGATTGAGATGGCTAAATTGAATCTTACTCCAAAGATCTGTAGTTATAGCATTTTGATGGCTGCATATTGTAGGGAAGGCTCAGTGGAGAAAGCTCAAAATGTGTGGGAAGATTTAAGGGAGAAAGGCCTGAGACCTGATGTTGGTGCTTACAATATATTGATTGGTGGGTATTGTGGAATGGGTGAGATTGAAAAGGCTGAGGAGCTATACAGAGAAATGGGCTTGAATGGATTGAAAGGTACTGGTGCTACTTATCAACATCTTTTGAATGGGTACTGCTTGCGTGGAGATGCCAATTCGGCTTTCCTGGTGTACAAAGATATGTGCGTTAAAGGGTTTAACCCTTCTGATTCAACTCTCAACACAATGGTTAGATTACTTTGTGATAAGAAATCAGTCTTGGAGGCCTTTGATTTCTTCAAGACACTAATGAGAAATGCTGATTTTCAAGCAACAGAGTCGAACTTTCGGATGCTGATAAAGGGATTGTGCAGTGAAGGAAAAATGGATGAAGCCTTGCAGCTTCAAGCACAGATGGTGGGGAAGGGGTTCAAACCCGATTCTCATATTTACGGAGCTTTCATTGATGGTTACATAAAGCTAGGAAAGCCTGATGTGGCAGACAGATTACGGGAAGAGATGATGGCAACTCAGACTTAGTGAGACTGGGTTCTAGATCAAGTTTGAAGGTGCTAATTCCTGTCCATTATAGGTTCAGTTTACAGTATTTATCGCTCTTGGTGGCGCCTAAGTACTGTAGTGGATCAAGGGCTGAACCACTCAACAGACAGGTTATGCCCGTATTGGCTCATGCCTAGCAGGATGCTGATCAGAGCATGTCTACACATTGGCATGTCATTACTGAGCTAATTGGTCTGAATGCCATGGTGACTGAATTTTATTTACTGAACTTGCATCGGGTTACGTGTCACACCTTTAGGTACAATTGATTTCTTGGTGCATCTTCCTCTCATTCAGTCATTCTCTCTAGCTTGGGGGAAAACATAGTTAGCCCATGCTTCATGTAAGATGCTCAGCAAGAAGGCATAGTTTGAAACTCTTGCAGCAAGAAGACTGACCGACTGATCAGTTTTCATGCCATATCGCTTTCTTTTATGCCTGCTTCAGCTTCTTCACCACCTCAAGTATGCAGGAGTGCAGCTAGTATGGGTTCATCTTGCTCTCATTCTCTTTGGTGGGGGAGAACACATAGCTCCACTTCAGTCATATACCAGCATGGGGTTGATGGTTCGTAGAAGGCAGTTGTCAAGAATGCATGACTAAACTTATGCAACGTGAGGAGTGCTGAGCTGCTTTACATGGCATGTTGCTTTCATTTATGCCTGCTCTTGCTAAGTTCTCCAAAAGCTCGAATGGGCATGAGCGTGATGATGTGGCTCTCCGAATTAGCATTATCCAACCAATGGGACTCCCTACGTCGAGAGGTGCATACTGCATACTACATAACATGTTTTATTATACTTGACAAAGAAGACTCCAACAGCTTAGTCTTGTGTACTTATTAAGTCTCACCTACAGAAAAGTTGTGGGATATAAGGTTGGTTGGTTGGCCCATATAAGAGGGACAAACAATTCAATCTTTTGTGATCAATCTCAATCTGTGAGACTGTCCCATTCAAGATTTGGCTCTTTACACGTGACGTTTTGTACTTACAGAATGTTGCATTAATTACTCGGCTCTCTTTTTTCTTTTGGTTGGGGGGTTGGGGGGTGGGGGGGATGGGTTAAAACTTTGCTCTGTATCAGAAATGATGAGTACTGTTTGGTTGAGGGAGAGGGTATTTGAAGAGAAGTAGAGAACACAACTGCCGTCCAATACCAAGGTAAAAGCTCCATGGAATAAACAAAGCTCATTCCATTGATCACTACGTAACGAATAATCATACCAACATAATTAAATGATCATAAGCATGCATGAATCTATTATCATCATGCTCTCCATGGAAGCTTTCGGTTCTCAACATAATCCCCAGCAACAGACAACTCAATTAGGTTGAGCTGTTAGCGTAATCCCATCTATTACTTGGTGATCCCGTCTTTTACTAGCCCATTCCCCAGTGGGGATAACATATTTGTAAAAATGACGAGTTTTCAAGAGGAATACCAGGATTCGACTCTCCATAGGCTATGGGCGTGCATAAAAATTTATACATCTAAAAAAAAATTCATTTTTTTCTTCCTTCTTTTTTTTAAAAATGTCCTCTTCAGGAAGCTGATAATATTGGTCATAAAGAAAAACAGTGTGCAGAAATGATACTTAGGTCGCATCAAGCTGATGCAGAAACACACCTCTTTCCGCAAAGACTACAAGTTGGTTGAGAGCATCCCCAGATTGTCCAACTTTAATGTCTAAAAATTACATCTACAAAGAAAATATCAATCGCAATATACAAAGTGCGCGCGCGCAGAGAGAGACAGAGAGACAAGGAAGTTGATAAGTAATTTTCACGGCCAGTGGTAAGTGTTAGGCCTTGAAAACTGAAGCCCGAAGTGGCATCAACTCAACATCACCTTTACTACTCCTATTTTCAGTGGGCATCTCACCAATTCACCAGTCATCACCGCAAAAAGCTAAAGCCTCTTTAATGCTGTGAAAACGATTGCTTTGCAAAGCCCACTACCTCCTCTAACTTTAGATTTTCAGAGGCTGATCAAACAGTTCCAGTTTGAGCAGATACGAAAATGATCATTTTAAGCACAATTGCCAATCGCCCTGTTTTCGTCTGATATTCAAACATACGAGGCTTGTATTGCATAAGACAACAATGTCGCAATCAGTCGTCATAAATTCAACACAGAGCTAAACAGTCACAGAAAATTACGTGTCTAACGTACGACAGCCACAGCAGATCAAAATTTAAATGAAATTATTCAGAAAATATCTACTCACATAACACCCAACTACATGTTTGCCCTTACAGCTGTTTTGGATGGATAACTGCATGTTTGCGGTCACATTTTAGAGATAATTATGAACCGAAGCACCACGTGAACCCAAATTCCTCCTTTGGCATCACTGCATGAGACACAGACAGCTATTAAGCAGGCAGGACTCAGAAGTTATCAAGTTTGAGAGATTAATCAAGATTTATCAGGCACTCACACAGAGACCTTGTTAGGCAAAATAACATTTAGAAACATTGACATAGAAGAGCAATATTACAAAACTGTAACAATTCGGCAATTCCACACTTGGGAGGTGAAAATGTGGACTGCAAAGGGCTGCTAAAATATGCCAAGAGTGCTAGACTGCAAACAGAGGACAACAGTATTGGATAGACCAGATCCCATAACACTTGGCTAACTAGAGTCCTTTTTTTGGTCTCCATCTAGTCATTTATCTCGAGTCCAAAGCCCATGACTTGTCCTCAGTTTTAGAACCACCAAACAGAAAAACCGTCAGTGAATAATTAAAGAGCAAGTTTCTTGGTTTGGTTTCATGCCAGGTGCTTCAGTGAAAACGTTGAAAGCAAAGTAAGATGCCTAACAAGACCTTTGCCACACAGAGATCGTGGATATTTTCCTAGGTGTTGACTGGTGCTTCGGTGAAAACGTGGAAAGCAAAGTAAGATGCCTAACAGGACCTTTGTCACACAGAGATTGTGAATATTGCCCTAGGTGTTGACTGCTTCTCTTGCAGAAGAAAACCAGGGGCATATCTATGGCACCACCCCAAGCATTAAAATTGATTTTTCCCCCTTTTTGGGTGGGGGGGGGGGGTGTCGTGCATGGCCCATCAGCCAACCTAATATCTCATAAAAATGCTCCGATAGAAGGCAAGGTAACAGCTAAGACTTAAGAAGAGGAAAAAGGATCCCATGCATTTCACTTAATGCCAAACTTTGAAACGAGTGAACAAAGAAGAGGCTGATATCCTGATACTCAACACTGCTTAAAGCGTAGATCATGCGCCTAGGTAACAAACAGGACTGATACCAAACTAATACCACATGTACTGTAGGATACACCGCATGAGCTTATCCTTGCTCCCATGGGAAGTAGCAAAGATTGTATTTT
Organism: Carnegiea gigantea; assembly: GCA_029747015.1. Classification (NCBI taxonomy): domain Eukaryota; kingdom Viridiplantae; phylum Streptophyta; class Magnoliopsida; order Caryophyllales; family Cactaceae; genus Carnegiea; species Carnegiea gigantea. The sequence goes on along the minus strand of JAKOGI010000012.1, from coordinate 710,070 downwards.
TTTAAAAACAAAATCCACCACGGCACAAGAAAGTGGTACAGGGATTATACCTACACATGTACCTATTGCTCCATCCAACCTTACTATGACACAGTTTCTAATACATCTGCTCAAACTTATACAAATTCCATGAGAAGATTCTAGTGGGTAAGATCCCATACCATAAACTTCTCAAAAACATAATCTTCCCCATAATTCTTTCAAGCATAAACTTGTTTCTCTATGTGCTAATCCTTAGAACACCCAAATCTTATAGAGCCATGCGCCCCATGCCCATTTTACCGATACCAGCCCTTTGAGCAACTATTTCAGATGACAGAAATAAAGGGCAAGGTGATAAAACATATCATCCTTCTAGTTCTATATCACCCCAATCACGTCCTGAGGGAACTCCATTGTCCACAAATGAAAAAAACCCTTCATTCAATCAATCAAATTTATATTCGTTAGGCATTGCCTAAATTTCAAACGAATTCTGGACGATATCTTTTGACAAAATTCATAACCCCATGGATTTACCATTCTTCCCCGCATCCAAAGTCCAAATTCGAAATGAATTCGAAATAAATCTTCATAAGAAGCTTGCAATGCATTCCACATAAAAATGAAAACTTTCAAGTCTCAGCAATGCCATTCAGCTAGTAAAGGAATAAAATCAAACTACACAGAACTATTGGCCAATTACATGAGCAATAGAGTAAAATTTATCAATATAGTCCCAAATTCCCCGAATTCAACAGTGCCCGCAAATCGAACACAGATCGACATCCAATCAACAAAATTAAGAGGCTGAAGACGACTGACGGCGAATGAAGAAGAATACTGAAGTACCTGAATAAGGGTTCATCAAAGATCCAGTTGGAGCTCCTCTTTCTGAAGATAATGAAGAATGTAAGGAGTGACCCGAATGACGGCAACCCATGCCCCGAACATTGCAAGGTGGACACGAAGCTGCTTGTAAGCCTCCTCCTTGCTGGGTTTCCTCTGAAACATTCCTGGAAACATCTTCGCTTCGATTCGATTGCTCTTCCTCTACCTCTTTCCGCCTCTGTGACTCTGATTTGCTGGAGACACTTGGATTCGCATTCGCCTAAAACCTTCTGTAAACCCTAATAAATACTCCTATGATCCCATCTGCCCTTTTGCTTTTGGGTCGGGCTTTTGCACCCACCAACCCGGTCCACAAATTACTAAGAATCTTTCTTAGAAAAGACCTCTTCCGTCCAATCAAAGTTATCAAAACTTTTCGCTATGAACGTCTCAAACGAGTTGTCAAAATTTCTTTTTTGAGTTTAAAAAAATGACTTTTCATTTGATATATTAGAATAATAGATGATGTTCTCTTATTTTTAGCATTCTAAAATTTGACAACTTTGATGGAACGGACGGAGTATAAAACTGAATAGGAGTACTTATGAAAAAAATTTAAAATAAAAACATTTTACAGGTATAAGGATTAGGTTTTCAAATACCAAAATTGTATAAATGCACTTCAAACTAATATAATCAAATCAATGTAGCCAGACTTTATGGTTTATTGTATCCTAGGTTGAGATAGGTTAAAATACTTTTGTTTCTAATTCCCTTGTAGTTTTGCGTCTTTTTCAATGAAATCATGAAGAGTACAAAAGAGTTAAATTTGTTCATTGTAAGTTAAAAGCATTTTTTTTTTTTCATTGTAGTATATATATAGTATATTAGTATTTGAAATTAAATCAACAATAATTTTTTTGGATAAAATAGATAAATTATATTGATTTCTTCCATGAAGAAAATATAGGTTATAAGGATAATCTATCCAATATAATCAACAGAAAGTAAGATTACCCCACTCAATCACATATTTCTTAACTCTTGTGTAAAGCACGTACTAAATATGCTTGATTATAGCATAATACCTTATGCATTTTGTACTAAAACTTTCTCAACTACATATCGTGCTATGTTCATTCACTGCACCCAGAAGTCTAGTCTTAGAGCCCTTCTCCATTATTTGATAGATTAAGAATCATTTCTGTACTTACCGATAATACCAATCGATTTTCTGCCTAAATGATAATAGTTATTTTTACGGTTTATTAATTAAATTAAGCATTATTTCATTTCATTCCCCCATCTGTACTAAAGAAAGATTAAAAAATAAATAATCACGTAGAAATCAAACTAAATCTAAACTATATGTCGTTTAACTCTTTCATCTAGAAAATTTTTTTAAAAAAATTTAAATTATTAATTGTAATACAAGTAATAGATAAAAATGTTTCAATTAATAGATAACTCATACAAGACATCTTAACACAATCAACCATGCAATATTCCTTTATTTAAAAAAAAAAATCATATTTCATATTTTGAGTTCAATCTTTGTTGCACTAATGTCTACACCTTCCTTCATACACACACACAAAAAAAAAAAAAAAAACAAAGTCTTAAAAAAAAACACAAGAAAAATAAAAAATATTAGATACAATAGTTACATACTATAATGCCAAAATCATCAGTATCATTTTCGGAGGAAACTTGCAGCTCATGATGAGTACATCACATCATAATTACCAGAATATTGCAACCAAAATTATATGATCACAGGACCTCCCCTGCGACGCAGCGCACAGAACGGTCCATGCACCCTCACTAATCACCATTCCACCTCAACCAGAAGTAGTGAGAAGGGACCCACAAAGAGGCAACCAGTAGTGATCTGATTCTGAAGTCGGTGTCAGAGACTGTGTGCAGCCCCAAACACATACTGTTTAAAGTCGATCACTGGTCAACACTTCGTTTTCGCCAATCTTAATGGTGGGCCTCCACACACCCGATAGAAACTCTCCCCTTCATCAACGACTTTTTAATTCCAGCACGCCCGCTGACGTGGCATTAGCCCACCTCAATTTCCCCAGCTACATCTCCAAAATGGAATTTTCCATTTAAAATGAAAACACTAAACCCCACTCATCAGTCCTCAGCACCCCCCGCTACTCTCTTTGTTTACTGTCTCCCCCTCTCTCTCTCTCTCTTGCCTCACTTCTCTCTCTCCTCGAGCACCAAAAATGGTGGCCAAACCACCCGAACACCACCACCTGCCCCGCCAGTGGGGGCCTGCTATGGCTCCAGCGGTGTTAACCACCTCCTCCTCCTTCGTCGTCCGCCACTCGCCACCGTCGAATCTGCCGATCGACTTCAGTCCGCCGCTGATCGCGATGGTCGTTGTTGCGGCCGCCGCGTTCTTAATCGTCACCTACTCTCGCTTGATATCCCGCCGCCTCTTCCCGCCTTTCCACCGCCTCCACCGTCGATACCGCCGGTGGCGTCGTCGCCGTCGCCTTCGCCCTCACTTCCCGACGTCGGAGTCTGAATCCCCTCCCGCGCTCTACGAGTCCTCCGACGGCTTCTACGTCTACTCCCCTTACGGCCTTGACGAGTCGGTGATCAAGAACATCCCTCTCTCCATCTACAAGCTTCCGAAGAGCAGCAAATCGTTGTCGTCGAAATTAGGGTTTATCGAAGACGAATTTCACGATTGCGCTGTTTGTTTGCTCGAATTCGAAGACGGCGATTATATCCGGACTCTCCCTGTTTGCTCTCACTCATTTCATGTGGATTGTATCGATATATGGCTGAAATCTCACGCCACCTGTCCACTCTGCCGCTCCGGAGTCCTCGTCCCGCCGCCGCTACCGGAGTCGTCGTTAACCCCGCTGATGGCGGCGAGGATCCGGCCAAGCCTCGATGAAGGATTACTCCTAGAGAGCATATTTCTGGGGCCATTGCTGGAGGGGCCGGAGCAACGATCCGGCGAGATTCAGCCAGCCGGACCTGAAGACCTGCTCTCGCCGGGTCGGATGGTCCAGTCGGAGGACCATCGGAGCAACAGAATAGAGCTGGATTTCCTTCTGAAGAGATCGTACTCGTTCGGATTCGAGCGAACCTTCCAGTCGGAGCGGCTGGTGTTGGAGCCGGCAACGACGCCGTATCACCACCACCGGTACAACCGGCGCCGGAGCTTCTTCTGGACGAGACGGCCGTCATCGACGCCGGTCAGGTCGATCGCGAAATCCAGAGTGTTCTCATTCCGGCAGAAAAGAGGACCGGTGAAATCGCCGGCGTTCTTCCGGCGGCGATTTTTCTTCCCGATGTCGGAGTCGTCGGCGAGCCTCCGGTTCGGCGGATCATCCCGAAGAATGAAGTACACGGCGTCGCCGGTGTTCGGGCGGGCGTCGACGACGACGACATTGTCGTTCTCTTCGAGCAGGATGAGATGCGGGGATCCAGAAGCGTTGATTTCGCCGGAGAGGTACAAGAGAAGGTAGGAGATGAGGACGCGTGGATGAAGAACGGACGGTGGAGATTGGATTAGAGGGTGGCTTTAAATGAGGTGGGGGAGGAGAGAGGTTGGGAGGTGTAAATGTGAAGAAGGAGGCGATCGAGAGTCGTGGTAGTGTAGTTGAGAGAAAAGAGGCGCGGACAATTAATGAGAGGAAGGAGGGGGGGGGGCATTAAATGGGGAGAAATTGACGAGCGAGGACAAATGAGGTTATTCAGGGAGTGATAGACGGATGGAGAGAGAGAAAATATACCTGTTTTTTCCTTTTTATTTATTTGGGAGGTTTTATAAGAAAATATTTTCTCTCTCTATCTATCTACTTCTCTCTGTATATGACTGTGTAAGTATAACTCGGGAGGATTGAGGAAGAAGAGGAGTTATGACAGGAGAGGCTGAGGTGGGCGTTTGTTTTTAAGTTAATTTAATGGGAGGGTGGGAGATTAGGGAGGGAGGGAGGGGCTCATTACTCATTAATGCAGGAATTGAACAGGTGTTATATGGAAAGGGCCCCACATCTTTTGGTTTGTTGTATGAATGTGCAGAAACTCGCTCACTGTGCTAATCCTAAAAGAGTGTTAATTTTTCACCAATTGTCAATAAAAAGTAGCGCGGGAAACGTCTTCGCTTCTTTTGTCTTTTTATTCGATCCCTCAAATTAAAGTCCCCTGCCTTCTCGTTGGGCTGTTTCTGGTCCTGTAACTTTCATGCTCATGTCACAAACTAAGCAATAATACTATCAATATCGCCTGGTTAAATCATGTCTAAAGAAATTTAAATATAAGTAATTTTATTTTTATATGTATGTGTGTTGCAAAATAGTTGAATTTGTAGTTATATGTTTATAATTTACTAGTTAAAATTAACAACTTATATGCATTAAATGTTAGGTTTGAAACTTAAGTAGCTAGGTTTTATGGGCTAGGATTTAAAATAAAAAAAAGAAAAAATGTAATGGATTGAGGGGTGGAATCTAACTGAAAGTACAAACAAATTATCACTGCAGACTGAAACTGCATTATGTGTTGGGGAAGGATTGACTCAAAAGTCAAATAATGGGCCTCTTTCATGTGTTTGTCCTGACATGACCTTCAATTTCTTATGCTGGGGAGTGGAGCCAGGACTGCCACCAATAGGGAGTGGCCCATTTGCCCATCCATAATTCAAAGTTTAATAGCTACTGCCACCAAAAAAATAAAATAAAATAAAATTCAAAGCTTAATAGTGCAGAGATTGTTTCTGGCTTGAATAGTTAGACACTCAAATTCAAGGGTGCTAAGTAATGTTATTTTCATTTTATTTTTCAATGGCAAGAGTTACAACTGGTAATATGATATAGTAGGAAAGGGGAGAATTGAATATGAGATTAAGCCGATATCTCATTCACTAAGCTATTTTCATATCATACCAATGCGACGTACGTAATATCAGAAGAGTGGGTGAAACATGTCAAGCAAAGTCGACGTGGAGCGTGACGCTCTGTTTTTTGTTGGAAGGAAATTGATGTTGCTTCCTAAGTGCTTTGACAGCTATATTGTTGTTGCCTTCAGCAACCAGTTGATTAAAACCTGTCCATATGATTGATTGTACTACATCTCTAAGTGCTCTCGCTTCGACTACTGATATAAATGTTATAAAACCAACTTTTATACTTTATAGACATTTCCTCCACTTCCTATTGACATTTTTCTAAATCATGTGCAATCTTTCATTTTTGAAAGCCATTTCATCACACACTTATATATGATTCATCTGGTAACAATTTCTTCTCATACCACTAGTAAAAAAATGTGGCAGAAACTTTCAATAAGTAATCAAGGACTCATAAATGCATGCTAAGATGGATAAGGAGGAAGACACGACCGACAATTGTAGGTGGGTTTGCTCCTGAGTCTTCACTATAAATGAGAGGTAGGCACTAAATAGGATTGATGAAGACCATGCATTTTCTTTCCAAATACAAGAAATATATTGGACCATCCATTTTTAATTTGCAAAAAATACGGTTATGTATGGCCCGCCCAATTCCATTCATGTAAGCCATTCTGGTGGGTGGCTCATTAATTGCTACTTCTTAATTATTTACTTCTGAAAATTGCTTGTAGGAGCCAATTACAAGAGGTTTTAGGACTTGCTCTTTATGGTGGTAAATTTTGAGTTTTTACCCTTCTCACTTTATCTCATCCTTTTCACACCTTTTAGAAAAATTTCGCTCTATTATCTTTCATTTCATTTATTCTCATTCTTTTGCTCTCCATCAAAAAGAACAGGTAATAGAAACAACAGACCTTTTTATCTGTTAGAAAAGGATCCCATGATCTTGAACTGATCATACCTGGAATCGCAAATCCGTCTGGCATTTAAGCATAGGAGGATTGAAAAGAATAGGCTGTAAAAATGACAGTATTTTATGGGTATTATTTGAAAATTTTATGTGATATTCAATGAAATGCAATGCAATATAATGAAATAATATAGTATAATTTTGTTAATAGAAGCAAATTGATTAAATCTTACTATTGATTACATTACATTACATTATATTTTAGGCTATCAAATATTACTTCAATGGCGTGGAAGGGACATCCAAATCCCATTCAAAAATTATCCATTTTATAATCTTATTATATAAGCCATACGTAAAAAGGTTTTTATTTAAAGATAATTCTTTTTTCCTCTTCCATTAAATTTTAGTTTCCAATTTACAATTGACACAACGGAATAAGGTGACTACGAGGATTGTGATTTGATTAAAATAAGTTGGAAATTTTTGTTCATTTCGATAATAATAGGAACATCTTAGAATAAATTGTGATTTAGAGTGTGAAAATTTTGAAACTAAATACTAAGTCACTAAATACATATGGTATATTGAAACTAGATAGTCCATCTAGTTATTCCATAATTCTTTTCCTATGTAAGTAACATAAATTTTAAGGGACCATCATTTAATATTATTTTTTTATTATTTTTAAAGGAGAGAAAAAAATTTCAGTACTAATAATAGTAAAAAAGGACTTATTTGATGACTCAAAAAACAGGAAAAAAAATTAAGGGACAGAGGGAGTACCTCCAAAACAAACAAAAGAAAAAGATTTCTTTGACAGTTCACACTACTGGATTGATAGTCATGTTAAGGTAAAACTCATCTAACACAATTTTCAAAGCCGATTTTTAGGTTTTCATTCAAGTTCTCAATGTTACTTAAAGGTATCCTAAGTCATAAAATTCCCATTAAACTTACAAAAAGGCCCCCCCCCCAAAAAAAAGCAAAATGTCAACAATTTAGAAGAAACATATAATGGGGTAGAGCCAACCATAATTGCATGCATTTGATGAATTTAATTTAATGCTCCCAACTCACAAATTTGTGCCCCCGCTTTAGAATTTATTGCCACAACTGAGCTCAACCACCCTCCATTTCCTCTAATTTTGCATATCTTAATGCACCTCTCTTCTCTCCACAAATACACACTCAACCAGCAACTTAAGCATTTTCTGAGAAATATTAACAACTTTATTCATTGTGACATCCTGTGAATTGAAGAACACACTTTGATCTGAAAATGTCGGTGTACACGGCGGAGGTGGAGCCGGCAAGGGCGGCGACGGAGGAGCGGCCGGCGGCGGGGCCGGCATACCGCTGCATTTACGCCAAAAATGGCCTCACTGGTGTCCCTGATGCCATTCAGTCTCCCTGGGACCTCTTCAGGTTTATGTGCATCCATTTTTAGCCCATTGTGCACTCGTATGTGTTAATGCCTAGATCTTGTGCATTTTATATCTAAGAGCTTTTTAATTGTTTTTTTTCATAAGCATTTAATGGGTTTTTTTTTTTTAAAAAGAATATCAAATGGATAGAGAGTAATTTTGAGGGTAGGAAAGGGCTGATCTAGTATTAGCAGCAGTAGACTATACGAGGATTTAAGTATAAAAGATAGTACACTGAAAGAGGTCCGATATTATAATGGATTTCGTTATGTATACTTCAGTTTTCATCATCTTATACACTTGAAACTTTTGGTTGAAATTATTATCTTATCATAATGTTTTAATGTTGAAAGTTTGATTTTTGATCACATAAGACTTAGATCTTTAGACTCTTTAATTATATAGTCTAATTGTTTTTTTTTGGGGGGGGGGGGGGGGATAGGATAGTCTAGTATTTTAGAGAAATTACTATATTTTCAAATTTATAACGCTGAACTGTCATAATACCCGACAATCTTTTATTGTTACTACTTTGACATACATCTTTTATTGTTACTAATTTGATATACATGTGCAATACATCAAGTTCTTTCCTAGCAAAATCAACCAATCAAAAGGGAATGGTAGGAAAATTAGCTATCTGGCTCATCTTTTTTTTTTTTTTTTTTTTTCCAGTGAGAAACTAACTATAGACTTCTTTAGCGCAAAAGATAGACAAAAACTATGATTATCAAATTAGGGATGGAGCAATTATTATTGAAAGATTTGAAATTGATCATCAATCTTTAATGAATAACGACACCAAAGCCAAAAGTTCTTGCAAAATCGCAATCTAGATTTGAAATTGATCTTCAATTTTCAATGACACCCCGATATTTCTTGCAAAAGGGGAAAAACACTGGCCCATGCAGGGCTCGAACCTGCGACCTTGGCGTTATTAGCACCACGCTCTAACCAACTGAGCTAATAGGCCATTGTTATCTACGGATATTATTTGGCACCTGACAAAGATTGACATTGTTTCGACTTTATTCTCAGCAAATCCGTGGAGCGAAACCCCAGCATTCCTATGCTGGGTCGTCGCCAAATCATTGATGGCGAGGTACCCTTTTCTCTCTCCTCCTGTCTCTCTCTTGGGATTCTTTTAATTTGATTATTTGAATAATTCCTCACTCGATTGTTTCATTCAGTTTTTCCTATAATTTTCTGAAAGAAGAAGACATTTCTGAATTTTATATTTTATGGGTTGATTTTTAGGCGGGTCATTATGAGTTTCTTAGTTACAAAGAGGTTTATGATTCGGCGCTTCGAGTTGGGTCTGCCATTCGCTCTCGTGGAGTTAATCCTGTGAGTTCATCTCTAATACCCCATAATTTAATATTTCATTGGTGGGTTTTTAATTTTGCCACTGAAATTGCAGTTGACATATCCTCGTATGGTCAAATCGTGTTTTTTTGAGCTAACAAAAGATTGAATTTTGACAATGCAAGTGTTGGAATTAAGTGCATTTATCATAATTTTTGCAGTTAGAATATCAGTGATTTTATAATTAGAAAAGAGATTGAATTTTCATATTATAATTAGACAAGTACTAATGTTGATCATGCCCTTTTGCCCTGATACCTTCGTTTATAGGGGGATCGATGTGGAATATATGGGTGCAACTGCCCCGAGTGGATCATGACAATGGAGGTAAGTTTTGCCAAAAGCATAATCTTAAGCAACAGTTGGATGCAACGCAATTCGATTTTGTGTACAAAGCAATGTGATGAAAATAGAAGGTGTGCTAATAAGTTCGACAATTTTGCAGGCTTGTAACAGCCAAGCTATGACTTACGTGCCCCTATATGACACACTTGGTATATATGCTGTCTGTTTTTATTAGTTTGACAGTGCTCTTCTTTGTCATCAATAATCGCATTTGATGACATTCCACTACAAAATCTATCTGATTAGCTCTAAATGATATGCAAGAACGTGACTCGGATAACCATGTGCTCTGAAATCATATGCAGGTGCGAATGCTGTAGAGTTCATTATCAATCATGCTGAAGTCTCCATTGTTTTCGTTCAGGAGAAAAAGATCCCAGCTGTAAGCTCTTTTTAGAATGCAAGATTCTGATTATTGTTTTCTATGTAAATTTCTATAAACCTGTGATAGGTAATACATTATTCATGTATGCCTGGATAGAAGACACTTGAAACATGCTTTGATCCCAGTTTTTCAGGTTTTCATGAATATAAATTTTCTTCCCTCTGTTACTAGAAGGTCCTATTCATGATGCTATCTGTCAATGCTTCTGCAGATTCTGGAATGCTTATCGAAGTGTGCTTGCCTAAAAAGTAAGTAAAGAGGAGAGGACTCCTCCAAAATCTCTTGAATTCAACGTGCAACAAGTTGTGATCATCCACTAAGATGCTTTAAATTTGGGTCATCAGCGGTTGTCAGCTTTGGGAATGTCTCTAGCTTGCAAAAGAAAGAAGCTCAAGAAGCCAATGTTTCTTGCTTCTCTTGGGAGGAATTCGCTCAACTGGTAAAAGTTACTTGTAAACCAGATTCCTTTATCTCAGACAAATTTGAAAGTAACAAAAGTGAAAAAATGAATCATCGATGGATAAATTTATGCATCTTCTTCATTCCAGGGAACTGTGGATTGTCAACTTCCTTTAAGACGAAGCACAGACATCTGCACAATAATGTACACAAGCGGCACAACAGGAGAGCCAAAAGGAGTGATTTTAAAAAATGCTGCTTTCTTGGCAGAGGTCTTCTCAATGGATTACCTATTAGCTGAGACTGACAAATCTGTAAGTCATCTTCTCACTATCATTATTACTTGATGCCAGTGTCTTTTGGATTTGTTGGACATCATTTTCAGTTTGTTTTCTCAGTTCAGCTACCTGAAATACAATTTTTTGAGCTCCTTTTCTATTAGTATCGAGGAGGGCTGTTACTCTGAGTAGCAATATGGTGTTCATGCAATGGTGAATTTTTGCAGACATATATATTTCGCAGTTCCCAGGCATACAACTATTTCTTTGTTTTTACTACTGTGCTGTGCAATTATTAACCTGGAAAACCCCCTTTTACAGGCAACGACTGAAGATGTGTACTTTTCATTTCTTCCACTGGCGCATATATTTGATCAGATAATGGAAACATATTGCTTGTCCAAAGGCTCCTCTATAGGATTCTGGCAAGGAGTAAGATGATGTGCCAAGACTTACCTGATTGTAACTCTATTATGGGTCATGGCCCATCAAAACCCCAAAGCTTTGGCAGCTAATGCATCTTCCTTCTAAATTGATTCACAGGATATTCGATATCTGATTGAGGATCTTCAAGAACTGAAGCCAACCATGTTCTGTGGAGTTCCTAGGGTTTTCGACCGTTTATATACTGGTATTCCCCATAATGATGCATAAATGAGACTCTCATCTGTTCTCATGATTCTTTTGTCTTGTTCTGAAAAGTTAACTCCCTTGTGAAGGCATTGTGGCTAAAATTACATCGAGCGGTTCATTGAGGAAGAGCTTGTTTGACTATGCCTATAGCTAGTATGCTCAGCTCCCTTCTGCTTTTGTGCTTGGTGCGTCAACACTTAGTTTCTTGAAATGCTCACTTTGTTAATCTGATCTATGAGTGTCAAACAGCAAACTGCGGAATCTGGAGAAGGGATTGCGGCAAGATGAGGCTGCACCACTTTTGGACAAGTTTGTTTTTAGTAAGGTTGGTGGATTTCCTCTTCTTAAAGTTTCTCTCACCCAATCTTTCATTTCCTTTCTCATCATCAAGCTCCATGCTTATTGGTGAAGATGAAAGTTAAATGACATTATCAGAGAACTAATAACTGGTCTGATATTTGCGCTACTCTAGATCAAACAAAGCTTTGGAGGACGAGTGCGTATCATGTTTTCCGGAGGTGCACCTTTGCCGCGGCATGTGGAAGAATTTTTGAGGGTCACTTGCTGCTGTGTGTTGGTGCAAGGTTATGGTAAGTCACCAAGTTGAGTAAAGACTCTAGATTACATGGGGAATATGTTTTCTTTTATATGCAGAACCTATACATCTAACACTAGGATCATTTAAAAGCTGAGAAGGTTTATCCACCCTCTTTTTCCCATGTATCTTCTACTCTGCCCCAAATCTCTGCTCAAAGAGTCAATGTGATGCCATACCATTCCTGAAACAATTTTCTATTGCATGCATAGGTCTCACTGAAAGCTGCGGGGGATGCTTCACATCCATTGCCAATGTCTACTCCATGATTGGCACGGTCGGAGTCCCCATGACTACCATTGAAGCAAGATTGGAATCTGTTCCAGATATGGGATACGATGCGCTTTCAAGCACACCTCGGGGGGAAATTTGTTTAAGGGGGAAAACATTGTTCTCTGGTTACCACAAAAGACCGGATCTGACTACAGAAGTTCTTGTTGATGGATGGTTCCACACAGGTAAAATCCTCTGTTCATAAGCGTAATGGAGCTTAGAATATAATCCTTCCTATTTCATTCGAAATGTATAACATTAAATTTTCCAGGTGATATTGGAGAATTGCAGCCTAATGGAGCTATGAAAATCATAGACAGAAAGAAAAACATTTTCAAGTTGTCTCAAGGAGAATATGTGGCAGTGGAGAACCTTGAGAGTGTATACTCGCGGTGTCCTCTTATAACATCAGTAAGTCCTCTTTTCAACTGATCAGAAAAAGAATCCTAAGATGGTTTAATTAACATGCTATTTCTTCTTAGATTTGGGTATATGGCAATAGTTTCGAGTCATTTCTTGTGGCTGTTGTGGTTCCTGAGAGAAAGGCTGTTGAAGATTGGGCTGCTGAGAATAATGAGACTGGAGACTGCAAAACCCTCTGCAACAATGCCAAGGCGAGGAAGTACTTCCTAGATGAGCTCAACAGCACTGGCCAGAAACACAAAGTATGTCACTGAACCTGGTTCTATTTTTCAGCAAATAAGTGAAGCTCACCTTTGTGTGTGGAATATGGATTCTTACATGTTGTCATTTGGATCAGCTTCGAGGTTTTGAGTTGCTAAGAGCAGTTTTTCTGGAGCCTGTTCCTTTTGATTTTGAGAGAGATCTTATCACTCCAACTTTTAAATTGAAGAGGCCACAATTGCTCAAATACTATAAGGTATAACGTCTTGCACTCACATTCAAGATTGAAAGATGTTCTTTTGGTACCCACATTATGAACCCAATTCAGTCTGATACTTGCCTTCATATGGTATATGACCAAATGCAGGAACGCATCGAGGAGATGTACACTGAAGCAAAGGGTGTAATGCAAAATGGATGCAAGTAATGCTTGCCACCAAGATGTTTAGTCCTTTATGTGAAGATGCACAGCATCCCCCCCCCCCCCCCAAAAAAAAAAAAAACAAACCCAAATAGCAATGGAGGAAATGTATTAAGCTATAATGACACACCTGCCAATGCATGCTTTCAAGTACTCTGTGTTCTGTTCTCTTGTAGGTTTGTATGTAAATAAGATTGTCCGTCTAAAGATTGGGACTGGAGTGGTTTTCAACAATGGGATCTCAGAATTGCAGAGTCTCTTTTGGTAGTTTAAATTTTTGCCTTGAATTTCTCTTTTCTTTTCTTTTTTTTTTTGGTTGGGGGGAGGGGGTGGTTACTTATATGTGAGTGATTTTGAAACATGAACTTTCTCCAATAGTGTTTTGGCATTTCTAATAATAAAATCAATATGTCAAGGAGCATGGGTCATTCTCTTGTAATACTATGATGAACTAATGATCTTGTTATCCCTTTCGATGTGCAAATAATTCAAACCATTTTTAGTCGCTTCATAGAGCCTAAATATAATGTCGAAGTTTCTGCTACTACTATGAAAGTGATTCATAAATTTATAAGACATGCTTCTATAAGTTGTCCTTTCTAATCTTGAGTTACAAGGCATCTTGCTGCTTTGTCGGATGATACCACAGATCCGTCAAAATTGGGGTTGACAAAATCCTCCTCCGATGTAGTGCGTTGAACCAAATTTATGCGGTCTAAATCGCGTCACTCCATCAATGAATCTATAAATCTGAGCCTATGGTATAATTATTGTTAAAATTCGAGAGTAACCAAAAGAAACCCCCCCAAAAAAAAAGAGGGGAAATCTTCTTCTTCCTCTAGAATATATTTTTCTTTTTCCTATGGGTAGAATCTGCAAATTGTTCCCCCCCCCCCAAAAAGGAAACCTTTGACTCCAAGTTGACCAAAATCTTTCCTAAAATTTGTGAGCTGCTGTAATAAAGCCGGGAAAAAAAAAAAAAATTGATTTCATGAAGGTGGTTGCAGCCTAATTGCTCAACACATGTTTTGTTGTTTGCCTCAATTGTTCCTCGAGGTTGTGGGTTTGAGACCCCTTATACAACACTTGTGATTGTTTTGTTTTTTAATTTTATGCTTTTAGAACTACCCTGTCGCCCCTCCCCCTTCGTCGCCTTTGACATTCTGTCCCATACGTAACCTCAGAAATCCCAACCCCAATGTGACCACACGCCCAAAAATCTTTAATTCCGACACTCTTTCATGAAATTTCTAACTTTACCACTCAGATTGATGTATACTGCCAAAGCTTCGTATGTCCTCCTTTTAAAACAAGTTTCTTCTCCTAAGTCTTGTGTTCTTACCTTCCTTCTAAAACCCAATTAGATTATCACCATCATGCAGTGTTGATGGAAAACCAATTGGTCTCTTTCAATATTTTGTGTCCAACATTTTATCCACTTCAAACTCTTTAATAACACGTAATTTGTTGGATCCTTGCAAGAAAGCTTTTACATTGATAAGATTTCTTGATTTCTAAACTACTCTTTCATTATTATCTGTCTTCATTTTCGTCTTAGAATATTAGATGGATTTTATTAACTTACGTATATTCCAAGTAAATCAATTGAGGAATTTATGAACCTGGGGTTAAGCATGTGAATAATGAGAATACTACATAAAATATAACAGAGGACATTGAGAAATGAGAATTCTGTCTTCATTTTAAATTCAATTTACGTACAAGAATTATAGCCTGTCATAATATTTAACAAATATATACTTAAATATTCCGTATGTGACTTGTACTCACCGAACATCAAACATACAATCATAATGCTTTGATGGATGTGCAGTGGGTGTACTTGCTATGATTTTCCTGTTCGCTTTCAAACTATATCGTTAGATCAATGGTTGTTTATCTACCCTCCAAAAAAAATACCAATACAGATTGATTCAAGTGGTTTCACATTTATTTTTATTAAGTAAGATCACGACATAGAATCTTATGAGTTAGGAAAGATCCGTGATGAGAGAGTTGTATTTCTTATTGAATTAATAGTAGCTTAACTCCTATAAAGGCCATGTTCGATAAAATTAGCGGTTTAAGTAGCTAATAGCTGTTTAGGTAGTGGATAACATTTCTAATTTAGCTGTTAGCGGATAACTATTTAGATGAGCAGTTGAAATAAATGTGTTCGTTAAATTTAGCTGTTGGATTAGCTGATTAATGTAAATCAATATAAAAGGATATAGATAATTTCCAAAGATAAAATTTCCAAATGATATTCTTCGGCCAAAAAATATAAAACGCTACTTTTGACTTTCAAATGTTAATATTATTAGTTTTTCAGAAACGCTGTTTAAAACGCTAAACGTTACTTAAAATGCGATTCAAAATATTATATTATTGAATATTAAAAATTATCTCATAAATATATTAACTTAGTTAAAATTATAAACGTTATCCAAGATACTATTATCAAACACAGTCGAAATAGCAGATGAAATACCCCAAAAAAAGGGTAGCAGAAAATTAGATATTAGTGTTTTTATTTTTGGATTCCTCCCTCCCCTTCAATTTTTTCCCCCCACCCTCCAGAGAGATGCGTGCTTCCTTTCCAATTAACTTTTTAGGGTTTCCTTGTGCTTGAGGTAGACCCATCTCCTCGATTTCTCTCTCTTCGTGATTCAAATAGCTTGGTCCTCCTTCTATTTCCAATTTCAATTCTGTCCCAGCGTTGAAACTTCCGATTTCTGTCGCTTTCTAGCTGAGCAGTAAGTCTCAGATTTACGTTGCATTTTAAATTAAAGATTCAATTTTTCGATGCCGCCAATTTTGTCAACTTTAAAGGCAGCAGTTAGGAGGAGCAGATTATTGCGGAAACATGGGATTAATCCGTTCATTTCGCATCAGAATTACGTAGTAAAAAGAGGAAATTTTGTTCAAGTTCGATGTTTGAGCAGCATTGCTGTACTTGATTGCTATTCTTCTGCAAATAAATGCCAACAGAAAAATTTTGGTCAATCTATCGGATATGGCTCGAATACCAATCAGATTTTGCAGCGGAGGTGGTTTCTGGGTTGTGGGGATGGCGAAGAAGGAAGTGCTTTATCCAAAGTTCATGAAGAAAAACTTGTCCTTGGGTGAGTTTTCATTGATATTTCTGGATTTTATTTGATCTGTTTGCTGTTTGATAAGTTGAAGAGCATTAGACTAATTGATTATGATGCATTGCAAGTTTTTGATTGGAACTATGTGGTAGGGATGAATGTAGATTGTAGGATGTCAAAGGTTTGTATTCTTGGTTGAGATGAAGTGGAACATCTCTGAATTGGTACTTGAATTGGCCATGAGGTTGGAACAATCGTACATGAAATATTAGACTTAGCCCTTGAAAGAAGATCACTCTTAGATCAGAAGACCAAATTAGTGAGTAGTGATTCATAATATCACCTATCTGTTGGGAATGTAATCCTATTTCAGTGAGGTATACTTTATTTTGTTAAACCTTTAGCTAATGTGTCTTGTTTCTTGGGCAAGACAGCATTAGCTTACTATTAATCTATACTCTATGGTTATCATTCATGCATGCCTATTATGCAAGTTACACTGTGGCTTATTAGCTTTGAAGGATCCATTTTGGATTCATTGTCTTACTCCCTTTGTAAATTGACCATGAGATTGTTTGACAGTTATGTAAATTCCTGTTTTTATCATGCAAGTTGCACTATCAATAAAAAATAGTTGCGCAGAAACTCTCTCTGAGTGGGATAATGTGTAAAGCAATTCTCACTGTGTTATTGCAGGTATTCCCCTGAGCAGTTATTTGCTGTTATCGCAGCTGTAGATTTGTATGAAGATTTTGTACCTTGGTGTCAAAGATCAAATGTAATTCGACATTACCCGGATGGATCATTTGAAGCAGAGTTAGAGATTGGTTTCAAATTTCTGGTTGAGAGTTACGTTTCACATGTTGTTGTAGACAAGCCAAAGTTAATTAAGGTCTGCACTTCCTAACTTCCTGTCACAACTGTTGAAAAGTTTTTATGTGCTGATTCATTTTGCATATCTCTTTTCACTGTGTTCATGATATTATCCAATTCTCATCTTATATACAAACCCTCTCCCCTCTGGGGTGCGTCCTGCCACGACGGGATGTGGGAGATCCAGATGTTCATATATGTAGTCTTACCACTACAACAGATAAACTGATAATTTTCTCATCGTATATGGGTTCAAATAATTGTTTGTCGAAATGCAACAAAAACTAAGTTGGGAGTTTTCAAGTCTTGTGCTGTTGTGCAGGCACTTACAGCATCCTATGTGTGATAATGCCTGTTTTCTCTGAATAACTGCAGTTTGTTCTATGTGATACTGTGCTGTTAAAGGGAAAAAGCAGAGTAAACCATACAAAGTTTAGGTCTATTGGAAAATTGCTGATATGACATGGAGGTCATGGAAATTAATGGAACCGCTTTTCAAAGGTTCATGGAGTTCTACCCTGCAAATGCACATTGTTATGGGTTGCATCAGTCTCCATTTCATAGGCATTCCACTGCTTAAGTCCATGTGGATCACGGGTTCTGAACTCCTTTCTGCCTTGTGACTATTTAAGTGAATGAGGCATAAGGGTGGTAAAACCAGCAAGATATTGTGGCTCTGGGAAGGAGAGCATTTCTTAATTAGAGGGATGTCAGAGATGGTAGAATTGATTTTTTGGGGCTGGGAGGATGGGTGGTGAGCAGGAAAGGATTCTGGTTACTGATAGGTCTATTTGCAACGTAAGTTAGATTATGAAATATTTGACCATGTACTAATTGCTATGTAACCCCAGTCCCTGCGAAAGCGGGACCCACACTGGGAGGTGTTGTTGTTGTTGTTGTTGTACTAATTGCTATGTAAGTTAGATAGAATGAGTATGTATATCAAATTCATTCTTCTATAGAAGTGTAGTGTCAACAGTTCCTCTCCTTTTATACTAGCATCTTTCAAGAGTCTTCTAGTTCTGATATGGCTAGCCATAAGTTGAAGCTTCTCACTCTTATGAGGGGCTCTGCTTTTCTTATACATTGTTAATTTCAGACGACAGCGAAGGAAAGCAACCTTTTTGAGCATTTGATCAACGTATGGGAATTTAGTCCAGGACCAACTCCAGGGACCTGTAATGTTTACTTCTTGGTTGATTTCAAGTTCCGGTCACCACTTTACCGGCAGGTAATGTGCCTTTGATACTCTTTCTCCCCCTCTTTGGTAGGACCCTATATTCTTTAATTCAGCTTGTGCCTTTTTAATTCCACAAGAGCCCTAGAAGTGGATGCAGAGTTGCATCCTTTTAAGTGGTTCTGCATCTTTATTATCTCGCTGCTTTATTTGAGTGTGCTTGCCTGTGCTTCATCCAGTTTCTCATAAACGATGTCTGTCGTGGACAGGTGGCGTCAATGTTCTTTAAGGAGGTGGTCTCTCGATTGGTTAGCTCCTTTACGGACCGTTGCCGCTTGATTTATGGGCCGGGGGCTCAGATTGAGCAAAGGGCTTAGGAGTTCAGACTAAAACTGCAGTAGAAGTGACAACAATATTGTTGGCTCGTTCATGATTCCCTGTCAGTATCTGTCTTTTGTAATGCCCAAGATTCTTGGTAAGTTATCCAAAATTTCTGGATTTCTTCCTTGCAATTTTGCAGTGCTAGTGTACTGATGAATTAGCGTTCAAACGAATCTCATCTTCACACTGCACAATTTCTCTGTTTATTTATGACTTGTTTTTCTGGACCTGTTCTTGTGCTTAAGACAATTGGTTTTTCTATGACACACAGGACTAGTCAAAATCTACAACAGCACAAATGTCAGAGGCAAAAGATACAAAGGAGAAAGATAATAAGAGAACATGTTTCCCAAAATTTATATTATTTGGAAGAGTGGTGTTCACTAGATCACAATTGTTCTGTTTTGCATGCACAAAGATGTACAACTCGTATGAGTTGGTTGTGAACTGTTAGGAAATACGCCCTGTTTTGACTCTTCGTCATATAGTTTGTTTCAATTTGAGAAGGCTAGACGTGATGATCATGAAGACTATCCAATGCCCCCCCCCCCTCTTTTTAAAGTTGCAATTTTTGTTTCAAAAGGTGCAGATTCCCTTGGACACATTTGCTCCCGCGTTGTTTACATGTACCTCTGCATTTTGTTTTGGTTTCTCTTTATGGTGTGTCTTGGCAACCATCATAGTTATTAGATATACTTGCAAAGCAAGAGTTGTCAAATCCTAATCCAAATTCATACTCAAAAGTTTCACAAAGGTAAGATGTGGGGTGGTTAGATACTTAGATACAAAAGTTATGGTTCTGAATTGAAGAGGATTACTTTCATCAAAAACTATTTTACTTTTTATTCTCTTTGGGGGTATAATTGTGGTCCTAGGCAAATGCAAACGTTTAAAGTCCCTACCCTTGGCTCCCCCCCCCCCCCCCCCCCCCAACCGGCCGGGGTCCCAAAAAGAAAAAGGAAAAAAAAAAAAAAGAGGGTAAGGAGACAGAAAAACTCTGAAAGGAATATGAATGAAACAAACAAACCAAAAAAAGTGGCCCATGCAGGGCTCGAACCTGCGACCTTGGCGTTATTAGCACCACGCTCTAACCATCTGAGCTAATAGGCCTCACTGCTGTGAATTTGAAAACATCAACTGCAAAGAACTTACTAAAAAGCATAGCTTTTGTCACATTTCAGCATGCATTCAATACGTTCAAGATTATATGACAACTTCCATTCCCGGTCCAGCACAGATTTGAATGCCTCAAACAAGTTCATAGTAACGACAATATGCCAACTACAAGGTGCAGAGAACAATCAACGCAAATACAGACCATAAAGGAATTGAAGCTGCAGCTACAGGAAGCAAATTATCAGGTACCAAACTGGATAAACCAACAAAAGGATTATGCCCACTGTGTTTGATATCCCATGTGCCCTTCCGAAGGAATTCCTGAATCCCCCAGATGCTCGGATGTGCTCTTGCAACAGGTAACAGCCAATCACTAAGCATATTGCTGCCCCAAGCCAGCTACCACGGATGGTGTAGGCAAACAAACTAGGAGCGACAACTATAATCAGAATGATAGCACCTGGCAATTCTAGCCAATCTGCAGTTGTCAAGGGCAGGTGTTGTGCATTAGTAAGAGACCATTACAAACATCAATCAGTGAAGCTCAAAGCTCCAGTTCCACTGCCTTGTGATATCTTACTAGTTTTACAAATTACTAAATCACATGCAGCAGTATGATAAATAGGGCTCTGTATTGCAAAAAAGGAGCATTTTTCCAAAGGATGATCATCAAATCTCGCTTCCCCACCTTTGTCCCATCTTGTTAGGTGCATATTCCGATCACCTCATGGATCTGTGTTAATTGCTTAATATTCCAATATTGATGTGGTCCATATGGACGCTTGAACCTAGACTAACAACACAACTTTCGGAAAATGATAAGTTCGAGACCTGCACGAAGGTCTGGCTTTCAAAATTCTAATACGGCCATCATTCAGCCAAGTAACACTGCCGACTGCCCGTACTTAACATTTTCATCCTATATATGCTGACCACATCCAACCAAATTCCTGTCTTGCATCCTTTGGTTCCTTTCTTCCCCTCTTTCACCCCCACCAACCCTTAAACCCTTGACCATCAGCTAACCTTGAGTAAGGTGGGTGCCAACAAGGCACAAGGAGGGCTAGTAATTCCTTCCTTGAATCATCCTCCTCAATTTCGCAGGTGTTGATGTTGCACCAGCGAGAACTATACTTAATTCGGTAAGTGATCTACACAAACCATAACCAACGCCACTTCCCCCAGGAGGGGGAAAAGGAAATGAAAAACACTAAGCATGAAAGTTCTATGAGTAAAATAGCCTAGTTGCAGCATCAGAATCAAGTAGTCCCTGTATCCAATCTGATGAAGCAGGAATGAAAGGTGTCAAAGATAAGCCAATATAAATATCTACCAGGAAAGTGTCGTGGGAAGAAAAGGCGCAATATAACAGCAATGAATGCGATCCAC
This sequence comes from Carnegiea gigantea, assembly GCA_029747015.1. Taxonomy (NCBI): domain Eukaryota; kingdom Viridiplantae; phylum Streptophyta; class Magnoliopsida; order Caryophyllales; family Cactaceae; genus Carnegiea; species Carnegiea gigantea. Next base: position 688,692 of record JAKOGI010000012.1, on the reverse strand, counting down.
ATTCCAACATCTCCCCTGCAGTGCCGAGTAGAACACTGTAAGAGGGAGACTTTAGATATGTCCACAGATTGGGTCATTAAGATCCATTGATCTACCTCAGAAAGTTGAACAGCACCCAAGGAAGACTGAAGAAAATGTAAGGCACCAGAAGTCCAGTGAGAATATTTGTCTTCCATTGTGTGCGATCCAAAACCAGCAAATAACTGCAATAAGGAATTGAAATGAGATGAGTTAGCTTTATGCCTAATCTCAATGTATTCAACAATGCAGGCCCAAAGAGGATAATTGATCACGGATGTCGACAAAGTTGCAGACTTCAACACAAACTGCAAAAACAGGCTTACAGAAAGGCTCGCACTTGCTACCATAAAGACAAAGCCTCAGCTTAATCCATCTTAACTCTTCTTAAAACCTATATAGCAGTCATATCCTTTATCCACCAGTCAGCTATCCCCACCTCTTGACTGCAACAAAAATTATCTTCCAGTTCATCACACATACAGATTCAAGAACACAGTTTTTGGAATGCAGTTGATCCATATTCAGCTAAGTGAAACTGGTCTGTTGTATTGTTGCCTCTAAGATAGGTATCCGTCGTAATCAGTACAAATTCACAGTGAAGAACACAACTCATTGAACTCCCATCTTATGCTCTTAATCCATGCACTTATCTTACTACATACCACCTCCTCTTTAATTTCCGCAGCGCAACAAAGGCTTTTCAGTCAGCCAAGTAGTTATGCTCTGATGGGCTCATGATGCTTGTGTCATTGAAATTGACTTCATGGCTTTGAAATACTTTGTTTGGAAAGAGGATAACCAGTCCTTAACTTTAGGCCTAAACAAAGACCCAAATGTCGTATAGGGTTGATTTCTTAAGTTACATGTTAGACAGCGATCCCCCCTCTTAGAGTCCCAAAATTAAGACAATAAAAACTCGTAAACAAAGCATCCATTTTCAAAGATGGAGCTCAAAATTCATCACTACAATAAACCAAGAGGGCTCAAAATATGATTTTTCTTTTTGTAACAAAAATTGAGCTAAGAATACCCTAGCTACCAGTTTCACAATGAGGAGGGTGAGCAATCAGAAGAAATTGACAACAACCCAGATAAGCGTACAACAAAACACGTCGACCCAGTTAGTGAATTCAAGAGTATGCCGCAAGATTGAATCAAATTGTAGAGAGAGAAAGAGGGAGAAAGTACATGGCAGCAATAGAAGCAAGCCATTGAAAGAAAGTGGTGCCCAAGCCCAAGCCTCCACGCTTGATGGCATCAAAACCCAGCTCCTTAGCAGCATTCGCAATATCATTCAAGTCGGTGGTGCTCTGATCATTTGGAATTTGATCCTCCGTCTTCATCTTCAGGTAATTCGCTCTCTTCATTTTCGCTGAGTTCTTGAGAGAGATAGGGGAAAACTCCAGAAGAAAAAGGCTGTGTCAACGAATCTAATAGATGTAACAAAATTTGTCACACTACAGGATGCTTATTAAAAGGCCGGTTCATTTTTAGTGTTTTGGATGAGCAATTAATGAGTTAGAATAGGTAAAAATATGTGAAAACAGATTAAGAGTACTTTTGAAAAAGATTGGAGTAAATTGAAATATATAAAAATATATTTGAATATGTTGAAGTAGGTGGAGACTTGGGATATAATAGAACAGATAGCAGGCGTAATATGTTAAAATCAAACATCTGTTGAATTCACTTGGATGCTTGTTGAGGCTAATTTGAACCCAAACTTGACTCAATTAAGCAGTTCTATAAAGAAATTTAAAATCATACAAGGAACGTTTTGAGTCTGAAGGATATTATAAACTTATGATATGGAGAGCTCTATAGTTAATGGTTAACTCTAATTAAACGAAAATTAAGGATTGAAAATAACATACAATGAAAGGAAACCTTTTGCAACAGAAATGCACAAAGATGTACATTGTGTTGGAGGACAACATCCAACAAACATGCAAAGAGACTTGTTATTCAATCCTTCCAAGATTTGTGGCCGAGGATCACATGTAATAGGAATGCATTGTGATGATAAGCTGGCATTTTGATTGTGGCCTTATCTATCAACTCCTTGAGGATGAAGCTTTGGAAGGATTTCATGCAAGGTGGTCTCAAGTTTTTAACTCATACGAATTCTTCTATATAATGTTCCTTTTATCAACACAAGTTGGTTCAAGTGGTTTGACACTTATTTCCCTTAATCAAGATCTTGGGTTTGAGTCTTGTGAATGAAGAAAATCTGTGATGGGAGAGCTCTATCTCTTATTAGACCAACAGTAGCTCGACTCCAATGAAATATATGATTTTTTTTTTGGGGGGGGGGGGGGGGGGCTATAGTCATTTTCAAGGTGCATTATTACACTAGTGTAAAGGTGGACCATTTTTTGTTTTAGCTTCTGAGATAGGTTTGATGGTTTTTGTTTGCTTATATGGGCTGAACTATTACACCAGTGTCCTCTGCTTCTTTGGAAGCTTGTCAACGTAGACATAATGGGCCTATCCCATCAAATTAACTTTAATTCTTGAAATCTGGACTGGCCGGTTACTTTTCAGCCCAGTCTGCTGCGACTTACCCATGGCCCTAAAGCCCAATACTGGTTTGCTATCTGCTTTCCTTTTCTTAAGAAAAACTTGAATGTTGTGATTTTGACCCAAATTATACTATAGACCCGGGTACAATGCACCCAACTCTCACAAAAATAGACCCCCCCGCATGTTGTTTTGTCCCCCCCCCCCAAAAAAAACTCCGTTACTCCCACAGTGTCGGGTCCATTGGACCTGGGGAAGAGGTGATTTCTTCCAAATCCAAACCCGTCATAAAGGACTAATTTCTTTGTGTTTCGAAATTGAGTAAGCCAAAAGCTGTGTGCATGAAAGGCTGAACCAAAGAGAACAACTAGCAGCAGTCAATGATAATGACGACCATTTGGTTGAAAAATGTTGTATTGGAGGCTTTGAGAAATTGTTAAATAGGCACCGCACTGCCAATAACTGCTAAGTTGACATTGCAATCGTTTCTTACGCTATACATGTCAAACGCGTGATCTTTTTTTGAGCTAACACATCCAAATCTATCTCAGCACGAATAAATGAATAAGTTATTTAACGAAGACTCTCATTAGTGATTGTCTACCTTCCCTTGAAGCCAAGTAAAAAGGGGTTACGTACTCTGATAGTCTGATAAATATTTTTTTTTTTAAATGTATATGTGAAAAATCAACCTTTACGTCTATCTTCATCTTAAAAAAGAAAAAAATTAATTAATATAAGCATGCTTTTAAATTTTGGTTTGAATTGGAATAATACTTTAAGTAATCATACAGTCTAAATGCTCTCAAGATCGGGGATAAAAATGTATGAATTATTGACTGCCTCATGCATGCTTAGTTATCCACATCTAATGAATAATATAAATGCGAAAAACTAGTCATTTTACTTTGATCTATTGCATATAAGTTAACTTGGACTAGACTTATTTAGCAATAACTTAAGATCCTCCCTACTAAAGATCAATATTTGAATGTCTTTTAACGACCCTTTATATGCATGTATATAGGTACCCATGAATCATGCATAATTGCGAAAAGAGAGAGATCCACTGATCAAGAGGAAATTTATATTGAAGAACCACTAGTTCCAAAAATCAGAATCCAAGTTTTTGCCTCTATATATTTAGGACATTCTAAATAGAATACCAATTTAGCTAGAGCTGTTTGGTAAATAGTTTTTTGAAGAGCTTTTTGGCTAAAAGGAACTTTTTTTGACTAAGATTAACTGTTTGATCAAGTAAAAAAACTAATCTGGGTATTTCATGAAATGTTTTCTAGAAGAACCTTTTAGGTCCAAAAAGCTAATTTAGAAAAATGAGCTTTTTGTAAGAGTTTTTTGAAGAATTAAATTTTCGTCTCACAACTTTATCAAAAACAACTAATTTTACCAAATAATTTTTCAACAAATAGCTAATTCAAATAATTAACAGCTGTTTACCAAACAGAATCTTAATTCAAAAATAAAACCGAAAGGGTGGGAGAAATTAGATAGAGAATAAGTTAATAAACAGGCCAAAGTGAGTGGCCTAAGAGAGGGACTACGAGTAATTAATTAGGCCATGGACGAAATTTGCATGGGCGGTGTCGACTTTTTCCCCGAGTATCTACTGACATTGCAGGGCAGTACCGTTGAACACCTCTACTATATATGTTTAAAAATAAAAATAATTACCGAACACATGATGTATTGAATTTTATATTGACTGAAGACAACATTCAACCCTTAATGACTAGTTATCTAGGAAAGTAACCCATAAAATGCAGCCAAAAAGGAGTCATGGGAAAGCAAGCTGGGTTAAGAAGATGCTTAGAGCCCTATTAATTACGGGAGTTGTCACAGTCGCACTTGCCCTAATCGTCGGTCATCCCACCCAAAACTTAAATGACTAACGTCACATAAATGTAAAAACAAACAACAATTGGTATTTGGTGATGATGGTTCATTTGAGAGCTCCTATGTATGTCAATGCATGTCCCTAATCGCTTTAACAACAGGACAACGCATGCATGAAGGATCAACTGAGACTGACTTCCTTCCCTTTAATCTTAGATACAGTTGACATATACTTCCCATCTATTTTAACCTTAATTATTTCAGCTCTTATTTGATTCTTTTTTTTTTTCATTATTTTTATATTGAGTCTTCATTTACAAAATTTGACAATGAAATTTCATTTAAGATGAACAAGTGATAAATTATTTAAACAAATATGTATACAGGAAAAAAAAACAAATAATTGCAAGAAGATGGGGAAATAATTTTAGTCGAGTCTATTTTGGAATTAATGTTGTGGGTGCCGGGAAACATGATCAAATTGAATGAATAATAATTGCAAGTGTAAGAAATTAGAAAAGGAGGCCGACAAAAGGCAAACAGCGCTAAATTCTAAGCTTGTGATGGCTGCACGTTGAACATCATCGTCCAAGTATAGTGCGGGTGCCCCTCCTCCAGTTGCCACCATTATTATTAGTGGGAGGACTGAGGAGAGAGAATTATTCACAAATAAATAAATACATAAATAAATAAATAAGTAAATGAAAATAAATAAATAAATAAAGGTGTGTAGCACAATTTATGATGTTATATCCCTTCTAGAATTTTCTTCTGCTTCGTATGTGTGTATATCTCACTCTCTAGCATTGCCATGCATAACTATGGCTAGTAAACATTGCACCCAAGGAAAAGGAAAAGGAAAAGGAAAAGAAGGGGGGGGGGGGGGAGTAAACAAAAGAGCTAAATATGCCTTCAATTATTCCAAATGTGTATTTCCGGAATTATTTGGATCCTCAAGTTTTGGATATTAAGTCAATATATAGTAACGTAATATACATGCTTACATCTATGAATCAAGAAATAATTAACGAAAAGGATATATAATTAAATAGAGCGGCCCTTATTTAATGACGTGGATATATTAGTGTAATATCATCATCTTATCTTGGAAATTATTCATGTAATTAACCGTAAAGCAGCAACTACATATGTTATTAATTATCATTTACTGACTTATAGTCATAATTTGTTTTCATAACAGTAGCGTAGTATATAAGGGTAATTCATTTAATCTGTATCAATTTGAGTAGATGAAATCAAGCAGCCACGTTTATTTAGTTTATAATTTATGATAGCCACCCCCCCCCCCCCCCCAAAAAAAAAGATTTTCCTAGCCACTATTGAATTTGGTCAAATCAAAGCCTAATCATCATACGTTGACTAGGTTAATTAATATGTGCAATGAACCTAGGATGTATAATCTTTGTCACTTCATACTTTATAAAACCCTTACTTACATGCATATGGGCGGCAATCAGCATTGAAAATCTTCATTATAATTTAATAGCAAAATCATAAATGTCTTGCTACAAGGCACTTCATAAATATCTTGTTTTGACTAAAAAATTATACTATTATGTTTTTAAATTGAAAAAAATGGTTGGATCGAATCGTGGAAGCATATTACAACTTATAAATTGAAAAAATTACCTTTTTATCCATAATTTTTCACATTTTTATAATACACGTATCATATGCACTCACGGATAGGGTTATGTGATTAGGGTATCATTTAATACTTTATCGACGTAGCTGACGAATATTTAAGGTTAACAATTCATAATTAAGTATGATCATTTAAAAATTTGTGGTTTTAAACTACAAAACACGTTAATTTATAATAAGGTAAGATATTTAAGAGTGTCTTGCAATAAAACATATATTACTACTCAATTTAATATAACGAAAGGATAGATAAATAAGAAAATCGAATACGTTTGTGCATGGGGAAGCTGTTTGGTAATAACCAACATTACGATATATATATAAATATTTCTGTAATTTGGGCTCATTCAATTGCTTTTATTAAGATAAGTAGGACATCTGGCCTTGTCCTGTCACTCTTATGAGATCATGTACGTTACATGAATCCTAATATAATATTTCTCAAATGGATAATTTATTTTAATAACAAGATATCCTATTTGGTTGGACTAATTAATCAATATAATATTTCTTAAATGAATCATGTACATTGCAGATTGGCTCCTGATGGTTCATGCATAACATCCTTCGAGGACGTTTCAGACTTTCTAGTATTTATTAATATAACTTCGATATTTTAGGGTTTAATTTAACCACCATTGAAAATTTAATGGTGTATAATTAAAATGTTACTCTAATAAATATGTGAAAAATAGAAAGTGATTGATCTATTTGCTTCTCTTTTAATGCCACCAGAATATACACACTCTCTTTTGAAGGGCTAAAAGGATGGGTGATAGCGAAATAGAGAGACAAATAGAGTGAGAGTTCAAGTGAGAATAAGGATGACAGGAAATTATTCTTATTTATCCTTTTAGTACATCAAAAGAGATACAGAAAGTATGCCAACAGTATGATAAGATGAGTGAATCAATCATTTTTTCCCGTTAAATTATATATATTCTCACGAGTAATATCTTAATAATACAATATTGAGATTTCAAGAGGCGATAAAAATTGAACCCTAAAATATCAACATCCTATTAATCAGTTCTAAAATCTCGAGGGACAGTGCAAAATACCCATCTAAATCCTTTCTAGCTAGCCTTTAAAATTTCAGTTTAATTTCATTAGTCACTATTTTTTAATAATTTTGCTAGTTTTATTTAACTCAACTTTTACAACCATAATACTACTTGTTCACGTATTATTGGTCTTCTGAACGCATGCATAACTATATATAACCAGAGACAGCTTATTAAACTATTTTCTAAATCTTTTTTATGGAACAATTAGGTACTAATTAACTGATAAACTATCTAAAAAAACTCAATCAATTCATAAACTAAGAGGTGATTAAAAAAGTTACCAACGCTTACAGATCTTAAAACCTTAATGTGACGATCTAGACAAAATGTAATTAATTATATATATTGATTAAGGGGCTTAATTAATGATTAGATCATGATGACGGTCTGTAAGCTTATCTTTTTTCACTGTAACTCACACCAGTACGATTGACATCTATAATCTGATCAAACTTGGAAATTTTTGCCCATATTGTTAAGGTCTTGTTATTATCAGTCTTTTCAGCTCAATTTTCTGAAATTATGTTGTAATTTACGGGTGCTTTATTTGAGTTGAGTGGGCCATATATGTAACTGCATGTTGACCCGCCACCCCTACCCATCCTTGAAAATACAAACCAAAGCTAATTACTCGTACATTTCAGTGGGTTAATTAAGGTCATCACGCAGTACTTTTTTTTTTTTTCCCCCCATTTCCCATTGAACAAAATTAATTAGAACGTTTTTAATTTATGATCGGAAAAAATTGACTTATGACCTACTCTAATCAACCTCTTAAGAGGTAATTAGACTGTTGTATTTAACTCCTTATATTATTTTCGGAGTTAAAAATTTAAAACAAAAACATGAATATAAGTTACATTTCATATATTTCTATTTTATGTGTGATAAATTGTTCGTCTGAACAAGGTTAATAAAGTAAAAATTGACGATGTATATAATAACATTATTTTAGAATATTAATGTGTATGGATTGTTATCATTTTAAATTAATTAATATCATCTTGTCGGCTGGTTTTGAGATTTGTATGTTCAACACTTGGCTTATACCAACCGGATCTTATGGACGCAAGCAAAGATATATACGTAGTTATAACTTCTGCATACTAATGAATGTTGCTTTGCTCCGATCCGATCCGATCCGCACATGCTGCATATCATCTTACGCACACATGAAAATATCCCACACATGTATATACTCATTGAAGGAGCTAGCTTTTTGTTTTTATTTTTATTTTTCGGAAACTTCTGAGGAAGATCCATTTGTCCCATGGAGGAATGGACACTTGACAAATATTAACTCCAATATATTCGTTATCATGTCATTAACAAGATTTATTTCTTAGGATATGCATATTTTATATAATTGTACGTAAGTCATATAAACAAATCTTTGAATTATCAGAGATATTATTGGAAAAATTAGTTATTTGAAGACTATAAACTATCTAATTGTAAACTGAGTCAAATGAACGCAAACTTGAAGGCTTGTAAATTTTTTTTAAGGAAAAAATGTTAGGCCTAGTCAGTCTGTAGACAAAGGAGATCACATACGATGATGGTCATGTTAGGGGACGGGCGAGACATCAAGAGAAGAAGCGTCACCGTATTTATTACTTCGAAATTGAGGAAGTTTGGTAAATCAATATTGTTGGCTCAATTTGACTAGTTAAATCACCCTAGAGGAGGGGTTTGAATATGGTGATGATCAATATCGCAATTTAATCAAGTAAAGAGTGGAAAGATAAACGTGGACAAGACACAAGCAAGTTTTTAACGAGGTTGGGCCTTAAAAAGCTTAATCCCCGCCTAGAGTTCTCTAACTCTAGGATTAACCCGAATTTTTATTAGGAGGGATGATTATACAACTCTAGAGTACACCTACTCTAAGTTCCGAGTCCCAAATTGACACCTTCAACAAGGTTCGGTAGAGTTGACTCTTCAACTCTATAATCCCACCTAAAACACTACTTTGAACAATACAAAAATCAATAACAAATCAAAGCTCCAAGAATGCCAAGAGAGTGTGTGCTTGAGTATGCAAATTGAGTGCTCTTTCTTGATGTCTTTTCTGCTGCAAATTCAGTCCCTTTTTATAGCCAAAGTCTTGAGCTAGCCGTTGCACTTGTTATGGAAAGTCTCTAAGCTTGAGATATCAAATAATAATAATATCACCTTGAGATATCACCTTGAGATATTAAATTTAAAACAATATTAATCTCTAAGCTTCCTTGTTGACTTTCATCGAAACAAACATAACATATCATATTAAGGGATAAAGGGAAAGTCAACAATCTCTCTCTTTTTGATGAAAGACAATACTAATGCATGGATTCATCAAATAACCAAATTAGCTTATCATAATCTTTCTCCCCCTTTTTGTATTTCATCAAAAAGGTAGTGTAAGAAGAGAAGGAAAAAATCGAAGCACAAAAACTATGACAAACGCATATAGCTCCCTCTTAATAAATCAATGTCATATAGAGATGCTCCCCCTCAATCCATGGCACTTACAAAATATATATAGGGGATAAAATACTAACCATAAAATTAATCACATACGCTAATGCTCATTGACTTGAAACAAAATGATGCAATAAGTGATTAACGTTAACAAAATTCTCAAGAATAAATCGAGGCTATCGAAAATGATACCAATTGAAAACTCAAAGACTATTGAAAAATGATCAAGTGATATAATTTTTCTATTCTAGATACAAGCGATATAAGTATTAGGAATCATAATAATTATGGACAAAAGCAATGTGTATAATAACATGTCATAATAGTATAAGATATATTGGAACATTAATGATGCTTACATTCCAAGGATAATAAAACAAATTAAAATTCAAAAAAATTTTGAAATCAAAATGCCACAAAATGCAAAGTAACACCGTCTTATGTTTAGCAAAAATTCAAATATTATCACTATTGAAGATGTTGATATAAAAATTCAAGCTTTTGAATTGGTCATATTAAAGATACTCAGTTTCTGCCTGCAGTTCAAGGCCTTGGACTGTACTTCAGGGCCTTGAAATCTGAGTAATGACAAAACAAACGAATTTACCTTATTTTTACTTTTATCAAACCATAACTTACCATATACCTTTGCGAAACTTCAATGTTTTCTTGTCCACTTAAATTTTCAAGAGGATCAAATGCTATTGAAAATTCATTATTTGTACATAAATAATGAATCAATAATATTCCACTAACAAGTGAATTCTATTTTGATTTCTTCAAGAGTGAAGTTGCCCGATCAAATCTTGATACTTTTTTTTTCTTGGATTCAAAATTGCTAGAAGTAAGAAAAATTAGTGAGGTAAAATTTTTCTTTCCCTCAATCTTGACACTTTTTCTTGATTTAACACCATAATCAAGAATTTTTAAAAGTTAAAAATTTGGTGTGGTATTTAAATCATAAAAAATGTGACAATTTGGAGAAATACTATTATTTGAAAATTCAATTATGGATGTTACATCATCCATACCACTTTGAAGAATAGATGAATCATTATTTTTCTCACCATTTTCAAGAAATTTCTCAATCTGGGCATACTTGACATCATTATGTATAAACCGTTGAATTGAATCATCATTTTCATGTTCTTGCTCTTCATGTGATTGGTGATCCTCAACTTGCTTAACATTTCCATCCATGATTATTTCGTCCTCTGCCACAAATTCGCTTAGTACCATATTTTGATTAGTACCATATAAATTATAAGAGTCTCTCAAATTTCCTTGGCACTGTCACAATGTGAGATAAACTCATAAATATCAATAGTAAGAGCACAAAATAAAATATTTATAGCTTTAAAATTTTTGGATATCCGCTTGTGATCATCTTCAACATATTCATCTTCCGATTTCTCAATAATTATTGGACCTTTGACCATGATCTCCCAAAGATCGAGACCCTTGTACTTGATATAACGTTCCATTGTTTCCTACCACAAAAAATAATTTGTACCTTTAAAAAGTGGAGGGCAGTCAGAGTCAAAATCATAACTAGCCATGTGATCGAACTATTAGACGGTAAAGTCTCACAAAAATAGTACTACCTCTGATACCAATTGTTGGCCCGGTTTGGCTAGTTAAATTACCGTAGAGGAGGGGTTTGAATATGGTGATGATCAATATCGTAATTTAATCAAGTAAAAAGTGGAAAGATAAACGTGGACAAGACACAAGCAAGTTTTTAATAAGGTTGGGCCTCAAAAGGCTTAATCCCCGCCTAGAGTTCCCTAACTCTGGAATTAACACGAATTTTTATTATGAGCGATGATTACACAACTCTAGAGTACACCTACTCTACGTTCCGAGTCCCAAGTTGGCACCTTCAACAAGGTTCGGTAGAGTTGACCATTCAACTCTATAATCCCACCTAAAACACTACTTTGAACCGTACAAAAATCAATAGCAAATCAAAGCTCCAAGAACGCCAAGAGAGTGTGTGCTTGAGTATGCAAATTGAGTGCTCTTTCTTAATGTCTTTTCTGCTGCAAATTCAGCCCCTTTTTATAGCCAAAGTCTTGAGCTAGCCGTTGCACTTGTTATGGAAAGTCACAATTCAAACCCTTGAACCAACTTATTCAAGCCCTTGAAATTTGCTAAGTTTGCAGATCATGCTCAACATCTCTGGATTTTCTTGAACGGCTAATTCCATAACTTGGCAAGCTTCTAGAAGATGATAAGTTGCCTTATATGCTCCTTGAAGTATTCCACAATTATTTGCCCAAAACTTGCTCATTTGACTTCATCTCAATCTTATATTTTTTGCAACAAAATAGATTTAACCAACTACAATCAAATAATAATATCACCTTGAGATATCACCTTGAGATATTAATTAAATTTAAAACAATATTAATCTCTAAGCTTCCTTTTTGACTTTTATCAAAACAAACATAACATATCATATTAAAGGATAAAGGGAAAGTCAACAGACATGTAAACACACAAGTTTTTTAACATAACACGTAATAATCTCACTGTAGTAATTAATCTCTATTTGAACTCCGCCCATGTATTTTTCCATCTTTCTACTCATGTCTTTTCATTTGAATTTTATAGGACATATATATAACGTGGTTATCAAGATGCAATTTTAGACATGTCATATCCGAATTAAATATATTGTACGTAAAAATAACGAGTACGTATAGTGGGTCTTCACAATCTCCTTCTTTTCATCTTCCTGTGGTTATATTAGACATGAAACTTCACATTCTCCTTTTCATCTTCCTATGGTTATATTAGACATGAAGCGCGCACCAAAAGTCATTCAAAGTCTTAGTCATTGATCAGAGATACAAACTTTAGTGTTCATATCATTTTTTTTAAAAAAATAAATATCCCAAATATTTATTTTTTTAAAAAAATAATGCATATAATCTTACGAACACATGCATGAAAATATCCTAAATTCATTGAAGGAGCTGGCTTTTTATTTTTATTTTTATTTCTTTGAAACTCTTGAAGAAGATGCATTTGTCCCATGGAGGGATGGACACTTGACAAATATTAACTCCAATATATTAGTTATCATGTCATTAACAAGATTTACTTCTTAGGATATGCATGTTTTATATAAATGTGCGTCAATTCAAATAAACGATTATTAGAAAAATTACTTATTTGAAGATTATAAACTATCTAATTGTAAATTGAGTCAAATGAATGCAAACTTGAAGGCTTGTAAAACTTTTTTTTTTTTAACGAAAAAATTGTTAGACCTAAGTCATGTTTGGTAAACAGTTGTTAACTATTTGTATAAGCTGTTAGCTATTAGCTGTCTGTTTGCGTTAGTGGTTTATAAAAGAAGTGTTTGATAAAATTAGCTATTTTTAAAAAAGATATTCAGTAAAATTTCATTTGTATCATTGTCTGTAAATTACTTTTTAATTAAAAATAATTTTTTCAGTTACTAGATATTTTATTTTCTTTCTAAAAAGAATTAAATTGATGTCATATATACAAATTAACTTTATTGGTACAACTTTAATTTGTTACTAATTGTACATAATTTTTATTCTTATTAATCTTCTTTTTTCTTTTCAACTTGTGTATATCTATTTACATGATAATTATGTCTTCAAATATTATTTTGTTATTTGCTGTGTATTTTATTATTATGAATTAAAATTTATATATTCGAATGATTTAATCTTGGATAGATTAAATTTAAATGATACACAACATCAAATATCACTACAAAAGGCTACTGATATATAGTGTAATTTTTTCAAACTCTTGGATAGTTATGCTATTTTCACAAAAAGTTATTTCGAAAAGGCTAATGGAAATAGACTTTTGAAAAAGAGTTGTTTGGATCCAACAGTTCTTCCAAACAACTCTTCAACTAAATACCAATTCAACTGTTTTGACTAGTCAAAACAGGTAAACTCCTCCCCCAAATTTTTGTAACCAAACATCCCCTAGTCAATCTATCGACAAATGAGATCATATATGAAGATGGACATGTAAGGGGAGGGGTGGGACAATAAGCCATTAGGTACAGTAATTTTAAAGTACATATCTACGTATCATGCTCAGGTACATACATATATAAGAGACATCATATAATTGAGCTAAATCCCTATTTCATTTCCCCCAACCCAACAAGTATTCTCGTAATTCTCCCAACGCAATCAACTAGAAAAAGATACATTACAGGAAACAAAAGGTACACCGCAGATACAAAAAGATGCACTGTAGATAAGAAAAGATACATTACAAAAAATAAATGGTACACTGTAGGAAGGAAAAGGTACGCTATAAAACGGAAAAGATACATTACTGCGGGAAAAAAAAGATACACTGCAACATATTGAGAGCGCGTCCACTACACGACTTCAGGGTATGTACCATGCTAGATACATACGTTTGTATTTAAGAATTTTCCCATCAAGTATCCCCCTCCCCCAAATCAGTAGTTGGGTGTAAATCTGTAAAATAATAATGCCGGAAAAAAAAAAAACAAACAATTACTAGGCACCAGCTTAAAACAATCACCGGGCGGGACACCAAGCCAGCAGGCACCTCTCCTTAGAGGAGAAGTGTCCCCGTATATATTACTTTGAAATTGAGAGAAAGATTGGCGAATCAACATGTAAACACGCAAGTTTTCCAACGTAACGTGTAACAGGCTCACTGCATTAATCTCCATCTGAACTTCACATGCACATGTATTTTTCCATCATTCGATTGATGTCTTTTCATTTGAATTTACAGGACATATAACGTAATTATCAAGATGCAGCTTTAGACATGTCATATCCAAATCAAATATATAGTAAAAATAACGAGTATGAATGCTGGATCTTCATCTTCTCCCTCTCTTCATGAAACGTGCACTAAAAGTCACCCAAAGTCTCAATCATTGATCAAAGATACAAACTTTTGTGTTCATATCATTTCTAAAGAAAAACAAAAGGGAAATTATTATACAGGTGAGCAGATTTTCCAGGACAATCACGCAGGAAGTAAACAGTTTACTGATAATTTGAGAATGCGGGACTAATCAGGGAGTTAGTTGGATTGCCCCAGTGCTACATGCATCCACCTACCTACTGCCAAGTGTACCTATTAAATTATTTTGCATAATCATGTTATTATATAATTCCAGTTGAAATTATTCATACTTTGTACTATCTGATTACGTTCAGTTACCAAGTGTCATACAATTATGACGTCACAGATCCCAGAAATGCATGCACCATGCGATGCACATGTACAGGTTGCACTGATTAAGTAGCAGTAATTAAACTCTAAACATAAGAAGTTAAAGTACCAGTTTGTCAGATTAAGGAAATTAAATATAAAATTATTAAAAATGAAATCTAATTATTGGAGCAGAGGTGGCTCGGTTTTGTGCTGGACACGTATGTACGCAGAGATACGGTTTTTTTTTTTTTTGAAAATTGAATTTAATAAAAATAAAAACTTAAAAAATGGGAAAAAAAATAAAAGCTGCGTGTAAGAATGCTGTTGTTTGTATTATAGGGGTTCGAATTCAATGAGAATTGAGAAGAGAAGGGGAAGGATAACGTGGCGGCCGCACAATCGCATCAACAAATATCAAACCAACCAATTGCGTGACGGTTGACCTTTGACCCTTTCGAGAACCCCAACATCCCTCTCCGTGACCTCCAAAATTTTAAAAACAAAGAAAAGCGGCTGCAAATGTGGCTTCGCTCAAATCAAATTTGATAAGATCTAAATATAAGCAGCCGTATCTTTATAAGTATTATTTATAAATATATATGCGGAACAATTGTATAAGAAAAATAAGTATGTAATTATTTTGTCTACTTAAAAGTATCATTCAATCGATAATAAAATTTAAAAATATAGATTTACTAATGCGTGCTTGATTATAAATGGGTTTATGTTTGAGATTTTTTAGTTGTCTATTATAATCCACTTAGTTAATTAAGTTATTTAATTAACATTATTGATGTAAAAATAATTATATAGATATCAAAAAAACCAGGAACTAATACATATCAGTGATCTACCATACATGAATCCCCAGTAGAATGAAAAAAGTTCATTTTTCCATTTAGATTTTGGAAGACAAATTTATGCATATTTGCCCTATATTCATCAATGGTATGAGTCAAGTTGAAGATAACCACCTCTCCTATAACTTATTAATGTGTTACCCAACTTTACTCTAAAAATGAAAGCAATTGGCTAAAGCATTTCCACCCAAATTTTTTTTTTTTAAAAAAAAAAACCCTAACGATTTTATGGGGTAAATGTGAAAGCATATAACGTCTTTTGGCGCGCGACGGTCCTTCTAATTTGAGACACATCTACCTAAACCCCGCAAATTATTGTAAGTAATGTTTGTTCGATCACTATTCTACTTGTACTCTAAATAAATAAAAGGGGTTCACCAAGTTGTTAAACAACTTGAGAATAATAGCCTCAGACAGTTATGGCTCGCTGTTCAATTTTTCTCTAGCCAAAGAAAAAGTGCAACCTTTTCTTTCAAGATTCATTTTCCTAAATAGTCAACTATTTTTATAGATATTTCTCCTTTTATCTTATAATTTTTTAGCAAATACGGTATGAAAATTTTGTATCAAACGGCTCAGAGCTTTAATAAAAGTTTCACTTGAATTTTCAAAGTTTCATATAAATCTTATATTTTTTCCCAAATTCAAATAGCTTCTACATAGACGTCAAAAACTATTATAATATAATTCTAGCAATGTCAAACTTTTTTTCCCTTAATAAGAGCAACTTTATATTACACTTCAATGATGTGCGAATTTCAACTTTCCACTACTCATTATTGGCTCGTCTACAAATTATGAGTAGCTTCAAATAAATTGCTCATTACATGAAGTAATTATCCTAATTTAAGTTTTGTTATATTATTTATTTATATTATTCTTGTGAAAAAATTTTTTTTTGTTCAAATCATAAGGCAAAGAGACTGGTCAATACAACGAGCGGGGACAAATTGAATGAAAAATCTAATGTGTACGTAGCAATCTAGTTCTACTACGTCAAAAAACTTTACAAGTTGTGTATATGAACATCTTATTTCTTTTAAGCTTGAAAAATGAGGTTTGGATAATCTGAATAAACAAATAGGGAACATGGGAGGAAAAGCATTTTGTATCAGAATGTCAAAAATTAATATATGATTGAAATTCTTATGAAGAGCATATATTCTATCAGCTTGAGCAAGACAAACAATCGTTACTAAATTTATTCAAATCATGAGGCGAATCGAGTGGTCAATACAATAAGTGAGGACAAATTGAATTGAAAATCTAATGTACATAGCATCTAGTTCTACTAGGTCAAAACTTCACAAGTCGCATACATGAACATCTTATTTCTTTTAAGCGTGAGTGAGCAAATTTAATAACGATTGTATGGAAGGAAAAAAAAGGCACATGCATGGAGAAAAAAGAATTTTGTATCGGAAAGTCAAAATATATAACTGAAATTCTTATGAAAAGCATGCTGTATATCAATGAATTAGAGC
This sequence comes from Carnegiea gigantea, assembly GCA_029747015.1. Taxonomy (NCBI): domain Eukaryota; kingdom Viridiplantae; phylum Streptophyta; class Magnoliopsida; order Caryophyllales; family Cactaceae; genus Carnegiea; species Carnegiea gigantea. The sequence goes on along the minus strand of JAKOGI010000012.1, from coordinate 671,550 downwards.
AAAATAAACAGCTAATTGGACCATTTCGTCATAAGAAAATTGGGCAATGCATGCATGATATTTGACAGAAAAGTCAAAAAACTATACATAAGCATGATATTGTTGAAGAGTTCTCATTCTTCAAGATTAATTAGGGTAATCCTTGTTCGTAAAGCCTCACGGAAGGGAGAAAAATTGCTCTTTAATTCACATGGATAAACTCTGCCAGCTATGATTTGTGTGACTAATGACTATATTGTTAACAACCCCCACCATGGATGGAGGGGTCGGATGTCTCGTAGGATGAACACTTTTAATCTTTTTCTGTGTATGCATATATAAGTCCATCGCCTTTATTTTATTGACCGGTATAGTCAGTTCTTACTTTTTAAACATTAATTAATTTATATCTATATAATATGGTTTAAAATGTTTTATGTCCACAAATCAACAACCCGTTCATGATGCACTCTGTGATTACATATCAATTGATTCGGTATGAAAAATACGTGCACAAATTAATAGGTCTTTTCAAAATCTAATGCGCATAAGAAGTTAAACAGTAGAATAACGGGATGAAAGTTAATCATTAATGTTTTTCTAATTAGTAAGATAGATTGAAGGAAATTTTTATGGTGGCATGACAATTACTATTGTAGCTGACCTAAGTTAAGATAAATTAAAGGTCATGTACGTGGGAAAATGCTAGGATTCAACAAGTCAAAATATACGACGGCTTGAAGTGCCCAACTTGGCTAATTAAATTCATAGTTAGCATTAGATCCTCCCTAACAGCCTTGTTCAGACCAGGCCAAACGCGATTATCCGGCCGTCATGTCAAAACGCCCCCCAAAATCAAGTACATGACCCCAAATTAATCTTTTCCCAGTTCCCACTCTTGGCTTCCTTGACTCCTCCATACAATGTACATCACTCAAAAACAAAATTTCTAAAGTCAAAGAGTCATATTAACCGCCACCCTCCATGCCCAATTACCTTTTTTTTTTTTTTTTTTGGGTTTACCTTATAATATGCTAGCATACAATACGTGGAAATTATCAAATTTTGTCACTACTTAAGGTACAAGTTTTATAAAAACAAGTCATAACATATATTAAGAGAAAATAACGAAATATATTCATGTCATATATTATAAAACGGTAAATATTTATGGATTCTTGTAAACAACATAACCTTTTTTGACTATTATCAATATTGATAAGATCGTTTTCACACACTATGTTAGACATCTCCGGATAGGGTTGTAGAAAATAGGCTTTGAAATCTAACATGTACTCGTAAACTTGACATTTTAACATTTGATTAAGGCTTTTAATAATTTGGTGTCACTCCACTAGGCATCTACTATGTTTAATTTAAAATCAGCTTATCTACGCTAAATTTGTGAAAGTGACATATCCGGAATTCCACGTGTCATCATCCCTACCCACCACGAACCTAACCCCACACCATCGTCCTCTCCCCCGGGTTTCGTTATATATATACACTCCTCTTCCTCGCCTCGCCAAACGTTCACAAATTTTCTCTCTACACACAATTAATCAACCACCACAAAATTAGTCTCTCAAAAACTTTAAATTCATTCTGATTTCATTTCAAAACCCAAATGACGAATGCTGTAATGGCTACAGCAAAGATGAACAGTAAGAACACCAAAACGGAGAGTTGCAGTACTACTTCTTCCTCTCCTCCTCCTCCTCCGAGACGGGTCAAGTTCGGGCAGCTCTTGCGCTGCTCCGACGATCCGGAATCTCTCTCTCCTCTGCTCTCACCGCAGCCTCTGCCGGCGGAGGAGCAGCATCGTAGCAGCAGCAGCAGCAGCCGCCAAAGCAACGCCTCGGAGACGCCGCTGTCCCCCTGCAGCAGCGGCAGCCCACGATTCAGCTTCTCCGACGAGACCGCGGCCGCCGGTTCGGCCTCTCCGTATTACTACACCACCAACTTGTCCCCATGGAACCCCGCAGCCGCCTCCGCCGCTTCGCCGTACATCAAGTCGCCGTGGATTAAGCTCTCCCCTCTCCCCCTCCCCCGCCCCTCGCCGGAGTCCGACAACGTCTACTACTCCCGAGGCCGGAGCTGCCTTATCGGGTCCCTCCTCCGGGAAGAGGGCCACGTGTACTCCATGGCGGTTAAAGAGGGCATGCTCTACACCGGGTCCGAAAGCCGGAACATCCGGGTCTGGAAGAATTTCTCCGACGCCGGCGGGTTCAAGTCCGGCAGTGGTCTCGTCAAAGCCATCGTCGTTTCTGATTCGAAGGACAACCGCGTCTTCACGGGTCATCTTGATGGCAAGATCCGCATCTGGACCCGGAAGGGTAAGCGGGTCGGAACCCTTCCCAAATTAGGAGAGTACTTGAAGAACTCGATTAATCCCAAGAACTATGTAGAAGTCCGGCGGAATCATAAGGTGCCGAAAATTAAGCACTTCGACGCGGTTTCTTGCCTGGCTTTGAATGAGGAATCCGGGCTTTTGTATTCGGGTTCGTGGGATAAGACCATTAAAGTCTGGCGGATCTCCGATGGGAAGTGCTTGGAGTCGATTGAAGCCCACGACGACGCCATAAACTCCATCGTCGTCGGATTCGGCGGGTTGGTGTTTTCCGGCTCGGCGGATGGGACGGTGAAGGTGTGGCGGAGAGAATTGCAGGGGAACGAGACGAAGCATTTCGAGGTGAGGACGCTGCTCAAGCAGGAGAACGCCGTGACGTCACTCGCGGTGGCGGATGATGTCACTGGCTCGTCGTTCTTGTACTGTGGGTCGTCGGATGGGCTGGTGAATTTCTGGGAGAGAGAGAAGGAGGAGTTGGTGTACGGCGGTGTGCTTAGAGGGCACAAGCTGGCCGTGCTGTGCTTGGCTGCGGCGGGGAGTTTGGTGTTCAGTGGCTCCGCCGATAAGACCATCTGCGCTTGGAGGAGAGAGAAGGATAGCAGCGGGGCTCACACCTGTCTCGCTGTCTTGGCCGGCCATGAAGGCCCCGTCAAGTGCCTTGCCGCTGAACAGGATCGCGACAACGGTGAAAATAACAATAACAACTCTCAATCTGAATCCGGCTTTGATCATACTTTCGTGGAAGAAGAAGAGGAAGATGAAGGAGAACAGCCGAGGCAGTGGATAGTGTACAGTGGTAGCCTGGACAAGTCAATTAGAATATGGCGCGTGTCAGAGGATGCGCCGAGCGGGCTGTCAACGTAATCCCACGCGCCGCCAAAGTAGCTGGTGGGGTTGGGTTGGAAGGAAAGCGTTGCGTTGTTATTTGGAGAGAGAAAGCGACGCCACCGACGTTTGAGGGGAACGGATGATTCAAACAAAGCACGCGACGCGGGGCAGTGTGGAGAGCCAATCGAAACAAGGGTTGTGGTCCCCGTTGGCAAAAAACGAAAAAAGAAAAAACGACCGTTACGTCGTTACATTATTATTATTATTCCATTTATTTCTTTGAAGAGGGATTTGCAAGCTGCACATCCACGTTAAGAATCCCTATGGCAATGGCCCCCTATACCATGTACTAGCTGGTAGCAATGATGTTGAAATTTCTTTGATTCAATGGCACTAATAGTACACGTTGATTAGTTTTTAATTAGCAGCCTTATATATTTGAGGGGATCGGATTCCTTGATTGAACAATGGTGTTCCTTGCGAATCCGACTGTAAATCGCATGTTATATTGTACGTACAAAGAATGTATTTGGTTAATTAAGAGTTTTGTTGATACTTAAATATCATCCGCAGTTTCTTTTCCCTTTTTCCCCTCCCCCTTGGATGTGGTAGATATGTATGAAAAATGAAGAGACTTGGTTTGCAAAGCAAGTAAATACATATATTGAATGGGTGAGCGTTTCATAATGTTCGGTTGACAAATGACAAACAAGTGTTGGAATAAAATTGTTTGGCTGTAAAGTGGCGCCTGTTGGTCAAATTGTCGGAGCCAAATATTCCAGCCCTTTTGGCCAACCTCTAAAAGTAATTAAAGTCGGTTGTTATTGGTAGCTTTTGTGTTGCGATTAAGCAAACCTAGCTAAACGTAGACACACATGCAAGGCACCATGACCATGTAGGGTTTACAACAACTGCTACTTTTACCCATGCGTATATGATATGATGGATCCGATCAGCATCCAATTCTTTGGCATTTGATCAGCTTTTATTGATACTATAAATCCTCCATACTTTTCCTTATCTTGTTCATAGCCAGCTATACCGTATATGTAGCTAGCTAGGCTTACTTTCGATCAGCTCAATGTTGGCCCTAATTAATCGTCAGTGTTGGCCCTAAAAAAGCTAATTAAGCAGCTACCAATTCAAATTAATGCTTCACAGTCTTTGTAAAGTTTGAATCAAGTCATTTAACCGTATGTATATATTCAAATTAAGAGGGACAGAAAGTTAAAATAGGTACTTAAAAAAATGGATGCATTGTATATTTGTCTCGCCAAACCGAAGTTATCGCTGTGTTGTCGTCGATGCAGATAATGTAGGGATTGCTTGATCCCGGATAATTACGAATTAATAAAAATTAGCCAGCCCCTCTTCTGCAAGAAAAGTAGTGAAATGTTTTGGCGTTTCGATCCAAAGGCAATTGGGCCGCTAAGCCCAAGATCAGTCGCTTGAATTGTGAGGAAGTTGAAAGTGTGGAAGCCCAACTGTAATTTTGAAGAAGCCCAAGATACTAAAGCAAATATTGGGCCCTACGGCCTGATTTATATCTGGGCTGCTTGCATCGGCCTGAGCTCATGGCCACCTGTGATATTCTAGACGTTCACCTGTGAAGTCAAACTGCTCCAAATAATGCCTGAAAAAAAAAAAAAAAGAACAAAATCTCAAAATGAACTTTCTCTTTTGATGGTAATTTGTGTTGGCGTGAAAGAGGTACAACGTCTATCTATGAAGATCTCTTCAAATTGAACATTGACTGTTCTTATGTTTTCTAAAATTTCTATTAACCTACATGTCTATCCATCTCTTTTTCAATAAATGTGTTTATTGCTTTCACATTGGTTTACATCAAATTTCTTTGAGCCTTCATTTAAGTATATATATTTGTGACCTTTTTCCTAGACTATCGCCGTAAATGATAAGCCCTTCAAATCATCCCTCATTTGTAAAACAATATAGTACCGTATCTATGAACTTTTAATTTCAAGAAAAAAATCACGTTAATGCATAGAAAAATCATATAAAATATGACATTTTGGTCTAATGAAATCACGTAGTCAATATTATATCATTTATAAATTAATTTACCATTTGGATTTCTTTCTTATTAATTTGTTTAGTATTTTTAAACTATTAATGGGTACTTTTAAGTTTTAAGGGTGAAAAAAGGACTTGATAAGTGCACATGATGTATACGCTTTTTTTTTTCTTTAATAGAAAATAGTTATTATGTTTCAAATGGAAAATAATCTAAAATATCTTCAATTTAATCATATGATTGAATAACATAATTCTTATTTTCAATACGTATAAACCAAGTACTCTTTCCTGACGAGTGAGAGGATGAAGCTATATTTAAATTACACTCATTCACTCAATGCAAGATTTGTTTCCTTATTACTTGTCTTACTTGAACTTCTTATCTAATCTAATGATATAAAGCAAAACCTATATCACACTCTTAGAAGCATATCCTCCTACAAGCTCCATCAGCACCACATATTAAAAAACTGTCTATATGACAAATATATGTTGGAAAAATATATGCACATGACAGGTGAGAGTACACACTCCTAGATATATGATATATATTACTGATATAAAGTACTAATTAAATCTAACCAATTTATTATCTGAAATTATCGTTACCAATTTTTAAATATCATATCAGGTAAATTAGTTAATATGCATAGAATTTAGCATATAATTGATAAATTCGGAGATGGAGAAGTTGATGACCACGATATGAACTAATGATTACGAAGCATGGGTGCATGCATGTATACTGCAAACACCACAACCACAATTTCACGTAAATTGCAAAGCAAATATGAAAAATGAATTGGAAGACTTTATTGGCAGAATTGGTCAAACGCCAAGTCGTCTTCTTCACGTTCTACTTAATGACTAAGCAAGACCAACGACTTAGCGTAATCAGAGCTCACCGGTATTTTATTTTTATAAAATGCAAAAGTAGCCAAAATTCAACTGCTTTGACGTGTTCTAATTGTTCTCTAATTGAATAATCGGTCCCTTCCTAACCCCCACACACAACTAATAACACCACTATGAGAATTATTGATTTTTAGGTCCCAAAAGTCGATACATTAATTTTTATGATCTTAATATTTATAACTACTATTACTTATAATTTTCTTACAATTTAGTTCTGAAATTGCAAAAATACCCTTATTATGGTCCTTTTTGTTTTTTTTTAAATAAAAAACCCAACCTCTCTCTTTTAAGTACACCACGACATCATTGATAGACTATCTAATAGTAGAAAAATAATTTTTACAATTTTTGCTTTAAAAATACAACAAAAATGATAATAGTAAAGGTATTTTTATAATTTCATGGCTGAATTATAAGAAATTTATAAAGAATTCATAAGTGAGGTTACTTAAAAATAGACTCAAAAATGTCAGGGTCATAAAAATTAATGCATCTAATTTCGGAGTATCTAAAAGTCAACAATTTCCATTATGACCATAATCACCATAAATCATCACTACCCTATTATGCAATTTTCTTTCTAATATGGATATGTTACCTGCCCCATTGAAACTCTGTACAGTCAGAGATAATCTAATAAGGCTTACCTGAGTTACGAAAAGGAGTAAATTCACTAACGCTCCGTTTGGTCCTTAAAAAATTTGATCGAAAGAAAAGTCGAAGGCAAAAAAATGTGAAGGAAAAAAGTAAAGAGAAAGTGAGTTTTTTTCTCTTGCTTATATTGAAGAAAGAATACAAGAATTTGAATGAAATTTTGAATGTTGATGAATTATTTAAATCATGTTGATATTATCTAAATAGTACAAAGTTGGAGAAGGTTGGTAGTTCTTTTGTGAACTTTTTCGAAACTTTCCTCACAATTTTTTGAGAAAAATTTTATCACCTTTTTCTAAATTTTTTTCACCTAATTTTCCTTCATTTTTTTTCTTTGTAATTTTCTCTAAACTAAATACCAAAAAAAAAAGTTACTTTCTCAAATATTTTGCTTGGTGGGCCTAGAGGTCAGATGCAAATATCAAACAAGAAAATTAAAGGATTTGTAGACTTGAACATAGTTAATCCCACCCAGAGAACAACTTAAACATTTGAAAAATTAATATAGTTAACAAGTCAGCTTTTGAAAAAAAGGGTACTTGACTAAGTAAATGTTGTCTCTCATGCAGCACTCACACTTCAGACAGCGCGGCTTTGATCAAACTCAGACTCTGTCTCTCTCTCTCTCTCTCTCTCTCTCTCTCTCTCCCCCCTCCCCCTTTCCTTGCCATTACTCCCCATCTCACTGCACTAACTGTGAACGCAAGAATCAGTCAATCCCACCCACCTCCTTTTTCTGAACCCTAATTTGTGTTCTTGTTTCTGTCACTTCTACCTCCTACCTGTTCTTGTCAATTTCCTTCTTCCTACTTCAAAGTCTTCCAATTGTTCGACCTTTCCCATTATGTCTTTATGCCCACTTATTTTGAAGGTTGGTACCAAGTGGGTTTCAATTATGCAAGCTTTACTTTTTCTGGGCAATCTACTGAAGATGAAACCTAGTGAGACAGAGAGTTTATACTTTGTTTGTGTGATTTGACGCCCCAATCTGAGCTAAAGCGTAACGGGAATCCTCTAAAGTTGGAATCTTAAAAAGGGGTTTCGTTTTTGAATTTTGAACCGTTGCGTGTTTTGGAGGGAGGAGAGATATGGCGGGGCTGCTGAAGAAGATCATGCCTGTTAATTCGAGGTCCATGTCTGGTAAGGATTTTGATGGTTTTAATCCTGATTTTTCAATTGCATTGGAGTACACCGGCTCTCCGGTGAATCATACTCTTCCTCGAGTTTTTCCTGTTGATATTGACCAGATTCCCACTGCCAAGATCGCTGCTTCGCCTGCTGTTGTCAATAATTTGTCATTGACTGTGGTTCAACCTATTGGTAGTAAACCCACTAGGCCTATTAAAGAGGTTAGGTTAGCTTCTTGGGTTGGTGATTTGAAGAATCAAACGACCCCTTTGAACCAGAGGTTTAGTGATGATCATTGTGGGGATGGGTTTAATGGAAGTGGGGGTTTAAAAAATTCTGTGGGGAAAAGGGATGGTGGGGTTTTAGGTGGTAATTTGGAGGATGAGGGTTTGCCCAAGTGTTCTTGTGGAAATGAGAGTTCTGGTACTCTTGGGTTTTCTGATAGTAGAGAACATTCACATGAGTTGTCTGAGAGTTCAGACATGGTGGGAACCCCTAGGGATTGCAAGGGAATTGAGGGTTTTAGGAGTTGTATGAACCCAGGTAGTTTGAATTTCGATGAACCTAGTTTGGTGCGTCAAGCTTTTGCAGCTGAGATTACATGTGAGGAGGAGGAAGAGTCTGATGGTGAAGCACTTGTATGTAGGAGAAAGAAGAGGTCTGCTGTTACTTTCTGTGAGTATGAGTCCAGTGAGGTGGTGTCTCAGGGAGAATCAGAGGATGGTAGTGAGCCGATTAAGCCGGTGATCAGGCCTGTGCCTCAAAGGCCTGAAAAAAGAGGGCAATGCTATTTTTGCCACAAAGGGAATCGCTTCACAGAGAAGGAAGCATGCATTGTTTGTAATGCAAAGTATTGTAGGCGGTGCATTATCAGGATGATGGGATCAATGCCAGAAGGAAGAAAATGCCTTGGTTGCATCGGTTTCCCATTTAATGAGTCTAAGAGGCATGTGCTTGGAAGATCTTCCCGGATGCTCAGGAGCTTATTACATGAATCACTAGTGAAACAAATAATGGATTCTGAAGTTCTATCATCAGAGAGCATTTATGTGAACGGCAGCCCTTTATGCTCATATGAGCTGATGACCTTGCAGAACTGTCCCAGTCCACCAAGGAATCTGAAACCGGGAAAGTATTGGTATGATAAAGTTGCTGGTTTCTGGGGAAAGGTACATTTATATCCTAATTTTCTTGGAATAAAGTTCAGTTCTTCTTCAACTTGTTATAAGTATCATGGTAGCTTTGGTCTTAAATTTGTGTCTTAATGACACAGGAAGGGCACAAGCCTTGCCAGATCATCACTCCAAACCTTGTTATTGGGGGGGATCGAAACGAGAATGCTAGCAATGGAAAAACAGATCTCTTCATCAATGGTCGGGAGATTACTAAGGCAGAGCGTTGGATGCTGAAGGTGGCTGTCCTCTATATTGATATAAGCTAATGACTTGTTTTGTGTGGTTACAATTTACCAATATAAATACTTTAGTCGAATGTTTGCAGGCAGCTGGTGTCCAATGTGCTGGAAAGATTCATTTTTGGGTGGATCCTGATGGAACCTATATTGAAGAGGGAATGAAGCTATCTAAGGGAAACATATGGAGCAGGGTATGGTTTGTGCATGTATATGGAATCCACCTTCATTTTGCCTAGTTTTCTGTTCTAGTTACAGACCAAATTTGCTACTATATTGCAGAAAAGGACAAAGCTTTTGTGCAATCTTTTGTCATTGCCTACTCCCAAATCTCGCCACCTTAAAGGAAAATCAGATCAAACTGTTGATGGGGCACTGCGAGTCCATAGAATCCTTCTAGTGGGCAATGATCAATCCGGGACAAGTACCATTTATAAACAGGTCAGTAAAGTGGAAAACAACACTTAACAAAGATATCTATCTGAGGAACAACATTTTGTTATTGGCCAATGTTAGGGAAAAACAGAGTTTTAATATTTATAAACCCCAAGTGCAAGGTGTATCGTTGAGTACTTGGGGTGTCGTCCGCAGAAAGTTGTGTTTCCAACTACCAGGGCTAACTAAAGTGTCTCGAGTTAGGCAAAATCGAAGGGGATAGAGGGAAAACTAAACTACGCTAGCAAACATAGAAAAAGCGATTTGGAGTTGTGATTTGACCAATGGACGAACTAACTAATCGAGACGAGTCCTAACCTACCCAAACTACACTATGAACACCATCAAAGACCACCCAAGCTCTCTCTCAAGGGTCATCAGCTAGTCTAATTCGCCTAACCACCTATTTTCATGGGGTTAGCCAAATTAGACCACAAAATTAGCAACCGTTGGACCTAACTCGAATCGAGTACTATTTTCATGTCTCGAACTCGGCTATTCTCTTTCCCACACCAGCTCATTGAACTCACCTCTTAGCATAAGTCAATCGCTCAAAAATATGGATGAAAGCTCTCTCAAGCATTTCATCGAACATTTGGCGGGCATGAGAGAAAACTCTAGGTTCTAAGCGTGGATTGGGTATGGTTAGGCCTAATACAAGACTAATTAGCCATCAAGAGGCTAATCACAATTCAAGCGAACACGAACTAACAACTAAACATCATAACACATGAAAATCTAAATTACCAAACGAGAACATAAACTTGAACAAGAGAAGAAAGAGAATGAAATAAATCAAATCTAAACAACAAAACAAACATGAATCAACAATCAAAACTAAACATTGAAATTAAACAAACAAATACAAGAATTACACTAACAAAACATAAACAAGAACAATATATGAAATAAAGAGAGAAGGAGAAAGAAAACTTAGTCTTGAATTGATAGAAGGAACTTGAAATCGAAAGTTTGAATCCAAGATTATAATCTTCAATCCTAAACTAATTCTCTTATTGAGGTTTTATTTGCTAAAACCTAACCTAAACTAACCTAGAAATCGCCAGAGAGAAGCCTCAAGCGAACCCCCGTGTGACCCCTCGAAAATGGGCCGAAAAGGCCTTTTTATCGCGGAAGTAGGCCCCGACGCACGGCCGGCAGTGCGCCACCACGCACGGTCAGACGCACGGCCGCATGCCTGGCCGTACGTGGCTTCCGCCACCGGTGCACGGCCGTGCCTTCCTGCAGGTTGGCCGTGCAATGTTCTTCTCTGTTTCCTTTTGCTCGCGGGGCTTGTCGGACCTCAATTCCGCCTCGAAATGCATCCCAAATGCCTCATTCCTTATTGAAATTGGTGAGTTTCTCGTCTCTTTGGCAAAACTCCTAGAAAACAAGCAAACCAACTAAATAAGTACATTATGAACCGAAAGAGACAAATTTGACCCTTTCTCCTTAAGATTCGACATGAAAACCATGAGAAAAGTGGGTCAAATAACGGGTAAAATGAGGTCAAATATCGGAGCAACAGCCAATTTGATATTGCTAAAAATTAACCAACTTATAGCTTCTGGAAAATTGTGATGTCTCTCATTCTTATACCCTAGCTTGTAATTTAAAAATGCTGTTTGGATGTCCAGCCCTGTTTCTGTGAAAGGCATGCTCGAACTTTAGAACAAGTATTCCTGATGCAAATAGCTGGTGATTTGCTTCTTTTCAGGCAAGGGTTCTATATGAAGTTCCTTTCTCCGAGGAAGAACGCGAAAATATAAAGTTCATGATCCAAAGCAATTTATATGGTTATCTTGGCAGACTGCTTGAGGGACGTGAACAATTTGAAGAAGAAAGTTTAACATTGAGGAGAAGGCAGTCCAGTGATCACCCTGGCCCTTCAGGTAATGCAGGACTGTCTGTTCATAGTTCTGTTGCTTCATATTCGTTTTCATGTAAAATGACAGCATTGACTTTCTGGTGATGGACAAAGATTCTGAGTAGAATCTGCCACCAGATATAACACCCTATCTGCTTATGGGTCTGTAGTACACTACGTGCTTGCCTCTGTGTGTCGTGTGTCCCCCACCCCTCCCCCCCCCAAAAAAATTTTTGGTGTTCCTCCTGCTGTCATGTGGCCACCTGTGTTGTCTCTCTGTGCTATACCTCATGCCCCCCAAGCTTTTTCTGGTGTTCCTCCTGCTGTCATGTGGCCACCTATTGTCTCTCTATGCTGCACCTCATGCGGCCTATACTGTTTATTATTTCAGAGTCCCCCCCCCCCAAAAAAAAAACCAAAAAAAGAAAAGATAACGAAGGATATTTTCCATCCTTAAATTTCCATGAACGGCAAGCATTGTACAAACCAACCTTACGTAAACTCTAGAGGAGGCACCAAAGTCTTTGTCTTCTTGTCATCCTCATAAATGTTAGACTTTGTCTTCGCCTCATCCTTCTTTCTTCTGGTGGTCTTGAACTGCCCTGATGGTGTTCAGAAATGACAGAATCATTTGAGCAGACACATCTCCTGTACCTATTGTGCTTTGGTTTCTTTCAGCTCCTTATTAGCTATGTTCCAATTAGTTAACTGAAGCACATTGTGCATGCCGTTCGAAAATTTTGAATTCCTCCAGCTATGTCTAGTATGATTCAAGATAAGACTGAGTATACCATTGGACGGAGGTTGAAGGCCTTTTCGGATTGGCTTATCAAAATCATGGTGTCAGGTAATCTTGACATAATTGTACCAGCTGCTACTAGAGAGTATGCACTATATGTCGAAGAGTTATGGAAGGATGCAGCCATTCAAGCCGCATACAGTAGAAGAGATGAACTAGAGCTACCTAGAGTGGCCAGTTATTTCTTGGATAGGGTAAGATACTGTATTTTCTAGCTATTATTGCCTCTTGATCCTTGATGGATTCTGTTTGTTGCATTTGTACATCCTTTCACCTTTTTTTCTCGCATGGTTTGTCATGTGATGATATGCTTCCTATATTTTCTTTTGCAGGCAGTTGAGATTGCAAAAGTGGACTATGAGCCTTCTGATACAGACATCTTGTATGCAGAAGGAATAACCACTTCCGATGGTCTTGCATCTATGGAGTTCTCATTTCGTCAGACGAACCAAGATGGCTTCAAGAGCCAAGAAGAGCAACCAGATCCTGTATCGAGGTTAGCCTTCTGCTTTATTTGCGGAATATTTTAATCCAAATTCAAATCCAAATCCAATACCCCAAAAATCCTGCCACCAGGCGGGATGTGGGGGGGTCTGATGTAGCAGCCTTACGCTTGAATTGTAAAATTATTGAGAGACTAGTTCCGATTTACCCTAAAATATGTGCGGAATATTTCATGGAATATAAATGTAGAATGTTCTTGACTCGGGGTGCTATTTTGGTGTTGATCATATCTTGTCTGTTGCCACTTTTTTCGCACTCTGGTAAATACATGTGAGCGAAGGCTTATTCTCGTTAATCATGTTCATTTAGGTTGCAAACTTGCAATTAACAAATCCATAGGGCTCTAAGTTTTGTTGAAATTTTGTTTTTAAACCACAGGAGAATCATCAGAACCTGTATCAATCAGATTTGTAAGCATCTAATGTATGAATGTGTCTTGGGGGTCAGACATGCCTATTTTTGAAAAATTTGAATTTTTTTGGCTAGAATGAAGTGGCGTGTATATACAAGTTGACTACCTGTTTCGGATATTTGAACTCAAAATGATGAATCAGAATAGCATAGAGCAGAAGTCAGTTTGAATTATTTTGAGCTTCTCATCCTTACCGTCAATTCCTTGCAGGTACCAACTAGTTCGAGCACATGCGAAAACCCTTGGGCAGAACTGCAAGTGGTTGGACATGTTCGAAGATGTAAGCATTGTCATATTTTGCGTATCTCTAACGGAGTACGACGAATATGAGGTAAACAGTGGCGGATTCCTCGTGAACAAGATGTTGGAGAGCAAGAACCTCTTTGAGAGCATCATTACTCACCCAATCCTTGAGGAAACCAATTTCCTTTTGATTCTCAACAAGTTCGACCTCTTGGAAGAAAAGATTAATGAAGTGCCCCTTACAAAGTGTGAGTGGTTTCGAGACTTCAACCCAGTGATCAGCCGTCACCAGAGCAGAAGTAGCATGGCACCTCTTGCTCAAAGTGCATTCCACTATATCGCAGTGAAATTCAAGAGGCTGTTCACCTCTTTAACTGGGAGAAAGTTGTATGTGTGCCCAGTTACTGCTTTGGAAGCTGATACCGTTGACAGCGCTCTGACGTATGCAAGGGAGATTGTTAGATGGCAGGAAGACAAGCCCAACTTCAGCCTAAATGAGTTCTCTACTGAGAGTATTGAGCAGAGCTCCTCCTGAGCCATTTTTCATGACCAAAGCTATGAATCTACTTCCATAGCAGCGGCATTCTTTTGTCTAATCTTGTTCTACGTACGTGCAAGCCTAGTGCACAACTGGCAAAGGAAGGGGGTTCAGTAAAGAAATTAGCATAGGTATCAAAGAATAAGTTTGATCGAGTTTGTTGGAAATTAGATGTATAAATCTGCAACATCACATGTTATAGAATCTATACGCGGATATGATTATAAGACCAATTCTTCTTGACCCTCTGTTGCAATAACTAATTTCCTATCCAAAAAGGAGGGCATGCTGTTGCGGTCACTCACCTGTTTATTACGATAATCATTGATGCCAACTTGAGTTCTCCTGGGTTAAAAAGGGACTGCTGCAAGAATAAAGTTGTGTTCACATCTGGCCTATGTATATTTGATTCGACTTGGGAATTTACATGTGCTGATATTATTATGGAGAACTCTAACAACTTCTTAATTTCCTGAAATATTCCCTAATAATTAGATCAGAGGATTGTTATGGACATCCCTCCTTGCTTTAATCACTTGTTTTTCATTTTGTAGATCAATCAGAAGCCAAAATGAATATGTAATCAAAGTATTTGGGCACTTTCAGCAAATAACCACAAGCTAGTATTTACCATTTTGAAAGATACTTCCTGACAACAATTTTTACAGAAATTTCACCCACCAAAAAAAAAAAAAAAAAGAGTCTGCAACATCAATAAATACAGATTACATAGGAGTAAGAGTGGTTATTTATAATCTCTCTCCTAAAACTGATGCTGGTGAATCAGAAATGGTGATCAAGAGGGGACAAAGCGATCAAGAAGCAAGCAGATGGTGGATTCAGAAAGAGTACATGTGTCCTTGCAAGTGAAAGAACTTGATTTGGATCCATCTTCTTCATCTTTCTTGCCCTTGATTTGTTTTCTGGAATTACCGAACTGGGCATCTTTCATCTTCTGATTATTCACCAGTTGATGTTGATGTTGATGTTGATGATGGGTGCTTGCATTTGCAACCATCTGAGCATTTGCAAAAGATGCCACCTTTTCTCTCAGTTTTGTGAACTCATCCATCCATGTCTCTAGCATTGCTGCTCCCATTTTCCCTTTTCTCTGTCTCTTACTCTCTCTTATTTCTGGGCTTTCTCTCACCTTTTTCTGTGGATCTCTTTCCGGGTTTATGAGTTTCGATTGATTGATTGGTTGTGGGCTTTTGGAGAAGAAAAGGGAAGAGGGTTTTATAGGCGGCAGGAGGGAGAACTCGGGAACAAGTGGCAGCAATTAAAGATAAAACAGGGGATTGGGGGAAAACAGGGGACTCCTAAAGGGATAATTTTTTAATTTGTGGGATATTCTCTATTTTTCTGGGAATTATTTTCCACGTGTTAGGCTTTATTTGGGGGAGTTTTCAAACAGGAAAGTCCCATTATACCGTCCTAATTTTTGGAAGTTATTTTGCCATTTGTTTGGTGTTTGCTTGTCCTTCTTCTGGGTTTTCCACGACTTTGGGCTCTTAATTTATGACTTATAGTTTGATTTTATTCTACCATGATGAGAATTCGTTTCATAAATTGAAAATTCAAACAATAAAGAAAATTATTGGGTATATTAAATTACATAATTTAGAATTTATTGGTCAAAAATTAGAAATTTAGTTGTTAACGTTCCTAAGTTTTTGTTTGAAAGAATGCTATAAGCTTTATATTAGTTTGTTTTTGTTCGAGTTATTTGAAAACTTTTATGGTTTGATATTTCTATGTATTACCACCTTTTGTAAGCCTCACCTCCTATTAATATCCCAAGCTAAGGAGGCAAAATGTAAATTCATATTATTTTTTTTATATTAATTGAGCGTTAATTACAATGGAGAAAAATTGTTGAGTTAGATTTGGATGACGTGATATTATTTTAGGAACATGATTTTTTAAATTTCGATATATCAATAAGAGAATTATTATTCTTTTTTTCCTTTTAAAAACACTGCCTAATTTGATAGAAGCATAAAAAGTCATCGTCGACCCAAAAAAAAAAAGTGATGTTACGTACTTATTATTTTCGATTTATTATAGATACCTATCATCACAATCCAGTTTAATGCTAATTAGTATTTATCAACACTTAAACATATACTTTATTTTGTAATTTTTTAATATTCAATACTTCTCAATACCCAATATAATAAACTACTTATGATAAGTTGAAAAGAACAAATAAACATAACAGTTTGTCATATTACAAATTTAACCTTGACCTTTTTTTACTTTTCAGAGTAATTTTTAACAACTCTTGTTGAATCTTTTTTTCCTTCCCCGTACTTCTTCTATCTTACACGAGTGCATTCTAATTCAAGCTCTTGATTATAATTCAGTAACAAGAAGTAAAAAAGATATCATAAAAAAAAAAGTATTGCCAACCAACCCTTTTTCTATAATGTAAAAACTGTCACAATTAACATACAATGGCTGTACGAAATTTGAACCTAAAACATGTTAACTCAGCCTGAAAAAAGTGAAACAATGACAAAACAAGGAATTGGGAATGATCTGGAGTCATTAAGTGTGATTGTGATTGTGGTGGTGATTGTGATTGTGACTCAACTATTCAAGCAATTTACAATCTATTTTTGTATTTTTATTTTTTAAAAAAAAACACTTGCCTTCATTATTGGGATTTGGAGGAAGATGACAAGATTGGATTGGATGACTTGGATCATTGCAGGCAGCATTTTTTTAACCCTTTTTTTACTTTTTTCCTTTTCTTTTTTTTTCTCCTTATAATCAACTTTTTTTTAAAAAAAAAATTCAACTATTCAAGTGATCAAAAAACTAATCAGGCACTCAATTATTAAAGTGGCCGCCACGCAATAACGATATCCCAACATGATAGGACATGGCAACCACACCGGGGACATTGACATTCATGACTCACCAATGCTCTTTTTCGCTCAAAATTAATTGAATTTTGTTAATATTGGTAAGATCCAAGAATGTATATACTTTTTTATTTGAAAAAATTGACACCAATAATCTAAATTATATGGAGTATTGATGCGAATAATTGATTATAAGAAAATTACAACAAATAGTCTATTCTTTGACCTTATTTTCTGTTAGTATATTAGCATTTAGTTTGGGTAAGCTTGATTTGTATGTGTGCTGACATGGATTTTTTTCAAATCAGATTATTTACAAAAAATAGGGTCAAAGATCATATTGTTCGTTGTGATTTTCTTATATCAACTTATTCCTGTCGATACCTTTAATGATTTAGATTATTACTGTCAATTTTTCCTTCTTATTCATAAAGCTGAATGCCATATGATATAAGCATCTCACCTATTTTAAGTATACTTAAATTAATGTTTGATTTGAGTGATCTATTAGAAGGCCCCATCCGAAGTTCGAAAAACCTACTTACAGAATCTAAACCTAATTACACAATAATATAAACGATTATCAGTATTGTTTCTATTATCTTTTTATTATAAAAAAGATAAGTAAAATAATCTAGATAGTTCTCCTCTCAAACGTATCTTTCCTATAATTACCAATGTCGTAGAAAAACAAATTAGACTAGTTCTTGATTTAAAACGAGGGCTTAATTAGTTTACCCCCAATGGTCTAGCGTTTGACCTCATATCTTGGGCCCACAAAAGGCCAATAAGAGAGAAAAGCTCCTCTTGAGGATAAGTTCAAGCGATTTTTTCATCTTACAAGCCAATTATATTTGTTTGCTGGTAATCTCTCTCTTCTCTTTTTCTCAGTGGATTACATGCAAACTGACTTTATGATTAAGAAACTAAACAGAAAGTGCCTTTTCCAAATCAAATTGTGGCGTACTTTATCATACACGGGTCACAGTGAAATTACCCTTATTTTCAATGGATCAATCTCTCTCTCTCTCTTTTTTTTTTTTTTTTTTCGTGTACTATTTTTTTTAATTGTAGATTCTTCGTTTCACTAGAGTCGAGTTATTATTGACTTAATAAGCAGTAGACCTCTTTTATAACAATTTTTTTCCTATATTATCAATTGGTAATAACTCTGTGAAGATAAAATGTCACAAAAAAGGTATATTCAGTACTAAACATTTATCGAAACGAACACTTAGATTGAATCATCTGCTAATGTAGAACAAACAAGCAATTTCGCTTGTTTCTAACGAAAGCTAGTAATGAATATCTTCTAGTCCCTCGTTATATTTGGAAAAATACACTAGTCTGAAAGATTTTTTGAATTTTTTTTAAAAAATGGTAAGCAATATAACAATTAGATAGCTCTTCTCTTAAGCGTTCTTCCTATATTGTTCAAGCAGTAAACCAGCCCACAAGCATAGAGAGAGTGGCATGCCATCAGAGTAAAAAACTGTATCTACAGGCATCCTGATGTCCAGATCTCGATTCTGGGCAGAATTGGGAGGCTTTAAATTGTCGCTGCCCTGTTTTTTGTTCAATTTTTTTGCTGATTCAGGGAACTCTTGATGTACAAGAAAATTGAGTTTGGTCCGCTCTTTGCCTTTGGTGCGTGTTTGCAGATTCCCTGCTCCAAATATCTCTTATTCCTGACTTTTTTTTTAATCTGGAAATAAAAATACCCAGGACAAAAAATTGGCAAAAAGAGCACGAAAGGATCTCCAAGGGGCTTCTTTTTAATGGGGATAGAAAGGTCTGCTTAGCTGTTAACTTGTCGGCCTTTTTTTTTTTTTTTTTGGTTTTCTGATAATGAAGTTGCAGAATTAGATGCGGCTGCATCTCATTGGATGTTTATAGGAAGAAGAGGATAAGGGCTAGGTTGAAGGTGGGTTCTCTCTGGCCTGTTCTGGTTAAATTTGGACCGATAGAAGAGTAAAATTAGTTCAGGTAGATTGATATTAATTGAAATGAATTAAAGTTAATTTTTTTTATTAAAATGAGTTGAAGTAAATTGAAATAAGTTGAAATTGATTGAAGTTAGTATATTTTCTATATTGGTTAAAATAGTGAGAATAAAAATTTGACAGAGTTAGGTTGAAATTAGTTGAAGTAAGTTTACGTTGATTAAAGTAAATTGAAGTTGATTTTTTTATTAAAATAGACTGAAGTAGATTAAAATTAATAAATTAAAAAAATTAATAAAAAAAAGCCTGACATAAATGACTGCATAATAATAACATTGACAATTCTTAATGGAACACATTTACTGAAGGCGCGCAAACAGGTTACTACAATAATACTGTATTCTGTATACTGTGTGCTGTTTTGCCGCAAAACTAGTCTTAAAAGAATTAAATAATATTAGTTGGTTAGTGTGCTATTGTCATGGCATGGACAGATGTTCCCACACTGGAGGCTTTTTCCTCGAACATTATTGCTACTTGAAAAAGCCATGTCTATCAATATCGTAAACGATATAACCCAATAAGCAACTGTTGAGCCTTATCTTGAATTAGCCATCAAGTGCGGCCTTCACTATTTTATAATGAGCTTCTTTGCTTGGAATCGAGCTCATTCACTTACACGAGTACTTGTAAAGATAAAGTTAAACTACATCTGCATCTCTCAAATCCCATAAAAATGAATTCACATTAAAAATAGTTACTGTTATATAATGGGTTTGCCTTTTAACTGATTGGTTAATAATATCGCATTCCAATCTTGTACAATCGATTATATTACCTTATAAATACATCTAAATTTTGATATGAACACTTAACACTATACTTAATTTTTCCAATTTTTCGGATCACAACTCTATATCTTAGCAACACTTATATCAAACATTAATTACAAACATTAAGTAAAGGGCTAACCGACCCTCCTCCTATAACATTGGCTCTATCACTAATGATCCTCGTCCATATATATATGCCAAAGGGAATACTGCACTTTAGTCTTTTATCTCCTCTTATGAATCCTTAAGAGCATTCTCAACATGAATTCTAAAAACGAGAACTCAAATATGCCACATCAACAAATATTTCACTTTTTTAGAACATACATTTCACCACTTTTTTAAGCTAATGAAACTTATTCTTAAATAAGTGAACTAAATATTTATCATGGACTCACACTATAACATACAATCATTTTTTATATAATATTTTATAAGAAAAAAAAGGAAAATTAAAAAAATCATTAAAAAAAAAAAAGAGAGCAACTCATTCCAGAACGCGCTGGCGTTCTGACTTGCATGTTAGCTTACGTTTTATTGTGGCTGCAAGCAATTCATTCCATAAAATATGGAATGCTACATCCCACCACTGAAACTCATTCCAGTAGGTGAGAATGGCCTAAGAGCATATGCACTGGTGATTTATAATTTTGGATTATAAGTGGAGATCCACACCTTCCACATCATCCCATAAACAAACATTTTTTCTATTCTCTACATCCTATGGGTCACCAACTTGGATTATCAAATAAAATAATATTTTGTGGACTCTACCACTAACATATTATTGAATTTTAGACTTTTAAGGGCTTAGTTGGCAAAAAAAAAAAAGAGAAAATGTGTGAAGGCCGGATCACGACCGTGAGTTGGACCATGGGGCAAGTGAAACGGATAACTGATACATGATGTTTTTTAGACCGTGAGCTAAAAATTTTTAACCCGTAAGCCTTACATTGTAGGTGCTCTAAGGGGTGTTCTTGTAAGTAATATTCAGACAATCCCCTCCCCCCTCCCCTTTCCTTAAAAAAAGCCTTATCTAACAGAAAGTAGATCATATTGTTTGTAAATATAGAAATAGCTCTCTTCATCAAATGGAACTGCACTATAATTTGCAAAGCTCGTTATCAATGTACATCATTTGCAAAGCCTACTTATATAATGCATGTCTCTCTACTAGACTTAAATAGGTTATTCATGCATAACAGTCACAGATATATGTCGCTTTACATTGATGACTTAACTTGTTCAATCAGTAGAACTTTTGTACAAAACTTGTTCTGAGTCCAAAGACACTTTACCTCTTAAGTTTTAACCTAGAGTCTACAGGTCGAGTTACTCTAATTAGGAACAGGGCTACCTGCCTACCTATATTACACTCTACCCTAGCTGTGTCGGGATGCCTCTTGTATGTGACTTGTGTCCTGTTTTTTGCCTTGGATATGTTAATCTGTTGCTCAGAGGCTTGATTTTATATTGGGTTTTGAAACTGGAACTTTTTGGTAGTAACCTATTAATCAACAAAGCTGTACTGTTCTGATGTACTCAAGTTTTTAGTTTTTTACTGGAACGAGCTCTAAGCATATTAAAAGGTCAATTATTGATCATAATGAAATATCCATCATCATTAGGGCATCCGAAAAGAACTAAAATCACCAGTTTTTACCACTGCAAAACAGCTTAAACTTGTTAATACTACTATTTACAACAACTGTCTCAGACTCTCTGTGACCCACCTTTTTTTTGGGGGAGGGGTCTCAAACCCTCTTTTAACAGTATCCAAACAAACACAACATGATCAGAACACTTAAGAAACTAGGCAAAAAAAGTAGAAACAGGTGATGAAGATGAACATAGGTGGTTAACGAAGATGATTAAGCACTAAAACAGTCCATAAGCATAGTGACAGAGGCCTCAGAAGCAGGCATCCAATTCACACGCAGGACCCGGCTCCATTTGGTCTGACCCGATTCCACTTGGGCGGGCCTTGATTGAGCTTGAGGAGTAGAAGGGGAAGCAGCAGATGGGTTGGAGCCCTTGGGTTGACCCGGTTCGCTGGTCCGGGTAATCTCACCGCTCCAAATATCCACTAGTGCTGACATTATATAATTAAACTGATTAATGAAAAATGTTGCAAGGGGACTTTCTGTTGTGGGTGTGTTTTGGTTGATATGATTTTCTGGGTTTAGGAGGCCATCGTCATGCACACTTTTATAGGGAGATAAGGCAGGCATTCAATTCAAGTCGGTCGGTTTCTAAAATCTATGGACCTGTACAAAACAAACTACTATTATTTTTTTAATTTTGTTTTGTTTTTTTTTGTGTTTTGGGGGGGGGGGGGGGGGATGGAGCTAAATAAAATACCATAAAACCTAGTAATTTAGTTCAGTGGGCCACTTAAACGTTGGTTCGGGCTACGGTATTTTGAGGCAGAATATTTAGCCTACCAAAATACCTACTTAAATACAATTACTTACCATGTTCCTGAAAGTTTGGGATAAGGTTTTAGATATCCAAAACCAGAGACACGGACAGAGACAAAGACAGGGAACGATGAAACCCACCGTCTGATAGACCCCAATATCACAATTCCATGGGCTGCGTGGGACCTAAAGAATAATCTTGAATATTATATAGTTAGAGCATATAAACCCTTTTTCGCGCTCCATAAAAGTTTAAAAGTCACCAGTTTTGGCGCTCGTCCCAAAGCATATTTTGTACCTTATATATATATATATATATATATATATATATATATATATATATGTGAAATGTGAGAGTGTACGTTTCAAGGAACACATAATAACATAATAACTTGTCTACTCCAAAATCTGTCTCCATATAATTCTCGCAACTCAGTCAAAAACATTTGGAAATTTGTTTCCGAATAATTCAGATACAAAATCTATCCCACTCCGTTCTCTTGGTAACTGGAAAGCAGAAAAGTTTTTTCCGAATAGCTCAGATAAAAACATTGGAAGACTGGTTTGAGAGAATCGTAACCAAACAGGTAATTTTATTTATTTATTTATGTACTTCAATATAATAGTTCTGGCATCAATTTGTGGTGACAAGAACAGAATAGAAATTCTAATGACAGATAAGTTCATACAATCTCAGGATCATGTAGGGTAATCCCTAATGCCCTTGACTTGGACAAGAAGGTTGATCATGGCATTAAACATTTTCACTAATCACTTTATTCAACGATGCGAGTGAGTTACCGGTTGAAAACAATGTTGTCGCATTCCAGAATCTGTGAGACTGATCACTTGTCAATAAGGGCAATGGAGTGATGACAGCATCTTCAACGAGCAACAATATGTAGTCGAAGGATCTACCAAACATACCGCCATTATATTATATCTTGCTCCATGCAGATTACGGAAAAATGCTTGAAATGCAGCAAAATGGCTCATGAGAAGCAAGTTCTGCACCTAGATCTTTCTCTCAACAATGACTGCAAAAGGCCGTTCCATGAGGCCACTAAAGCTCCAAGTACAGACATGACCAGATGCCTTCTATCTCTCCAACTCAGAGCCTCTTCATATGATTTGATTGTGAATGCGGGAGGAATAGGCCATATGCCTACCAGGGAAGCCGAATCCCATAAACTTGACCAAATCTCCCACATTTGTCTGCCAGACAGTGATCTGCTTGCCTGCAAAAGCAGATTAGCCCCTTCCTAAAAATGGTATGCACTTGACAAGCAAGGTCAGTATCAACTCAAACAGATCCCCTTTTTTGCCATGCACTGAGGTTCAATAGCTCGCATAGTTTAGAACTGCTCGAGTCCAAGGGGTGTTCGTTTGGGCGCAAATCATCCACCCCATTTTGATGGGCGGATGTCTCACAACATACCCCAGCAAGGCAGCATCTGTCTTTTCTTCATAATCAAATCCATGGTGTCCATCCTTCATACATGTTGCAGAGATTATCTGTGCTTGTTGCTTGCTTCAGCAGGTAATCTACCTGCTCTCCAATGCTTATTTCCCTGACCATGCAGGGGGGGGGGGTTGAGGTCAACATACATCCCACTTCAAAGCATGAAAACACCAAAAAGAGAGACGGACCTGTTTTCAGCAATGTCTCGACCATCTAGTTTCATCTCAATGCGCCTCAAAACTGACATGGCAAAAGCATTCTTACCTATTAACACAAGCAAGACAAAGATAATCAGGATTTTGGCCCATTTCCAAACTGGGTAGGTTAATAGTTTAGCCTTAGAAATAAAAATAATCCAAGAAGGATATGGAATGATCAGGACAGCCTACTAGCAACAGCCAGTTTAGCTCAGTGATTTGAAGATCAACTTCCTTGGAGGATACTCATACAATCACCCCGCTCCCCCCCCCCCCCCCAAAAAAAAAGCATTGGTGTTCTCCAGGTAAAAAAGGGTCTCAACAGACTGAGTACCACTCAGGTCTTCTCTCTGATAATATTGGTAAATGCATGGCAGAATTTTATTGTCATCCTGAGGCTTCCCTATAAATATGAAAGGAAGGAGGGGGGTCATGTTACTTAAAACAACAAAAGGGTAAAATCCTCTGACGAGCATAGCAAATGTGTAAAAACAAAAAATCATAAAAGCAATCAACATAAATGAATATTATCCACCGTAGGTGAATTCATTCTTACCCCTGATTGCTCGAGCAGGGCCTTTTCTAAGTTGTTGATCATTCTGACCATCACCCACAGCTCCAACTCTGTTTGATGAGGTCTCCTCATCCCCACCCTCAAGGTTCACCTCAGACTTCTCTGCTTCTACTACATGCGGAAGTGAACTTGCTGATAATTCATTTGGCAACCCAATACCTTCTGCAGGTACATTTTGCTGGATATCAAACGATGGATCAACGCCACAATTATTGGCTTCCATCTCCTTTGATTGTGACAGCCCAGAATGCAAGTTCCCCTGGAGATCAGCTCTGAACAGAAGTAGCTCAGCACGACCTTCAGCCTCTTCATGGTTAGAATTAATTGAAAGTTGCTCCATAGCCCCTTGGAAGCTCAAGCCACTTGAGGGGCTTGTTTCATCTGAAGTACTTCCAATCTCAGAGCTGGTACTGTACATGCTATCTGGAGGAGATATCCATCCTTTATCCTGTGTTGGCAACAAAGTGACGCCTACCGAATATTCATCCTTTTCTCCATCAGATTCACCTAACAAATTTTCATTCAGACGACCATATTCACGAACACGATCAACAAGGTCATCACTTGACAGATCAATTTCCTGGGATTTCGCTTCCAGGCTGCCTTCTACTCCCTCAACAGCCTATCCATAAAACAAATGAAATCTGTGAAAGTCAATAGAAAGTCTTCAGAAAAGCGTAGAAGGAGAGTATCTGTGATGACATTACCTTATGCAAATCACCAGCATGGATGCTTGCAGATTGAGCGAGCTTAGTAAGCAAAGAGTACAATTCCTTCACGAAGGACATAAGCGGCAGCACTAAGGGCTTAAAGGTCTGCAATGCCTCCTTTATCCTCAGAGAATAAGATTGATATATGGCTTGACCATGGATAGGAGATATGTCCATCTTGGTCTCTCTTTCCTTGCCCATGGCATCACTCATCGCTGTCACATCCTTTGACAATATGGATTCAAGGGGGAAGATGATCTCACATGCCTGTCCATAACATCAAGGAACCAGTAAAAGAAGGAAATATTAACAAGTGGATCAATGCATTTGAATAATCTCTCCTTCCTTATTCAATAGACAAGAGTCTAGCAAAAAACAGAAATGAAATTCAAAAGCTCTAAAAAGGTAATGAAACCACTAGAGATAACTCCATAGACATCACCTTTGATATGCATTCCATAAGTGAACGATGCACTGTTGCAGCCTCCTTTCCCAAGTTGTGAACATCATGAAGACCATCAGTGATAGCCAAGACCTACAAGGTAAATAAAAAATATATCAACAGCTAACTCCTTTTCAAGTTTATCAAGCGAAGAATGAGGGCAGATATATCACATGCATGTACCCCATCTAGAAACGAACTAGATAAGATAAGCTCTGAAAATATTTGTTATGAATTTTAGGCGAATGCAATTTAACTAAGAGTGAAAGGAGATACCTATATATAATATATGTTGCTTCGACTGTTCATTTTGCCTCAAATATCTATGTTATTCGACGATATGCCATGAGCATACAGTTGGACTTCCATTTTGGACCAAAAACGTACAAAATTCTTAAAATCTCTGAGGTTGACATGACACTCTGTATTGGACATTTGACAATCTGACATGAATTTGATATGAGGAAGGCCGAGTCCAACTAATGTAGCCCAAAACTGAGCACCTTGATTTTTCTATTACTAATTTTTTAGAAGCAATGTGCGGCCAGAACATTGATGTGACCTTGACAAACCAATCAGAAAGGACAATACGCATAGAATGCCCTTAAAAAGACCAAAATCACTTTTCTTCCCCCCGCGTCCTCCCCCCCCCCCCCCGGTTTAACTACATAGCTAGAAAAGTGCATGCAATTTTATTTTACAGGCCAAATTGAGTCTCCAGTCCGCAACAGAGGCAATACAGTTACATGCAGTGCATGGAAGATGAATAAGAACAACTTAAAATAGAAGCTTATATAGTACAGAGCAAAATAGAAACCCATAGAGGACAGATAAAAATGGAAGACACACCTCTTCAAGCATTGAACCGCATTCAGATGTCAAAGCTGTATGGTTCTTCCCAACAAGGGCGAAACTAGATAGTGCAACACTAGCTTCATATGCACAGTCCCTCATTTGAAGAAGTGTGCTCTGTAAGTCACCTAAACAGGTTGAAAAACCGGAGCCAGTATATCAGCATAAATACTTATATGCAGAATCTCATGCTATGAGAAACAATTGACACACAATATTTCCCATAAGTATGTGAGCATATAGATACGTAATAATAAGATGAGATTAGTACCACCTGAAGCTGACTTCGCTTTTAGAGAAGCTGCTGAGAGTTCATTCGAGGCAGAGAATAAACCATTGGAGGCGGCTTCCACGCTGCTCTGTGCTAACTTCCATTCCTGCTCAGCTCCTGATCCAATGAAATGTACACTTTAACAGCCCAAGCACACATATCGTGTTTCTGTTATAATTCAGTTCTAAGCTCCAAAACGGGGTAGGGAAATGAAGTACTCACGAGAGAAAGAATGGAAAGTGACTTCCAGCCTTGTTAATGCATTTAGGTAAGCTTGCTGCCATGCCCTGCCATCTCCACTGGTTCTAAGGGGAGAGATCTCAACAGGATTGCAAAGAATTCCATCTCTTGATGCTTCAAACTCCAAAATTGACAAGGAAACCTTCATGATATTGGTAGCCTTTTCTCGAGCTTCCCAAAGCAATTGTCTTCGCCGCTTCAAATGATCATGAAACTCAGGAGGAATTCCCGCACTCTTGTTGGACGAATTTGCAGTAATGCCAGAATTTGGACCACCACAGGCCCAATTCATAGCTCTCTCTAGCTGTCCTTCAGCTGTAATAGAGGTCCTTTCACAAGAATTCAGGCATTCAATCGAATTAGCTATCTTCGCAACAGCAGATTGCATGGTCTCCAGTATATTAGGTCTGCTGAAATTCAGGAGAAGATGGTACATCTTATCATTAGTCT
The DNA here is from genome assembly GCA_029747015.1 of Carnegiea gigantea. Classification (NCBI taxonomy): domain Eukaryota; kingdom Viridiplantae; phylum Streptophyta; class Magnoliopsida; order Caryophyllales; family Cactaceae; genus Carnegiea; species Carnegiea gigantea. Next base: position 644,186 of record JAKOGI010000012.1, on the reverse strand, counting down.
CAAGAAATCTGTGGGCTACGAGCCTGCTATCATGCGAAGGAGTTGTGTTAATGTCATGCATCCATTCCAGCTGAATAATCTCTTGGCTAGTTCTTCTAATAGCCTCTCTCAACTCATTCACCTGCCTCCTCATAAGGGTTGCGGCAGACCTTGCGGCTCTGACAGTTTCATGTGCATTGCAGTACTCTTCAAGCATTACTTTTACCCTTTTCACAGCACTAGCATCCTTCAATTGATCAAAACCAAGCTCGTTTGCCGCTTCTATCTCTTGCTTTAGAGAATCAGTCTCTTTGTCTAAGAAATGAAATAATGTAGGAACAATACGTTCTTTTATATATTGATTCATCACACCATGAAGTTGCGCCGACAGTTTCTTCTTGATGGCGTCAACAAGCTGGTCCACACCCAAATTCTGGTCAACAGATGAAGAAACATGATGTACTGTTAAATCAAGAATGAAATCCATTACTGCAACCTTCCAAGCAAAGAAATCATGGCCATGCAGAAGCCCTTCAAATTTCCAGATATATTCAGACATTTGGCTTCCAGAACTAAGATAATTGGCCACAGTGGAAATATCTTTTGTACAAGAGGGTGAACCACTGTACGCAGAGAGTGCTTTATCCATAGATTCTAACCCGGAGAAAGGATTGGCCAAGGCGGGTAACAGGGTTTTGCTTTTGAAAATATTAACTCTAATATCTTCTTCAGAACCAAGCAGAGACAGAAAATGGCGCTCGGCTAAAACCAAAGCATCTTTTATGTCACCTTCCTTTTTGATTAGAGAAGAACTCCGAGCATCCTTTTGGCTCCATGTATGGTGAAGTTGGTCCAGTTGCGCCCTACAAGCTTCCTCTTGGGAAGCAAGCTCCTCTGCCTCCTCCCAAGAGAGATGATCCCTTCCCTTCATTGCAGCTTCTTCAAGAGCCAACTGTTGCTCAGCGATGAGACCAACCTTCACAAAGTAGCTCTTTTCCAGCTCCTCAAGAGAAGCTCTCTCTGATTTGACCTCAACAAGATGCTCTAGTGCAGTTTCAATGGACCCCCGTATGGCGGACAGGGCCCCAAATGCATCCATTACTTCCGAGTCCACCGAAACAATTGATTTGATCAGCTCTGGTAGAATAGTTTCAGTCATATGTACAACCAACTCTTTACATGAAAGGAAAGTGGCTCTAAAAATAGAAGCCCAATTCTCTTCACAGGCTTCCGGACTAGTAGTTGCTCCATTTCCAACCGAAAGCTGAAGCTCATTGACAAAGATGACAACTAAAACACATTTCTCTATTTGTTCTTCCAGGTCACAGAAACCAGCTCCAAAGTCAGACTGCGGCAAACTGTCCACACACCCAGTAGCCGTTGAATCATTAAGTATATTGTGTAGCTCACACTTCACATCATCATAAAGAGAACATACAGCTGCATACAAAACAGAAAACAACTTGTCTTTCTTCAAATCGAGTTCTCCTTTGGCATCTCTTCTGCCCTCATGTGAATGCCGTACTCGTGGAAGAGAAGGAAACAGGTCTTCATTCTTTGCAAAGCCACTAGATTGCATATATTTCATGAAAGCAGATACAAGACGATCTTTAGCCTTCAATTCTGCTTCAGAACCAATAGAGTTCACAAGCCCAGCATACTCTTCCTCAAGTTTCTCTATCTCTAGAGCATACCTCCTGATTTTAAGGCACAGATCATCACGGCTGTGCCTAATAAAGTCAAGGGTGTCACCATGCGTCCTTGCAACAAGTTCACTTGCCTGCCTTCTGGCTAAGGAAAGCATATCAGGTGAAAGGGTGTTGACAGAGAGTTGTAGCGCTTGTGTCCAACTGTGGACAGGGCTTGTTGCAATGTAATTTAAGGGCAAAAATCTTTGCAAAGCAAACGAATACATTTGCAGGGCTGATACAGCACAAGAAACTCCATGATCTAACTCAGTTACAACCTGAGAAATTTCCCTGTCAATTTCATGGCACTGTGCTTGTGTGGGTTCTGGAACTATAGTCAGCGGAACCCCTGCTACAGAAACAGCTGAGATAAGAGATAATAAATCTTCCATGCCAGTCACCTTTATGCTAGCTTTTATTTCAGAAATTGAATCACTCCGTAAGGCATCAAGGACTCTTCCATGCTGCTCTAACCACGTCGCTGCTTCTTGGGCCTTCTCAGTCACAGCCGCCTTTGCCTGAGCAAATTCCCGAGCTTGAACTTCATATAAGGCACGGGTTTGCTCTGAATGTGAAGTTGCTTCAGCAACAAGTGATTTTGCAGATGTTTCATGGAGAAGAAGACCAGACCTTTCTTGGTCCGCACGGCAAAAGATAGTAGATACAAGCTCATACTGATTTAAGACATTAAAAAATCTCTGCCAAATCAATTTCAAGATTAGAGTACATCCATTGGATTCTTTATTGAAATTCATGCGAAATAAAAATTAAATAGACGAATACATACCTCTAGAGCAGACTCAACAGCTGGAACACTAGCCAATAGGAGGTCATGATGCTCCTGCGAACACAGAAACTACTGTAAACAGCAATATAATAACCAAGCTAATGATATTACAGGATGATAGGCTTCTTCATGATGTAAGTGGATACAAACATAAAAGCTAACCTAAACAGTCAAAAATTATATTTAAAGATAAATAAAGTAATAACGAGGGTTAGGCATCACTGCATCAGGGATATTATCAGTAGACAGATCTCAGAGCAACAACTGGTCCCCTTTTCTATTAGCTTCCGCTTTGTAGAAATTGCTTCACTTAGTTGGGAGAGGGAAGGGAACCAGAGGATGCCTCTGTTGAAAGACGCTAATAATCTGCATTTCCACAATAAAGAAGTACCTGCAATGGGACCCGTATCTCTTGCACACGAGAAGCAAATAAACTCAAGCTAACAGCCAGTTCCATTCCCTTTCTTTCCTCACCACCAATGGCAGCATCGTCATGAAAATCTCCACGTGTCCACTCCACAAGTGGATCCCAACCAAACACTTCCAATAACATGAGAAGAATGTCTTTGTTCCTTCTAAGGACACCAATAACTGCTTCACAGTTTGCCCTGAACACTCCTTCCAGCCCTGTCAATCCTAGAGCAGCTTCAAGTGTTTGAGTAAGGCGGAAAGGTACTATCTCAGGAACCTTTAATCTTTGTCCCTTGTCAAAACAGACATTGTAATCAATATGTACGATATCACCACTAAAGAAGTCTATCAGGATATTATCCAAATGTCTATCTCCAAGGCCAAGAATGTGGCCTACCATACTCATTGCAGCTAAGCTACCAGAATACCTGCAACAAAGAAAGTAGAGAAGTTCACATGACTTGTGGGCAAAAGGGACTGTAAAGATACCAGATACATATTCTTCTAGGCATTAGTTTTTTTTTTTTTTTTTTTTTTTTTGCATTTTTTCCCCTTCTTCTTTTTTTTGGGGGGGGGGGAGGGGGGGGGGGGGGGGGAGGGGGAGGGAAGAAAGGGAGGGCACATGACATTGACAAAGGCAGCAGCGGCTGAGAATCATGTGTAAACCAAGCAGTTCCACATGTTACTTATTATAGCTACCTATTTAGAAGTTTCATTACTTCTTAGTCACCACTTTTTAACTTGTCTGAAAATCGCTATTACCTCTTCAATTTTGAACTGAATGCTTTGAAACCTTCACTTCCACACCAGAGTTCTTGATGCAGAAGCTGTCTTGGAGTCTCTTTCATGAGATCCAGGAGAACCTTAAGCTTGACTTCGTGGGGCCAATCTCTCCTAGAAATAACTCTCTTTATGCCTTTCTCTTTCAGCGCTGGTATTATTTTTCCATAGAACATATCACTTGGCCGGGGAACAGGTGGAGGAGCTGTGCTCTTCACATTACCTCCACTAGAAGTCAAAAGCTGTGCCAGTTGAACTCTCTGCTGCCAGGATTTGAAAATGCTATATATGCTTATGACATTATCCAACCACTGAATGAGACCAGCACGACCACTGATTGGTGTCACAGAATAATAACGAATACCAACAGAGCGACTCCTAGTTTCTGCATATGAATGAAGGAAACCGTTCACAGCTTGCAAAAGTTGCATGATTCTGGCATCAAGTCGTAAATCTTCTCTTCCTTTTAAAAGATATGTATACTTTCCACCATCAGAGCCAAGCATAACAAGCTTTTTAGGTTTGGTCTTGGTTGACAGGATAGCCACTTGTTCAGAAAAAGAAGCAATTGTGACAATGCCTAGCGAAGAACTGCTGAAGTCTCTGGCTGACTCAGACAGCATAACTTGCTTCTCAAGGCCAGGCATTGGGACATCGGAAGATGACAAGCGAGCCAGCTGTGGAGCAACTTCTTCCAGAAGAACTCCTGACTTTCTTTGATAAGATGCTAAGGATGCAGCAATACTATCAAATGGACGCCACACGTCCCCAAGCGCAGAAGCAGACGACGGAGGAGTTTTGAAGGCTAAAATAGCGGACTTTATGAGTTCTTTATATTCATCCTGGAACCATTTTTCATGTGGTGTCTCAGGCTTTCTAGATATCAAAGCCAGACGACGCTCCAAGGCCAGTACAATAGGGGCCATCATGGCAGAATATTTTGCAGCGTTTATCTTAACCTTTTCACTGCGGCTAAGAGTTACATTCTCTGCAATCCGTGCAGCTTCATCTTTCAGCAAGCTAACCCGCCTCATGACATCTGCAAAACACAGATGTTTAGTATCTCAAGGAAGCTGTTCCTGAAGAATTTAATGGGTAACATTCTAGCTTACAGAAGCTGATTAAAACAAGCATCAAGCATGAGTATGATAAAGCCGCTAATGATTGATGTGATTGTATGGCTTTTTTTTTGGGGGAGGGGGGGTGGTGTCTCTCTTCTGAGTGCAGTTTGCCTGCAATAGCAGTGCACAAAATCTAGAGTTCATGTCACCACAACTCAGTGTGGACCCTACGAAGCAAGATTCTTATCATTCCTATCAATATTTGGTGAGAAGGTGGCTGCAAGGGGGGAGGGGGAAGAAATCTGTAGCCAAAGGTTCATCACAGGTCATGTATATGGTGAATCCACTTGGAAAATAATTGCTGCCTCTAACAACACTGCAAAACTAAATGACATGACATGGAGCAATGCCGGTAGAGAGGATAGGTACCTCCATGAAGATCTTGTAGTGTACTAAGCCATAGTTCCTCCCAAAGAACGGTTACATTTCCCAACTCATATATCATGAGCTTGACATCTTGGACCAGTTTGGGATAAAGCTTCATCTGCATGACAGTAACAAGTGAGCCAATCAAAAATCATGGGTCCCAATACTTTCTCTTTTTCGGGAAAAAAAAAAAAGCACGCGAAAAGACTCAAAGAAGCCATGTATGTGGGATCTAAACTCAAGTCTTCGTTACAGTCCCCCAAGGGCTTCCTTACCTAATTGAAATTAGTATCATTATCATCAGTCCACACATGCATTAGCACAACTCAATAGTGAGAATAAAACTGGCGGCTAAAATTTGATCATGTACCCTTATGGTCCTTAAATGGATGATGAGAAAGTAGCGAGCATTAAAAACTAAAAGAATAAGCTTCGCCAACCATTTGATCAATGAATGAAAACAGTTTCAATCAATCAGGCACCAACAACCAGATAGAACCCAGGGATGAAACCCTTTTTTCTCAACAAGTCAAATAAAATAGCATATTTCCAACCATAATATGCTTTGTTAGTAAATATAACACGAGCATCAAATCTCTGAATGAAGAGAATCAGTCCAAGATTAGAGCCAAATAAGGGCCAAACTCACATCTGACAAAGCCATGCTTAAGTCCCTGGGATGAGGAAAGAAACTGGCTGAAAATCTCCAGTTTTTTTTTTGGGGGGGGGGGGAAGAGGGGGGGATTGTCTATTCTTAATAGAGGAAAATAAAACCCAAAAGAACTGCAGAATTAACTAGCAAATTTTTGGATTACCAAACAATCTAGAATATGCTCAAGCTCCTCTGGAGGTTCCTCGCCCGCAGCATTAAGATCAACGAGAGTTGGATACACTATAGACCACGGAGATGACTTTGCCAGCATCATTAGCAAGCCTTCCAATTGCTTCCGCGTAATAGGTTCTGGATGAGAACCTAATCTAGCAAAGAGTTGGGGCGTTACTTCCTACAAATGACTGAAGATTAGAATATTTCAACGTGTTATATTTAAAGCGATGCAGTAGCATAGGCAATGAAGCAGCACACACCTGCCATGGCAACAAAGGTACAGCAGAAAGCGCAGGTTCAAGCATATCCTTCAATTCCAAACCGTAATTGAGGAGAATATGTAGTATGTACAGAGTAGCCCTCAGGATTAAGCTTCCAGATTTCTGACTAAAGGATTCACAATCAGTCTCACTTGAAGAACAGGCACTAAGTTTAGAGGATGAATATGAAAGATACTGTGAGAAAGCATGAGCAGCCTGCCCAAATAATGACACTTTTCTCTTCCTCAAAGACCACCAAATATCAACCAAATCACTTAGAGAAGGTAAAATGATGCTTTCATCCACACGGACATTTTCGTCAAGTAAGGTCATTCGAAGCTGAGAAGACACAGCAGCAGATAGAGATTCGCCGCCAAAATTTTCTACACCAGGTGCTCCTGCTGCAGATTCAATTACATTCGCTATTTTTTGCACCAAAGACACTTGTTTGACATTATTCATATCATTGGCTGGGTCAACCCATAAATGCCTCTCATTTCCTTCCCTTGAGCTTTGTGCACAAAGTAGGTGTGAAATAATAGATCTCACTCGAGATATCTCATCTTCAGTCAAACTTAACATCTGATGGGGAAATAACTCTGCACCAAGGATAGAAGAAAGGGAACATGATTGAAGAGCAGTTCCATGAGAGGAAGAAAGACTGTCTTTAGCTTGAGAAAAGCACCAAGAAGCATATGCTATCCATGACTTTCCCAGCACAGGGCATAGACGAGTTGACAATTTCACTAATGAGCCCACTATTTCCTCAATTATAACATGTGTGCTCGGTTTAGAGACTAAAGTTCCTTCTGTAGATGACACGTTTCCACCATCCGCCCTGTTGAAATTGGCCAGAATATCCAGAACAAAATTTTCCACACTAAAATCAGGATAATCCCACTTCAGCCAATTTGAAAATTTCAGGCATGCCTTAGCCTTTAATAAACAATCATCAGCAGCAGAATCTATGGATTCTGGAGAGAGGAAACATGGGCTCAGATATGACCACATACTAGCAAAAGCATCCACATGCTTGTTTTCCGCATACATCAGCAGGATATCCTCATACTTTAGACTTGACATTAGAAACTTCTGACAGCTTACTTCATGGCAACTATCAACTTGATCCTTAAGATAGTTCTTTAGACGGCCAGCCAACCCTACGTTCTTCTGCTTGCGAGCTAAACCTATCAAATTCTTGCATAATAGCAACGTTACAGGAGAACTAGGCAGTATGTTTTTGTAGACCCTGAAAAGCTTCAGCCATGAATTACAATCTTGGCGGATTACGTTCATTGGGAAATACACTGCTAGCAAAAGTGAACTCAGGATGCACTCAGCTTCCTTAGGCTTCTGCTGGATGCCATGAAGCTTGCAACCCTCTTGTAGTGCATGTATACAATGCAGCTGAATGGCACTCGGTGCTGCCTCTGACAACCCATCTAGTGGGAGAACTGTTAAAATTTCATCCAGCATTGACTGGGCCTTCCATATTTCATCTGGCACTATATCCATTTTGCCTTCAATTTTATGGAGCAAAGCCTGCAAAACCATTTGCTCACTCCGTTGTAATGCCAATTTGGGATCAAGAGTGAGTTCGGAGCTGCTTTTGGGTGTTAAATCTAGGGATGCCCATGCTGCGCATATATCACCCTCATCAAAGTGAGCAAGTGCATGAATTGCATTCATTTCATTGCCAGCTGTAGTCAAAGAACCGGAGTAACTTTTCCCAGCATGTTTTCCTCGTAAAGCTTGCAGCTCCAATAACCAAGATTCAAGAGACGTCCAGTCAGAAATTGCAGCATAACTCTCAATTACACGTCCAATGGTAAATTGTATGCCATCAGCCCCCATGGCACTTAGGGACTCCTCTGACTGCAATGAGTGAGTAAAGAATGCAGCAGCCATTTCATACTGTCCTTCTGCTTGATGTACAAGACCAGTGATCCACCAGAAAGGACCAGACATCAGATGACCGTTAACGGCCTGTTTTTCTTCCTCAAGCAAAGAAGAAAAGGCCACATGCACCCACTTTTGTAAGCCAATCAAATCCGCTGATTCATGTTTCTTACACAGAGCCAAAGCCATGTGTCGTACAATTCGCATGACATCTCCAATTAATCTACCCCTCACATTTTGTGAACTCTCAGTCATTTGTACCCGAGACCTGTCCCTCACAGAATATACCATAGAATTCCTCAGCTCTTGCAAACGTAGAGAACAATAATGGATAGTGGCATCATGACACTGTAATGCCAATCCAGCATTCATCATTGGTTCACAAATTCGAGAGAACCATTCCTCACAAACCTTCTTGTTTGCCCGAAAGAACAACGAACTCTGACGGGATACAGAAGGAAGCACAGAAGAACCCTCATAGGCATTGTAAATATTTTTCTTCAAAGCCTCCACAAAATCTAGAAGTAATCTCATAGGCAAAAGATGAGCACCAGAAGAACCTATTACACTTAAGCTTCCATCACTTTGCTCAGCATCTAGTTGCAGCATATGTGCTACATCCAAAAGCATCCTTTCCAATGCCGCAAAAGTTTGTGTTGGTCCACCAAGGTTGGTTCGAAGGCGACTAGCTGTACAGTATCTAGCTGCTTCATGCATAGCCCACCACACACCAGCCATGTTATTCACTAAGGTAATTCTCTCAAGGACATCAGCCTCAAATTTTATGTCCACCCATAGGCAATTGCCACCAGAGTTCCCTGCGTCCTCCACTTGAATCTGACCCACGTCCTTTGCACGACTGCAGAGTTGAATAAGCCGCTGAATCCAAGAAGAAAGAGGAGCTTTCCATCGTTGTGAAATGTAGCTCAATATAGACACAAGTTGTTGTGGTTGCAAACGTTGGGGTAGCTGCTTGAGGGCAAATAGATTCCTCCAGTGCAAGTTAGGTCGATTTCCTATACTGCAGAAAGCAGGCCTGCCTGCTATAACTGTTCCACCATCTGATAAACCGCACAGATAGATGGTAATGGGTATGAAATGAGAAAGATGCCTCACAAATGCACTTCTTATAGTAGTATGTGGGTCACCTAGCTTTTCAAGAACCAGTTCCGCAATTTGATGGAAGTGCCTCGTATCAACGAGTTTTGCTCGTAAAAGCAGATCAAAAACAACTGCCGCTTGCTGCCTTACTTGTGGCTCCCTGTCCAATGCAGCACCCAGTACACAGGAAACCACCGGCCATACAGTAGAAGTATAGCTAGGATCTTCCAATGGATTCACTTTTGTGCTTAAACTTTCATATATTCTAGTTACACTCTCACAGCATTTGTGCATCCAATCAAGGGCTTTTAGTTTAACAGAAAGCGGAGATAATGAGTCAAAAGTTTTCAAAAGGATGCTTCTGTATTTGTTCAAATGCTCAACAATGATCCTTGTACACCTAAGCATAACTTGCTTCTCATTCATGCAAATATCAATGGTCTTCTCCGCGGAATCTTTCCTGCAAAGTTGGACAGAGCACTTGCTCAGTAGCTCAACTGAAGCGATCTTACTCAATGCCTCAAGAACGGTCACTTTCAGTTCCACACAATCCGTCACAAACAAGTGGAAAGGGCACAGATTTGTAATTAAAAAGGACGCCATACTTTCTGATCTTTTGAGCAACAAACTAGCCATGTCAGGTTGACCAATCAAATGATCTTCCTTGCCCAAACAAATGCAGCTTAGCAAGACTTTCAAATCAAATTTAATCAAGGCAAGAAGCTCCTGCTTTGAATAGGAATCATTATTGTAAGGATTGCTTTCCATGTCCATGCAGCCAAGGACTTTTCCCAGCATGCTAGCCAGTAAAGCCAACTCTTCGAACAACACGTGGATTGAATGTTCAACAACTTCATTTTTCCCATGTTGAAGCAAGAAAACATATGTAGCAGCAGCACTTGCGGTCACTAAGTGATTGGGATGCAAACGCAGGTGAGATATTGGACCATCCCATTGCAAAATCTTATCAACAGACAATGGGAGAAGGCCAAGTTTTTGCAAGGACAGCAACTGCAGATTAGTTTTTAGAACCCCATGAATTTGAAAAGATGTAATTTTCTCAGTTCCCCCCAGCTTAGCATTGGCATCCACATCCAAACTTTGGAACAAGACATCAAGAGCAAGTGGATAAAAGGAGGAAAATTTTTCACCTAGTATTTCAGCCAAGAGAGTCAAACACCTCCAAGAATCCTCAATCCATTTGGACCACCCAAATTTCTTTCCCATCAAAGTCAAGCACTCCAGCAACTGGGGAATCATTCTTGTAAGGGGTTCACCTATCTGCTCAAGTAAATTCATTTCCAGCAATCCTGAAGCAGTTGATTGCAGCACTGTATAGAAACAAGAAAACAATGCAAGCAGCCTCCGAAATTGTTGTGGAGTTCCAGGACTTCCATCTTGGAGAAGGGCATCCATATCGCCTAAAAATTTTGACAACAAACGTAATGGGAACTGAAGATTACTCACCCAATATTTCTGGAACTGCAAGAAGCTACCCACAATAAGCTTTCTGTCAGATTCGGCAAGGTCAGGAACCATAGCCCATCCAAGAAGCAAATCAACAATATCAACAAAATGTGGTTGGAAACATCTGAAAAACTTCAATGATATCATTGTTATAATGCCCAAAAGCTGATGCAGTAGGTTCAAAGAGGTTCTCTCATCCTCGAGTAACTCTTGACATGCTTTGAGTATTGGAAAAGCAAACCTTTCTGTTGCTCCAGCGTCTCCAACACTAAGGAATTCCCGGAGACTCTCCACGGCCAGCTCTGTTGATCCCTCATTAGTACTGCTGATACTGAGTAAGGGCAAAGCCCAATTAATAAAACGGTCAACCAAGGTGACAACATGGTTTTGTCTTCCGTTAGATCCTAACGGAATGGAAGACAACAGAGCACATAGTGCTCCATATGCTGTAGCAGCTGCACGACGGACTGAATACGATCTGGGTGATAAATACAAGACTGTTAGGGGGGGAGGGGAATTCATAAACCACAGAGCTCCGATTTTAGGGAAGCTCTTTATATTTAACATGCAAGGACGCCAACTATTTGGTGTGCATAAAGAATCACAAATCAAAAATGGCACAGTTCATCACAATGTGCTACATTTCACCACAACAGCTGCCTAACCAACTATCCCGGAGCAGAACTTAAATGTCAATGTGGTTATACAAAAGCCACAAAGTTACTCCGAAAACTCCAGCAAAAGGACTTAATAACACCGAATGACAATGCCAATCAGTATTGAAGATTGAAGCGATTCCAAATTCATCCAAAACCATTGCTTATATAATTGTTCCTAACAGCACTATAGACGAAAATTGCTGGAAGAAAATGGTCAAATTCAACTTCTGAGAGCAATGATCAACAATAGCAAGGAGTATAACAAAATCAACCCTGTGAATTGAGAGGAGAGAGAATAGAATCGCGTACTTATCGGCGAGGAGCTGGGAGAAGCCTTGGAAAAGAAAGGCAGCAGAATGAGCAACAAGGACTGAGTTGGGAGGGTAGAGAAGCAGGCGGTGCAGCGAGTTGATGGCGGCGAGTCGATTGGACTCGTCAGCTTCGGAGGAGGTGGTGGTGGAGGCGGCGCTACTGGTGGCGGAAGAGGCGGAGGCAGGGTCGTCCTTGGCCAGGGCGACGGAGAGAAGGGCGGCGAGCTGCTGCTGTTGATGGTGAAGTCCTTGCATCATCTTCTGCTTCTTCCTCGAGACTTCGCATTTCTCTCTCTAACTTCCTCTCTCTTCAGCTTTCTAGAGTGGTGTCAGAGGGCTTGAGATTGAGACCGCCATTGTAGCTCAACTTCTACTTTGCGCCTTTCCCATCGCCGGAAAGAGTTGAGTACATACTGGAAACTTATCCGACCCAGACACGATCCATAATCCGACCCGGACTCGTAGATTTTGTATCCGACGATCAAAATCAAAATCTGACAGTTCAGTTTGGCTTCCTTTTGCTTGCACTCACTTATTAGAAATCCATCACAATTATTCAATGGTGTCGAAATTTAAGTTCGTTAACAGAAAAAAATCAATTAGAAAAGTTACAGTTATGTGTTTTGGGGGGGCGGGGGTGGACAGGGCAGTGGACAGGATCAAATTAGATTAGGATCGATTCCTGTATAAAGTAGCTAAGTTGAGATGATCGATCAGCTAATAATTTGGGTCGGGTCGGCCCTTTTATGTAAATAAACAGGCTAAGTCAAGTCGACTTATGGGCGATCTACTTTTGGTCCGTTTTAAAATGAAATAAACTTATACAAAAAAATTACGCATAATAATTATTATTACGTATAAAGTATTAATAATAAATTTAACTAATTGAAACATGTAAATTAGTATGACAAATACGTTGAAAAGGTCACTAAATCGAATGTTAAATGGGTCGACCCAATCCGAACCGTTAATATGCCATAATGGGTCCGCCCATCATCGACCCGATACATTATTGACCCGGCCCTTTATTGAATCTAAACGGGCCAATCCACTTGATCCAATGAGTATCCGGCCCGTTATCCATCCTTAGTTATGTGAATCAATTAAACCTTGTCCTATTGGCAACAATATTTCAACCCTAAGTCTTATGCAGTACTAATTGCTCATGATTAGTTAATTAAGATTAATTAGGTGATTATGAGTTCGGGTATTATAGTGCATATGAAAAAAGAAATATTGAATTTGCTTCATTGTCAAGCTTGAATGAAAAAATCTCGCTAATTTACGTCATTCACATATAGTGCGTCTCCTCCATGGTGCATTACAATTAATTATTTTTAGGAAAAGTGCAACCATTTAACTCAATACGACAAGTTGATCGTCAATCTAAATTCTCCTATAGTTGTCTTTGTCATCATACTTAATTTAAGTAGTTTCTTATGTATACGTATTAATCAAAATCAAACAATTGGTTATTGTCTATTAATACTTTATTGATTCGTGTCATCATATACATAGTTTTTTAAGACGTACTTTGAACACTTATAGCCACTTTGCTTCAAAATTTTCAATATTTTATGCAAAGTTTATACATTGATTGGTTTGTTAATTAAAAAACTTATATGATTAAAATTTCCCTACAAATTATCCTACTTTTTTTGATAAAAAGGAGGGAGGCTATATTACATTGGAATTAACGTAAGTAGGTATATTATCCAATACCCGTTGAACAATGGATTTCGGGACATCAAATTTCCATAACCTCCTACCAAAGGAATAAGATTGCAAGTGGACAAAATCATGTACAACTATATTACCCCATTTTAACAAATATGAAAGAATAAAAATCGACACAAACTACAATCGATAAGGTATTTTGGACAACAAAACCAACAAAATTGTCAAGTATATGTCTCCTTTTGAACAAGTTGATCAAACACAAATAATCACATTTAACTATGAGGCTTTTCATATGTGCTCTAAGGGAACATTTGACACCAAAGATGCAATTATTCTACTAATAGTTTGTGTAATTATCATAACCATTCAAACTTCTCGAATCTCACTTCATGAAAGGGTCGCTGATTCGTTGGCCATAATTTTCTTTTTCTTTTTTTTCTAAAGGAATTTAGAAAATCAAAAGGCTTAGGGCTGGTCCGGTCCTCTTGAACCGCCATAAAGAATGTGAAAGAATCACACAATAAAACCTCCCCCGTCCGGTCTTTTATCCACTCGCCTTCCTCCGCAAAATCCCCAATGAGTCAAGAGCCCTAAATTGCCACCGACCTGCCAAATTGAATCGAACGAAAACCCTAATCGAATCGCACTCTTCCACGACTAGGTTTGCTGAGAAGAGAGGAGCAAGGATGTCGTACGACGAGGTAGAGATAGAAGACATGGAGTGGAACGAGGAGCTTCAGGCTTACACCTACCCTTGCCCTTGCGGCGACCTCTTCCAAATCACCAAGGAAGACCTCCGCCTCGGCGAGGAGATTGCTCGTTGCCCTAGTTGCTCTCTCTACATCACCGTCATCTACAATCTCGAAGATTTTGCCGATTACAAGAAGAAGGATAATATCCAGCCTCCCAAGCAGCAGCCTATCTCAGTTGCGTGATTTTCAAAGCGCAGTCAATACAATGCGATCTTCACCTATTTATACGTAATGATTCGATTGAGATGGATAGAGAAGGCGATGGGAGTGGGTTTTCGCGGCTCTTTGTTTGAGTCTCGTTTTTGTTTCCGATTTTGTTCGAGGGTCTTAATGTATTGATGAATTAGATGAATGAATACAGCGATTTATGGAAATTCTTTGTTCCCGATATACTGATATTTATGCTTATTTCTGTGTTTTTGCATAATTCAATCAATGAAGATAGCTGCTTCATGAGTTGGGTATGTTGTTGCGTGGTTAATCTTGCTGAATTTACTTCCTGGGTATGTTTTGCAAAGTGCAGTTGATGGTTGGCAAGGGTGGTATTCCAGCTCAAAGCCATAAGCTTGATTAGAGGGAGAAAATTGCAATTGTTGGGCAGCCTGATCTTTTGTGCAAGACTGCGGTTGATTGATTGTTGGAGGCTCCAGTCATTTTGAGCTGGATGTATGTGAAAAGGCAAGTGCTTGCTTCTTGGTGTGTGATTTTTATATTCAAGATATTTATCTGCCTTAATTAGGTTATAGTCTTTGTCAATTGTCGTATTGCACTAGCTAGGTGTTATATTATTCTTCAGATCTAAAATCAATGATGGAGAAGGAAGGCCATAGTGGTTTTTCCTTTTTGTGCACTGAGTGATTGTGGCCATTCATAGAGAGGGCTGCTTTTCTAAACCACTAATATCTTGGCATGTCAGTCATCCATTTCATGCAGATGGAAGGTGACATTGCCTTTAATGTACTATTGTTATTCTAAGTTTGAGAAGATTGAAGAGGTTCCCTGACCAAATATAAAGCTACTAATCAAAGCTGATATGCAAAGGCCCAAACGGGTAAGATTTCTGGCTCTTAACTTCTTTATTTTAGGTGACAATCACGTGGATGTTACGTAATCCTATATGATAATGGGGCTGCTTCTCATTTTTGGCTTAACATATTGTAATTTTCAGAGAAGCTGGGTCAAGCTCTTGTGTTGCATCAAACATTACTAGTCTGTTTGTTACAAGCCGATTGATGTTGGCACTCTTGTTGTGCAATTTGCGGTACTGTCCAAACCTGTCGATGTTGGTCCTCTTGTTGCAGGCTTGCAGCATTGATGATCGCATTGTATTTCTAGATTCCTACTCCTTTAAATGTATGTATTCGTTTACTTTAGGCCATAAACCATCATCCACCTCTTTTGTTATTGTGTTCTGAAAAGACCACTAAAAGAAAGTGGCAATCTAATGGGAGAGAACTTTTTATGGTTTGTGGAAAATCTAGGCATCATGCACCTTCTCCTTTCGTGTGCGTATAATATAAAAAAACAGAGCTCCTTTTTCTCTGAGATAGATGTGTGTGTATATATATATATATGTGTTTGTGTGTGTGTGTGTGTGTGTGTGTGTGTGTGTGTTTGTGTGTACTTAGCCATTAGTGGGTGTTTACATGAAAACCAACGGCACAGCAGCGAAATGGGGACGTTTCTCGGACATTTTGTGCCTGGAATAGCCATCATCATGCTGGGTCTATGGCATACAATCAACAGTATGAGAGCTTACTACCTCAAAGGCTCAGCCAATTTTGTCTCGAGATTCTGGTACCCGTTCCACAGTTGTCTGCTAAAGTTTAATGAGCTTCAGCTTGTACTCCTCCTATTGTTCTCTCTGCTAGCAATCATCCTCCAAGTGCTTGACTTCCCCGTCCTCCACCTCTCCTTCAATCTCATCAACTTCGAGCATGCCACCATGTTTCTCCATCTAGCTATCTTTGCAGGTTTTGCCCTTGTTGCTGAGTTAACTCAGCAGTCAGAATCTGTTTCTGGTGTAACTGGAATCATGGCCGCGTCAGTTTTTGGTCAGGAGCTTTTTCTGCTCCATTTTCACTCAGCCGATCATGTGGGTCTCGAAGGGCAGTACCATGAGCTCCTACAGCTGATCGTGTTGATCTCTCTCATCGCAGCAATAACCACAACAATGTTCCCTGCAAGTTTCCCAGCTGCACTTGTTCTGTCAATTTCTGTGGTTTTCCAGGGCTGTTGGTTTGTGAACATGGGGTTCATGTTGTGGGTTCCAAAGTTTGTTCCACAGGGTTGCTTTATGCAGCTCGATAAGGCAAATAGCGGTGAGATGGTGCATGGAGCAGTTGCTTGTGCATCTCCTGATGCTGATTTCAGGGCAAGAGCTCTGGCTAATTTGCAGTTCAGTTGGATACTTGCTGGGATTCTGATGGTCACCGGATTTTCTTGTCTGATTTTCGCCAGGAAAGGCACTCCAATAGTCCGAAGGTTGACAGCATATGAGCACCTTCAAACTAGGACATCTGATTCCACAGTAACTGTCGATTGCTTTAAGCAAGCTGTTGATCTGTAGGGTGTTTGACTTACTTCTAGGTCTTCTTTCTGTGAAGATGCATGACTTTTCTGTGCCCTGGGACGTATGAGAAGTTTCTTTGCTGTTAAGCATGTTGTTGGTTTCCTCTTTTGGAAATAAGAGCTGAGAAGTTTCTTTGCTGTTAAGCATGTTGTTGGTTTCCTCTTTTGGAAGTAAGAGCTGCTTTATGGTTGCTGAATAAATCAATGAAAGGAGACCCGGAAAACCTAATCCATTAATACATTACCCCATCTATGTGTGGAACCAAACCAAATCTGTAAGTAATCCAATTTTTACCAAACTAGAATTTACCAACTTAACTGGGAGCTGAAATTTGCCCCATCAGTATCAATTACATTTCATTTAAAGCCTATTAAACAAATTGATAACGAAACAGAACCATAAATCAGGTACAATTGTGAGAATGAACACTGTTTATTCACGCTCTACATTTGACAGAAAATTACTGCTGTCACCCTCATTTTGAGTATACAGTTGACAAAAATCACCAGATTCTCCATAACAGCAGTTTCCCAACAATCGCCTTCAAATACGAACAAGCACTCAAAGGCTCAGAGCAGACTCAGCAGTTATCGGACAACACCCCCCCCCCCCAAAAAAAAAAGGAAAGAGAAGAGAAAAAGGAAAAAAATTGTGTTACAATACTGCCATTATAGTAAGGCAATGATGACAGCTGTGGAAAAGCTTTTCAAGCTCCGCTATAAAAAATCTGTGGGTACCGAAAGTTAGATATCATACAGCTGCAGCTCCAAAAGAGTAAGATCTTTGATTCGATCCTTGTGCAATCTCCTTCACCACTTGAATGAATCGCCTTCGAGATGTTGGTAATCTTGATAGAGTTAGGCAAAATCCCTGCAACCTGATGAGGGATAGAATTATATCGTGTTAGAAAATTTGGCAAGAGTTATCCAAAACCAATAACATTGTTCTTAAACATAATTTTTGATAGATACCTTCTACCGATGCCTTCCAACTGAGCTCTCCTGATGTCCTCCCTTGGAGGGGCGCCACCATTGTCCCATGCCTCCATCCTTGTTGTGTCACCACCATAAAGGCAGAATTTGAAGAGATAAAGCTCTTCAGATTCCTCCAATTGTAGGCTTTTCAGCTGCGCTTTCATTATGCTCATGGGGTCAAATAGCCAATCAAACACCCTCCCTTCGGGCCTGTTCAAACTAGTTAACTTGACATTGTCACCTGAAACGGAGCAAATTTCTCTTTCAACTGACATAAAGTCTGACAAAAGCAGCCTCTCCCAATACATTGGTCACTAAGGTTTCCTACATCTAGCCTCCCCCTCTGTAGGCAAGACTACTAAGATATTGGCTTTGGTAATAAAGTAGTTTTTTTTGGGGGGGTGGTGGAAGAGAAGTCTTACTCATGAGAAATCCCGCGAAGCCATCCTTAATTGACCGGAGGAAGCAATCGAGGAACACATAAGCAGGAATCCCTACAGTGACTATCTTGTTGTTCTTTGACTGCTGCCAGGCATCAAGGTCAGCAGTTGTAATAGCTCCTTTCACAAGCAGCTCTTTTCCAACATGCTCACACCCCTTGAAAAAATTGTCCCATATCTGATTACATTTCAGCAGCAATGTTACTTCACCATGCTTCTAAATGTCATCAAGGTAGAATGAAAAATTAGTATTTACCAGCACAGCATTTAGTGCTTTCTTGTTTTCTGAAGGGGTCCTCAGAAGAGGCTCCTTGGTGTAAAAACCCTCAATTTGTTCATGCAATCCTTTGACAGGCCGTAAGTGTGTGCTGGAGTCTACTCCCTCACAATATTTAGGTCTGGCTGCCCAAAGTGGATCAGGTAATTATTGTGCACAATTAATAGCCAAAGCCGCAACATATTTTGTTTGAATTAACGCAACACTATAGGTGCAATAGACACTCTCATAAGTGTTGTAAGACTAGAAATCTGTGCAGAAGCAAAACATACCTTGGAAAGCAAGAACCTTCTCTCAAATAAAGAAGGTCATTGGTATATTCATCAAAAATGGAGACTGATGCTATGGCATAGAGCAACCCTTTCTTTATGGACTCTTCCTATATGTCATTGGAAATTGAGTTACAACAAAGAATGAGTAACATTGTAATAAGGGGAGACGAAGGAAACAAATGGGCACAAGAAATGCACAAAGAAGGGATAAGAAGCCTTGATTTCCAGTAAAGCTCTCATCTTCTGAAGGGGATTTTCAAAAAAGAAACTTGAGGCCCTTCTCAACCTTCCATTTTCCTCAAAAACATTTTGTTCAAAGAAGGGAAATCAAAAAGAAGCTACCTGGTAAGCAATAACAGAAGCATAAACCCCAAATCCAATGCTCGATAAAACTCCACCAATGGTGGCTAAAAGTACAGCAATTGGCCACAACACGATAAGAAGCCCCGCAAAGGGAACACAAACAGTTTCAAGGAAAGGTCCTTCCCGCCCAACAAGATCTTGCACCAGCCGTTGCCATCCCTTGAATAGCAAAATTGGAGCTTTGTAAAGTGTTATGAGAGGAATGAAGATCACATCTACCAAAAGACCAAGAATAGCACATAAAATGCACCCTGGAATTTGTAGAACCCTACATGAAAAAGGAAGGTTGCAGATGTTATAAGAGTTCTCACAGTTCTCACAAGACCGAAAAAACAGATGCAATATGCTGATTCTCATGTGAACAAGTGATGGAGATTCTAGAGTAAAATAACCTGAACCTTGATCACTATGCATATTGCATCACAATACAGGCTATTCTTGTGGATTGCAGTAATTTGTGTAGATTAGTTTGTGAATTGTGAATAGTAGCAGTTGCAGCATACTAGCAAATGTCTCACTATATTGTCCTCGTGGATTAGCATGCATTAAATGCTTCCACTTTAGGATCTACGGGACAACCTCTTGTCAAGAGCAGGTTCAAGTGGCCTGGGTTGGGTATTGATTTGATTTTTAGCGTGCAGCAACGTAACAGTGTAACAACCCCAACAATGGTGTCATTCTATGCACTATGCATCAGTGAATACGACAGTTCTCAGAACTACTAATGGAAAAAAGGAATTGAAATGGACAGGCTTCATAGCCTCTAATTACCCAGGTCGTTAAGAGCACCTTGCCAACTGCTAGCCACAACATTAGCAATTGTTAAAACAAAATGACAAAGCTCACAAAAGCCTATAATCTGTGAGTCTAGATGGCAGAAAACGTACTTGAGTTCAATGGGCTTCTCCCCCTTTGATTCGAGCAATCCATCCATCACTGAGAAGTATGAATGGAAGGAGAAATCAGCAAAATCACGCACAATAGTGCAAGCCCCCCATACATTGCTCCATGTACCATCCTAAATCAAATACTCTCCCCATCATTAACATGTTAATGATGTTTTGGCTCAAAGAGCAAATCAAATAAAAAAAAATGAGCCTAAATTGGAAATAGTGACGGTACCGTGAAGCATTTGACCAACTTGGTGGGAAATGAAAAGCCGTCCTTGCTAACGGCCTTGAAGGTCTCCATGACTGGCCAGATAAAAGCATAAAAGATCGCCATAACCACACTCCCCACCACCCCAACCACCGTCCATATTGCAATCGGCATAGGGGAAAACAGAATCAATAGGCACTTCATAAATGGTCCAAATTTCTTGGTTCTGCAAAAATGCAGGAAAACAAGGCTACCCATTAATTCACGCAAAATACTCAAGTTAACCCAGAAACTAGATTCAATAGATCAATTGAAAAGATTAGATCTTGCACACTAAAATGGTAAGATCAGGCATAGTGAGAGATAGAAATTGTACCTGATTATACAATAAATGCTGTAAAACAGATGGCAAGGCCATAGTCCAATCACTACAGCAGTGTCCCCAAAAGCTATAACTAGAAACACAAATGGGCAGAATATTGCACCTGCAATTTCAAATCTTGGGGATTAGCATTAATAAGCAGAGGAAAAAAAAAAAAAACAGAAGAAAGAGACAGACAGACAGAGAGCTTACTCTTGACAACACCAAGCACAAAGAGAGACAGACAGACAGGAAGGAAGAGGAGGGAATAACCAAAGTACTTGAGGATGTCCTTTGTTTCTGCCATTCTCCCCGCCGCCTTTTCTGGGCACTCTGCCTATTCCTTCGTGATTTCTCCAGTCCCAGAAAAATCAAGTTTTGCCTCATGAAGGGAAGTGTAAACAGAACTAATAAATCCTGACCCACATAACAATACCAACAATATTCAATTGATAGTTACAGCTTGGTAGTGACAGTTAGAATCCCACAAAGTACCATTGCCATAGATGTGCTAAGCATAGTTTGACCATATGATCTGGATTAATTGAGGGTTCGGGGGCTTGTTCGTGAAGATATCATATCATATCCTTCATTGTTATCCCAATAAGATCTGCCAAGGAGAGCTGGCTGCCTTTGATTATGCGACCCTTTTCGGTGGGCACAGCCAAACCCAGCACAGTTACAGTACAGCTCCTGCTCCTTGTCATAACTACCCTTGTACAGTAGTACAGTATGCAAGGAAATGTGTAATTTACATGGGCATAGTTGACATTTTCTTACTTTTGATTAGCAACTATAGACTAAAATACTGCTGGTTTACCTAATTTTTCCTGATGGTATAGAATAAAGTGCCTTAAAGTTAAAACAGATGGAAATAAAAAAACAATTTTGACAGAGAAAAAGAGGAGGAAAATAATTGCAAATGAGAGGTGTCCGATGACATCCATTTTTTATGGCAATATTTTCTTTTGTGTATTTATTTACTTTTTCTTGATGTTTGTTCCAACCACGCTCTATTTACCATGGTGCAAGGCTGAACCTGATCCTGAGGAAATGGCTATACATCATTGAGTTTAATAGGTTCATGGTAGCATCCACGCCTCTTTGGAAAAATGGTGGGCGATGAAATGATCCAATTCAACCTGTATTTCGTACAATGCTAAGCTAGTCACAACTTGGCTTGGCCGATGAAAACTGTAAATAGCACTTTGTTGGCCCCAACTAGCTTGTCCTTGGGGTCAAGTCCATCAAATTCACTGTAGTAATCCAAGCTACTCCAAGTAATTTTTTGAAATCCTTGACTCTCTAGGTGTAAATAGGGTTGAAGTCAGCCAAGTGAATTGAGTTTGGCGAGTTGGGTTTGTGCTAAAGGTGAGCTGAGCTAACAAACAAACAATAGCTAAATAGAACTCAAACTTAGTTTCTAAAGGGTCAATGAGCTAGTTCAATCCAAGTTTGACCTACAATGTAGTTGACCCAACCTACTCATTCGGCGATCAATCATCAGACACATGTCATGGTACTCAGAAACCAAAAAGGAATTTCAGGATATCTTATTGCATCAGCCAACTTTTCTGCACAAACTAGAATTGCGGAGTTCTCTTCATAAAACTGAAGTCACAACATCAGAGACAATATTACAAATTCATGCAGCCAACCACATGAGGAGTTAACACCTAAACTCCTGCGCACAGTTGCCATCCCTTGCATAATCTCATTGTTACAGGCTGCAGACATCAGATCATGCGAACAGCACTTCATTTGCTCTGTCTCCTCCCATTTCAGACCCTGCGGTGCATCATGACCGGTAGGATCTAACTGAGCATTACTGGTGTACATTAACTTAATAGGTCACCATCAGTTTAATGAGATATGAACCTTGATGGTCTCACATGCCAGACATAATGCTGCCACCTTGCATGTTTTTGCTCCACAAACCAGATAATTTACAACAATACAAGCCTTCAGAACCTGTCCCCACAGCCTATTCCAGTATTGCTCCGCCTAGGTCCTTTGAGGCAATCACTCTTGTTGAATGTGAGATTGACACTGTTTTCTCACACATTGCAACAATAAAGCATGTGTTATTCCATTATCATGTCATCAACAGATAAAGGGGCATGAGATTTCCCCCACCCCCTTGCTCCTCTCACTTTCTTGATGAAAATCGGGTCGTCCTCCTAAGCGAGAACCTGTGCTGTGTCTGGCCATTGTTCTTTTGCATTGTGCTCAACACTGAAGTTTGATAAAAAGTGGAGAACAGATGTGAGATCATCTAGTATCACATAATAATAACAGTAAGTATTAAGCAACTAAATCGCATTTTGATTTTAGAGGCCTCCCTATCCCTGTAGATACTGGAGCCTAACTTTAACCAAAGACAAAAAAGGAGGGGGGGGGGGGGGGGGGGACACTTGACTGAAGAAGTAGAAGTGGCTTACAATTTTTGCTCCTGGAAGACTTGTCAGCACTTAAGCTCCTCCTGTCTGAATCCTTGCTTGTTTCTTTCTCCATCTCGTCTCCAACCTCTCCATTATCGACTTGGCTGCCTCCTTCTTCCTCATCCTCCTCAATGGTTAGTTCTCTCTCACATCCATTGATTCCAAGTATCAAAACTTCAAAAACATGATGCCCATTATACTTAAAAACCATGAACTCTCCCTCTTGTAAGGCATTGTCCAAAACAAACCTAGACCAGCCACCTTGAAAACACAAACCATCCCCAACTTTGACAACCTCTACTGGCCAAAGCTTTCCAATACGATTTTTTATTATGACTCTGTTAGGAATTTTTCCTGTTATGTGGTCCTGAAATGCATCTGGGATCCTCTGCAAAATATTCAAAGTTACTTAGAGATTAGTGGAAGGTTCGGCAGACTAGCCAAAACATCCATAAGTCACCCCCCTTTTTTTTGTGGGCAGTTTCTCTCTAATTTACTAGTTAATTCTACAATTGGGCAAGAAACAATAACGTCCCATGTAGATCCTGTCAAAGTAGGGACCATTAATTTAAATGTAGCTAGTCATACCCCCAATAAACAGACAGGTTATTTATGAGAGATCCTCAAACAACTTTTTAGACCCCTCCTTTCTTAACTCCAACAACGACAACCACTACTCGTAACGTGAGTTTTGCTTTCGTGGGATCAGAACCTTTCCACAATCCGAAAGGGCATGAATTTGGGGGTAATTTGACAATTATCAGATAACAAGCGCAAAAGAGTTGTTCTTTCTGGAAATTACAAGGGATATGAAAATTGCACGTCAAGGAGAACTCCATGGAAGAAAGTTATGGCGGAAAAAGCAAAGATAGGTCATACAATACAATGCACGATTAAGCAGAAACAGAGGCAAAATTCCCCAATTGCAAAAGCAAGACAGCACACACACACACACACACACACACACACAAGGGTATCTAAAGCAAAAAGGGAGGAATTTGGAGGGTAGATACCAGATTCAGAGAACAATGGTCAGCCAGAAAGGGTTTAAAGAAGCGCGGGAGATTATTGTCTGAGGAACCCATCCGTAAAGACTTTCGACTTTCAGATTCTGGTCTGATAGGCCTCTTCTCTTTCTCTCTCCGTCTCTCTCTTCCCCAGGAATTGTGAACTTCGGTGTGTACAGGGAACTTGGGGGTACCTAATTTGATAAAAAGGGCATTCCAACCTAACTTTCTATTTCCTTCTTCTCGTTACTTTCCTTCCACATCCATCATCCATAGTATCCAAACATAAGACAAAATTATTATATCAAATTCAGGATTAGAGGAGAGATTATTGTCTTGATAGTTGATAGCCATTGGAATAGCTTATAGATGTTTTTTTTTTCAGTTATTCAGTTGGTATGAGCCATACAAGAATAAAGGAGAAAATACAGCTACTAAATAACTTCTCAGCTAAAGTTTGCAAGCGCAAAAATTCTAGAGGCTGCAAACTCCAGATTTGGACATAAGCGCTTCTCAGCTCAAGCTTATACTTTATAGATGTTATAAATTAACTGTTACTTAGGAATTAACAGTGCTTTGAACTACCCAAAAAAAAAAAAAAAAATTTCCATCCATGATCTGCAATTCACACTTAGGCTTTATTGCAAGACTACTCTTTTCTCTTTCTCTCTTTTTTTTTTTTTTTGGGACAAAGCATCCCCAATATTTAACTGCACAAGTCATTGGCTTAGAGTGACCATCTCTCTAAAGACAAAAATAAAAACGAAATTGCAGTAGAACCAGTTCAGATTAACTGTGCCACATCATCACAAAATACATTGAAGGCAAAAGCTTAATCTAAGAATAGGCAGCGTAGACATCGTCTTACACACAACACAAAAAAGTTCTAATGCTCTACTTACAGAAAAGTAAGTGATATCCAAAACCAAAAACAATAGGACTTTGATCGATTAGTTCAGCAGCTTAGATTGAATCTGTGACTGCTTAAAGACATGAACTTTCAGAATGTAGTTTTCCGCATCAACAAGCTCAAAAACACACACATCCCCTGCCTTCACATTGTTATCCCATGCGAAGTGGATCCATCCTGCACCAAAGTTGCAGGTTCTACATGCTTTATTGCATCGAACTGACCATCGACTTCCATTAGATGCCTCAAGTTCCACAAATTTCCCAGTCCGATGCCATAAATTTGCTCGAGCAAAGTGAGCTGGAACGTACTGCATGAATTTGAACAGCGAAGTCTTAGATCTCAGGTCTCAACACATGAAGACATAGCTATAGCTTAAGGGTTGTATCTTGTATGCATGTCCTTCAA
The DNA here is from genome assembly GCA_029747015.1 of Carnegiea gigantea. Classification (NCBI taxonomy): domain Eukaryota; kingdom Viridiplantae; phylum Streptophyta; class Magnoliopsida; order Caryophyllales; family Cactaceae; genus Carnegiea; species Carnegiea gigantea. Next base: position 618,976 of record JAKOGI010000012.1, on the reverse strand, counting down.
AGCCAAAAATCAACTAGTTTGGTCGGTTTGGCTGCTCCACTCGGTATTACAAGTAGAGTTGCAACCGTGTGGATAAGATACTGGTCAGTTTTATATGTTTTCACCCGAGGGAACAATTCAGAATAACACGGGTGAAATTTGGGTTGCCTAATTTTCCCCATGGATTGGACTGATCTCGGGTTATTCAAGTCGCATATGATGGGCAAGCCCATACAAAGAACAGACTGACCACAAAGCATGTTCTCTTCAGATGTCTTTCCTTGATGACAGCAACAAAGAATGGATTTTGAGGTTTAGAGAATCCCACCAAAGCCAGAGCTTCCTCATGCTTCAACCAAACACGGTCTTCTGCAATTTGACCAAATTGGCCAATCAACACCTATTTTGGGAGGAATAAAGGCCAATTAGTATCAGTTAATCTAAGAACTTACCATTTTGATTTCCTTGGTTTGCACCATTTGCCTCAGCATTATGCCCGTTCCCATCATATTGATCTGCCTTCTCATCATCACTTGCCAACGAGCTGCCGGAGAATCCACTAGTAAAATCATCACCATCATCATCATGTGCTTGTTCATCATGTTCAGGCGAAGAAGGTTCATCTTCAATCTCCAGTTTTATTGCATCTGAGGTTTCAACACCAGTTTCATTGTCCACATGCTGCTTTTTTCGCAGGAACCTCTGTTGGCTTTGGTGGTTATTACAGGGTTCTTTTTGGTCCTGAGGGCTATTGCAGGCATTATAGAGGTAACATATCTCACAAGCAGTTTTATCAAATATATGAACTTCAAATTTTGAGTTCCCTTCATATATGAACTGCAGAAAATACGCAAAGCCTATGGAGTAGTACTCCACAAAGTCCTCCCAACCATTACGGAACCATAGTTTGTTATCCTTTTTGACTAATGCCACCTTCCAGGACTCTTGGGTAGGAGCAGTGAGGATCACTGCAGTAGAAAGTTCATCAGCATAGGTCCTTGCAAACATCCCAGGAATCCTCTGCCAAAACCCAAGAAAAAACACTTGAGAATGCATGCATGAGCAGAGATGTTCAAGATAATAAATGTCCAAATAGCAACAAAATAGCAACGACAACCACCAATCTTGTTGAAGCATGGTCTTAGGAAGTCCGGATTGTGTGTAACTTCATCCTTAAGAAGAAGACATGGCATTCCCCAGACTGTAAATGGAGAAGAAAAAAGAAATCCGAACGTACTTGCACAAATACTCTTCAGGCCTTCACAAGTTCAGAGTGTCTTACATTATCATCAAACACCACTGTAATTAGAGGCCACATTAAAAGATATGGTGACCTCGTACTGCAGCGTTTCTAACCATGCAACTCTGCTTCACGCTCTACCATTTGCCTTGAAACTTGACTTGGGTGCTTGACAGCCCCCCCCCCCTCTCCCTTGGCCTAGCAATTTAGCTAGAGAACTAGGCATCCCTAAACCCACACTGATCAATGTCATTGTGAACTGCCTCGAGCTCAACCTCACCCACTCCCATAGAGGCTTCATGGGTCCCAAGCCCTATGTAATCCTTAGCTGACAGTTCTTCATACCTACGCAAAGTGGTCGTTATCTCCCCAGAGAAGTACCTCAAAACAACTAGCTCTTCTTGCATTGGGGGAAAACAGGAAGCCTTCCGGTCCATATGTACACTCTGACACTCCTCCCCCTCATCCCTAACACCAAGTACACCACAAGCAGCTGCCTAAAAATTCATACTGTATTGAATTGAATGGGGTATAAAAACATGACCAGAACTCTAGTGCTCATAAACCAGCGGAAAAAAGAACGAATTTTGAGGGCAGTAGCATATTATTATGCACTCCACATGCATGTTTTGAGATAAACACAAAAAGGGCATCAATTTTTTGATCTTTCTATCAGAAAAAAACAATCTTTATAATCAATATGTCAACAGGGCTTTTCAGTTCCTAGCATACATAAACGAATGAGAGAGATAAGAAAAATGGAGACATGATGATGATCATGTAATAAACAACAGAATTTTTTAGGTATTAACGACAAGAAACCAAAGAATTGGTAGAAATCGATAGAAAATTTAAGGAGAAAAAGGGAAGACCGAAGGACAGCAAAGGTTACCACTTACCAGCTTCTTAGATTGTATATTGGGTTGGAGCATCAAAATGTAGAAGCTAAAAAATGGCTTTCTCTCTCTAGAAGTAGAGAGAGAGTGGCTACTGCTTCCATGGATTTTCTTGCTTCTCTTGCCCGGACCTTTCATCTTTGGACTTTCTTTCCCAGTGAAGCAATGATGCTTTCACTCTCAAGCTTCTTGGCTTTGCGGCTATGAAATTTGCCTTGGGAACAGTCCTCAGTTTTCAGTTGACAAATGTTTCGTACTAAATGTATGAGCAAAACAAGTTCTTATGTCAAATGTCAAGTGCCAAAATTTTGTACCCAAATTGGTACAGTAATATCTTTCTTTTAAAAAAAAAAATTTCAATGCATGGATAAAGGATTTAACTTTACAAATTATCCCGTTTCTTTCGTTTTCTCTATTTTTATGATTCTTTTTGTACGTAGAATAAATAAAACCAATTGCATTACTTTTTTCAAGGGTTTTGGAAAAATGATATAAGGTTATTGTTCTGCATTGAAAAATATTTTTATGATTCTTTTTGTAGAATAAGTGAAACCAATTGCATTACTTTTTTCAGGGGTTTTTGAAAAATGATATAAGGTTATTGTTTTACATTGAAAAAGACCGGTTCAAATATAAATTTGGTTAAAATTAGGTAAATTGATCTAGAATTGATTATGAAGGTGCTCATTAAGAAATTTACTTTGCTTATATCAAGAATTGGTTGTTCATGATATGCAAAATGTAACATTTGTCCAACTTTTTAAGGACTGATATCAACACATAAAGTAGTTTTCTCTACCAGATTTACATTGAAGAACATCAATTATTTGGCAAATTATCTTCTCAAAATATCTAAACGTAATGATCCGTCTACGGAGGAAATCATATCTACTCATATTGAGAAGTTATACATTTGATAAGTTTAATAGACATTGAAACACAACAATTAGACATCGAAACATTTGATAAGTTTGACAGACCTCCATTTTGGCCATGACCAGAGCAATACATAGGCACTACTTTACCCAAAAAATAAGTTCAAACCCATTACAATGAGCCTTCCCAAAAAGCCAAACCTTATAGCATGATCTTGCTTGAAAGTTAAAACAGAACACGCATCAGAAAGATGAAGCTTTTGAGGGTTTTGATCGGTTCAGAAGCCAGAAAACACTGCAGAACAGGTTGGATACACAAGACATGAACTATTTTTTGGTAGCCTTGAGCGTGACACTGTGAAGATTCTCACCCACCAACTCAAAGGTGCACATATCTCCTAATTTCAAGTTGTTTTCCTTCCTGAATTTAGTCCAATCAGATCCACTTAGACGCATACAGCACTTGTAGTAGTCGCATTTAAGTCTCCATTCCTTTCCATCATCCCCTTGTAGTTTGGCAAATTTCCTCAACATGAAGTTCCTCATATATCTCTTAGGAACATACTGTATGGCCATGCACAACTATGTTAGGCTATTGTTAGCGCATGACCATGTTCATTTCATCTTCTCAGAAAATTTTTACACCAGAAAAGTTTAGAGCCATTACAACAATAACTCCCACTGTAGCTCCCTACTTTCGCAGGTATGAGAAGATCTAGACGTAGGTAATCTTACCCCTACGAGCATTCGTGCAAATAGAGTACAAAGCCATTGATCAGTCTATACATATCTGTCGTAAATTCATTCCGATAAAATAAGTTTGAAATCTTACCAATTCATTTTTCGAGCAGTGGTTCTTTCTTATTGTAATGGTAAATGAGGGACTTCCGCATTTGGTCTCAAACATTTTCTCTTCATCTTCCTCTTCCTTCACTTGCATGGGTTCCTCCTCTGTGGGATGCTGAATGGCATTGTCAGATAGTGCAGGACAGCTAGGAGTGCTGATCGGGTAGTCGATCTCACAGCAAGACAAGTCAAAAATGCGAACTCTGAAGTTGCAATTCCCTCGACACTCGAACTCAAGGAAATACCCAAGTCTAATATCATTGTGGTGCATGAATTCTTTCCACCCTTGAGTGAAGTAAAGCTTGTTCTTGTTTCTGCTAATTGCTACCTTCCAAACAAGGCCTGTTGGCACACTGAGTTCAGCAACTGAATGTTCAGAGCTGAAATTCCTTGCAAATTTCTCCGGAATCCCCTGCTTCAGAAACCAAAATGAATCGAGTTACATGTTAAGTCTCCTGCGAATGCAGCATAAACTACACGCCCACCAGCTGCAGATAATTTGCGACTCCATTTCACAGCAACAATTCCTCCCAATGTGCGCCCCGCTTTCGCAGGGTATAAGAAGATTTCGGATGTAAACAGTCCTACCCCTACAAGCACAGAGAGACGGATTCCAAAGACACTGATTTCCTCCATCTTCTCCTAATTATTCTGTTTGTAGTCTAAGTAAACATTAATCAGTATTCAGAATTCGATGCACTAATATAAATACTTTGACAAATCATGCATGCATGCACGATAACCTGTTCAGAAAATGTTCAGATTAATCTGTGTCCACTCTCCGATGTGGAAATTGAGGAGTAAGTAAAAACAGAATCACAAAAAAAAAAAAAAAAAAAAGAGATACAACCTCAAGTCAACAAGAGGGATGAAGCTGATCTCTCAAAAACTTCAACAAAAAAAAAAAGAAAAATTTTGCTCAATAGCACTATATAGCAAACAAATGCCCAAGAAAAGCAGGGAAAATAAAAAGAAATGCGGGTGATTTGACCAGGGAATTATGTTCAAGGATGGGAGGAAGGATGATCCTGAAGAATCTGAATCCGCATGTCTTCATCTGTCCTCGATTTGCCTTTGGAGGCCGCCCTCTTCCTCTTTTCACTTGCTCCATTTCCAGAGCACTTAGGTTCACTCGACTCTCAGAGAGCAAACTATTACAGTAGCATATAAGAGAGGGAAACTGCTGATACTCTATTTCAGAGGAAATGGTCTACCAATGCATATGTTGTTTGGTCAAGTTTGGAGCTAGTAAACGGCACCGGTTTACGTCGAATCATTCAATAAATGGGTGGAGTTTATGTCAACGGTGAAAATAGTTTAGATTTTTCTTAAAATTGAAAATAACATATTTTTGGATAGAAATGTTAAAGCGTGTCGACTTGAGGTTAAAATCGGTTCGATTCGCGTTAGGTTAGTGTTTTCCTCAATAATTCCAAGTTAGATTCGGATCGTATTATAATGTGTCGGGTCAAACTTTCCTAAGTCTAGTTGAGACTAATGAGTGAAAATGGTTACAATGAAATTGGATAGATTCTTGGAGCATAGGATATAAATAGCTTAATTTTTGGGTATTGGATGAAACCATAGCAACTTTTTTTCCTTGGACGTCAAACGTATGACCTTTAAGGGTAATTTTTTTTAATAAAATGGAATCAATTTTGAAATACTATAACTCGATTCTTTTGTATTTTTTTAACAGAATCCCAAAATTAACAAATATTATTACCATTTTAGCCCAATATTAACTTCAACTTATCACCATCTAAATTTCAAATTAACTCCAAATTAAGTTAATTAGTCGTGCCAGCATACACATATTCAAAATCATTTATTTGCTTCTTGGCCAGTCAAAGTATTTGAAAATGAATGGTTGTTTATTAAAAAATACTGCTACAGGTCTTACTATTACTCTATTAGCATCCAAGAAAAAAGTTAGCATATATTCACCAAATACCCCAAAAGCTAGATTATTTACGTGTAGTATTCATCGATCCTTTTCAAAAAGTAGATCTAATGCCATTTCCAACTTTTTCATCATAGCAAAATGAGCGTTCATAGTTTCCCAATTGCTTTTTTTTAATATGAATTTTTTTATAAAAAAAAGAAACAGAATTTATACCATTGATTTCAAACATGATCAACACAAAAATATAAGTTGAATACAATACAAAATTATTAAGAATTACGAAAATAACATATGGATATATGAGAACTATAAAAATTTGTACCTATATAAAGTTTTGGACAAATTTGAGTAATTAGATCAAAAGAATATTGCCGACTAGACCTTAGAGCATTGTATCAGTTTGTGAAATTATTCTGATATTTGTTGGACAATTGTATCACAGTGATTTTAGGTAAGACTGTTTAACACAGACACAAACATAAGAATGAAATTCCACTAGAAGCCTTTCCAGAATGGCTGTGTTATCTTCATTACAAAATACATCAAAGGCAGGAGCTTAGCACCAGTACAGGCATACACACATACCTGGCATAAAACACAGAGCTCTAAACTTGTTCTAATGTATTACTCCTAAAGATGCATGTAGCGCCAAAAAGCAGCCGTTAACTTGATTTAGATCACAAGCTTCAGAAGATTAGTGCAGTAGCCCAGATCTGATTCGTGACTTCCTAACAACATGAACTTTCAGTATGTAGTTATTCGCATCGACGAGCTGAAAAACACAAACATCTCCTGCCTTCAAATTGTTATTCCTTGCAAAAACAATCCATCCACTACCTAAGTTGTAACGTCCTCCTCCTGCGGTATACCGGACTGCCCATTGTCCAACTCCATCAGATGCCTTGAGTTTCACTAATTTCCCAGCCTGATGCCTGAGATATGGAGCAAAATGGGCCGGAACATACTGCATGAATCAGAAAACAGCAAAATAAATGCTAGTAGATCTTAAGAAGTGAAGACATAACAATGGCTTAAGGGTTATATGCATGTCCTTGTAAGTCACAAATTAAATTAAATGGATAGATTAGGCTGCTCCCGTAGTTGACACTACAAGTAGACTTGCAGACAAATTCTTCAAGCAAGAGTTATGTAGCTTGTCCATTTATCAGATAAGCTTATCAAGAAAATAGCGCAAGGAAAAAAATTTTCAAAAAAATTGCAGCACTTCAGGACGGTCAGCTCAAATAAGCAGTGGGTAGCCTAATCTCAGTCGTGGGTTAGTCTGCTCTGTAACTGTTAAGTCCACAAAATGGAGGAACAGACTAACCACAAAGGGTGTTCTCCGCAGATGTCGTTCCTTGATGACAGTAATGAAGAATTAATGGAGTTTTAGGCTTTGCCAATCCAGCCAAAGCCAAAGCTTCCTTGTGCTTCGACCAAAGGTCTTCTGCAACTTGACCACGTTAACCCAACCCATCAAAACACATTCTAAAAGGAATCTATACCAAGTAGAGAACAGCTAGTCGAAGAGCTTACCAGATTGATTCCCTCTTTTTACACAATTTGCATCAGTGCCATGCTCGCTCTCTTCATATAGATCTAGCTCCTTATCATCAGTTGCCAGTGAGCTGTCAGAGAATCCACTAGAAACATCATCAATATTGTAATCATGCATTTGCTCGTCATGCTTATGCAAAGAAATCTTATCTTCACTCTCCAACTTTATTACTTCCGAGGTTTCAACACTGATACTACTGTCCACATGTGGCTTTTTTTGCAGGAACCTCTCTTGACTTCGGTGATCATCAGAAGATTCTTTCTGGTCTTGCGGACTACTGCGGGCATTATACAGGTAAGAGATCTCACAAGCAGTCGTATCAAATATATGAACTTCAAATTTTGAATTTCCTTCATACTCGAACAGCAGAAAATACGCAAAGCCTATGGAGTAGTACTCCACGAATTCCTGCCAACCATCACAGAATCATAGCTTGTAACCCTCTTTGAGTAATGACACCTTCCAGGACTCTTGGGTAGGAACAGTGAGGACCACAGCAGTGGAAAGTTCGTAACCGTAGGCCTTTGCAAACATGTCAGGGATCCTCTGTCAAAAAGTAGTTGAGAATGCATAAAGTAACAAAAATGTTCAAGGTGAATGCCCAAATAGTAACAAAAATAACAACCACACAGTATGACTCCTGTAGTCTTGTTGAAACATGATCTTATGAAATCCAGATGTATGCAACCCTACCCCTAATAAGAGGAAATGGCATATTGAAATTATAAATCGAAATCAAATAGCAAATTTGAACTCCTTTTTTATCTGAGTTGCACAAGTATTCTTCAGACCTTCGACAAGGGGATATTGTTCAGAATGCAACTGGAGCTTACTTTATCATCAAACACTAATGCACTCAGCATACAATCGAAGGTATGGTGACTCTTAGTCTTAACCCAGAGACTCTTAACCATGAAACTCTGCTTCCCACCCCACTATTTGCCTTAAAAGCTTGACTGTGGGGACATCTGTGAATCCACATTGATCTAAATCATTCTGGCCCTCGCCTTGAACTGGACTGAACCCGTGGGATCGAGGCCACGTGTGCCCATGCCCTATGTGGTCCATAGCTGACAGTTCTATATCATTAGGCCCGAGATGGCCTTCATCACACCAGAGAAGTACCTTAACAGAACTAGTTTCATGTTGCATTTGGGAAAGGAAGACAGGAGGCTTTCCTCTCCATATCACTCCATAACAACCGCCATTGAAGTGGGCTAGGCCACAGACCCAGCCCTCCTAATAGGAAGTCTACTGTATACCTTGAGAAGTTGCTTATCAAAAACCTACTATACGTATTTGCTAGTGAATCAAAAGGGTTCCAAGAACACCAACGACCAAAAAGCAGCCAAAAGTTTGAATTTTGAAGGGAAGAAAATATCATCAGTCACTGTGTGTGCATGAATTCAGATGAACACAAAAAGGGCATCACTTTTTTCCTCAGAAAAACCAATCCTACAAAAAGGTCATCACTTTTTTCGTTGCAAAAATCAATCTTACAAAAAGGGCGTCACTTTTTCATCACAAAAATTAATCTTTGCATCGATATTACAACAGACTAGGGCTGTTCAGTTCAGGTACACATACAACAAATGAGAGAAGAAAGTTGGAAGCACATGACAGATGATCATGCAAGGACAAAAGCCACAGTTGAACGAGAACAAACAAACACATAAGCAGAAATTGATGTAAAATGAAAATGGGCAAATGAAAAGACAAGGAAGATTACCAGTTTCTTGGACCGCATGGCGGGTTGAAGCATTAATTTGAAGAAACTCCATGGTTTTCTCTGTCTAGAAGTACGGAGATAGTGACCGCTGCCTTTTCTGTGGTATCTCCTCATCTTTCCAGTAATTCCCACTTCCTCCCAGTTTCTGCTTTTAATTTCTAGGCCTTTGGGCCCCAAAAAGATTTCCTTTCTACCAAATTTCGTAGCTAATCAACCTAAGGTTGAATGCAGAACGTCACATGCTCACAGAGAACTAGAGAAGACTAACATTTTTCATTCTCAAATTTTCTTTTTGATAGAATATTTTCAATTGTTTAAAAGGAATGAATGGCAACATACTACTCGATTAATAAGTCTACCGTGAAGGGATTAGTTCTAGTCAAATGTTACACTGAAAGATATTAATTGCGTAAAATATCATAATGCATAATTCAACAACTTTTTGAGCACTAATAACAACATAATATGAAGGAGCTGCTTGTCTTAGTTGCAACATTGAAGGACATAATGAGCCTAAAAAGCTGGAACTTACAAAATTTTCTTCAAACTCATAATGCAGGGGAAAGACATAGATTTGAAGTCTTCTTGACATATTCAGGAACCATGGAGCACAACAAACCAAAGTGAGGTGAACCAGACTAGCTAGCTGACTAGCCCAAACACTTAACAATCAAGCAAAGCGACCCCTATTTTTTGGAGGCCTTGAGCGTTAATCTCTCATGATCCACTCCTACCAACTGGAGCATATATGTATCTCCAATGTCTAACTTGTAGTCCTGCCTAAAGTCTGCCCATCTGGCTCCTAGAAGACGCGTTGAATGATTGGCGTAGTGGTATCTGAGGTTCCATTCTCTTCCGTCCTTTGCCTGTAGCTTTACAAATTTCCTCAGCTTCCCCGGAACATGCTGCCCCAGAAAGCTCCTGAGAACATACTGATCACATGTAAAATGTATTATGCTAGTGTATGCAATGCGAACTTGCATAGTATAAAGTTCATAATCATATACAATTGACATGATAAAAGGCAGAGGTTGTCAAACAAGAACATACACTCATTTACATAGGATGAGAGTGATAAACATAAGCTACCCCAAGCTGAGGTTCATGTGTTAGTGCTTTGTGTAGTTTGACCCACAAACAGAACCCAACAAGACCAGGTAGATTGATTACTAGGGCAAAGCCAAGCCACATAGAGACTAGACTGACTCAGAGATGACTGCCACTAGATCGCATTATCTGACCATCAAAAGCTGACCAAAGCATTCCCCGAGCACTGATACTTTTGCAACACAATCGTAAAGGATGGATTTGCAGACTCCAATTCAAGCATGCCAGAGTGAGTCTCCTTTCCCTCACGCTCTTCCTTCACCTTTTACTTGAACTGGACACTCAGTTCCCAACTGATTGACATGAAAGAAATCATGTTCTGTAGGACATTTTGGGATGGTGCGCGGATAGTCAATCTCACATCAAGAAAAGTCGAAAATGTGAACTTCAAAATGGCAATTTTTTTTATACTCGAGCTCCAGAAAGTAGCCAAATTTTACGGAATTGTGATCCATGAATTCTTTCCACCCTTTAGCGAAGTGAAGTTGGTTGTTAGCTTCTGCTAATTGCTACTTTCTGGGATAGGCCTGTTGGCACTCTGAGTGTAGCAACTGAGATTTGAGGGCTAAGTGTCTCTGCAAATTTTTGTGGGATCCTCTGTTTCAAAATCCACATATAATTTTAGTCACAAGTTGATAAATGAATCTAATTAAGAAAATGCATGACATAAGAAGTAATAATTCGTAATGTTGTGGTGGCCAAATGAGTAGGTCAGCTTGCTTGGGTGAACCCATTGATGGTCTACCACATCAAGCAATTTCTATATTTTCTGGACTATTTATTTCGAATTTGATGTCTGTTTTTCCTTCAAAAGGTAAGTTCTTTGCTGGAGATTGAAAAGACAAACTATTAATAATTACTAAGTAATAATAGATCATCTGAAAAGATGTTAACGATTTTATACACTCGACCACAAATAATGTAATGACATAAAATTTTAAAAGTGTCGCATAGTGTTGGAATATGAAAGTGGGTATTGTTCCGCATTGATAAAAATACAAAGAATATGAAAGTGGGTGTTATCCTATATTGATAAAATTGAAGGATTTAAGCATGTATCCCATTACCAATTGGTTTTGGGTTGAAACCTCATTTGAGCTTGTATGCATAACTCGTTTGTTGAAAACCCAATTGATATGAAAAATTTAACATAGTATCAGAGCGGGTTGCTCGATCTTAATTTACCACTGTCCCTATTTGATTAAAATTGTGTGCACGTGTTGGGCCTTACTAGTAGCCTACACGTGAGGGGGCGTGTTGGAGTATGAAAGTGGATATTATCTCACATTGATAAAAATACAAAGAATATGAAAGTGGGTGTTATCCCATATTGATAAAATTGAAGGGTTTGAACATGTATATAAGCTTGTGAGTTACTCTACCCATTACCACTTGATTTTGGATTGGAACTTCATTTAAGCTTGTATGCATACCTCGTTTGTTGAAAGTCCAATTAATATAAAAAATTCAACACATAGGTAAATTTTTTTATCATTTTATGATATCACGTCTTGTTGGATAAAATTAACAGTTTAAGTAATTAATAACAACTAAAGGGGATATAATTATTAAAGGAGATCTCAAGCTACTGATTCCAGGGAGAAGATTAAGCTAATCAGCAAGCTTTGGTAAGAAAAACAACAAACCGTAAACTGTCGAAGCTAACGGTAAATTAAATTTCACCAAATCCCAGCTCTTAACTCCGATAACAACAATACAAATTTCTCCTTTTCTCCCTCATTTCCTCTTCCTCTCCTCCGCCCTTGAATCTTCAAATCTGATCCACCACCATAGCTACCCGTTGGTGATGGCGGGATTCAGTGCAACGTAATTATGATCTCTCGATCTTGAGAGAGAGAAATTTGCTGAACAAGAAAAATTATGAACCGAATCCAACTGTTAACGGGCATCAACCTTACAGTTTCCCGCCAAATTACAGCGCCATTTTTTGGTTTCAAATGCATCCACTAATGGTATCATCAACTTTCATTGTACTCTTCAATCCTAAAATCTGCAATGATCCTGCAATTCTTCGTCAATTGCATGCCCACATTATTATTTCCGCCGCTGCTGTCCACAATGTTTCTCTCTTCAACAATTTGATGAACTTGTATGCTTCATTTGGTCTTATTTCGGATGCCCAGAAAATATTTGAGGGAATATCTGATAAGAACTTGTTCTCTTGGACAATTTTTATGTAAGTAAGAAATGAACTTTTTGATCAAGCTGTCGATTCTTTTGGCAGGATGGCTGGAAGAGGCTTCTTGCCTTATGAGGTCACTATCTCGAGCATTATACCGGCTGTTGCGAATCTGGGTCTAACGATGATGGGGAAATCGGTTCATTGTTTCTGGGTTCGTCATGGATTTGGGACTAATGTTGTGGTCGAGACTTCTTTGGTTGATATGTATTCTCGTTTTGGGTGCATAAGTATTGCTCGTTATCTGTTCGATAAAATGCCGGTGAGGAATCTTGTTTCTTGGAATGTCATTATTTCGGGCTATGCTAACAGTGGCATGAGTAATGATGCGATGCAGCTTTTTAATTTGATGAGAAGAGATGGACTTTCTGCGGATTATTTTACCCTCCTGAACCTTATCTCAGCTTCTTCTGGTGATAATTGGGGAAGAACAAGTATTGCAGTTCATGGTATTATCATCCGAATTGGGTATAATACTGAGCAACAAATTCAAACCGCTCTCATCAACATGTATAACAGTGGTGACCTGATCTGTGAGGCTTATAGGTTTCTGGTGAAATGTGTTTCAAGGATGTGGTTGCTTGGACTCTGATGTCAGACGGCTTCACATCTGGTCAATACTGGACCAAGGCCATTGCACATTTTAATGAAAGGACAAGTGTGACTTATGTGGTTCTTGATTCCACTGCCATTGTGAGCATTCTTTCAAGCTGTAGCAGTTTTGGTGCTTTGCAGCCAGGTAGACAGATTCATGCATTGATAGAGAAAGAGGGTTTTAGCAATGATGTCTTTGTGGGATCTGCACTTATAGACATGTATGCAAATTGTGGTGATTTAGTTGATGCTAGAAAGTGCTTTGGCATAATGGAGCAAAAGGATGTTGCTTGCTGGAATGCCATGATCAGAGCTATGGGGGCAAATGGAAATGGTGAGGAAGCAATTGATCTCCTATTTAGAATGGAAGGTATAGGAGTCAATCCAAATGAATCTAGTCTTGTTTCTGCCTTGTCTGCATGTAGTCATGCTGGCATGCTTGATGAAGGGCTTCAAATTTTTTGTCATATGGTTGAGAGATGGAGAATAATTCCTAACTTGCAACACTATGCTTGTATAGACGACCTTCTCAGTCGTTGAGGACAACTGGATGATGCTAATTTAGTTATATCTAGGATGCCCTTGCAGCCACATTCTGGGGTTTATGGTGCTTCACTGAGTGCATGTAGAGTCTATGGCAACAGCAGGATGGGAGCTTAGATTTTCCAGCAATTAGTCAAACTAGACTTCTTTGATGTGGGCCACTTCTGCTCTGTATCAAACATGTATGCATCTCTGGGAAATTGGGATGGTATAGAGATGTCTCATGTGGCTCTACGATCAAAGGGAATGAAGAAAGACCCTGGCTGCAGTCTAATTGAGATAAACCAGGAAGTATGTGTTTTCATGGCAGGAGAGAAAGACCCTATCAAATATAATGAATTTGATATGTTATTGCAGGGCTTGCTTCTATGTGGTGAAGATGCCAATTTTTCTGAGATAAGTGCTGAATGAGGATGGATCAGGCACGTACAAAGGGGTGTAAAAATCAAATGAAAGAATCTTAAGGCTTCAGGCTTCATCATTTTGAGCACTGCCTGCTTTCAATTGGCACAACGAAGAACCTTGAGGGATGAAGGTTGACTCTCTAGTGTTTGAAGAGCAATAGTTGAACACGCCTATTTTTTTAAAGCTTTTCTAGAATTTTGACTGATGATCCCACTCCATTGAGCAGGTATCCACTTCAAATGTACATTAAAGGAAATTATATGCACTGCCCCACATGAAGTCCTTGTTTCAACTTCAATGTTTGGGTGTTCTTACATTCCACGCTACCAAGTTGTACATCTTTACATTGGATCCTTCACATTATACTTTCACTGCAAAAATTTACTTCAGTCATAAGTCGGACAACTGTCCTGAGATTGAAAGCCTGTTGCAATGTCAGGACGCTGTTAATTGTCGACACCTGACAAAAATGGCTTGAAAACCTTGGTGAAAAATACAAATTAACAGTTATGGGAGCTTCTAAATTATTCAGCTGAGGAAGAGCATGAGTAAAGAGCTTCATATCTCAAATGTTCTATGGTGTTCCCACTTGTATCTATCTATTACATTCAGAGTTTTACTAAGACTGCACAGCTGGAGACCAATGAAAAACCTGCGTAATTATACTAGGACATGGTGACAAAGAGCCTTGGGGGGTTTTTCCTAAGCAATCTACTATTATGAACCACCTCAATTCCTAAATAAGCTATTGTGATTAATCATCTCAAAGTTTCCAACTTTCCATTGACACAACCTTAATAGGCCACACAATAAGTAGCAAGGCAGCATCCTTGATTTATATCATACTTTCTGTCACTCTCATCTCATTTGTACTCATGAGTTCGAATGTGTATTGATTACCAAGCTTTATATTGTTGGCTTCTGCAAAGTTTCTCCATCCTTTACAGAGGCAGTAGGACCCCTGATTCACAACAGCAGTTACTTCCCAACCTTCACCTTCAGAATTTCGGAGGGTGACCATCCTTGGTCCAGCTACAGGAAAATGCTTCTTGCAAAAGCTTGAAGGAATTCGCTGCACAAATGACCCAATTCATAGGAAACCAGTCAAGGAAATACTATTCACTGTGGTTAACAGGAGTTAGAGAATCCTCACCACTATGTAAATTCTTTTCACATGGTATTCTTTCACATGGACTGTGAAGTAAGGATTTTGAGTGGGGGGAGGATGTGATTGAGACCTGGCTGCATTAATTTCTCTATCATCCGTTGGCTTAGAGCTGCTCTCTAAACCATCTGATTCTGTGAAAAGCTTTTGCTGGTTCTTATCTTCCTCGGAGGCAGATGGTGCTTTGATTCGCTCACATCCATTTTTCTCAAAAATTTGCAGATTAAAGCACATATCTCCATCATACCTGAAGAGTAAGAACTCATGATCTCCCAAGAAATTGTCTTTCACTACCTTTTCCCAGCCATCTTCCAGGTATGTGCCATTATTAGTATTTCTTAGCGTGATTGGCCACTGACCGGCAACACCCTTGATTGTTGCCCTCGTTGCTTCGTTAGGTGTGTCTGCAGCCAACTTCTTCAAAAAAAGTGGCGGAATTTTCTGGAGTGCAAAAGAAGAGTGCAGGAAAAATAAATAACCAAGATCAGAAACATTGATCTTGGCAACCATTCAGAAGGTAAGTGAGCTTGATGACAATCTTTAATGCAAGACAGAGAGCGTGTTTTCTTTCTGTCATCATTTGCAGAAAAGGAATTAAACAATAGGTCAGCATCTCTCTGTGTTCATTTTAACATGAAAATGTCTCCTACCACAATCTGTAAGAAAGACTCACACAAGATATAGAATCCTTGGATTCAGCATCAGAATCAAACGTGAAAATTACATGCAATTAGCTTTGGCAAGGTTCTGTTCTGGCCGTCCACCAGATTACAGAGCAAGGAACAACTGTTTATCCCTGAACAAAATAAATGTTTTTAAAAAAATTTGCATAGACATTAGAAGAGTTTTGGAGTACCGCTCTTTCTTTGAGATAATCTCCGATGGCAAATTTGAAGAAATAGAGCTTGTTCTTCTCCATTGGAAGCTCTGGGTCTGTTCTCTCTTTTCTTGGTTCCTTCAAAAATTCTGTGAAGTTCCTCACGCTAATCGACCTGTCACCGTATACTTAGCATTGCTACTTTTGAAAATTTTCAGAATTTGGGTGAGGTTGTTTCTGCATATTTTACAATAACATGCCTGTGAAGTTTAGTGTGCTATAGTCAAAATTCAAATGCTTATTAAATGGTGATAGATGGAACAGAGCTCTCATTCTCAAAATGAAATAAGAACAAGTAATTAATAATGAAATTGAGGACTTCACCAATGGAACCAAAATGGGCAAAAATGATGCTAAAATGGACATTAGTATTATGATTTTTACCTGAGGAAACTATTATTTTTTTTAAGGGCCATGGTCCCATCCATCTCAAATAGCCTTTGCCATATGTTGCATTGAAACTGCTTTTGCAAATTACCCAGGTTAGTCTATTGATGCATACTTGTGGTCCTCACTGTGAGTTGGATGAAGCTGAAAAAGTTAATCTGATCCAATCTTATCTGGTGCAAGTATTGTACCTAAAAGAGGATTAAAAACAAAAGATTGTGAAGTAAATTCCAGCTGAACACTGTGATGCACTATAGATTACATGGATGATGTTATACGTATTCATTTCATCGAAAACGACAGGAGAATGAATTATCACTCCATGATTTTAGGCTGGACAAAATCACAAAACTATTGAACGAATCGATCATTTTATATTGATCATATTTCAAATGACGTTATCATTGGTGGTTTTTTTTTTTTCCTCAACACCTCTTTAATTTGGTGGAGAACCCGTGTAATTTTGAATTATTACTAAGTAACTTTTGTAAGATCAGGTGGAGTTTTTTCAATCCCTCCCTTTTGTTTATGAGTTCGAGAATTTGATCCTTCAAATCCAATTGAAGTTATCTCCTTTCAAAAACTATGTTCCTACTAACAAAAAGTATACTAAAACTAATAAGATCAGAAACATTGTTTCTGATCTTGGCAACCATTCAGAAGGAAAGTGAGCTATGATGACAATGTTTAATGCAACGCTCAGAGCTTGTTTTCTTTCTATCATCATTTGCATAAAAGGAATTAAACAATAGGTTGGCATCTCTCTGTGTTCATTTTAATATGTAAATTTCTCCTACCACAATCTGTAAGAGAGACTCACACAAGATACGCAAGCCTTGGAAGCAATACTTAGCTTCGCCGCTGAGTAGTATGAATATATGGCACTCCATTGATCAGAAATTAGTGGCGATATTAGTCAGAAAGGACAGAGAATAAATCAGATAGAAGTGTTCTCTTTCTCTCTTACCCCCATCCCTCTTTTCTTTCTCCCCTTTTGGAACAAGAGTCCCTCAGGTCATGTGCATTGTTCTTATTCTTGTCGGAAATTTTAATCTTCAAGAGATATGGGTATACCTGGTACAAGCATGTGAAATTTTTCCCTTTTTTTGCAGACCGTACTACTCATGACGTATTGATCTGCAAGGGCAATATTTCCGCAAATAGTGTCTTAAGCCATCTTAATGGATTTTTTGGCTTACCACTAGGGTCAAATTCAAGAGTACAGAAGAGGCATTCCTTTTCTAAACTGACTTTCCTGCATCTTCCTAAATTTTGATCTGTGTATTTGCACAACTTAATTACCAAGAAAAATTGGCCATAGGCACTCCTCCTCGCCCTTTTCTTCTTCTTCTTCTTCTTCTTCTTCTTCTTCTGCTTCTTTGTTTCTTTCTTACCCCCCCCCTCAGTCAGGTGCTCTATGTTGACTGCTCATTGTGTCTTTGGAGCTAATGAAGTGGACTGATATGGTTGAGATGTCTCTTTAGTGCCTTTGTGAGATCAAACTGAAAGGTGCCTCAACATTTTGAACACTGTAGTGTCAATTGGCATACTAAGACGATCAAGGGATTAAGTTTGACCCTTCAGACTTTGAAGGGCACTTGTTGAGGACACTTGTTCTTTCAAGATTTTCCAGAAATTGACGAAGCATCCCACTCTATTCACCGGGTATCCTCTTCAACATGAAAAAGTTGTTTGACCTTCAATTTTTAGATGTCATTAAGTTCCCAATCTTTCCACTTGTACAGTTGTACTGCACAATTTTGATTGAATCCATATTGATCAACTTTGCTTCGAATACTTCATTTAAAAGTGAACTATTTTGGGACTGAGAGCTTCTTCCCATGCCAGTAAGCTTTGCTTCTAGTACCTGATGAAAATGGCTTGAGACTATATGACAGTCGAAATTCTACCTCCTCTTTGAGATTTACAATGGAAGACGTATAAGAGTTCCATCATTCAGGTGAGCAAGAGCTTTCATAGAGAACTTCATATCCCGAGTACTTACATGGTTGATGACTCTTAATTATCTATTAGGTTTTAGATGTTTAAGAGACTGCACATGACAATAAGAAAAGCCTGATAGTAGACTAATTAATATTCTTTCATTTTAGGACTACGTATCCCATGTCCCTGATGCAAGATGAAAGGAGGGAAAGTGAGGATAAGCATGTGATATTAGACAGCCTTTAGTTTTAGGACCATAATAGTCATAACCATGCATTGATCTGCATTGCAACTTTGCAATAGTGCCACAAATGGTACTCTACTTTAAGCTAGAAGGTCATCCTAACACATTTCTTTGTTTAGCAGTAGGGTAGAGCATTTGAGATTACAGAAGTGGCATCCATTTTATAAAGGGACTTTTCAAGATGCTTTCTAAATTAGGTTCTATGAAGTATTTGCGCAACTTGATTACCAAGAAGCATGTGATATATGATCGTAATACAAATCATGCTCCACAGGCACTCTGTTCCCCACCCCCCCCCCCCCCCCGGGAAAAAAAAAAAAAAACCCCACCCTGCGTTTTTGGCTTGAGAGCGATATGTAAACCACTTGCCATGGGTTTTTCGTGGTACAGGTGATCTGGTTCTACATTAATTCGCTAATGCATGCTGAGATGGCAATTGGTCTCTTTAGAAGAAAATAGCAGAGGTATTGCTCTCAAAGTCTCAATCAGAAACTAGTCACTCCTGTTGAAATTAATTGCCCTCTGTACTTATCTCACCTTAATCTGTGCACTATATCTTGCTTTTACTTGTGAGGATAGGACACATTATCCAATCAAAATATTACTAGGGGATAACGAGGGAGAGGAAGATTGGGAAAGGAAAGGAGAGGGAATCAGTGAATTCAAAGTTTCTTTGAAACCTTGGAAATGAATTCATCAACAGACAAGAAATATCGAGAGTTCTTCCAAGTTTTTCTTCCAGAACATAGTTCATATAGTTTGGTATGTAATAGAACATCTCTGCTACTGTTTTATTCCCAAGTTTAATCCCCTCCATCTCGTTCTCATGATTTGAAATGGTGCTTTCTGATTTACAATAGCTTTTTGATCTGAGTTTCTTTTTGTGCTTCCGTCATTTTTCTTCCTCAATGGCTTAATCTATGAGGTTTTTTATTTTTTTTGGGAATTACATCTTTCATTTATTTGAATATGCAAAGAGGATTCCAGATGCTTTTCTGCAATGTTTAGATCACAAAATACCTGAAAAAGTCATCTTGAGACATCACTGTGGAAGCCATTGGCCTGTGGAAGTGTTAGAAACTGAGGAGGGCGTTTTCTTCCGAAAAGACTGGCCTAAACTTGTTGCCGAGTATTCACTGCAAGTAGGAGACTTCTTGGTTTTCAAATACAATGGGGATCATGTCTTTGACCTCTTAGTTCTCGGGAACACTGGATGTGAGAAGGAACAAATTGGGGTTTCTCTTAGCAATAGGCACACAATGCAAGAAGGCAATGACTTGCAAGCTGGAGAGAATGAAGAAAAGGAGGAAACAGCAGCATATGAAATGAGGGATAGAGAAAACGCAAGGAGCGCATCGAGGAGCAGGAAATTTCAAGGCAGGGGAGAGAACTGTAAGAACCATATCTATTCCTTAAGATCAGTTCCTTCTTTCAATTTCCTCCAAAATATCGATTCCCTTCTTGTTGTCACTTGTTATGACTCAGATTCAGTGGTTGGATATGATGCTGAGAAACTTCCAGAAGGCATAGAGGAGTTCCTCCCCTCCAAGAACCCTTATTTCATCACTAGATTGCGAAGAACCAGGGATGCTGAACTGGTGAATTTTTTCCCCTCCTGGTTAGATGGTGTTACTCTTAACTATTTTTGATGCATTGTTATATAAATGATATTAATTGATGTTTTTATCCTTCTACTAGGCCATACCCAATGAAATCAGGGATGGCCTGAAATTCAGTGATAGCATTCAGTTTCAGGATCCTGAAGGGAGATTATGGAAAGGAAAAATAGACACATGGAGAGATGGGCGGGTTTGGGTCAAACACGGCTGGAAGAAGCTCTGCAAGTGGAATAAGGTCAGCGCGAATGATACACTCATCTGCGAGTTCTTACCAAGCCGAAAATCAACATGTGAAATCATCAGAGTTCAAATTATCTGTTCCAAGAAGCTGAAACACCAAACAGCCAGCTAGTGCAAAGGCAGTCTTCCATTAGTGTATGATATTCCACTGTTTTCCCCCCACAGTTTATGGGGTTTCAGATTTAGTATATTATGATGTAGTCTAGGGTTGCTTGTTATCACAAAAGTTTCTCCCATGTACTCCTATCTTACTGTAGTTTGGACTACTCTATCTGTGACAGTATATACTTCGCATTATTACTTCTGAAAATTTTCAGAATCTGGGCAAGGTTGGCTCTGCACATTACACAATAGCATGCCCATGATGTTGAAGTGTACTATAGTCAAAATCAAATGCTCATTAAATGCGGATGGATGGCACAGAGCTTTCATTCTGAAGATGAAATAAGAACAAGTAATTTGCTGATGCAATTGGGAACTTCACCAATGGAACCAAAATTGGCAAAATTCATGCTAAAATGGATATTGGTATTATGACTTGCAGCTCAGGAAGGTAGTCTAATTTTAGGGCTATGGTCCCGGCTTATCTCATATAGCCTTTGCCATATGTTGCATTGAAACTGCTTTTGCAAACTACCCAGGTTAACCTATTGATGCATACTTGTGGTCCTTACTGTGTGTGGGATGGCTGTAAGCTAAAAAAGTTAAATCTGAACCAATCTTATTTGGCACAATTTACTGTGCCCAAAGTGGATTAAAAACAAAGAATTGTGAAGCAAATTCCACATGAACACTTTGGTTTACCACAGATTACATGGATGATACTACGCATATTTATCTAAAAAGACAGGAGATGGAATTATCGAGCCTTGCATGATTTTAGGTTGGCAAAATCATAGAACTATTAAAGGGATGGATTCTTTTATATTGGTTATATTTTAAATGATTTCATCATTGGTGGTCTTTTTTTTTTTTTAAATTTTTTTGGCAACACTCTTTTTGCAATTTGCCCTAGTTAATTTTACTGAATGGTGACTAAAGTAACTTTTGTCAAGATAGGGTAAGCTTTCTCGTTTGATGAGTTGGAGAATTTGATGCTCTAAATCCAATTAAAATTGTTTTCTTTTTGTAATTACCAATTGAAATGTTCTTTAGTCAGACCACTTAATTGTATGCACTCTAGTACAAAACCCCCCCAAAAAAAACCTTCTTTACCTTATTTAGTACAAAGATATGTACTCCTATAAGTTAATTAAACAAGACTAGCAACTCTTAGTAACTTTTGGATCAAAAAAAAAATCACTTAATCCATTAAGCTTGTCAGTTATTGCCATTTTATATTAGATCGGACCACTCAATTTATTAGGGCTGTCAAATGGGTCGGGTCGGGTCGACCCATTTAATAAATGGGTCAATTTCGTGTCGGCCTTGAAAATAGCTTAGATTTGCTCAAAACTGAAAAATAACAAGTTTTCACATTAAACGGTCAAATCGTGTCGACTTTGGGTCGAAATCGGTGCGGTTCGGGTTGGGTTCGTGTTTCTCTCAGTAAATTCGGGTTGGGTTATCGAGTCGGGTCAGACTTTGACAACCCTATAATTTATCATCCTTTTGGTTGGCGGCCGAAGGGACAAAAGAAAAGAGGGGGGGAAAAAAAACAAAGGTTAAAAAAACCAAAACCAAAACCAAAACCAAAAACAAAAACAAAAACAAAATCTGTTTGTAGGAGATAGATCCACCTGTTCTGGCGAAATAACCGTTTTGCGCGCGAGTTGTCAGCTTTCGAAGAAATCTCACAGAAAAGATGGGAGTTGAACCCTCGAAAAGTTCTCAAATTAAATCTTAATTAGCAGAAAATAATTTGAAGAAATTCTTGCTTAGTTTGATTAAGGTAAGGTCTCTCCCTCTCTCTTATTAGATTTGTTTTCAAGACATCAAAGCCTAGCATCTACTCTGTATCAACTCCCAATCAAAGATCATGTTAAGATCCTGACGAATTTTGAGATTTTTGTGTAAATCTAATAACCCAACTCCAAAATTCGATGATTCAGCCTTCTTTTTTTTTTTCCCGCATCATATTCATGAATCCTGATTTAAAAAATTAAAAATATGATTTTGCCGATTTGACGATGATCAGGTAGGAGAAATGAAAAAAGCCAAAATTTCGAAAGGGAAAAAAAGAATGGCAAAAATCAGGGAAGAAACACAAGGGTTATTTGTGGTGACAGTATTATTGGCAACAATTTCAGCGGCGAAGGCAATCGATACAAACCCAGTTCATGATCCCTGCTCAGATGCAGAGGTGCAGAAATGGGATGGCTTCACTTTTGGGCTCGCATTCTCCTCCAAGGATTCCTTCTATGCTTCTGATGGGGTTCAACTTTCCCCTTGTGACACCCGCCTTCAGCTTGCAAACAAAGCTCAGCTCGCGGTCTTCAGGGCGAGGGTTGATGAGATCTCTCTCCTCACCATTAACTCCACTTTTGACCCTGTATGTAGTTCATGGACTCATAATGGTTACACATAGAAGATCAAATGGTTCAAATGGGCTAGTGGAGCTAACTTTCATACGTTCCTCAATGAGGATTATGCAGGCCAAGTCGGGTGGATACATGGTAGCCTTTGCAGGACGAAAATATGCTGCAAGATCACCCCCAGTTTTCGTTGCAGACACGAGTAATACTATAACGACTTTCACCCTGGTAAGTGCCTACTCTCTTTCTGTATCCCCCTTTTCTTTGTCCTGTCTGTTCAGAGAACACATTGACCAAATTCATTTTTTTTGGCTTTTTGAGGTGCTTGAATTCCAAAAGGGTACTCTCCAAAATCTGTACTGGAAGAAGTTTGGTTGTGATTCATGCAGTCGGGAATCTCACTGTAGTAATGGAGAGTGTGCAGTGGAAACCTCAAAGTGCAAAGGCAATGGTGGCTCAGTTGACTGCACTATGCGCATCCAGCTGACGTTCTCGGGTACAGATAAAAGCAATGATGTCCTGAACTCATGGTATGAGATGAAGAACATGAGGCGGTTCTCTTTCTATGGCCTATTTGCCAATCTTCGGGATTCAATCACCAATACTCTCTTCTAAGTTGGTCGTTGGGTTCATTGCTCCTCTGTACGAAAAGCAAATTGTGATAGTGAAATGTCTAAAAGAATCACAATGTGCAGTTCTGCTGGCATCAATGTGAAACCCTTGTATTGACTTGCGTCATTGTACCCGCACAGTTGTACCATACCAGATGGTCCATGTCTGTATTTCACATTGTCACGAGAATGTGTGCGAACATTCTGTGTACCAATTAAGGTTTTCAAGTAGTATACATTACAAAGTGTTTTTTTTTTTCTAATTTAAATCCAAGTATTGGAACTAGTGTTGTGCATTGTGCCAGACAATATTGACCAGATATTAACCCAGACAGTATCAGGAACACCGTCTGAGCAAAATAAGTCTGAATTCAAGATTTCAGAGTGAAACTAGATTTTCATTAATATTAGGATCTTTGCATGACATAGACATAGTAAGCAGAACTATACAAAGATTTCATGGTGTCAGGTCTCTAACATAAGGACCGAGCAGAGGCACATACAAACTTCACAGTACAAGCTCCTCTACTTCCAGCAAAACTCAATCATCCAAAGCCAAAGGGTAAGCAATCATCTTTACATTGTAGTTGCTCTTCATCTTACCCCCAGCAAAATTCAAAGCAAAAAGCACGTGAACTTCTTTGATCCTCAGATTCCAGCTAACAATGGGCAATCAAAACCTCCACTAACTATCATCTCTTGGAGAACTCCAGTCCTGTCAGCAGGTCCACTGGTTACCTCAGTAGCACCATCTTGCTTTTCAATAGCTTGCTCTTTGTGCTTCGTGAGTTTTGAAACATCACCGTCAGAATCATCAGACTCGGACTCAGACTCAGATTCAGACTTACACCATTCAGAGGTGTCAGAGCACTCATTATCCAACTGTGCAGGTGTCTGCCCTTCGGTTAAGTCAATCACCACAGTTCCATCCTCTGGCTCTCCAGGCTTGTTCCCAGCAAGTCGGGTTTGGATGAGATAATGCGCAGCTGATTTGAAGCCTGATTCAATTACCTGGTACAAAGTACAAACACACAACCAGACAAGTTTACTCCATTTTTACTAAGGAAAGATTGCGGAAAGCAAAAGAAACACTAAGAAGCAAACCTTAAAGAAATCAAAAGCAAACCTTAGGGTACAGAATTGTGACAGGCGGCCACCCTTTTGCTCGACGACAACGGCTGCAGTTGCATATCCCTCTGCAAGCTGGGCACAACCACACTGGATTTTCCCTAGCTTCCATCACATTTTCTCCATACCTATGAACAATGACAAGGATCATTACCAAATCTGACTTACCAAATTCCAATACAACTCATTTTGGCTTGTTTAGCCACGAGGAAAATGGCCAACTGCCTATGGTGCATCCAAGTCCAATGCTAAACAAAGTCATGCAAGATTGTCAGCACCAATTCAACCAAGCAAGCACAGAATCTCCTTGCACCCTATCCTTTTGGGTAGCAAACAGTAACAAAACTATTTTGGAGGGGGGGGATGGTATACTTTTTGCAGATATCATTCTCTGGTTGCAAAATAGGGTCAAGAGAGGATCATCAAAAAAAGAGATATCATGATGAATTCACCTTGTATATAAGCAATCTCCGCAGAGCTGCCCTTGCCCTGACCTGCATTTGGAGCAAAAGGTGTGCTTCCGAAGAGTCTTCTGCCTGCAGGTGACAAAGACATGTCATCATCATAAATAATTATAAAAAAAAAAATAAGAACAACCCCAACCCTCCATGCACAACAAAAAGAAGATACATAGAAAATAGTTCAAACTTCAAAATGATAGACAATCCTACTATACAATAACATATTAAGCCAACGCCTCACACAAAGCTCCAATTGGGTGAGGCATCAGAGATCAAATGTAAGTAGCTTCAACCTTGATACTTCAAAGAGGCCAATATGAGTAGAACCTCTCAATTCAAAACACATAACAGGCCAAAAAACCATTCAATTAAGTCCATTATAATCCAAAATTAATAAATTGCCAGCAAAAGTTTCAAAACCAATAATAATGGATACAGACAATAAAGTAGTGATAAATTAAAGGAGTAACCCAGAAGTAGTAGTTTCTTAAGTATTGACCTGCATTGGTGGCAAGAAGTCCCATTGACAGGATCATACAAGGGCTCACCATCCTCACCGAGGCCATCAACATTCAAAGTCCAAGGTGTCTCACAATCACCCAATAGCTTCTCGTCCTCTTCAGTATAAACCTCAGCTTTCCATGAATCTGGTATAGTAATCCCCATATTTTTCAATGACCTCTCGTCTTCAAAAGAGGTAGAATTCTTCAACCTACAAACATCCCATGCATTTCAAAAACCCAAACTAGCCATGAACATCTAACCCTTTAAACAAAGGGATAGCGTTAAATTTCCCAACTCAAAGATATTTAAGGAGATGCAAAAGAAACCCCCACCCCCAGAATTATGTGAAAAATTCAGTCTTACCCAGAACCCAGTATTTAACAGATGAAATGGGCTAAGAAAACATCTAGAAATCATGCAAATTTCATAAACTTCAAAAAAAAAACACACAAAAAGAGAAAAAGAAAATTACCGAGAAGATCTTCTGGGCTCATAGGATCGAGGAAGAAGAGGAGGACTTCTCTTCTTCTTAACAAGGGTTTTAGGGGGAGGTCCTCGTTTATTCTTGGAATCAAACATTTGGGAGGAGAGAGAGAGAATGCCAAGCTTCTCCATCCTTTCTCTGTTCTCTCTGATCCTCTCCTCTCTGAACTTCTCATAGCCAGTAGTACTCTCATTCTCCTTCTCCGACCCGGATTCAGATCCGGATTCGGCAGCTCTTACCCGTCTTCCTCTTGCGGGCTTGGGGCTTTTGCGGGATTTCTTCTTCTTACTCACAGGTGAACGTGAAGGTGAAGGTGAAGGTGAAGGGCTTCTTCGAACTGTGCCGACCCTCTTTCTCAGAGCCATCACCATTTTTGCGTGCTTCTCTCTCTTACTCTAACACAGTAAATAAAATGGACAGGTGTAGAAGAAAAGTGTCAGAGTGAAGTGCGTGTGCATATATATATATATATATATATATATATATATATATATATATATATATATATATATATATATGTATATAGTAGTCGCGATTTTTTCACGTTTTGGCGCGGCTCTGGCTTCGGCAGACTCAGGGGGTAAATTTTTGGTGCAAATGGAACTCGAATTCTTTTGAATTTTTCTATTTTTTTGGTTTTTCCCTCTTCTTATTTGTTGAATTTTATGTTTTCGAGTCATCCTAATTTGTCATCTCCTGTAACGATAACTTCTCATATTCTCAACGTGGTTATTTTTTTCCCCCTGTTTTTTGCTTGATATGAATGCAAGTGTGAAGAGCAGTAATATATATATATATATATATATATATATATATATATATATATATGTATATGTAACTTTCATCATTTGAATTTTAGAACATTATAATCATAATATTTCAATTAACAGAGAAGTAAAATTAGTTGCCATGTTTTTTAAACCAAAATAGAAATCCATATGCAAAAAATACCCTTATAATCTAAAATTTATATTTTTGCAATTATTCATTATAGTGTGCACTAAGAAGATCTTCTAATTTCTTTTTTTCTTAAAATACTTCGTTGTTTTTACACAAATAAAATATTTAAAATTTCAAAAGTTTAATCGATTAAAAACTTTCAAAAATAACTAATTAAACAAAAATTGCATATATATTACATATTATTAAAGACAGAAACTTAGGAAAATCCACATAATAACTGATTAAACAAAAATTACATACATATACCATATTATTAAAGCCTGAAACTTGAAAAATCCATGTGATTAATGATTTTGGCTTTTGGGATCAAAGATTGTACTGGGAGATTTTACCAGATTACATAAACAAAACCCTCTCACATCCCACCCCCCCCCCCTTTTCCCGCCAAAAAAAATTAAAAAAAAATAAAACTCCAAAAAAAATAAAACAAGGGGAGAACGATATGCATTTCCAAAATTGACCTTTTGGCACTTCCCGCTCAACGTTTTTCTTTTTTGCACGACACCAACACAGAGAAAGAATGCCAAAATGTCTAGAGAACTTCTGAACCCTAGTCCTTTCCCTTCGTACTTGCACGACTTTACAGAAGGATTAAGGCATGCAAAACTAAGTAACAATACCATGGTCAGCTTTGTTCGAATCAAGCTCTCTAATCTCTACGGACAGGGATGCCTATAGAGGTAAGATTATCTACATCAAGATCTTCCTAAACCCCAAGAAAGTCAATCTCACACTAAGAGGTGGTGGTGGTGGTGTGTCGTGGTCAGCTTTGTTGTTAGCTCACAAGATGCATAACCTGATGAGGGGATTCAAGGGGGTTTCAACATTCTGAGAGTTCAACAATCCAACCAATAAGATTAGGACTTACACTCTGAAATGGCAATAAACCAAATACACATTTCTTCATTCACAAAATTACAGTGGATGCTGAAATCCCATTACAGGGTCGTTCCAGAAGAGGAGGTCACCAAAGTGGAATTCTGTACAAAATCCTGCACAAGCGCACTTATGTACAGTTCAACCATCAAACAACCACCCCTGTTCCTGCATCAAAAACCCAAATCCACAAACCTACTCATGAACAGCATTGCCCAATTTCTGGGCTCTTTTTTCCTTTGTCAAATACTAAAGATCTGATCGCCTTTGATTTCATTGTATTTGATGTTCCCTCTCACCTGTTCTTTTCCTCCAACATGTCCAATGACGAGCACAATGATCAGTCACTTGCCCATGAAACAATCAACATCTTTTGAAAACCTTCCAATACGAGCCATCATTGAGAAGAAAAGATGTGTGTTTTGAGTCAAAAACCCACCATAGGCCAAAAGCAGCCGTCAAATGGCAATACAAGAGAGTTCATTTTCAAGCATGCTGAGCTTGCTTCTTCTTATGAATATCTGCCACAAGATCCCTCAACTCAGGAAAGATGGACACAAGCAAGAGCTCCAAGACAGCAAACGCAACTTGCTTCAGACACACGGAAGACTGCACATAATTATTATGTCAAACTGAATGCCACAATATAGAACTCAGAGGGAATGATTAAGCGTACAACATATGCCAATGACTGATAGATGTTACCTGCAGAAAAAAATAAATATCACGAGCACATCGCTTGTACTGCTTTTGGCCTATCAAACTGACCAATGGTGCTGGAGCTCCATCTAGCAAGAAGAAGAAATGAAAAGGCCTAACTTTTCTCATATCTAGATAATCCAAATTTATTTAGATTTATCCATTTCTATCAAAAATCAAGATGATACGTAATCTTTATTCATCATCATGCAGATTTCAGAATCTGGTATGAATTATTTCAAGAATGTCAAACATGATTCAAATGAAGAGAAGAAGCTCAATGCAGCCTGGAACCCAGATAAGTACAAGAAGAATAGACAACCATGCAAAGTCCTTCAACATTCAGACTGCCACGAAAAAACAAATAAGATATGCATCATCTGCAAGGTGGAAACTTACGGAAAAGCATTTCCTTCACATAACTAGCTCTTCGAGCTTCCTCAAGCTGCATCTCAAAGGAACCAGCCTTTTGGGAAGATTTACTGCGACTTGCTCGAGGTGTAGCTTGAAAACATTTAGGATCCATTTCATCCACTCCACCCCCGGTAATTTCGAGCTCAAGAAAGAATTTGCCATCTGGCCACAGAATCTGGAGAAAACATATATATGACTAGCGAGCAACAGAGGGTAGGTTGCTTTAAGTAATTCCCTTCATGCTTTTTTTTTTCCCCTCTGTCCTCTTAAATTTATGGGTGTAAGTATTATGCATTCCTAGTAGAGGGCCTCACAAAAGCGGAACTTATTCTTAAATTTATGATGAGAGGATTACAGAACACTGTTGAAGCTACAGTTTGACTGTTGTATATCTGGCAAGGAGTATCCTGAAACCTAAATGACACTGAGAAGACTGCTTTGTTCCGGGATCAACCTGACTAGGAACTCAAAGATAATGGTGTCAGACTTTAACATAAAAAACTTGCTTCACTGAGTGAATTACAACGTATGCAACTGTAGTCCAAGCATGCATACATCTCAAATCAATCTAGAGCAATATAAGCCTGGAAGCATATCTGATTTACTCAACTTATTACAGGAGCAAGTAGTACACAAGTAACAGTATGCTACAATGCAAAAATCCACTAATACAGTTTTCAAGTTAATTTGGCGCTCGTGATATGCATACATGCAAACCTAGCGCCGTGTTTAATCCTTTCCCATTTTCCAAATGTTTTACCTGCTCAATCGGTGAGTTGGGAGTTGTGCATGATCACGGCAAAATTTTAATCAGAATTTTAATCAACAGAATATCAAGATAGGCTTTTCGTGCCCTGTTTGCCTCTCTAATTTACTAAAATCCAAGAATCATCTTGACATAAGGCGCCCCACCTGACAGACAACAACAACAACACCACCACCTCCCAGAGTGACACAAATAGTAGACATACACCCCCAGGTCCGCAGATGTAGTTCAGTACTATCCTAACTGCAAAACTCATGAATGAATGGTTGATACGGTCACTGTCAAATGTGCAAATTTATCCAATTGCTTACATCTTTGACCCAGCGAATTCCTTGAGCGATAACATCATCTCTCCGCAGCCAATTAATCTGCCTTAATAGCCAGTCATCAATGGCATCTTCCATGACCAACTGTAATATTTGCTTTGAAATCCAAAACACTTGTCTTCTGTTATAATATCAATTGAAACAGGAATGAGAAAATTACAATAGCCACCTACCCACAATTCCTCATATTTTTCTTCCCTTTTTGGGGAAGGGGGGGGAGGGGGATTGTGACAAAATTATAATGCAAAGTAAATTATTCTAGATAAGAGCACATTTGAACATGTGCTAATGACGAATGCAATTGTTCCAAAGGCTACAATAGCATTACTACACACTCAGGTGAGATTAGTCATGATGAATGTGCAGATGACACTTGCTATGTGACCAACCCATGAGTCCCATTTAAACCACACAGTCCCAAAACCTAGAGATCATACTTCTCAGCAACCAAATACAGTAAATACAGGGAATAATTTACCTTATCCAGCCTCTTTTGTTAAGCTGAAACACCTTATCAACCAAGTTCAACACAGGCACGCTGACATTAGGCGGTGTCCACTGCAATAAAATTAAGCCCATCAGAAGCAGCCAACATGCATGAACAGTAGATGGCCCAAAAATTTTTCTGTTTAAATAACCCGAAAGTTGCTAAGCCATCCAAGTAGAGTGAAATGAAGTTGCCCTCAAGACGTAATAGCACAAAACACAGGGGCACAACACAAAGAAGCCTAACACAAAAGGTATTTTAGATAATTGGTTGTGTTAAAAAAAAAACCTATCATCGCAGTTCTACAAAAGCTTACATTAATCTAGCTGGAAAATACAGTCATACTACCAGCAAACTATTCCTTGTGAGGACGACAAAGTAGGATGACCAAGTAATATGTGATGTGGGATCCAACTACAGGGGTAGAGAAGACAAAACGTTCAAAAGCATACTACAACAGCCAACAAAAAACAGGAGGGAGCTAAAATTCGTTTTCATTTCCTATAGGCAAGAATATTGATAGACGGTTGTACCGAATGATGATACCTCTGGTGGCACTCCAACAGGATCGTCAATAGGGTGATACATAACCGGCAAACTTGCTGTTCCGTCCAAACTGGATTTTGTCTCTAGGGCTCTGGGCCTGTCAGAAGATGAGCGTGCAGTATCTTCCATGTGTTTAACCACAGAAGGCGGAAAGCTCTTCATACTTAGTTCATTGTCTGAATGCCACCCATTTTCTCGGTTGCACCTTTCGTCTCTGTCACCTTCTTCGTTATCAGAAAGATTAGTAGCTGTGTCCATGGAAGAATCCATGGAACTTTGCATCTTCAAATCATGTTCATTCAAGGACAAGTTTCTGTTAGCAACAGATTCGAGAGGTTCATAATAAGATGAAGATGGACCACCAACTTTGCGGACCAAGCTATCTGAAACCCCTTTAAACTGGCGTACAATATCGTCAACCGCATCATCAACATTAACTGTTTCATAATTTTTGAAAACCGTCAATTATCCAACCAAAAGCTAACATATCACGAAAGTTACTATTGAGTTATATATGACTATCAATCAGCCCAATAAAGCATTATTCAGAACAGATTCAAAGCAAAACAAAAAGATGACAGTTGAACACCAAAATCAACTTGCAGCATGTCATGGATCTTCTCTTGATGTAATAGAAAGAATTCAGATTAGAGAAAACAATAGCATACATCTGAGTTACAAATTACAAGCACATAAACTGCAAGACAAAGCAATATTCCAGGTAAGTCAAAGAATACATTAATCAATAATCCGTATCATTCGTAAGGCAATCAACATCTCGGCATAGCAGTGAATCAAAAAGGTTCAACAAGCAAGTAGACAATATTCACGTGGCAACATAACGCTTCTCCGACTGATGGTCCAAAGGAAAAATCTTTCCCTTTCTTGCTGGTTAAAACATACAAATTACAACAGTGAGCCAATTTGATATTCAAGGTGCTCATGATACTACCTGCTAGCAAACACTATCCAATACAGGACCTCAAACTCTGATAAGACATCATCAGCATATGCATGCTGAGAACATCCAACAATCACACATCTGAGAGAAATAATAGTACAATGAACAAGGAATTCCAAAATGCCTACTACCACATACCTGCAAGGGTTTTCATAACTGACGGTGACTTCCCAAATGAATAATTCTTCGTCAAAGAAAAAAAATAAAGATGCTGATAAGAATCCAGCTTAGAGAAAAGCAAAAGTCAGGAATTCCGCATTATTCCTACAAGCAATGGTAAACAGTGAAGCCAAGTATTCACCTTTGAGGAAGCACTGAGAAAATCCCAAACTTCATGCTGTTCAGCAACATTAGCTATAGCCAAAAGATCCTGTCAAAAGAAGGTTGAGATATCAGAACAATCCTGACTCAATACAAACTCCAGTTGAATATGGACAAAATCATACTTGCAGATATTTGTCAAGCTGGATGCAACGTTGATGCACAAAAGCATCCTCAGTGCTGGATGAGAATATCCTTTTTGGAGGCAAATGAAGGTTATAATTGGGAATTTCCTTAAGATGTCGATGCAATCGCTCGAAGTTTCGGTACCTGCAGTCAAAAAAATCACGAGATAAATCTCTTAGCCATCAAATTCTAGATAGATAAAATTAAGCACAGTTAGTAACAACAGGAAATTCTCAACTGCTTTTGGACAAGCAAGGTCAATAACAAAAGTACACATGCAAGCAAAAACCAAAACAAAATTAAGACACGGCAAAAGATCAATAACTCTAGTCGACACCGAGAAGCGACAACTTTGACATACCACAAACCTTCTTCACAGCCTATGTTAGGGATCAAACACAGTAGAACCGCAGTGGCATTTAATTTTCAGTAAAAGGGCAAGGTAAAATATATTTGGACCAACATAAACCAATACAGCATACAAAAATTCAGAGTCGGATATCGGACACACCTTCTTTTTACGAACCATGTCTTATTTTGTGCATCGGTCACAGCAATAGAATACACAGCAAATGACTTTGATCCAATTTTCTCAAAGTATGCCCCCATAACCTGTCAGTTTGGTGATCACCATGACAAATAAATCCATCAGTCTCTTACAGAGAAAATGAACTCCAACATATTTTGGAATCTCTAAAGCAAATTTGACCACAAGATTATACTAAAACAATAACTCCCATCGTGGGTCCCAATTGCGTGGGATCTGACAAGATCCAAATGTAAGCGACCTTACTTCTACAGGTATCACTACCCACAAAGAGGCCGGTTCCAATAGACCCACGATCATAAGATGCTGTGACCAAAAATCAGATTCTTCAATAGAAGTACACGTTGAATTATGCAAGTTACATCTCCGCTAAACATGCTCCCCTCAAAATTTTTACCAAGGAAATAAACCAGAAGTAGAGAAACAGAAGTACTAACCCGACACCTAAGCTTGCGGAAGTGCGACCCATCAGCACGAATCACAGAAGTTGAGATATCATTACTTTTACGCATTCCACGATGCCTTTCAAAATCTGGGCTATAGAAGTCCTCTGAAATTATAGGGCCTTTGTTTTCGCCAGTATTAGCTCTTTTCTCCTCAAGTTCGACCTTCAAATCAGAAGTGCTACTAGATCTCTTAAGCCTACTTCTATTTCCATCAGCTGTGAATATGTTACCATCATCTACTTGACTGGAAACAGCCATTTCCCTCGAAGAAGATGCCTTTTCCACATCATGAGATCCTTTGGCCCCGATTGGAGCAATGGGAATTGATCCAGGCCGAATCTGTACTATCATGCTACCATCCGGTGCTAAAGAAGTATGTTCTCTTGCAGGTTTATAGATTTTATCTTTATAATTTCTTCCTATAGCCCACATATTTTCAAGATTTTCAGGAGCGAGAACTTCAGTTCTTCTCTGGGTTGCTGCATCCAGTACTCGTGCCCAATCAGCCTTTGGATGCATGGATTCAGCATGCGGTGCATTAGATGAAAGGCTTTCTGAACTCTTCGAAGTCATCTCTCCATGATCATCCTTTGCAACTGAGGGTACATTCATTAATTGGTCATCGGAGGTTTTAAACCTCCCAACGGTAGATTTACTGCTTTCTACACTTCCTTCAGCATCTGGGTGATAATGTTCTGGCTTGGATGACTGATTATCACTGTCTTGGCCATTTAAGAATTGTTGAACATGAAGGAGAACAAACTCAAGCAACTCATTAATATACCTAAAAATCGTGATCAAAAATAGCCACCATTAGCAAACTTACCAAATAGTTCAAAATCAAATGCATCGTCTAGAAATTCGCACAGAAGAAACAGTCAATTTGAAAGCAGCTAGTGCACAGTTCAGTTCAAAAGCTAATAATTGAAAGTTGAAACTATAGTCGTCATGTTAGAGATGACAGGCAGAAAGAGATGCTACATGATCAATCTATTATACAGCTATATATATATATATATCTTTGAGTGTTAACACAAGTTTTCGCCAAGCGACATAATATTATGGACTATGGTTTAATTCCTACTTATGCGACGCTGCCTAAATTTTTATTGCGTACATTTATTTCTTTATACTCTTTGTCTCCCCCTTCATCTTTTTCCTTGCCAACTATTCACTTAGCCTTTAGTTTCATCTAATACTCATTTTCATCTTCACATTTGTTCTTCTTTTTCACGGGGAAGGGGGGTCATTCAATTGGTTAATGCATATATAAATAATACAAAGAATGCCATGTAAGATTTCATGTAAAATGAAAAGGGCATCTAGGACAACAACCCAATTTGTCTAATTACTACGTGTAGAGTTAAGGTTGATTTGATAAAACATTAATTTGATCAATTTCGGTCGCACCAATAAAAATGAAATGAGCATTGAAATCTTTTATTTAATAATTACGTAGGACGAAACTATGAAATTTTAACAAATAAATTATTTTATGGTTAAAAAAAATTCTAGAGACTTAAATACAAGCAGTGAAGCGAATGTAGTGTATACATTACTAAATTATAAAAGGAGCATTTTTTAAAAAAAATGCACCTTTGGCTACTGCAATTTTGAATACCTGACCAATTTAAAAACTGAACATCTTTTACACCTTATAATTTATCCTAATCACCTATATATGAACAAAGCGACTAGTAGATCTTTGCATCACAAGGGTGTATATCTTTGCATCACAAGGGTATAACCCTAGTGTTCACAAAATTTTTAGTGCGAAGGGGAAATAAGGCATTAGTGCATAAAACTATGGCTTTAAATCAAGGAAGTACCAAGAAGGGTAAAGAAGGGAGGACAAGGACCTCTGCAGCCAACATCAAAGGGAAGGAAATGACAATAAAAGATGTTGACAGATTCTGATTACAGGTTTTAAATGCAAAAAAAATAGTAGGAAACTCCATAGTTAAAACTTAAAACACCTGAAACATAGCCACGCGAATTGAATTGCAATTCCATGCAAACTGGGCAATTACATTGACAATATCCTCTGGTTAATGATTTGACTATTGACCAAGATTTCAAGCAATTAAATTAAAATAACTATTAAAAAGAAAAGCAAGTACATAACCAGATCTACAGGAGAATCTCAGTAGAATGGCACATCCTCCTAAGTATCATTACCAGTGTTATTTTATCAGGAAATGCTGAGCAGTAGAAATAAGCATATAACATCTAAGTAACCGTTTAAAAGGATAACTCCAACCAAATTGACAAAAACAGGAAGCATCAGCAATAGTTGTCAAGAGAGAAAGGTTCCCAAGGACTTACGCTGGAGTAACCAGATTTAGAATAGGCTGTATTACTAAGCAAGTGACAAACTCTCGAGCAATACACCTAACAAGAGGACACTGTGCCTCTCTTGGCCTTAGAACTAAAGCTAATAATCCAGCCACAAGCCGCTGAAGAACCTGTATGTAGAGAAAACGTCATGAAAGCGAAAAATACTTGGATATTAGGAGGAAATATAGCATCATGAGACCAAGACTCCACTCAGACCTTGTACTCACTCTCGGCAGATATCAGTGCTGGATGGAGCTCATTGGAAGCCATAAGATGATGCTTTAGCCTTTCATCCCTTTCCTCAGAAGACAGAGTGACCATAACATCCACACCAATAGAAGCCTGGGTTCTTCTAAACAATTCGAGATGTTCACCTATTAAGTCAACTAAGTCCCTAAAAGTAAACAGTGGTTAAATAAGATGCTATAACTTATAAAACCAAGACCTATGCATTTTAAGCTTTGGTCACAGTACCTTGTTAGTAAGTCAACAAGGTTTACTTCCTTAACCCTTCCAGCAACTTCTCCTAGAGCATCCAGTATAATTGTTCGCATCAGCTCAGGGGCTTCTTTATCAGTTGTTATATTTGAATACCACAAGTCTGTGACAAAATCTTGTATAATTTTATCAACAAAATCCTCTGCTGCAGCCTCTACCATGGGTGAATCGAATTTTCTCTTCCATTTTGATTGTGGACGAGATGAAGAAAGACGATAATCATTTAGAGAAAATTGCTTCCTCTCCAAATAAGAAGAATACGTCTGTTTGCTGCTTGACAAAACCTTCCAACGGAAATCTACCTCGTTGGTTAGAATACGTAAAAGCACAGCAATCAAAACTGCAATTGGGACATTCATCCACATCGACTTACTAGTGTCTGCACAGGATATTCGAGCATGACTTAGTATAAATGCTGTATTTGACAAATGATAACTCCAAGAACATAAAAGAAGCTTAGACTATCACATTCCTGAAGGAACTCTTATGTTAGGTTGTCATTATTCTAAATTCACAACAAAAAATGCAATAACTACGAACTTCATGCAACAAGTCTGCCAACATGAGTACCACTTTCCAAGTTAGGTCCACTGGGTTTCCTTGTTAATTGCCAAATCCATAAAGGATCATATTTTGGCTTGGGAGGGCCTCTTGAGCAAGAAAGTTGGACAGAAACTCACACAAGTTATTCTCATGCCATTACACCGATCATTTGGTTAGAAGGAAACAGAAAGAGTCTATGAGGGAGTAGAGACATCTCTTCAAAGTTCTGATCTTCGTCATTTGGTTAGAAGGAAAAAGAAAAAGAAACAACTGCCTCCATCAGGCATCAAGCAACTTCTGATCTTCATTGATAACCCACAGAGACCACACATGGGTCACCATCTCCATCCCGGTTTCCATACATAGTCCAAAGTTCGGCACATTGTACGACAGCCTAAATTGTCCCTGCGGTTATTTCCATGATCAATATATCCCCATTACTCTGATTATGATCTTTCTTGCTAGATTTCATCCGATTTTAATCTAATTCGCTAATCCAGCAATGTCTTCAGAGCATTCCTCAAGTCTACCATGATTTTTCCGAACACAACATTGAGCATACTAAATTCAACTCTATTCGCCATCTTTAACCGAAGCAATAGCAGTTGAATTCATCTCGCATTGCATCAAAAATTACCAAGTATTCATGCTCAAATTCAACCGCTACCAGCTCGCAATTGCAAATTCAACATTGCAGAAGTAAGAGAGAGGCACACTTACGTGCTAGGAAGTAAGTAATGGCGAAGATACAAATTGCCCAC
This sequence comes from Carnegiea gigantea, assembly GCA_029747015.1. Classification (NCBI taxonomy): domain Eukaryota; kingdom Viridiplantae; phylum Streptophyta; class Magnoliopsida; order Caryophyllales; family Cactaceae; genus Carnegiea; species Carnegiea gigantea. The sequence continues at coordinate 581,343 of JAKOGI010000012.1, read as the reverse complement.
CAAACAAAACGAATTTTAGCTTCTTCAAGAAGATCGTGAATGCTCTCCATCGGCCTCATCGATTCGAAACCCTAAATCCCGTTTTCAAGGGGTCAAGAGAAACAAAACTCTGCCGGGAGCTCCGATTACAATTAGATTGAATTCCGAGGCCAGAGATAAAGATCATCAACCCTCCCGGCAAAAAGTTAGGGTTTCTTTTCAAATTATTTATTTTTTTTTTTGGAGCTTCCCAAATTCCCGGCCCAGGAGAAATTTGAGTCAAACAAGAAAAAGCAAAAGAAATGTTGGGTTGTAGAAGAGGATGGAACTTCTTGCCTCGTTGGATACCAAAAGGCCGAGGGAATCTGGGAGAATAGAGGCCGAATTTGTCGTTAGACTTGCTTTTTTTTTGATGACAGTTGGCAAACACGCAAGCAACCGCCGTTGAACAATTGATTGTCGCCGGCCTGGCAAGCTTTTGAATTCGGCTCGACTAAATCTCACTTTGGTTCGTCGACATCTGTATCATATTTCTAAAAATATATATTTTTATAAGTCACATCAGCGTTATATATTATTGTTTATATGACAAATATACGTTGAAAAAATGCATATATGTGGCAAGTGAGGGTACACACTCCTAGGTGTATGATATACATTATCAAAATCGTACACTAGGTAAGACGCAAGACAAGTTTAAGTTTAGGGATTTAAACTTGGCCCAACTCGGTTGAGCTTATTTATTTATTTTGAAAGTAAATTGTATTATGCTCATAGTTGTATTTACGATTTGATTTTTTTTTTTTTTTGGATAGGAACGATTTGAATATTGATAATTTAGTTTGTTAAAGGGTATCTTATTGAAACTAATTATTTTAAGTTGGATCTTTTAGTGTTTTAATGTTCAAAAATTGCTCTAGTATATCTTTGATTTGTCGAGTTTTATGATCTTTATATGATTTTTTTTTTTTCGATAATTAGATGGCAAAAAGCCAAAACAAAAAGAAATTATACAACAACTAATTAAACGTCCCATTTGCTAAACAACAATAGGTTTGACACAAAAATACAAAAAAATCAAACGGTTAAAGAGGCTTGCCTAACATTGATTTTCTTTAAGAGGGTTAATGACATTTTGAGCAATTGTTTCTTTATCACATATGACTTTCACTCTTCTCTAGCCAACTTGTTCATTGGATTCTACAAGTATGGATCATGAATGAGCATTTAGAAGTGTTTGGTAGATGGCTTTTTGAATGGCTTTTTGCTCAAAAATGGCTATTTGGGTGATTTTGGCTGTTTGACTAAGTCAAACAGCTATTTAAGTTGTTTGGTGAATGGCTTTTTGAAATAGTTTTTTCACCCCAAAAAGCTATTTTTCAAAAAGCTAACGTTTGTAGTTTTTTCAAGTTGGCTGTTTAGGAATTTAATATAAAAAACTAAATTGCCTTTGATTAAATATCATAAACAAAATCCATATATTTTTCCTGCACTCCCTCTTCTAAGTTTTTACTTGCTTCTTCAAATTCAAACTAAATAATGATACATAGTAACCATACCTTCATAATTTATTTTAAAAATATAAAATCATTAATTTTTGCTAATTATATAGTAATACAAAATGTAATGCAAATTTTAACTCTCTATTTCTACCAGCTTCAAAAAAATCAATTCATATTGAAAGAAAGTTAAACTAATAACAAATAGAAATTTTTCTAAGTTAACAACAAAACAAAGTTGTGTTATGGGCCTTAAACATCACATAACTTTCAATTTAGACTGAAAAGCAAATTAGACAAAAAAATATGTCATGTATAAATCAATAAGAAAATTTAATAACTATTAATAGAATGTGATTGTATAAGTGAAGGTAATTTGCACATATCACGTAAATTTAATTTAATATTGAAAAAGAAATAAGTCACTAACTAATTAAAAAAAATTCATCTTTGGTGGTAAATAAGAGCTATGGGCATAAATGAAATTTTATCAAATATATTTTTTAGAAAACGGCTAATTTTATCAAACATCTTTTTTAAAAACAACTGATTGAAACAGCTAATACAAATAGCTGATTGAAATAGCTAACAGCAAACAGGCAATAGAAATAGCTAATAGCTAACAGCTGTTTATCAAACAGGGCCTTCTGATTCTTCTAACTCTTGCATTTTAGAGAATCAAGGCATTGGATCATTTATTTTTATTTCTATTTTAAGTAATGAGATTCTTGCTAGATATCGAAGTTCTACTGAATTTGTAATTTCTCACAAAAATACATCAACATACAGTTGTTCTTCATACCTATATGAAAGAACAATTTCATAAATCATAAAACTAAACTTGCAACTTGCAACAGCACTCCACTTTTGGGTCTTTCCTCGTAACACTGAAGTAGTGATGCAATTTCCTAGGTAATGTGATCAATAATATTTCAACACCATTCTTCCCCAATTGAAACTTAATTTCTGCATGAAATGTCTTTTATAGTTCTCTATATATATAATGCGTTGCGTTGAATCAAAGGCGTGCGATTAGGAAATTGTATGTGTACAAAATGATGGGGCATGCCCGCAGAAAAAAGCTTCGTGTAGTTTAGGCTGGCGCTGTGACTTCGCAGATTCAAATAACAATAATAGACTTCAATTCATTGCTTTTATTTCTCTTTTATTGGATACATTCGTAGTTTATATTGGTATAATATCTAATCATTCAACTCTATGAAAAGTACCATTACTTACGTGTTTTTAGGCTAACGTGAAATTAGTGACATAAAAAAAAAAGGAACAACTCGAGTAGTTTGTCTTGAGTAGGAATATTATAATTGACATGACAACTTCTGTACAAAATATTGACTTGAAAAAAAAAAAAAAATTGGAGCAAACAACTCGAGTAGAATACATTAATCAACATTAATGAATGCATTTTTAAAATACTTATAAAAATACTGATGTTTATGAAAGCTTAATTTAATCTCATCAAAAGGGATACAATATGGAGAAGGATACTTCATCTATTATTGTTATGCATGCATAAAAATGCGTCTCCATAAGTAAGTATCTGTAAATCAACGTCTAAAAAAATATTTTCAAGGTTAACATGGTACACATCAAAAGATAGTATAGTAAAGTGTTTGGCCTTGCAGCCTTGACCTGTGGGTGCATGATGAAGATCAAACGATGCATCCCTTCTAACCAACCAAAACATTACGTTTCTTTGTACAAGTTGTGGCTTGCATAATTTTTTTTTTTTAAAAAAAAAAAGAGCTGTGGCTTGCACGTTGATGTATGATACATGAAAAGCAGCTTCTGCACTTTGGGCAGGGGTCGAACATGAATTTACATTTTAGTTATCGACTTTCTACATAACTTCGCACGTTTGATGGCTTTTGGTTCAATGATTTCTAACGATTACATTATAATAAAAACATCCCTTAGCATTGTTGCAGGAAACTTATGGATACTATAGCCATAAAGTTTAGTTACAAACCTGGTTGTCTTAAATGCATGCTACACGTCGTTTAATTCTTGATGATCCACCCCACACACAATTTCCAAACCTAGCATGCACCTTGGGCGTTCTCTTTCAAAATTGACTGTGATAATCATTATCTTTTTGATGAATTTGGTTGCATCCATGGTGTATACATCGTTTGAATCTCTTGCATCGCTCACAATCTTCCCTACCTCATGCAATTGAATTAGGATTAATATTGTTAAACCATACCTCGTTGTGGCCGGATTTGTTACATCTACTCTTGTCACAAGCCTCTTGTGTTGCCATGACTGATATTTCTTTAGTCTAGTGAGTCTCCTCCCTTTCAACATAAAGTAAAAACATATTTAAAGATACGAACTTATAAGAACATAAAGAGTAAAGAAGGTGCATCCGAATTTCTACTTTATGAATTCTCTTACCCCTAAACAAAACATAAAACATAAGAACCTTTTAAAATGAATCCTTATGAAAAATAAGTCGTTCAATTCATTACACTCCTATATAGACAAGCCAATAGTAAGTCTTGTACAAATGGAGGGGATGGACCAAACCTACAACATCGAAGCCTAGGGACGTAATTATATCCAAAAACAGAAGAAGATGAACATCAAAGTTTCGATCCCACGTCTCTCATGCGCAAGGACCACTTGGTAAAATATGGGAACATATCATTTAATCATGGGTATACCAAAAACAGTCCATTGATATATTTTCCCTTTTTTTCCCAGTATGGGCCCTCCGCCAGCCCATCGAAATAAGCTTTGGTCCAAAAAACAGAAGAAACCCTCAAGACGACCCGCTGTTTCTTTTCTGTCACACAGTCTACACAAACCCAGAGGCCAGAGATTACCCAACTTGATGCGCAAACGACACCGTTTCATTCTTCCCCTTCTCAACTTATCTCAACCCTGTTATCCTACTGTCACCCGCACTGGGCAAGTTGGCATTCGCGCATAACGCAACAGACAAGATAACGAAAGATATTTGTTTTTTTGTTTTTTTTTGGGGGGGGTAGAACAGGAGATTTTTCTAATACGTTATTCGTCAGTCACGCAAGCAAACGAACACAGATAGGTCACATTAAAAGCTTCGCTCCTCGTCACCAAAATATCAAGTATAAAAAATATCTCCATTCCCCATCTTATCCAAAAAGTCCCTCACAGCTGGGCGGTTTTAGTCCCCTTGTTTTGGTCTAATCCTAATCCTAATCCTAATCCTAATCCTAAGTTGAAAAAAGATAAATATTAATCTTTCTTTAAAAACCACTGACGTTGATCCAATCCAATCTGAATGCAGGAGGGGAGAGAAAACGCGCGCGCGAGAGAGAGATGATCGGAGGAACAGTTGCATTCTCCACTGCTTCATCGGCCTTTCTTCTGGAAACCACTGATGCGAACGCTAATAATTCGATTCGATCTTCATCTTCTTCGTCTTCACTGAGGAAATCACTCAATTTCAATCCACGAATTTCTTGCTGTGCTTCTTCTTCTTCTTCTTCTTCTTCTTCTTCTTCTTCAAGAAACCGTGATGATGGTATTCCGAAGCTAAAGACGTTCAGCAGAAGCATGTTTGAGAGAGCTCTCAAACAGCCTTCACTGATTGAAAAAACTGAGAAGGAACTTGCTGGTTAGTTGCTAGTATTTCTGTGTAGCTGTCTTGTAGAAATTTCTCCTACTTCTTAGAATTTTTCGCAGATTGCGGTGCTAACCTGTTTGTATTTTTTCATTTTTTAAAAAAAAAATCGTAGATTATTGCTCAGTTCTTGAAGTAGAAGATTCTTATGATTGCTGGGCAGCCTATTTGGATCTTAGATATCTTGAAGTGAGTTTCTATTTCGATTCGTAAGTTCTTAAAGTTCTTCGCGCTTGATTTCCTTGATTAACCGGGAAAATTCTGGAGTAATCAACGAGAAATTCAGCCGTATTGTATTTTTTGTCGATTTTCATGTATTAGCTGTTAAAATCAATTCAAATTGAACAAGAGTAGATGCACAATTTTTTGGGAAATTAGCTTTTTAAGCTCTGATTTTCTCCTCTATTCACTATTGGTCCAGACAGAGGCCCCGAAGAGCGATGTGGAGAGCCTCATAGTCCAAGCGGCAGAGGGAGGATTGAAGTCGCTGATTCGTTGGGTTCCTGGATATGCATCGATTTACAGAGAGAAGAATGAACGTGCGGAAGGAGAGAAGAAGGAAGCTGCGAAAGCGCCGAAGAAGGAGGTGGAAGTAGTCAATGGAGAGAGAAGAATACCAAGGCATATACCAGATGGTATTCCCAGGCCCTTGGAGGAGATCGAGGAAGAGGAGAAGGACAGAATGCCAGATTCTCCCTTTACCAGGTTGCTTAGGGTTATGGGGAAATACCCTGCTTGGTATACCCCTCCTCCTGATCATGAATGAAACTAGTTGGATCGTTTTTTCGGGGGATAACGGATGCAAATTTGCCAGTTGCTACGTGATGCAGAAAATTTATGGGTTGAAAGTGTTGTACCTTTTTCATATGCTAGGGTTTATCATTTGTGTGGTCAATTTTGTGAGTTGCAGTTGGCTCTTCAAAGAACAATGGCTTGGGTAATGTTTTTTTCTTATCTGTAATTAAGGTTGGCAAAGATGCGGTCGGTGAGCACTTAGCTTCCGGATTTTGATGCATAGTGATTTCCTCACTTTTCTTGTTTCACGGAAATTAAATATATCTACAAAGCTTTGAAAGTAAGGTTACCGACTTCAGACAACACAGATTGAGGGTTTTTCTGACAATCATGGAATTAAAATATGGCCAGACAACACAGATTAAGGGGTTATTAAAATATGACCGATCTACGATGAAACGTCGAGGTGATCAAATCGTATTTTAGCCGTAATATGAAAGACAATTTTCACATTAGATTGATTTTTTACGACCAAAGCTGTGACCAAAACTGCAATTTGAATCTTTGCTGACAACAGAATCAGTCGTGAATTTGGATGCATTGAACTAGCAGGCAGGCTCTCAATGCTGCTGTATTTGGGAGTGTCTCACTTAACAAATCATCCATAAATAAGCTATGCAACATCTTTTGAGCACAATAGTACATATAACAGGCTGGAAACCATCACCACAAGAACACGGAACAAAATATTGAAAGACAGTTACAAACAAGAGAAACCTTGTGATTTGCAAACGGGAAGACAAGTCAATAACTCTGTTTCGTCTTTTGCGAAATATGAAAGGAACACATCGTCAGCAAAGGCTAAAATTAACAGCAAGAATTAGGTTTGAAGTTTGAAAAAGAGGTAACTTGAGGCAACCTAAAATCAGCAGACAATATAGTCATCCAAAATTTTTAGATGGTCATTTGAGTCAGCGACTTAGACGATCGTGTTTCGGCCAGTTCATACATGATCCAGGTCGGGGGAAAAGGGACACCCACAAGTAGGCATAGGCAGTACGCTAGTACATAAATTCAATCCAAACAGCAGGCAAGCGCCAAGCGCCTTATATCTTTATCTCCTTTCATCTATTTACAGTTCACACGATGAAAGGGCATCAAGCTCCTGGAGGGCACACATCTTCAGCAACTCCTCCCACAAATCTGTCATTGCCAACAAGCAAAATGAGACAAAGCAGTAAGCATCCGGCAGTATACATACATAAACATGATCAAACACGTAAGGACACCAATCAAGTCAATTGGCTTGCTGTACCACTTTTCAGTATTCATAAGCCTTCCCATTCAATTTTTTTGTCGTCCCTTTCTTTTTTTGGGGGGAGGGGGGATGAGGAAGACGACCAGGTCACATGAGGGCCTACCAACAAAGGTGGACAATAAACTATAGATGATCATGGGCAGGTCCAGCAACATGGCCCAATCAAGTTCTTGCTGCAACTTCAATAACATATTCGATGCACATGACCCCAATCCCCTGCTCATCATGTGATGATCTCGGTCATAAATCCCAGAGATCCCTTTGGGGGGCAACTACTATAACAAGAAGATCCAACATGAAGAAGGAACAAAGAGGTTTTAGCCTCAAGCCTGTGCGCCAAGTCAATCCCACTCTCCTCACCAGACTCGGGTGAAGGATCATTCCTGAACCAGACTCTTCACAGCCTAGAGTAAAACGCTACAAATACTGCCAAGAAAAGGCAGACAATAACACGCTCCGAGCAAGGACTAGAGCTCCAACCTGAAAGCATCCGGCGATTAAGTCAACTGGCTTCCTCCACTTCTTACCATTCATAGGCTCAATCCCTCTTTTCTTTTTTCTTATTGTGGTCTTTTTCCCTTTTTTTGGAGGGAGGGGACACAAAACAACAAATTCCAGAGAAGTTACAAGAATATTCCACGAGGTTATCCTGGAGGTCACCTATGCTAGAAACAAACCTCCCAAAAACAACGGAAGGGTTTTGATGTTTAGTCTTTTTTTATTTTCTTTCTTTGGGGGGGGGGGTGCTGTGGAAATCCTCCTCACACCGTCCAAATCATTATAGGCAAACAGTACAACTAAGAAAGAATTGTATATACCATTGCTGGTTTTTCCTGAACTCAGTGAGCACTGGATATATGTTCTCAAAGGCAGTATAGGTCTCTTCTCTCACCTAAAGACAACATACAAGAAACAATCTTATCAGAACTACAATCCAAAGTAAGAGTGATACCGACAACAAAATCATCTCTAACCAAATTCCCAGGCTTTCCTTTCACACACAAATACTTCACCAAATTCACAGGCGGAGTAACCCAACTGAGGAAGAAAGAAACCTAACCTTAGCTCCTGTAAGAACAATCTTGCCCGATACAAATATGAGTAGCACAATCTTGGGCTGCTTCATTCGGTAAATTAAGCCAGGAAATAGTTCGGGTTCATACTGTAAAACAAACATAAAAGCAACGATCATGGCATATACATTCTGTTAGTAACCACCCAGAAACCAAGCAACCAAAGTCACCATAAGTCAGGAACCACATTTTCATTGCGCATTTGCAGTATCAGACCATGGCACACTAGCAAACCCCATCACCCAAGAATTAAAACAAGCAATCTAAAAGCAATACTTAATCCCACCCAAACCTGCCTAACATATAAAAGATACAAAATAGAAAATAAACACAAATGTTTCTAAGGACATGCAAGACCCTTCCCAGAATGGGCTTGACAGAGATGCTGATCAGCAGCGAGATCAAGGAAAAGAAAATAAAAAAAGTGGCCAGTAACTCTCATATGTCAAGAACATCAGGCTAAATAATAGCCTATGCTCGTAGATTATTAACAATATCAGTCGCCTTCAGTGTTAAGAGAAAATAATGACTGGACAGCAAATGCTGTGTCCATCATACACAGAGGAAACCAGCTAAGCAGAATAGAAATATTGAATGTCATCACTTACGCTAGAGAAAGCACCATGGGAGTATGCAAGCCCCTCCAGTCGTATAGGAAACTTGACATCACAAGATCCTACTATATTCTGGATTTTAAAATCCTGAAACAGAATGCAAAAACTTTGAGAGTGTCTGATCCATCCTATAGAACAATTGGAACAATTAGCTCTACGCTTCAAATAGAAATTCACAGATGACACAAACAAAAATAACAAAAGAAAAAATTATAAGAAGATTGATGGAAAGCTATTAGTCCATCAATGAATGCAGAGATACCTTAAATTTGGCAGGGAAACCCAGCTTCTGAATGATGCGCGCATACTGAAACAACAACACAACAATCACAAAGAACAGTGGTTACATTGGAAGCACAAAGTCTGCAGAGACAAAGTTCTCAACTCTTTACAGCATACCTTACGAGCAGCCAGTTTCGACTGATGCTCGCTCTTAGCTCCAGTGCAGACCTACATTGGTCAGCTAACCATCAGAAAAAAAATATATAACAAATGTAAAGTCACCCGTAGAACTTGAGAGGCCAGGAGAAAGCTCCAAAGTGAAACATCCACACACTAGGACAAAAATCCCATGGGACATTAAAAGTGTTCTGGGGAGTAAGAACCCGCTCCCTTGCTGCAACTAGGCAGTGATAAGTGGCATCAACGAAAAGTACCCAGCACACACACACCGTACACAGCAATATACAGACAAACAACAGAGCAGAGTGACACATCATTACGCTGAGGTATTCACATGGAATGACGATTAAGCGGCTATATATAAGTCCACGTTCAAAGTTAGATCATGCTTGTACAAGCTCACCATTTTCCCGGAGGCAAATATCAACGCAGTCGTCTTTGGCTCCCTTATCCTCATGATTACAGCAGCAAAACGCTAGAGACAACAGCAATGTAAGAAATTAAGTAAACTCAAGTAATAAGCTTGTCCAGAAAACACATGGCCTCACATTGTGTAGCAGAAATATGATTTCATGGAAGTTCCACCAACTTAAAGAGACACAACACTTCCCTAAGGATCACACACCTTGGGATTATACTCTGCGTTACGAGCTTGCAATGCAATGGCTTTGAGGTCCAACTTGCAATCCAAATTGACCGTTGAGACAATATTCCTACCACAGAAAAGACACCAAAAAAACAATAACATTTAGCTTTTGAAAAACAGGACATAAGTGAACACTTGTACATTCAACCATTTGAAAAGCCCTATGACTAAGGGTTTGCCCAAAAAGCACAGAGGGAAAACTAAATGAAAAGACCAAACAAAAATAGGCAAAATTAAAGCTGCCCAGATCAGGCGTGCTACCAACCAGTGTACTTATTCATCAGGTCATCATGCATTTGCAAGTATACGAACTCGAGACTCAGTTCAGGATAAGTCAACCATCACATGAAAACATATCCATATTACCAGTAAAACCAAAGTTAGCAATAGTGAAAATTGGAAGGAAAAGAGACCACAAGGTTTGCTTGTGTCTGGAGAACTTCCATCATGATTAACATCATCTATGTTCATAGGGTAAAATGGTCATCCTGACCTAAATCCCAAAGTTTTTTGGCTTCTAGGGCTTCATGAAGGACAAGACTATGGCTAATTGGATATGAAGGCAAGCAAATGAACAAAACAGATACAATGTGGTGAAACCCCAACTCAATTCATACAAAGCCCCTCTGATACTCATCACTGTTATTGACACACACGGAGAGACAGGACTCGATTAGAACACTTGTCGATGGACACCATATCAACAACTACAAGAAAATGCAGCCAATACTCGCAGTAAGCTTTTAATCAAAGGGCGACCCATCACGCTCCAAAGTCTCTTGTCAGTTATCCACTCACTTACGACACAGGAATGCGGCAAAAAGGTAAGAATATAAACCCAATAATGAAATTTATTGATATGAATCTCAAGAGCACTTGTACGTTTTGCCACCACAATGTGAACCCATGCCCAACAATCAAAACATCGACTACCCTCACATGTATACTACGGTCAGGTTATTCAATTTTACAAAACGAAGCTTGCCCATTCCTTCCATAGAGCTCAACCCTAAATTCCAATTGTTTGCTATGTGATTGCAAACAAATATTCTGGCAACATTGCGAATTAAATTACCATATGTCCTGTCCGTATCAGGCCTTTAATAGTCTAATTTATCTCCCTATCAAATTGATACAGAGCCTTGGTAGAAACGAAGATCAACTGAAGCTACTCAAAGACTTACTGGAGCGTAGGGACGATCCCAGATGGGTGCTTGGCCAGATCCACGGGCTGGCTTCCTTCCAGGCCTTGTTCTGCCATTGTTCTCTATCTGGAACCGTCTCCCTCCCTTCCTCTATGCTCTTCAATCACACTAATTTGACCAATCACAAACCAAAATCCTCATCAATTAAACGCCAACCCCGTTCAAAATTACCCTAAAAGCAAAAAAGCTAAAAACCTAATCCATTCCTTAAAGGGGTTTCGATTTAGACCTAATGATGACAAATTGACAACATTACTTAAGATTCTTCGATTAGATTTTCGTTATGGCAAAAGATCTGCCGATTAGAAAAAGAAGATCGACGGATCTACCTATCAAAATGAGATCTAGGGTTGCTTATTCAGCGAAGAAGAATCAAAATGAAAAATGAAGGGCTCCGAGCTTTACAGTGTTGGATTGAGGAAACAAGCGCGAAGAACTTGAAAGGGATAGTGTTTTATATGAGATGGAGATGAGAAATTTGAAGGATGGAGGTCTTATATGACAGAGAGAGGAGAGAGGAGAGAGGAGAGAGGATTATATGAGAGGGGGGCGAGAGAGAGAGAGAGAAGAGGGGGTTGCTCGGAATGAGAGGTCGGAAGGATCTGAAGAGTCTTTATGGAGGTGTGTTCGATTATATAATAGGTGGTGCCCTATTAGTCCGATTTTCCCTTTTTGCCCCTGTGATGTAATCCTCGTCAAACCGTTGACTAGGGCATTTATGCCACGTAGGGGACTTGTTCTTTTCGTCTGGTTATAGAAGGTATAAAAACGAAATGAATAGAAGGGGGTTGATGGAAATGACATTATTTAGGACATGTTCACTTCATTTTATTTTGTCTAAATCTATTTTGAATTAAATTTATTTAAATTTATTTTAAATTTTATTTACTAACCTTCTGAATTGAACCTATCTAAACTTATTCTGACGTTATTTTGAAGTTATTTACTAAACTTATTATTTTGAACTTTCTGAACTGAACTTATTCTGAACTTTCTAAACTAAATTTATTCTGAACTGAACTTATCTGAACTTATTCTGTCTGAAAATAAGTTGAAGAGAACAGGCCCTTAGGTGTTTGTTTTTTCAAAGGGATGGAGCGTGTATGGAAAGGGAAAAGGTAAAACAGAGTAGAGAGAAATTGTATTCTTCTTCCAGGAGTGGGGATAAAAATGAGTCGGAATTGCTAGGAATGGAGTAGTAAGGAATGAAATAAAGTAAAAAAATGAAATTATTGATACATAAGGGACTGTTCTCTTCGTCTTATTTTGTCTGAACTTATTCTGAACTTAACTTAGGCCCTGTTCTCTTCGACTTATTTTTTGAAAAATAAGTTCAGATAAGTTCAGTTCATAATAAGTTCTGAATCAGTTTTATTAATAAGTTCGGAATAAGAGCATGTTCTCTTCGCCTTATTTTGTCTGAATTTATTCTGAAATGAACTTATCTGAACTTATTTTGAACTTTATTTACTGAATTTATTCAAAACTATTCTAAACTGAACTTATCTGAACTTATTCTAAAGTTACTCTGAAATTATTTACTAAACTTATTATTCTGAACTTTCTGAACTGAACTTATCTGAACTTATTTGAGTTTTCTAAACTAAACTTATTTTGAACTGAATTTATTTGAACTTATTCTGTCTTAAAATAAGTCGAATAGTACATGCCCTAGGTTCAGAATAAAATTCAGCAAATAAGTTCAGAATAAGTTCAGTAAATAGGTTCATAAATTTGTTCTACAATAAGTTCAGAAAAAGGTCAGTAAATAAGTTTCAGAATAAGTTCATAATAAGGTCAACAAATAAATTTAGAATAAGTTCAGATAAATTCAATTCAGAATAAGTTCAGTCAAAATAAGGCAAAGAGAACAGACCCTTATATAAACTTGTTCTGAAGTTATTTACTAAACTTTTCTGAACTTATTAAGCACAAATTTATGAAGTTATTTGCTGAACTTTTTTCTGAACTTATTTGCTAAATTTATTCTGAACTTATTATGAAATTGTTTACTAAACTTTATTCTGAACTAAATTTATCTGAACTTGTTCTTCTAAAAATAAGTCGAAGAGAAAGGCCCTAAGTACGGGACAGAGTAAAAGGGAATGGATGGAAGTGAGAAGGATTATAAATGAACATAAATAAGGGTCTGTTCTCTTCGCCTTATTTTGTCTGAACTCATTCTGAACTGAACTTATCTGAACTTATTCTGAAATTTATTTACTGAACTTATTCTGAACTATTCTGAATTGAACTTATCTGAACATATTCTGAACTTATTCTAAAGTTATTTACTAAACTTTTATTCTGAACTGAACTTATCTGAACTTTTTAAACTAAACTTATTCTGAACTAAACTTATCTGAACTTATTCTGTCTGAAAATAAGTCGAAGAGAACAAGCCCTAAGTTCAAAATAAAATTCAGCAAATAAGTTCAGAATAAGTTTAGCAAATAGGTTCATAAATTTATTCTATAATAAGTTCAGAATAAGTTCAGTAAATAAGTTTCATAATAAGTTCATAATAAGTTCAACAAATAATTTAGAATAAGTTCAAATAAGTTCAGTTCATAATAAGTTCAGTCAAAATAAGGCAAAGAAAACAGACCCTTATCTAAACTTGCTCTGAAGTTATTTGCTGAACTTTTCTGAACTTATTCTGAACTTATTTACTGAACCTATTTTGAACTTATTCTGAACTTATTAAGCACAAATTTATGAAATTATTTGCTAAACTTTTTCTGAACTAATTTGCTGAACTTATTCTGAAATTTGTTTACTAAACTTTATTATAAACTTATTATGAACTGAACTTATCTGAACTTGTTCTTCTAAAAATAAGTCGAAGAGAAAGACCATAAGTACGGGACAGAGTAAAAGGGAATGGATGGAAGTGGGAAGGATTATAAATGAACAGAAATAAGGGCCTGTTCTCTTTGCCTTATTTTGTCTAAACTTATTCCGAACTGAACTTATCTGAACTTTATTTACTGAACTTATTCTGAATTATTCTGAACTGAACTTATCTGAACTTATTCTGAAACTATTTACTAAATTTATTATTCTGAATTTTCTGAACTGAACTTATCTGAACTTATATGAACTTATTCTAAACTTTCTAAACTAAACTTATTCTGAACTGAGCTTATCTGAACTTATTTTGTCTGAAAATAAGTCGAGGAGAACATGCCCTAAGTAGGAAGAAGTGATATTTACCTTTAATAAGTGAGGGGAATGGAACGAAGTGGAAAGGAGCACGAAAGATTGGAATGGACAAAAAGAATATGCTGGTACATAATTTCTCAACCCAAAAAAGGGGGGGGTTAGCAGTATTTAAAAAGCAGTTCTCGTTTAGAAACATTCGGGAGCAGTATATATCATATGCAGCATAGAATTGGTTGATTTTGAATGATAATAATTTTGGTGAGGGAAACTCGAGTTTTGCAGGATGGCATGGTGTTTTGCGTAATAACAAGGGATCAAAGCATATGCTAGGTGGTTGGGTGTTGAACGGTAAATTTACCCATTTTACGTGCCTCTTTCACCCACTTTTTTGCTCGTATAATAACTTAATCTTTAGGATTTTTACTTGTTTTATTTATGTTTTGTAGGAAATAACTCAAAATCAAGCAAACGTCACAAAAGGGACGAAAACGGGACAAAACAGCGAAAACCGACAAAAACTGACAAAAGGGGGCAAAACCGGGGGAAACGGGCCACCGTGCCAACAATGTGGCACGGTGTGGCCGTGCCACATGGCACGGTCGTGCCCCCCCCAATTTTGCCGTCTGCTCGGATTTCTATTTAAACTTCGTTCGGGCGTTTGTTCGAGGGGGGTCGCTCGGGGGTTCTTCCAGACAATTTTTAGGGTAGTTTAGTTTAGGTTTTAGCGAATAAAAACTCCATTAAGGGAGTTTAGTTTAGGATTGAAGATTGTATTCTTGGATTCAACCTTTGGATTTCAAGTCCCTTCATTAATTCAAGACAAAGTTTTCTCCTCTTTTATTTCTCTAGTTTTTATGTTCTTGTTATTTATGTTTTGTTGAGTTTAATTCTTGTATTTACATTTGTTTAGTTTATATGTTTAGTTTTTGTTGTTAATTTATGTTATTTACTTGTTTAAATTCGTTTTATTTCATTTCCTTCGCTTTGTTCTTCAAGTTCTTGTTCTTGTTGGTTAATTTAGATTTTGTGTTTTGTTGATGATTAGTTGTTAGATTTTGTTGGCTTGGATTGTGATTAGCCTCTTGATGGCTAATTAATCTTGTATTTGGCCTAACCATACCCAATCTATACCTAGAACTTAGAGTTTTCCTTCACGCCCGCCAAGTGTTCGATGAAATGCTTGAGAGAGCTTTCATCCATATTTTTGGGCGATTGACTTATGCTGAGAGGTGAGGTCAATTAGCTAGTGTGGGAGAGGGAATAACCGAGTTCGGGATATAAAAATAGTATCCGAATCGAGTTAGATCCGGGGTTGCTAGTTTTGTAGTCTAATTGGGCTAACCCCATGAAATAGGTGGTTAGGTTAATTAGATTAGCTCATGACCCTTGAGAGAGGACTTGTGTGATCTTTGATGGTGCAACAGATCATCTCTAGTTCGTGATGTAGTTTGGATAGGTTAGGACTCGTCTTGGTTAGTTGGTTCGTCCATTAGTCAAATCACAATTCCAACACGCTTTTTCTATGTTTGTTAGCGTAGTTTAGTTTTTCCTTCCTTTGCCTTTGATCTCGCCTAGATTGATATGCTCTAGTGAACTCTGATAGTTGGAAACACAATTCCCTGCGAACGACACCCCAAGTACTCAACGATACACCTTCTACTTGGGGTTTATAAATATTAAAACTCTGTCTATTTTTCTCCCAACAAGTTTTTGGTGCCGTTGCCGGGGAATTGACGTTTTTCAATATTGGGGTTTACTTCAGCATTCGAGGCTAGGCCTTTAGAAAATCCAAAAAAATCAAAAATTTGAAAAATTTCAAAAAAAGAAAAAGAAAAATATGTCTCTTTCCCACTTTCCTCAACATGAGCATAAATTGTTTTGGCGATACTATGATAGACTACATGCTTTTCTTGCTCATCGTGGTTATTGTTTGGAGACGTGGGAAATTCTAAATACAGTTTATGAAGGTGTGAATTGTGAGACCCGTGCTCTTTTAGAGTACTGGGATTTTTGCGCTAAAGATGTTAATGAAGCATGTGATTTTCTTGATTGGTTGGCTCGGGATACTTATGAATTTGAAACTAGTTGTTCTAATTCTCGTACCCCACCCCCTTGCATCCCTGATTATGCCCCTCCTGTGTGTGAAATGTGCCATTGTTCTGATCACGCCAGTCATTCTTGTCCCTATTATATTTCTAATGAAGGCTTTGCTCGACTTAGCAACATGATAGGGACAATGAATAAGCAACAAGTTGAGTTTGCTGAGTTTGTTAATAAACTGCGGGAGTATAACCTATCACCCGAGACTGACCTTAGTTCTAGTGCTCCTAAGCTTGATGTCAATCTGTATGCTGATGGTGCGTCTTTTCCTCCTCTAGAGTTCGGATTAGAGGACGTACTCGACCCTCCCTTGACACTTCACTCATCGTTGTTCCATCCTTTCCTAATACCCTTTGGGACAACACTGCATTTATCATGACCTTTCCTAATACACCTTCCCCTTTAACTCAGTCGACGGAGTTCGAGGTAGGTGAGACCCTTGACGTTAGCGCTAGTGTTGATGAGGATGATACTTGGTCTGAGTCCGGCAATGTCTCTATTGAGGTGCATGATTTTCATGAGACTCCCACTGGGACTTCATGCATGGATGTTGTGGTTGCAGGACCAACTAGTCCTGATTTTATTGATGATATATCCCCCAACTCTCTTGATACATCCCATGCTTCCTATTCATGTTCACCACCCTTCCATTCCCCTAAGTGTTGTGATTTGTCACTTATCGATCCTCATGTGATACTTGAGGGGAATGAGGCTGACTGCTGTAAGTCTCTAGGTACTTTTAGAGGGTATGACCCCCTCCTTGATCCTTATCGCCCGTACCTAGAGGGCATGCCTAGAGAAATCGCGTTGACTATTGCATTTGATTATTCTGCTGATTTCTCACAG
Source organism: Carnegiea gigantea (assembly GCA_029747015.1). Lineage (NCBI taxonomy): Eukaryota > Viridiplantae > Streptophyta > Magnoliopsida > Caryophyllales > Cactaceae > Carnegiea > Carnegiea gigantea. Next base: position 564,133 of record JAKOGI010000012.1, on the reverse strand, counting down.
GTATTTGGTGAGTTTAAGAGGGCACTAACTTTGTTTGCTCCATTTTTACCAGTGTTCGCTTACTCACACCATTCTGAGCTGCATGCAGCAATGCATGATAAGCTCCTACGAGCTTTAACTACATCCGAGCTGACGACTCGCATATTGAGCGGCAAGGAGTGGCTGATGCTCCTTAAGTCGTCATGGCATAGTTCGGGTACATTTAGTACCCGACCTGGTATAATCGTTCTCACTCTTCTCTTCCCCCCTTCTTTTTATTTTTCTTTTCTTTCTTTTTTGTTTTTGTTTAGTTGTGAATATTAGGATTGTGTTTTTGGTTGGTAATCATCTTGTGGTGAATTGTTGGCTATGATCACCATTTTTGTGTTTTGTGAATTTTTTTTATTGTGTTGTGATTGGTGGTGTTATTGGGTTAGTTTATACATGTTTTTGGCAGTGTTGCTTTGTATATATGTGTGATCGTGTTATTATTTTGGGTGAGATTGTGTTTTTTTGGGGAGTTTGGTAGCCTGCATATATTTTGTGCAGGTTTGATGTCGTTGTGTGTGTTTATTTTGTTTTGTGTGCCTTTTGTTTGATTTTTTGTTTCCTTTTATTTTTGTATATTTTGGTGTGTTGGTGATAACTCACGGCTCCCAATGAGGACATTGTGAGATTTAGGTGTGGGGGTGGGGTCATCTCCCCTTTTCTTTTTATTTTTGTGAAACATTTTCAATTTTTGTGTAAATTTTTCAATTTTTCTCCTCTTTGTATAAACTTTTCATTTCCTTTTGAATTTAGGGGCGTTTTGTACTATTTTGATCGGCTTTGACTCCTTGTACCTTAGCTATCGGCTTGTGTATAACTGTGTTGTGCATGATACATCTTTTTCCCAAGTGAGTCATTCTAAGCCCCAATTCTAACCCCAATAGTTCATTATACTTGTGTAATCCAGTCCCCACTTATACCATCGTCATTATCTTAGGGTCTTAGTCTTCCATGATCAGCTCTCCCACTTATCTTTGTACACTACTACTCTTGTTCGTGGTTGGTTTCCACTTTCGGTTCACGAAAAAAAAAAACAAAAAAAAAAAGTGAGAAAAAGTGGAAACCATCTTTAGTTTGGAATAACAAGTGTCCATTTGAGGCATGCGCTATTGGGTGCTACCCTTTGAGGCAATACTGCTGCTGGGAATACTTGACAGGCACTCTTTGAGGTATGCGCTACTGGGTGCTACCCTTTGAGGCAATACTACTACTGAGAAAGCCTTCTTTCCATGCTAATAAGCCAATAATGTAGTTTGTATCGGTTGCGTGGGATTGGATTTGGTCCAAATAAGCCTGAGTCCTAAGATGATGATATACTAGTACACGAAGCACATGGCTGGATTCACAGTTTTGATGTACAGTGGGGTGAACAGTTGGTGTGTTGATGTTGTCATGGGAATAGAGACTCTTGATGTGTACATTATCTTTATATGCATGTTGATGTATTTGGAGCATGGGTGTCTTGGCTGATTGAAATGTATGTAAGCTTACCCCTTGTATATATTTATGTGTTTTTATTTGTAAATCCTATTTGTTCTTCAGTTTGTGTTTTCCTTTTACTTTTTTTTCTTTTTAAAGATTTTGTGGGTATATCTTCTGCAAACCTTCACGAGACCTTACTCGTCCACTTGGGGTGACCAAGGGGTTTAAAGGGCTTGTTGCATATGCCAAATGCAATCGTGATTCCTACGAAAGTGATTTAGTTGTTTACTTTAGTTTTTCTTTTATTTTGCTCGAGGACGAGTGAAAGATAAGTGTGGAGGTGTGTTGAACGGTAAATTTACCCATTTTACGTGCCTCCTTCACCCACTTTTTGCTCGTATAATAACTTAATATTTAGGATTTTTACTTGTTTTATTTATGTTTTGTAGGAAGTAACTCAAAATCAAGTAAACGTCGCAAAAAGGGACGAAAACGGGATAAAACAGCGAAAACCGACGAAAACTGGCAAAAGGGGGCAAAATCGAGGGAAACGGGCCACCGTGCCACGTGGCACGGCCGTGCCCCCCCAAGTTTTGCCATCTGCTCGGGTTTCTATTTAAGTTTCGTTTGGGCGTTTGTTCGAGGGGGGTCGCTCAGGGGTTCTTCCAGGCGATTTTTAGGGTTGTTTAGTTTAAGTTTTGGCGAATAAAAACTCCATTAAAGGAGATTAGTTTAGGATTGAAGATTGTATTCTTGGATTCAACCTTTGGATTTCAAGTTCCTTCATTAATTCAAGACTAAATTTTCTCCTCTTTTATCTCTCTAGTTTTTATGTTCTAGTTATTTATGTTTTGTTGAGTTTAATTATTGTATTTACTTTGTTTAGTTTATATGTTTAGTTTTTGTTGTTAATTTATGTTATTTACTTGTTTAAATTCGTTTTATTTCATTTCCTTCGCTTTGTTCTTCAAGTTCTTGTTCTTGTTGGTTAGTTTAGGTTTTGTATTTTGTTGATGATTAGTTGTTAGATTTTGTTGGTTTGGATTGTGATTAGCCTCTTGATGGCTAATTAATCTTGTATTTGGCCTAACCATACCTAATTTATGCCTAGAACTTAGAGTTTTCCTTCACGCCCGCCAAGTGTTCGATGAAATGCTTGAGAGAGCTTTCATCCATATTTTTGGGTGATTGACTTATGCTAAGAGGTGAGGTCAATTAGCTAGTGTGGGAGAGGGAATAACCGAGTTTGAGACATGAAAATAGTATCCAAATCGAGTTAGGTCCGGGGTTGCTAGTTTTGTAGTCTAATTGGGTCAATCCCATGAAAATAGGTGGTTAGGTTAATTAGATTAGCTCATGACCCTTGAGAGAGGACTTGGGTGGTCTTTGATTGTGCAACCGATCATCTCTAGTTCGTGATGTAGTTTGGGTAGGTTAGGACTCGTCTTGGTTAGTTGGTTCGTCCATTGGTCAAATCACAATTCCAAATCGCTTTTTCTATGTTTGTTAGCGTAGTTTAGTTTTTCCCTCCTTTGCCTTTGATCTCGCCTAGATTGATATGCTCTGGTGAACTCTGATAGTTGGAAACACAATTTCCTGCGGACGACACCCCAAGTACTCAATGATACACCTTGCACTTGGAGTTTATAAATATTAAAACTTTTTCTTGCAACATTGGGCACTTCTAACTCAATTAGGGCAAAGATGAGGGCACTTAGAAATGACAACTGGACATGGTCCTTGCAAAATGATAATTAATGTGGATTCAAAAGCATATGCCCGAATGTTGAAGAAGGAACTGTAATTGGATTCCTACTACAATCTCATCATGCCATATTAAAAACTCTTGTCCGAAATGGGTTGGGAGTTTAAAATAGAACTATGTTATTGAGAACGTAACATAGTTGTAGATTTGTTGGCAAACAAAGGCATTGGACTTCTTCCCCTCCCTCAAGTTTTTGCATAACCACAAGCAATATCATGTTTGAAGATTGTATAGGCTATGCATCATCTAGGATGATTCCACTTGCAATGAACAATAGCTCTTTTGTATTGTACATTTAGAGCTCAGTCACCTTTCTTACACATGAAATAGCAAAAAAGGTACGTTCATTTCACCAGTAGTATACCATTTAGCATTGTTGTCACCACTTCCTCGTTGGTTGTTGCTCCGTAACACTCTTTTTCATGTATATATATTTACAATTATACACAGTTGATTCCCACTATCAAATGAAAATATCCTAAGTCATCACCAATGACAACGTAATAAGAGAATCATGAGACATATGGATGGCCATGATGACAGTGTTAATGAGCACGTTGTAGGCTAAACTTTGTTATCCAATCAAATACCTATTTCATTCTCTAAGGGTAATAGGCGTCACATATTGACTATGTTGTATGTAATGTCAAAGATCTTAAACTAACATACGAAGTTACTATGGGAGATGAACTATGCATTTGATAGAGCATATGAGAATTTAATAGTAGCATTCAATATGATTAACTTATCAATTGCTTATGTTGCCATTTTAACGTGTATTGTACATTACTTACTAGATTCTAAATGAATCATATTGAGACAAAATAGTAGATGATTTATGCTAATCTATGGAGGATATAAAACCCTAAATAAGATTAAGTTATTCCCTTTCTTACGTTTCCCCATGTACTATACATATACAATATTTCTTTATCTGTAATTGAGAGGAGAGATTTGCATTTCACATCATCAATTTATGAGTTATGACTACTTGGTTTGCACACTTTTTACTTCCCATGCTACAATACTCTAAAGAGTTCAACATTATAAATCTTATTGCAACATTCTCTTTGTATACCAAGAGGTCTAAGTCTTGTCATTTTTCTTTTTCTTTTTTTTCCCTCTTCCTCTTTGTGGATTCAAATAATGGAGTGAATGATGAAGTGGGAATATCTTTAGGATTAGATGGGTGTTAATGACACGTGAAATACATAATTGATCCATCGTAAAGTCTATATGAAGTAATTTGGTGATAATGTATAAGATAGAATTGTCTCTCTCACACACACATGCACACATATATATAGAGAGAGAGAGTGTGAAGTACGATATTTTATGCATATCGTAAGATAGCGCACCTCGTTTTGAGCAAAGTAAGGTTGGCGTTAACCCAAAAAAACTCACAAGCATCTCCCAACCATGTAATTTAAAAGGAGCAATCATTCATTTGTATGCCAATTTATTTTTTGGTTGATTCCTACAATATCTTAATCTTGTGGTGGAAAGGTGTAACACTTTATGATGGAATAATAGGTTGGTCATTGTTATTCTGCAATTAACCAGCACTTGATTCCCGTCTTCCATGCACCCCCGCCTCCGCTTCTCAAAAACACTTCAAAAAAATAGTTAATTTAATATTTGTTAATTTGCGTGTGGATTGCTTAGATATAACTTGAAAAAGGGGTCACATATGCTGCAACTAGTGAACATGAACATAAAATTCACCTTTGAAGACCCATATGTGGAACTAAAATTTTTATTGATGACATTTTTGTCTATGGTCAGTAAAAAAATATAGAGAAGATGATAATGTAAGAGCAACAACAAGCATAAGGTATGAGGAGAATCTACAGTACCGAGAAGTTAAAACCTCTCTTATATGTAAGCTTTGATATTATATATAGGACTATACATGATATCCTAAGCTCCAAATATCTCATACTCTGTAAATATCTCACTCTCCTATGAGTTTGCTCAAATAGTATGTTGCTTTTATTACAGGTACGTATTGCTATATCATTACCATTTTCTAACATACCATGTATCATTTTATTGATACATGACGTCTTCATATGAGTTTAATTACCTGATATGAAAATGGTTAATTTCTTAATGACAGATACCCAATACACAATTAAATTAATTGTTACAGTTTTGATCTCTAACAATTTTTTTTGAAAAATGTTTAGTCTAATAACTTATACATATTTACGATAGATGGTGAAATTAAAGTTATCTATAAGAGCAATACATTTGAAGGTAAATACAAAATAAATTGTTTTGGACTGGAATGTTGACATTGTTTTAGAATGACACTAACCAATGCAATAATCTCTTCAGAATCTTAAATTAGATAAGATGAAAAACAAACATAAAGAAATTTAGGATGGAAATTAAAAGACAACAAAATTAAGCAATAGAAAATCTGTAATTGAAGTGTATGTAATGTGCCTAACCAATATTAGCAATTTGCCACCAAATCTAAGGTACACATGAGAAGCAAACACACTTTTTGCGGCGATAAATTGGGTGAGAAGGATATGCTTCAAAACCAACATTCATTTCTCCCTCCATATTAACGTCACCGATTGTCATAGGTAACCTCGATCTGTAACACACCAATGCAATGGGAAAAGAACAAACTCTTCCCTTACATGCAGCGTTAGGATGCATTTTTCTGCTGGTTTTCTCCACCCTCTTTCCGTCCCCTTCTTCAGCGGCAGCGCTGACCCATGCGGAGGCGAGATTCCTTATGCGTCGCCAACTTCGTGCTTTGAGTGAAAATGGGGATGACCTTCCAGACGATTACGAAACAAAAATTAACGTGCCATTTAAATTCCCAAACTCAAGGCTCCGCAAAGCCTACATTGCTCTCCAAGCGTGGAAAAAGGTCTTTTACTCTGACCCATCCAATTTCACTGGTAATTGGGTTGGCCCAAATGTGTGTGATTACGAAGGTGTGTTTTGTTCCCCAGCCCTTGATGATCCCAATGTCACCGTTGTGTCTGGGGTAGACTTGAATCATCAGGACATTGCAGGGTACCTTCCGGTGGAGTTAGGCCTTCTTTCAGATATTGCCTTGTTTCACGTTAACTCGAACCGGTTTTGCGGCATTATTCCCAAGAGTTTTTCAAAGCTTACGTTGTTATACGAGCTCGACTTAAGTAACAATCGTTTTGTTGGAGCTTTTCCAAAAGTGGTAATTGAGATGAAAGCACTCAAGTATCTTGACATTAGATTTAATGATTTCGAGGGTGCTTTGCCTCCTGAGCTTTTCAATAGAGCTTTTGATGCATTGATACTTAATAACAACAAATTCGAGTCCACAATCCCTGATACTATAGGGAATGCAAAGGCCTCGCTTTTAGTCTTGGCAAATAACAAGTTTAGCGGTTGTATTCCCCATACTATTGGCAATACGGCTGGCACTTTGGATGAGATCATGTTCAAAGGGAATGAGTTGGGTGGTTGTATACCTCCTGAAATGGGCTTGCTTCAAAATGTGACTGTTCTCGATGTATCTAAGAACTCTTTAGTGGGACCTATCCCAAAGTTCTTCAGTAATTATAGTAAAGTTGAGGCATTGGACATTTCTGGCAACAAGTTTACAGGATTCGTTCCGGAGGAGATATGTAAGCTACCTACTTTGAACAGCTTTGATTTCTCAAACAACTATTTCAAGGGGGAGAGCAAGGTTTGTAATCCAGAGGCAAGGAAGGACGTTGAGTTTGATGACAGGAAAAATTGCTTGCCTAGTAGGCCTAACCAAAGGTCTTCTAAAGAATGCTTCCCAATGTTATCAAGTTCAGTTGATTGTGAGAAAGCTAGATGTGGACAATCTTCTGAGGGACACAAGCATGACAATAAACATAAACATAAGCCTCCAAGCAAGGATAAGGATGATAATAAACAATCGCCTGTAAAACCGACTTTATCACCCCCTAAGGCTCCAACAACACCATCTTCACAACCAGTAAAGCCATCTTCACCTCCACCTAAACCACCGACATTGCCTCCTCCAACTCAATCTCCGCCGCCCCTGCCACCAAGTCCTATGTATCCGCCTCCACCTCCACCTCCTCCAGTGCCTTCACCCCCACCACCAGTCTTTTCTCCACCACCACCTGTCCAATCCCCTCCGCCCAAAACCCCTTCACCATCTGCTTCACCCCCTTCAATCAATCTTCCCCCAAATTTAGGTTTCCAATACTCATCACCCCCACCCCCTGTATTCCCTGGATACTAAGTAGTGTAGTAATTATTACATTATCAAAGTTTATATTTATCAATGTTTTTCCTCTCTTTTTATTCTCTTTTGTGTGCTTTTGGTCTAGCTATATGAAGCGCAATACATCCTATTATGTGTTAAAATCTTCTTTTCGTTCAATATTAAATTATTAATGGGTATAGATAATATAAACACTTCAAGCAAAATGACATCGCTCATTAAAACTGCATAACCGAAGCAACATTAATTTAGACTTAGGGGTATTTGGTTATTGGCTTTTTCATTGATTTTTTGATACAAAATGACTTTTTGGGGGCTTTTGGCTGTTTTGACCTGATCAAACAAGCTAACTTGATGTTTGGTAAAAAGCTTTTTGTAATAGCTGTTTTAGTCCAAAAAGCCAATTTTTGAAAAGTTAAGATGAGTAACTTTTTGTAAATAACTGCCTGTATAAATGATCAAAATGTCCAACACTTTATTAAAATTACAAGACATACCATTAGTAAAATCAAAAACCATAATTCTAGTCATTTAAAATTACAGGACATGTCATGAGTAGTTAAGATGAGTAGCTTTTTTGGATTGATGCAATTTAGTAGCGACATTTGATATTATGTTTATTTGAATAAATTTAATGAAAATCAAATTATTTTAAATTTAGACAAATTTTAATTTGCAAAGAAAAAGATCTTGAAAAGTTTAGATTAGATAAAAAATCATATAAATTTCAATTCACAACCAAAAAAAAAAAATCCTTAAATGAATAATAATATAAGGTTGTAAGACGTAGGTACCACATGGATACATATAAATTGAAAAGAAATAAGATAAATAATGAAAACAAAATATATGTAGAATTAATATGAAAATAATATTCCAAGTATTGAATTATTTTTTACGTATGACATAAATTTAATTATTTTGAAAAGAAAATAAGAAGGCCAATAAATAAAAAATTATATTCAACTAAAAAGTATTGTAGAGAAAATGCATACATGAAATTTTAACAAATAAATTTTTTAAAAACAACTAATTTCATCAAATATTTTTTTTAAAAATAACTAATTTAAATAATTAATATAAGCAGTCAATTTAAATATTTAACAACAAATAACTAATGACTACCAATGCTATCGCACGTCCGAGAATTGTATGTCCAAAAAACAACACGATATTGAAAGGTATTAATCAAACACAGTGCTACTGCGAAATTCATTTTCCACTTGGAAAATCGCAAAGAAACGTCGTCGTTGTGTGAGCGTGCAGATCACGCGGAAAGGGATGCCCGGATCGCAGGTGGGCCCCACTACGTTTACGTCCTCGCTTCTACACCACGATAACGTTCATCCTCGGTTGCCCTAAAATGTAACAACAAGCGGGTCCCTCCGCCGCCCAAAGAAACAAAAAAAAAACCCAGATCTAAGAGGCAAGAGCTCATTGTTAATGGCGGATTCGACTTGATTTCTGGATTTGATTTCGCTTGAATTGCCCGCATTTGAGTTATTGAAGATGGAGGAGCCTGACATCAAGCCCACGGCGGAGAAGAAGAAGGAGGTAGAGAAGGAGCCGACTACGGCGGCCCCGGAGCCAGAGAAAGGCGGCGGCGGCGGCGGCGGCGGTTGGGGAGGATGGGGATTCTCTCCGCTGTCTTACCTCGCGGATATTCAGAAAGCTGCTGCCGTCGCCGCTGAAGAGATCTCCCGTAATGTAATCTATCTATCTATCTATCTATTTATTTCTCCCCCTCTGTGTGTGTTGTTAAACCCTAATATGGGAAATGGCAGCTTAGAGCATTGTTTTAGAGTGAAATGTGGATATTTTGGAGGCTCGTTAATTATTTATGTGAAAATTTAGTAAGTAACAAATTACATTGCATTTCTGCGTCTGTAGGAGAAGCTATAAATGCTGGCTTGTTGGTTCTGATGCTCATTTCTTTGTTATTTTGCCCTTTCTTTCCATGTCTCGATTGTATTTGCTATCATGATGTTCTATGAGTTCAAAGTCGAGATAGCATTCATAGTCGATTGCGAGTAGCTACTCATGTTAGCTGAGCCTCTGCCCAAAAGGGGAAATATTTGCAGCCCGCATAAGGGGTAATCAATGAACTGAACAACTAGGATCGATTTACCTTTAGTTTGTTCTAGAGCTGTTTCATAGCTATGGAAGTTTCTTCAACTCAAGCCAAATGGTGTAGAACATGGGACGAGGTGAATTACATTGATGAGTTTCTGTTTTAGTTTTTTTTTGAGCCCTCCAAGCTAATAAATGTTGCTTGAGAGACATAGCAATCACTATAGGAAAGCAATTGGAGATAATGGAAGTAATGATTGTTGACACTTTGGTATATGGGTTCATTGTGTTTTTCTTCTCTTTTTCATAGTACTTTTGTTTGTGTGTGTTTATGTGTGTGTGGAGGGGGGCTGAGTTATGGTATCTATTTTTGGGGTTAAAGGATGAACCTATATGTATATTCTCATGTAAAATGTCTTATATGTTGGAGGAATGAATTTATCATAGTGGAAGTCTTATCCAGTAGTTTTAGTCCGATTTCAATGCCCAATTGAGGTGCCTGTCAAGCAATAAGATTAACTTTTGACTTTGTGAATGCAAATTCCCCTCTCTCTGTCTCTTTCTCTCTTTCTCTCCTCCATTTTTGTGGAGTTAGATGCTCTTGATTTTCTGAATTATGGGCAGTTTGGAATTTTGCCCCATCTTGTGAATGATAATCAAGGCATTTATATATATTTTTTGGTTTTCCCCTTTTTTTAAAATAAACGAATGTATGCTTTCAATATTACCTTGTGACATAAGAAAACAAATGTGAATGTCGAATCCTTCAGAGTACGAGTACCTTTGGATCCAATACCTATATCAGAATTATGCCCTATTTGTTGAGCCTTTATTTGTTGAAGTGAATAATTACACTTTAACCTTACGAGTTACTTTTAAATTGGCCAGCTTGTTGCTGCTGTTGGTTGAGCTGGTAATTGTGCAAGCTACTTACCGTTAACTGTAGAAGGATAAATGGATTCAGTTGTCCTTGTTTGTTTACCTAGATTTATCGGGTGTCTACTAGGAGAAGGTTGAATCTTCCACCTTGTCAGCAGAATAGAGGGTAGTTAGTCTACCACTCCCTTTTTTTTCTGTTTTTCCTGCCGTTTCTATCTTCCGTCCTCTTCTGCTGGATGTTCTCTATAATTATCTGCACACTAAGTATAGCCAATGTTAGTTATCTGAGAAAGACGATTGTAACGGTCTAACGGAAGTGGGCATGCTTATATAAATGATCAGTGAAGGGCGAAGGTAAAAAAGAAAAAATAAAAGATTGAGATGACTAGTCAAATTTGCTGCGAAGTTTTGTGCATTATGAATGCGAGGGATAACGAAATAATGCTGTTCTGTGCGTTGGATGCATCCTATTTGGAGCTTATGTTGACTCTTATTGGACTAGTACATTCTGTGCATTCAGTAGCCCCTGTGCTTAGTGCTTGCAGATTTTTTTCCCTAATTGTAGCCTTTTCAATTGGAGATGTACTTTTCCCTGAGTGCAGGCTGCTGCTGTTGCTCAGACTGCTGCTAAAAGCATTTCTGACGTACAAAATGTCGCTGAGGATACAGAGTCTACAGAAGGGAAGGATGACACAGAAGATTCTGCCACAGAAGGACAAGATGGAGACGAGCAGGAAATGCTACGGAAAGTTGCTTTGGATAAGCTGGAAAAAGCTGGCGGTGATACGTTCTTTGGCCAGGTAAACTGCTAGATGAAACTTGTTTAATCTTTTTTGGTTTATGGAAGGGCGATTTTGATAATTTGACCAATCTGGGGCGATGTGTTGCTGTGGCACCCAACTGTTGGAAGGAATTTTTTTCCCTTGGGCACCAGGATTAGGGGGAATCAGCTCATGCCTTTGTTTGAGTTCAAAACCTGACCTGCTTGTGTGTCTTTGGGTTCCATCCCATCAAGCCCACCCGCATGTTGGATCAATTTTGTCTAATATGTCTATGTGCCTAACTTTGCTAATTTTTGTTTTATAACTGATTGGTTTTATTGATTACATAAACTTAAAAGTTTGACCGCAGGTTTGGTTTAACTTGTGCGTGAGTCTTTGTGAGATTTGGTATTAGTTTATGCCCCCTTCTTCTCTGTGTCTTTTGTGTCTTGCAATAATAAGCAATTAATTGTGTCAGTGGAAAAAACTTGAATTAAAAGGGTGTTAGGATATTGTTATCCATGCTTGATAACTTCTGTGTTCTACCGATCTAAATATCTTATTCTATATTTTCATGTTCCTCTGTTTTGTTCTTCACAGCATGTTGTTTTATCTAATTTTTCTTTTTTTTAATTTCTGCAGGGTTTGAAGGTAATAGATGATTCAGTGGAAAATTTAGCGTCAGGAGCTTGGAAGGCTCTGGGCACTGCATGGAAAGGGGGTTCCGAGTTTATTCAAAAGTATGTTGGGATCTGAGATCCTAGATTTTGGTTAGATATGTCCTCTAGCATCATTTTGCACATTTACGTATTGTGTAGAGGATTTTCAGATTTTACTTAACAGAAAAATGACCAATTTGGTCTACTTTGAACTGTTGTATTTTTTCCCCCCATGAAGATGAATCTAATGGCCCTAGGTCATAGAGAGTTCAGTCTAACAAGCGACAAATGATCTCGAAAACTTTCACTATTGGTTTTTTGAAGTGTTATAATGAAATATGCACAAAAGCGAAATGTGATTATGGTGAGACTGTGATGGTGTGGCTGATTTCTCTTCCATTGCGAGGTCAAAAAGAATGTAACTTTGAATGTACTCTGAATTGTTCTAGAATTTAACTGAATTGATGCGTGATGTCTGTGTTAAAATCACTTGATTCTATATTAGACTGAGATGCCAGAATGGTTTATATACTATATTATCCTGCTGTCTCTGTCCCATATGCATGTATGATGTTTACTCAGGAGGAGGAAATCTGTGGTGATTTCTTGTTGACGTTGCCTGCTTTCTTCCCTTTTTCTTGGGTATTTGTGGATAGATTCTGTGTGCTGGTAGAATGTAGATCAATGAAAATTTTAGTAGTAGTAGAAGAGGAAATAAGTGTGAAAGCTTGTGTTCTGCAGGCTTGAGCATTCTGTAGCTGAATCAATTCAACAGGGGGGCACCCCTGGCTCTGGTGCACCTTCTCTTCTAGAGGTCTGTTTTGTGGGATGTTGATCTCTTTGTATTTCATCTTTCTCTTTTATCTCAACTCTTAGCAATTGTGTCTGTCCTCTTCCTTGCTGTTGTTTTTTTTCTTATTGCCATGCCTCACATTTTGCTTCATTGTTCAGGCAGGTAAAGCTATAACCTTTAAGGGAATACAAGTTCTTGAGAATGTGGGAAAGGAAACCATGGACCTATTGATCTCTGAAACTGGTTTTGATGTTGGAAAAAAGTCGGATGGAGCTGATCATCAAGTTGATGAGGAAGTATCATTTGATAGGTGTTTCTACATATATGGAGGTCCTGAACAGTTGGAGGTTCGTCTTTATTGTAAGCTGATACGTTTATCCGATCACATGCTCAAGTTGACAACCTTATAAGTGATTAAAACTTTTCAGGAATTGGAGGCATTGTCTAGCCATTATACACTTCTCTTTAACCGAAGGAAAGCAAAACTTCTGCCAGAGCAGAAGTCTTTTTATGAGGGCAAGGTAAAACAGGTACAGCAGATTCTTGATTTGAGTGCTGAAACTGAGGATACTGCTGCAGAGCCAGACAAAGGAAAGAAAATTGAAACTTTAGCTGATGGAAGTGATGAAGAGATGAAGAACTTATGTGATTCCACTGTCAGTAAGGCTGCAGATATGGCAGCAGGGTTAGTATCAATACTCTGTCTCACCTTCAGTAGTCTCCTAGTGTGCATATAAATATATGAATGTTTACTGACAATTTCGTTAGGCGTGATACAATCTTTTTCTCTGCCTGGTGATTGAATTACTTAAATTCTGTTTGATGGATGTACTACTAGGCTGAATGCTTGTGTCCTCGGGTCCTTGTTAGCTCAAGTACACCGAACTGAAAGAAATTCAATCAGCCACCTGGTGAAGAAATTGGCTGAAAAAGAAATATGATAAATCAGTTGTCTCTCTGAAGGCCAGTCTATTTTATCAACCTTATTTGAATTCTAAGTTGACTGTGTGGTTTGGAGGTATATATCCGCAGCCTTCTTTACTCATGGATTAACCGCATCATCATCAATTGTATTTTTCTTTAGGCTGCCTGATCAGTTGATTCGTTCTTCCATTTTGCTTTAAGGTCTCTTTGTTTAGAAATAATGATTCCTTCAGCCTTCTGTTGGCGTTCTTTGGATTCTGTTGAATTTGAGGCCTCTGCTTCTGGAACATTTAATGCTGCTAATTGGTAAAACTTATATAGTTGTCTCTTCATCCTCATCAATCTTGATGATTCTAATGTAGATATTGCCTCCGAGTGCTTGATGTGTTAGGCATAAGTGCTGAATCTAGGTATGTGATTCTAGAAATCTTAATACTCAGATTTGAGCATGGTCTATACATTCTTAGTACTGTGCTTCTCTTCCTTGTATCTCTTTTCTGGTCTTTGGCATTACTTTGTGTATCATTATAGATGATCTTCTGCTACCTTGAACATTAAAACAACCTAATCTCCTGCATGCGACATAATTTGCAGATTTACCAATGCCCTAGCTGCGCTTGCTGCAAATGACATTGTTCAGAGGACTACTGGCAGACTGGAATCTATTCATTCTGAAGGGGTTCATGTGAGACGATCTTCTTATGAATCGTTCTGTAGTTAATTTTGTGTTGAGGATGTGCTGATTGGTAATGGTGTGTTCCTGTAGAGACTCTCGGAGATGTGCTGTTTTGCTGCATCTCAACTATTGATGTTGGCAAAATCTGTGATAGCTAGTGCTAACAAAAGCCAAGAGGAGAATGCAGAGGAGGAAATAATGAAAATTAAATGGCCAGAGGATTCGCTTGAAAAAGCTAGGATTATCAGATCAAAAGCTCAATTAATGACTGAGAGCTTGGATGCTGTTTCCAACAGCTTTATTACCGGTAAGCTCTTGTTGAACATCTAAACCTTTTGCAAACTGAATGGGGCTCTTGTATAGCACTTTTTTGTTCTCGGTTGGGGGGGGGGTGTTTGTGGTATGTTTTGGGAGAGGGGTAGAGGGTTGTTGGCTTGTTGCTGCACTTCTTGTGAGCGTTTGTATTTTGTGATGCAATTGAAAGCATCTCCTATTTATCATTTTTGTGCATATATGAAATATGATTATAGTCTAGTGCAAACTTGAGTGAATGCAGTAGTTTCCAATGTAATCCTTAATTTGCTGCATGTTGACTCTTCAGCCTATATTATAGTGAACTTAACCAAAATGCTCACTAAACAATATTCTGCTTCATTTGCTATGAAGTAGTTGAAGTTCAATGGTTCTTACTTCCAGGTCCAGTGGACCAACATAAGTGACCTCTTTGCCACTTTCAGGGTAAGCTGCTAACATGTAAAAAGGGGGAAGAAGGGGGGGGGGGGGTTCACATTGCTAACGTGGGAACTCAGGGCCGTTTGTTTGATTTGGTTTCACTGATATGCTGCACATTCATTATCCTCATTCATGTTGTGATCACTATGAGCTAGATTTTTGGCAGCCCGTGGGATGCATGGGAAAATTTTGACGTGCTAATTGTTTTGAACATCTGGTCAACATTTCTAGTATATTAAAAAAATATTATTAGTTATTCCTAAATTAAAAATTAATATTATACTAGCATCAACAAGAGTTCTATCTGCTTTGTCTTCAATGACAAAGAGAGTCACAAAACTAGTCTAAACTGGAGAGGATAAATGTAACCTGAAGTTGCCACCTTGTCACCTTCTCGAAATATATGTAGGATTGGATGAGAGGTTAGGCGAGGAATGTTGTGTTTTAATTAAGTAATTAATGTAACGTAACATGTAATTTTGTGATTTGTTTCCTTTTGGTTTGTGATGAGATGAATTTAATCTTGCATTGAATAGTGGCTCTTGCATGTCTTTACTCTTTTTTAAACAAAATTATGTGAATGGGAATGTAGGCTAGAAGTTTGGTCAATACTTAGTAGCTGTAGGTCATATATCCAAGTTGGTTAGGAGTTGGCTTGTAGCGAGTTTAGGAGATTGTGTGGAGCTTTCTTATGGTGGCATGCATCTTTGGTTTCATGATTATGATTAGTACTTGCATTGTTCGCCATAATTTGGTGATCCGGCAACTCCGATGTTTTACGAAGTTGTTTTCTCCTCATGGGGGCCAGGTATATCGGATGTGGCTGGAGCTTACCTAGCAGCCATGAAAGCAACAGCGTCAGCTGAAGCTCCTCCAGAGAAATCAATCCAGGACAAAGCCAGCACATTGTCTGAAAATCTCCGAGCAGATTGGGTCACCGCAGTCAGTAAAATTCAGGATGGTCTTCAAAACTTGTGCTTTGTTGTGGTGTCGAGCTCCATGGCATCAGCCTAATTTTCATTAAAATGTAACCATTCATCTGTATATAGTCACTTAGGATGTGTCTTTCTTTGCTGAACATATCCAACTCGACGTTATCTTGTGCTAGTTTTTTGTTGCACTAAGGTCAGACGAATAAACAATACAGGCAACCAGCAATAGAGATTGGAGTATTGAACATTTGAACATTTCATTACATGGTTTGCTTTGGTCGAGGGAACCCCTCTCCCTTCCTTGGACAAAATCATTCGAGTTACTTCGTCTACTTAGAGATTTTTTTGAATATATCAGTAAAGACAATAACTCCCAGTGTGGGTTCCATTTTCACGGGGTCTGGGGAGATCCAGATGTAGGTAACCTTAACTCGATCGGTAATCTTGTCCGTAGAGAGACTGATTCAAAGAGACTGAATTTTCTAGAGGACTGAAAATAGAAATTTGAGTTTTTACCGGTGAAAAATATTAGGGTCAGCAAAATAAGCATATATTGATTAAAATGGTAATTCGTGTGATCTAAGATTTGAAAGTCTTACCCGTGAAGCTGGTTTGTTTGGAGTTGTACCAAATTCTGCCAGCAGCTCCTAAACCGGTAAACCTAATGCAAATATGTGAGCTTGCGCTTCTAGATTAGGTTGATAGTGAAAGCTACAGTACAACAGGCTTTGTTTTCAATTTTCCCTTTTTTTTTGTGCGGTGAAATTAGAACATAGGACAGTGGTTAGTTGGCTGAGAATTGATTTATGTGGGCGAGGCTCATTAGGTGATCACAGGACCCATCCTCATTGGGTCTCCAAATTTCAACTTGTTAAACTTACATCCCTCTGAGTCTCTGAGGTTTTAGATAATTTTATAGATATCAAAGGGTTTAATCTTGATTATTTATTTGTTTATGAGATATAGTTATGATATGACATCATTTCTTTTAATGTTAAAATGAGATGATATTATGCATGGTCTTATGACATTAAACTCTTTTTGTGGGGCTTTCTTTTTTATTTAAATGAACCCATTGTTTGATTTTTGTTTTGAAAATTTTTAAGATAAGGTGATCTAATTAAATGCAGGTAGTCAAGTAAGGAAGGGATAATATTGTAACAAGTTTCTCTGTTTTTGTGAAAAATATATCATAAATAACACTTATATACTTCTCTTTTGAAAATTTTAGGCAGAAAAAAAGAAAAAAGGAAAAAAAAAGTTTTGTTGTTGTTGTTGTTATTGTTGTTGTGAGAACAAGGGAAGATTTTACTATAAATTGAAGCCATACGACATCTACAAAATATGCTTGACTTAAATAAATACAAATTCTAATATCAAAATATAATCTCCACATCTAAAAAAGAACTTTTACACTTATTGAACATCCGTCTAATGAAATTTATGCGGAAGAATATATAAAATTAAATTAGTTAATTATTTTAATTATACAACACAAGAAACGCTTTTCTAATGAAGTAGATAACCAATCACCATCACATATCGATTTGTCAATCTGATCAATATGAAATCACACCACAGCAAAAGACACCCAAGAAGCAACCTACTCCAGCATACCTAATTCCCTCCTCCTCCTTGTACCATAGTGAGGATTCAGGGGTGTGTACGCTAACAGATGCAATTCGTTTAGATTTTCTTTTTAATAAAAGTTCTCCTTGAAATTGAATTGCAGTAGTATGTGATTTACCCCATTTCTAAGTCCATGCAGTGAAGGCCTTGACTTAACAATGGGAGAAATTGATGCAGCCTTCATTCAATCCACAGAGCACAGGCCAAAACCCACCATAACTGAAGCAGAAGGCATCCCAGTCATTAATCTCTCTCCAATCAGCTCAACCGATCATCTCTCCAACACCAACCTCACTGAAGAAGCAATTGCTGTAATTTCCCAGGTGGGCAATGCCTGTGAGCAGTGGGGGTTCTTCCAAGTCATCAACCATGGAATCCCATTGGATAAGCTCCATAATATGGACCGGGTTGCCCGCAAGTTCTTCTCTTTACCCATGGAGGAAAAAGGGAAGGTCGGAAACGATGAAGAAAACCCGATGGGGTACCATGATACTGAGTTGACTCGGAATGTTAGAGATTGGAAACAAGTGTTTGATTTCACCACCAAAGATGATGAGACCCCAATCCCTGTTTCTCCTGATGATCTTCATGCTGCCAAACCTGTTGTTAATCGCTGGCCAGATAATCCCCCTGAATTTAGGTAAATTATATATGGGCATTGAGAAATTATATTTCCATCGACTTTTTTTTTTTTTTGGTTAGTAAGGTGTAATATTCATCACATAATCATATCCTCCTTTTTATTTTGGGGAATAAAAGGAGAAACAAAATGTCAAATATCCGAAGTTCAGACTCAAGTCCCTGTATTGCCCTAGAGATTTTATATTTTGTATGAAACTTAAGATGCAACCTTGACATTATTAGTGATATAAACAGGGATGTAGCCGAAGGATATGCAAAAGAAGTTGAGAAGCTGGCATTTAAGCTGATGGAGGTGATTGCGCTGAGCTTAGGATTACCAGCAGAGAGGTTCTATGGCTTCTTCAAGGATCAGACAACCAGCTTCATTAGGCTTAACCACTACCCTCCATGCCCTTCCCCTAATCTGGCTCTCGGAGTTGGTCACCACAAGGATGCTGGTGGCTTAACCATCCTTGCTCAAGATGGTGTTGCAGGCCTCCAAGTGCGGCGAAAAGTTGATGGTGAATGGGTCTTGGTCAAACCTGCCCCCGGTGCTCTTATTATCAATGTTGGTGATATGACCCAGGTATTACATTGGCAGTTATTTATGCCTCATTTTATGAATGTGCTTTTGATTACTAGTCATAGAAGAAAGTCTTTGTTTCCATTATGATACATATGGGTGGATATGCAATATTCTCAACGATGAAGGTGTTGGTTTTCTACTTCTCTTGCTCGCACTAGTTGAATCAAGCTTGAATTGGTCTGCTTGATCAAGCTTGAGTGTAAAATTGCCCAGAATCCGGTAAATGGCCTGTCTAATCGTCCCAGAGTAGGTTAGTCAGGTTAATGACTGGTCATTTTCGTGTTGGTTCATATGATTGAGTTTGCCTACAATACATGCATCTAATAAGCTTGTTAAGAAAGCACAATTAATATTCATAGCGTTCAAGAACCATCTCAACTAAAAGTTTAAGCTGATGGTTGAAGGCTCAGGGATAGGTTTATACTCTAACATACTCCCTCGTGCAAATGCCCTTTGGGCTTGAAGCGTGATGTTGCAAAGGCACCCCCTATTTTGCGCAATAAATCAATATGGGGGTTACCGAGATTCAAACTCGAGACCTCTCAGTCAGAAAGGCTCTAATAACATGTTTAAGAACCAACTCAATCAAAAGTTTGGGCTAATAGTTGAAGGCTCAGGAATATATTTATACTCTAACACATAGGAAGAAGTTTGAGTTGACTGGATTTGGGTTAATTTCAGATGGATCGTATCAAATCAGGTTGCCTTGTTATGAGTCAGATTTGATTTCATATTGTTCAAATTGGGCCATTTTCCATAGCTATAGGTCAGTTATGCCTGGTCTTGCAATTTCTTACCTAGTTAATTTGTTCGTAGGTATGGAGCAATGACAAATATGAAAGCGTGGAGCATAGAGTGATTGTGAACTCAGACAAGGACAGGGTATCCATTGCATACTTCTTCAACCCAGCATTCCATGCCATGGTGAAGCCCTTGGATGAGTTGGTCAATGCCCAAAACCCTCCCACGTACAAAGAGCTTAATTGGGGGGCTTTTTTCATGACAAGGAAGAACAGTAATTTCAAGAACCTTGGTGTGGAGAACCTCCAGATCTCTCACTTCAAAATAACCTAATAATCATAAGTTGTTATGATCACCTTGTTCATCATGAGACAAGGTCAGTTTGTAATTTGTGATTAGGAAAAAAACATGAGACAAGGTCAGTTTGTAATTTTCTTCCTTATTGTTGGCTCATTTGAATGAATGTTAAGACACTTCAAAACCAAATTTGCAAGCACATTAGTGTGCCGAAATTGACTCACAGAAAAACTGTACCACATTCAATGAAGACCTGAAACTCTTCTCTTGGCCTCCATATAAATCATGTCTTTGCCATCAAGCCCTTCTAGATCACGTAGCTTGAATCCTCTTGATTTTTAGGCAGTTTATGCAAATAGGTTGTCCAGTTCATCAATTTTGCGTGCATTTTGATCGAACATTTGAGGTTTACGTTGATTCATTCCATGATTCTGTCATAAATTAATTCACCATCAGTTCACAGCATACGCTTTTTGCATCAAAGTAACCAGTATCGATCGAGTGAACGTCAGGTTGCTTCCATTTGGTTAGGGTCAACTCAAGTTCGGACAATTAGGCACAGGTCTCTTTTGGCAATTCCAGATCAACAAATGCTAGGGGAGGTTGATTCAGCTTTCATTCAGCCCGTTGAGCATAGGCCTAAACCCACCATAATAGAAGCCGATGCAGTCCCTGTCATTGATCTCTCCCAACTTTTCACTATTTATCATTCATCCAACAACAATGATCCTAAAGACATAGGCAAACTTACAGCTGACATAAGGGAGGCCTGCGAGAAATGGGGCTTCTTTCAGGTGATCAACCATGGGGTGCCTATTGCAAGAAAAACAGAGTTTTAATATTTGTAAACCTCAAGTGCAAGGTGTCTCGTTGAGTACTTGGGGTGTCGTCCGCAGGGAATTGTGTTTCCAACTACCAGAGTTCACTAGAGCGTCTCAATCTAGGCGAGATCAACGGTGAAGGAGGGGAACTAAACTACGCTACAAACACAGAAACAAGCGACTTGGAGTTGTGATTTTACAATAGATGAACCAACTAACCAAGACGAGTCCTAACCTACCCGAACCACACTATGAACAAGAGATGGTCGGTTGCACCATCAAAGACCACCCAAGCCCTCTCTCAAGAGTCATGAGCTAGTCTAACTCGTATAACCACCTACTTTCGTGGGGTTAGGCGAATTAGACCACAAAACTAGCAACCCCGGACCTAGCTCGATTCGGATACTACTTTCGTGTCCCGAACTCGGCTATTCCCTCTCCCACACTAGCAAATTGACCTCACCTCTCAGCATAAGTCAATCGCCCAAAAATATGGATGAAAACCCTCTCAGGCATTTCATCGAGCACTTGGCGGGCGTGAAGGAAAACTCTAAGTTCTAGCATAGATTGGGTATGGTTAGGCCAAATACAAGATTAATTAGCCATCAAGAGGCTAATCACAATCCAAGCCAACAAAATCTAACAACTAATCATCAACAAAACACAAAACCTAAACCTAAACTAATGGAGAACACAAGCATGAACTAGGGAGAAGAGACATGAAACTAAACAAATCTACCAACCAAATAAAACAAGGATTAACAATGAAAACTAAACAAATAAACTAAACACAATCTAAACTAACATAATCAAAATAAGAACAAACAATAGCTAAATTGAAATAACTGGAGAAAGAGAGAAGAAGACTTATAGATTGATGGAAGGAACTTCAAATCCAATTACTTGAATCCAAGAACAATCCAATACAACCCTAATCTAATCCTCTCAATGGAGTTTTTATTGCCTAAAACCTAAACTAAACTACCCTAAAAATCGCCTGGAAGAACCCCCGAGCGACCTCCTCAAACAGATGCCCGAACGAAGCTTAAATAGAAACCCGAGCAGACGGCGAAACTGGGGGGAGGCACGACCGTGCCATGTGGCACGGTCAGGCTGTGTGGCCGTGCCACGTGGCACGGCCACACCGTGCCACATTGCTAGCACGGTGGTCCGTTTTCCCCCGGTTTTGCCCTCTTTTGTCGGTTTTCGTCGGTTTTCGCTGTTTTGTCCCGTCTTCGTCCCTTTTTGCGACGTTTGCTTGATTTTGAGTTATTTCCTACAAAATATAAATAAAACAAGTAAAAATCCTAAAGATTAAGTTATTATATGAGCAAAAAATGGGTGAAAGAGGCACGTAAAATGGGTAAATTTACCGTTCAACAGTGCCATTAGAGAAGCTTGAAAAGCTCGAGCAAGCTGCTCGAGAATTCTTTGCTTTACCCATGGAAGAGAAAAGGAAGGTCAGCAGAGGTGAAGAAAACCCCATGGGATACTATGACAGTGAGCACACCAAGAATGTCAGGGATTGGAAACAAGTGTTTGATTTTACTGCTAAGGATCCCACTTTTGCTCCTGTTTCTCCTGATCAACCTGAACCCAAGCAGCTGTTAAATCACTGGCCAGATTCTCCCTCTGAGCTCAGGTAATACTCCTGGATCTCGACCAATTCTATCTCCTCCAAAAGTTTAGATTCAAATTCTGATTCACGTCCAGTTTGTGTTAGAATATAATCATGCAAATTAAGCTTATTTTGATTGGGTTAGAGTAATTGGGCACGAGCAAATTTTACCAAGTCTGAGATCTGATCTGCTAGAGAGGCCGCCCAAGAATATGCTAGAGAAGTGGAGAAACTTGCATTTAAGCTGGTGGGGCTGATAGCTCTGAGCTTAGGAGTGGAGGCAAGCCGGTTAGAGGGCTTCTTCGAGGACCATTTGAGCTTTGTTCGACTGAATCATTACCCACCATGCCCTTCACCACATCTAGTACTGGGTGTCACACGACACAAGGATGCAGGTGCCTTGACCGTTCTTGCTCAAGATGATGTCGGAGGACTTCAAGTTAGGAGGAAATCAGATGGGGAATGGGTCTGTGTCAAACCCACCCCTGGTGCTTTCATCATCAACATTGGAGACGTTATTCAGGTATATATGCTACATTATGCCTAATATTATTATTGTCCAAGAATTGAGTTTCAAATGAGTTGGTTGGCTCAGACCGGCTTGACTAAGCTCTTAGTCGGACGGGAGTAAGGTTAAACCACATAAGTTAGTTAGCGGCCTAGTGGGTGAAACTGAGCTCAACCAAGGCTAGTTTGGTGATGTGACTAAGCTTAGGAAAGTTTAATTTTAGGGAATTTGGAAGATGATATACTGTACTTTGGGGGTGTCGGACAATAATACTTTCAAGTTTAAACTTGGACGTCCATGCACTATATTATTGGCCTATTTACTGTTTATATACCAAGACAGAGTTTGAGTGTATTTTTATCAATACAATGCAAAAATTTCACAATGGTTTGCAGTTGTATATGTTAAAATTCAAGATTTTCCAAGTGTATGCAATTACATTTTTTTAAAATTTTTTTAATAAAGGTAAAAGGATGGGGGTATTAGACACATCTTCTCACAAGAGTGAACCAATAACATCATGAGCGAGGATATTCCTGAATTAAGGTGAGGATGTGCTATCAAAGAGAGAGAGTACGCTTATCGGCATTACTGAATGACCCATTTTGGCTAGCCAGTCTGCGGCTTGGTTTGCCTCCTGAAATATATGATTGATTATGGTGCTATTCGTCTTTGTTAACCATAACTTGACATCTTCCAATATCGTTGCTATCTGGCATAGTGCATGATGTATGCCTTGTAGCACTTGGATGATGGTGTTGTTGTCCCCTTCAATCATTATGTTCTGGTAGCCTACTTGGATAGTCACGATTAGTCCATTTTTTAGAGCACAGGCTTCTGCGACAAGGCCAGAAGCCTCTCCATAATGTATCGGCCTTGCTTTGATGAGCTTCCCTATCCAATCACGGAGGATAAAACCGCCTGCTGCAGATTTGTTGATGAGCGATCTGTCAAAGTTGAGTTTGATGAATTCTGCTGAGGGGGAGTGCCACCTTATGAAATGATGTGAGATGACCATGGGGGGAATAAGCGCCCCCAGTAATATCATCAGCCGACGTGCAAATTCTGATTTTTCATTCCGAGTATGCTTTTTTTGCTCGTGTAAGGCACACTAGTGGTCTGAATATCTCATTTTTAAAGACTATTGCATTCCTCTGTTTCTAGATGCTCCATAGAAGGAATGCAGTCCATTGTAGGACTGTGTGTTGTTTATAGTTTTTTATCGTAACAATCCATTGGTCTATGTCTACAATATTTGTAGGTTCCATGTAAGCAGGTAGCCATCCATGTTGAATGGATGATAGCCATGCTTTTTTTTTTAAGTGGCAATCCTTTGATAAGTGGTCATTTGTTTCTAAGTCATCGAGGCAAAGCGGACATACTGGGTTGATAGCCATACCTCTTTGTAGTAGGGTACCCCTAACTGGGAGGCCTTTGTGACAAAGTTGCCAAAGGAAGACTTTGATTTTAGGCATGATGTCCAGCTTCCAGATCCATTTATACTGCCAATCCGTCTTTTGGAGTGGTTGTGATTTGTGAGTATCCATGTAGCGGATTTTATACTAAATTCTCCGGAGCTACTAAGCCCGCAACAGAATGAGTCATCAATGGGATTGTAGGGTGTATCAATTTCTATTATTTTTTCGATGATATGATGGTTTTGAAGCATAGTGGACAATTTATTGATGTCCCAGGTTCAGTTTGCTAGGAAGAAGTCATTCACTTTAAGTAGTGGGTCTTCAATATTTTCATCCGTGATGTTGAGGATATCTATAAGGGTTCTGTTTTCGATCCAATTATCATATCAGAAGGAAATAGAGTCCCCTTTGCCTACCTTCTAGATGATACCTGTTCTCATTAAGTTCCTAGTTTTAATGATACTTTTCCAGATTGAAAAATCCGTGTATTTCGGTTTATAGGTGAAGAGATTGACATCATTCTGTAGATATTTTACTTTTATTGCCTGGGTCCAAAGTCCGTTGTTATTTGTGAGTATTTTCCATGCCAATTTGCATTGGAAGGCTTTGTGAATTGCATTTGTATATCGTAATCCTAGCCCACCTCTATTTTTAGGCATACACACTTTTTCCCATGCTATTAGTGGGAGGCCTTTTTCTGTGGTAGATTTTTTCCAGAAAAAATCTCGATTAATCTTATCGATTTGATCTATCGTGTATTTTGGTAGATGGAAGCATTGCATGGTATGTGCTGGTACGGATTCGAGGTGGGATTGGATCAGTATTGTTCTTCCTACCTTGGATAAGCAGTTGGCTTTCCAGCCGTTTAATTTCTCTGTAGCTTTGTCAATAACATCCTGAAAGGTAGTTCTGGAAGGTTTTCCTTGGAAAACTAAGCAACCAAGGTACTTTCCTAATCCATCAGTGTGCATAATATTGAAGATTCCTGTAGCCACTTGTTTTTGTGTGCTAGATGCATTTACAGAAAAGGTCAGCGATGATTTATGGAAGTTAATGAGTTGACCTGAATAGTTACAGAAAGATTGTAATGCAATTTTTAGCTGTGTGCAGCTTCCTTGTTGTGCTTTACAGAAGAGCAGGCAGTTGCCTGCAAAGAGTAGACACGGAATAATTGTCGATTGTGGACAGATTTTAACACCAATTCTTGACCTGTGGGTTGTAGCTTCTCTGATAAGACTTTGGGTGAGTACTTCCATGCAAATAATAAAGATGTATGGCGATAACGGGTCGCCCTGTCGGATTCCTCTGGATGGTGTGATTAACCCGCTCGATATGTCATTAACCATTATCGAATAAGAGACTGATGAAATAGCTTCCATGATCCAGTTGATCAATGTTGAGTGGAAACCTAGTTCTTGAAAGCATTTGCATATAAAGTCCCATTCTAATATGTCATAGGCTTTCTCCATATCTAGTTTTATTACTGTCCATACTGTTTTACCTGTTCTAGTCCTAAATTTATGTATAATTTTGTGTGTTAGTAGGATATTGTCGTGTATTGATCTACCTGGAATAAAGGCGCTTTGCATGGGTGATACGATCTTATCCAGCATGGGTCTGAGTCGATTGACTAAAATTTTTGAAATAATTTTATAAACTGTTGAACATAAACTTATAGGTCTGAATTGGTGCGTTTGAGTTGGTGCACTGACTTTGGGAATTAAGGTGATGAAAGTATGGTTGATTTCTTTAAGGATTTTCCCATTCTTAAAGAATTCTCGAATACAGATGAGTAGGTCTTTTTTTATAAAGTTCCAATAGTGCTGCCAAACCTGTCTGGACCTAGAGTCTTGATTGAATCGATACTAAAAAGAGCGTTTTTGACCTCATCTATATCTGGTATTCTAATAAGTTGTGTGTTGTCATCCTCATTTATAAGACGGGACAAACCTAAGTGAGGTAGGCTTCTATTGTAACTATTCGGGGATTTAAAGCGCTGTGCATAATCCGTGATGAGTTTTTCTGCTATATTGTCGTGGTCTGTAACCCAAACTCTGCACTCATCTCTGATTTTGATTATGGATTTGCGCTTATATCTAGCATTAGCTGTGCTTTGGAAAAACTTGGAATTCCTATCTCCATTAATCAGCCATTCTTTTCTGTTAAATTTTCCCCCATACTTTTGATTAAATAAAATCAGTTTTTCTCTTTGTTTGAGTAATCGATTAATCCAGGTATTGAGCCTATGGTTCGTAGGATTTTCAAATAATTTTTGCTCAACGTATTTGATTTTGTCTGCATTTTTGGCCAACTTGTCGTGTATATTCCCAAATTGTTTTTTCGACCATTCTTTGATTTCATACTTAAGCGACTTCAATTTTCTTACTAATTTAAACATGTTGGATCCTCTAACCTAAATAGACCAGTGCTTTTTAACGATGATGTCCATCTGTTGGTATTTACACCAAAAATTTTGAAATCAAAAAGGGAATGCCTTTATGTTCTGTGTGGGTACCTTAGAGCTTAATATGATAGGGCAATGATTTGAACATGTGAAGGTACCATGTATTTCAGTAACGCTTGGGTAAATCTGAGCCTAATCATTTTTGGCTATCGTTCTATCCAGTCGTTCATATATCAAGTGAGTATGAATTTTTCTTTTTCCATGTAAACAATTTTCCATTAACATGGATTGACTCTGCATTAGTATTGAGGAGGAAGGAATTGAGTCTATGGTATCGGTTAGCATTTAGGGCCTGGGCCCCCTTTTTTTCCAGGGGTTTAGCTAGTTCATTAGGTGATTCCAAAATTGTTTTTTTTTTATTAGCTTGTGCTGGAACATATATTCCTAAGAGAATAGAATTCTTAGCTATTTCTGGATCGTGAACAAGAAGATGAATTAGCTCTTGAGTCTTTACGAAGCACTGATGCATGTATATTGCCATTATTCCAGATTACTGCTATGCCACTAGCGTGATTGTTTGGTGGTACGTATTTGAAATGGTCAAAACCCATTCGAGGGAGGATCATTGATATGTTCTGTTCATTAACTATAGTTTCTAAAAGGAAGACGATGTCAAGTTTATGACTCTTGGCCAGAAAGCGTACTTCTTGCATTACTTGTGATTTTTTTGCACCTTGTACATTCCAGCTAATAACTTTCATGGTAATCTTTGACAGTAATCATAATGGACTTGACACTATACCGAGCTGAATATTTCTGCTTTGTAAGTAAGTTGATGGCCCTCGGATGCATGTCCTAATTAATGGTGCTTTGCTGCCCTACATTAGAAGGGGGTAGTTTCAATTTTGTTAGGGAGTTATAGAGTCTGGGCTTAGTGTCCCAATTAGTGGGACTTGGCTGCCATGTCATAAACTTAGGACCATTTCTTTGATTAAGACATCTACATGTCCACTTACAATAACACATTAGGGAGGGGGCTATGATCATTGGAATGCCATGTATATAATACAGCCTGCTTTGTGCCCAGTCCACTATTACAATTACATTTCCGTGGAGGCATAGAAAAATACATTGATTGAGATGCATCCTAAGTAATAACCTCAATTTTCTGCGCCCAAAGGCATTCTGTAATCGGGTCTTGGGGATGCAAAAGGTCCGAAGTTCCTCTTGCCTGCCACTCACCATAAATATAAAACAGCAAAATATAATAACACCCAAAAACTGGATGGGCAGCCGACTACAAGTTTCGAGCCTAGTCGTGTGCATTGCGCTTCCTGTCCATACAATCATTAGTGGTTACATTAACTGTAATCAAAATATATGTACTTGTACGGTGAGAAAAAAGTTGTGCTAAATAATTATACAATGTCTCAGAAAAAATTTCAACATCGACATATTCATCGGTGGGGGTAGATGCTTCAAAGGAGTATGTCCAGGCTACTCTCCCCCTTGAGGGTTACCTTTGAGAGTTAAATCACAAACATTAACAAGAAGAAGGTAGCAATTACGAACACTATTGTATCTGAGGACACGTAATAGCCAAATCACAAACATTGAGTATGAGAAGGAAATAAAGCAACCATGGTCTGCCTTTAGTTCCAAGTCAAATAGCCACTGAGAAGGATTTGCAAACTGTTGCTGCAGGACATATTGAAAAAACAGGGCAACCTAACCAAGGTCAAGGCAAAGGGGCATATGTAGAAAGGGATATCAAAGTGGTAGAACTCATACCTTCGGTGAAGCCAAATCGACCAATAGTGTGAGATTCTTACCAAACAACATTCGAGATTTCTAGATCGGAACCCATACTCGATTGAAACTCCCTGAAAGAAGCAAAAGTTCGAATCTTAGGACCAAGTGGCCCATATCTTTAATAACGCAACAAGGTTGCCGTCATCCAAGGTCGATCTCCACAACTCAGAGGGATTGAATCGATCAGATGCTATTCTACAATAAAGGTAACTATCAACAGATTGTGGGTGTTCAACCTTCTTGAAGAAAGCAAGGAAGACCGACGATTTGCAACAAGAACAAGTAGAGAAAGAGGAAAAGCCACAACTTTTTGCGGCAATAAGACTGAAAGAGGTAGATTTAGAAAAATCAATGGACCAAAACAGACAATTTGCAAAGGTTAGTGGTAGGGAGGAGAACAACAACAAGGATGGGTCTAGAGGCTTATTCATTTTAGGGTTTGGTTCATAACTCAGAAGAAGGGCTCTCTCTCTCTAGAGAAAACTCTCTCTCTCACTAGAGAATTCATTTTATATAATTTATGTATTTATTCTTGTTGTTGCTTTCTGTATGCAATTATATATGTTGAGTATGCACTTACATCACTAACTAAAAATCCCTAAAAAATCAGTCTTAGTATAAAAATAGTAAATAGGCCTATAGTATGGTTCACAGACGTCCAAATCTAAAGATTGGAGTATTATTGTCTAATACCCCAAAGTACAGTGTATTAACGTCCAATTTCCCTTAATTTTATCACCTTGGTTTGTGTAGGTATGGAGCAATGACGAGTATGAGAGCGTGGAGCACAGGGTTAGAGTGAACTCAGAGAAGGAGAGGCTCTCTATTCCATTCTTCTTCAATCCATCACACTATGTCATGGTGAAGCCCTTGGAAGAGTTGGTTGATGAGCAAAACCATGCTAAATACAAGGGGTATAATTGGGGAACATTTTATGCTACAAAAAGAATGAGTAATCTTAAGAAACTCCATGTAGAGAATCTGCAAATCTCTCACTTTAAGATTTCTAAATAATATTGTAGTCACATCAGAGGAATACCTGCTGATCAGATAATATGCCAGCAAATGATTAAGACTGATGTGCACTAAATGATTTGTAGTTCTACTAAATGTAACATATATATAGTAAGGGCTGATTTTGATGCTGTGATAGCCAGTTTTTTTTTTTTTTTTTAAAGTGCAGAAGTAGGGACTAAGCCCCTTAGAAAAGCTTATTATTGATTTGCAATTAATCTCGGGAATCTAGCTCTTACATGATCTGCATACAATGAAGGTGATGCTTTTCTAGGAGGTTCATTAAACCAGTTTATGAAAAGGAAAAGTTTTCATGGCCATGCGAGTAAAAAATCATCAGTTAAGCGATGCACCTCTTTATTTCCTTTTGTTTTTTTGTTGACTTCACATTGCCGTGCTTCATTAGCTAAATATTTTGATTGATGGATTGATAAAGACAACATGCACACAGCTCGCACTTGCGCAAGCACTCAGAAACCTCCAGATCCATGGCACATGAAATAAACCACCCCACCCCAAAAAAAAAAAAGCCAGAAAAAGAAAAATAAAAGGGGAAATCTTGGCACCGGTATTAGTTCAATGATTGATGGAGTGATACATCCAAATCAAACAGGGTCCTATTCTTGAAGAAGAAACACTCATAAATCATAATCTGTTTCTTCAAAGTGATGGGAGACTTGAACCCAGAATTCATTCAACCAACTGAGCACAGGCCAAATCTCACTTCTTCAATCATCGAAGCCAAGGAAATCCCAGTTATTGACATCTCCTCTGCCTTAAACAACTGCTCAAATTCCATTGATGATGATCTGATAAGAGAGATAAAGGAAGCATGCAACAAGTGGGGTTTCTTTCAAGTGGTAAATCATGGGGTGCCCTCGGAGAAGAGAGAGAAAGTGGAGTCAGCAGCGAGGCAGTTCTTTGCATTGCCTTTGGAGGAGAAAAAGAGGGTTAGGAGAGACGAAGAAAACCCTTTAGGGTATTATGATTCTGAGCATACTAAGAATGTTAGGGATTGGAAAGAGATTTTTGATTTCACTGTGGAAGAACCCACTTTGGTACCTGCTTCTTGTGAGGTTGGAGATGATGAACTCAGGGAGTTGAGGAATCAGTGGCCTGATTTTCCTCCTGATTTCAGGTAATTTGTTCTTTCATACTGTAATTGTCTTTGTGGCCTGATTTTCCTCCTGATTTCAGGTAATTTGTTCTTTCATACTGTAATTGTCTTTGTGAAGTTTGCATCTTTGGTGGAATTTCTTATATGAAAAATATAATTTTGTTGCTGATGTTGATGTTAATCATTTTAATTTCGCAACCCCCCCCTCCAAAAAAAGATTACACAATAATTCTGATGGATTCATATTTAATACTAGGTGGAACACAAACTAGAAAGTGTGATACTATCTGAAAAACCTGCATCATTGATCGAAGCAAGGGATATATACCTGACTTCATCCAAGCACTTGCTCTATATGAACTGAAAAACGTCCCAGAATGAAATATGAGGATGATAATGGATTGATGCAGTTGATTACGTAATTATTCAACTCACCCTTACTTTTCTTTCTGATTTCCCCCTTTCAAAAACTATGCTTCAAGTCTTTTGCCGTGGAGTAGGGGGTGGGGGGAGAGAAGGGGGGGTTTGCGTGTAGGGTCCAATACAACAAATCTCTTTTGCAATTTGAAGATGAAGTTGCATACATATGAGACCCCCCCCCGGGGGGGGGGGGGAAGAAAAGAAAGATAAGTGCCGGGGTACTGTGTGCTTGCTCGTTCCTGTTGGACAGATTTGTTTGCGATGTTGATTGAACTTGTTGAATCTGAACTTGATGGATAATTGCAACCAGGGTAGCCTGTGAAGAATATGCACGCGAAATGGTGAAGCTTTCTTTCAAACTGTTGGAGCTTATTGCTTTGAGCTTAGGCCTCCCTGCAGATCGTCTTAATGGCTCCTTCAAGGACCACACGAGCTTTGTTCGTATCAATTACTATCAGCCTTGTCCCTTTCCTGAGTTGGCTCTCGGTGTTGGCCCACACAAGGACTCCAGTGCCTTAACTGTCCTCGCGCAAGATGATGTTGGAGGACTAGAAGTCAAGCAAAAACGTGATGGCCAGTGGATCCCTGTCAAACCCATCCCAGATGCTTACATTATCAATGTTGGAGATGTGATTCAGGTGATCCTCTTGTCCTCCAACCCCCCCCCCCCAAAAAAAAAAGACACACACAAGAAAAGGAAAAGAAGGATCTATGTGTTTGTTGATGCCTTTGCTTATTAGCGCTGCTTGGAATCGGCCATACACTTTAAGGGTCATTTGATTCAGAAGGTTGGAATGGAATGAATTTAGGAATGATATCAAGGGATAAGGGAACAATTTTTTATTCCCAACACTATTTGTTTGGTGTAACCCATGAAATGAGACTACGATTCCAAAGATACGATTTATATAAACCCGCAGAAATCAAGAGGTTTACTCAAATCCATACTTGGAGGTTTGGGTGATTCCTCAGGGTTGTGATAATGATTATTAAAAAAAAACATAAACCAAACATTAAGCATGGAAATCAATGATTCCATTCCCATACCAAGATTAAAAAGATAATGAACCGAATGGCCCCTTATACAAGTGTTGAGTACCCAAAAAGGTTGTAGATGTCAACTTGGCCATTTTGTTCAAGTTTTTGTGAGTTAGGTCTGAAATGAAAACTCTGGTGGCCATGCCCTTGTCAGCATATCAAATACCATTGTATCAGTCTGATGCGGGTAGCCATTGAGTGATATGTCCAGGTAACATTAATGTTCATTGTCAAACTCTACTGTGCGCCAACTTCCTTGAATGCAAAGGAGCAAAATGGTCTCCCGCCCCCCCGACCTGAAATTTCGGCACTTTCTCCTAGATTATCTAAATTTCATGCACTTGGTGACACTTGAAAATTGAGAAACCCTATACCAAGAATCCATTCTATGCTTTCAACTCCTGAGTGCAGCTGACCGTTAGTTGCCTTGTGTATGCAGGTTTGGAGCAATGATGAATATGAGAGTGTGGAGCATAGAGTAAAGGTGAACTCTGAGAAGGATCGATTATCAATTCCGTTCTTCTTCGATCCATCGCACTATGTTGTGGTGAAGCCTTTGGAGGAGCTGATTGACAAGGAAAATCCTACCAAATACAGGGGGTATAACTACGGGAAGTTCTATACAACTAGAAGACTCAGCGATTTCAAGAAGCTCAATGTCGAAAATATTCAGATTCAACATTTCAGAGCAGTGGAGTAATTTCACGAACCTTGGTGTGGAGAACCTCCAGATCTCTCACTTCAAAATAACCCCCCCCCCCAAAAAAAAGGTCATAATTAAATCATAATTTGTTATGATCACCTTGTTCCCCGTATCAACCCCCCCCCCCCCCAAAAGGTCAGTTTGTGATTGGGGAAAAAACATATGAGACAAGGTCAGTTTGTAAGTTTTTCCCTTTTTTGGCTCATTTGAATGAATCTTAAGACACTTCAAAACCAAATTTGCAAGCACATTAGTGTGCCAAAATTGACTCACAGAAAAACTGTGCCACATTCAATGAACACCTGAAACTCTTCTCTTGGCCTCCATTTAAATCATGTCTTTGCTATCAAGCCCTTCTGATTCACGTAGGGTTTGCCTTCACTCATTAATACTGATTAAGCATCAGTTCACAGCATAAGCTTTTCTCTCCCAACTTTTCACTATTTATCACTCATCCAAAAACAATGATCCTAAAGACATAGGCAATCTTGTAGCTGACATAAGGGAGGCCTGCGAGAAATGGGGCTTCTTTCAGGTGATCAACCATGAGGTGCCATTAGAGAAGCTTGAAAAGCTCGAGCAAGCTGCTCGAGAATTCTTTGCTTCACCCATGGAAGAGAAGAGGAAGGTGAGCAGAGGAGAAGAAAACCCCTTCGGATACTATGACAGTGAGCACACCAAGAATGCCAGGGATTGGAAACAAGTGTTTGACTTTACTGCTAAAGATCCCACTTTTGCTCCTGTTTCTCCTGATCAACCTGAACCCAAGCAGCTGTTAAATCGCTGGCCAGATTCTCTCTCTGAGCTCAGGTAATACTCCTAGATCTGGTCCAAACTTATCTCCGCTAAAGATTTAGGCCAAATTCTGATTCACATCCATTTTGTGTTAGAATATAATCATGCAAATTAAGCTTATTTTGATTGGGTTAGAGTAATTGAGTAGGAGCCAATTTTACCAAGTCTGAGATGTGATCTGCGATGTATAACCGGGGAGGCAGCCCAAGAATATGCGAGAGAAGTGGAGCATTCAAGATGGTGGGCCTGATAGCTCTGAGCTCAGGACTGGAGGCAAGTCGATTTGAGGGCTTCTTCAAGAACCATTTGAGCTTTGTTCGACTGAATCATTACTCGCCATGCCCTTCACCACATCTAGTATCGGGTGTCACACGGCACAAGGATGGGGGTGCCTTGACCATTCTTGCTCAAGATGATGTCGGAGGGCTTCAAGTTAGGAGGAAATCAGATGGGAAAATGGGTCAGTGTCAAACCCACCCTTGGTGCTTTCGTCATTAACATTGGAGACGTTATTCAGGTATATGCTACATTATGCCTAACATTATTATTGCCCTAAAATTGAGTTTCAAATGGGTTGGTTGGCTCAGACCAGCTTGACTAAGCTCCTAGGTCAGACCGGAGTAAGGGTTAAGCCACATAAGCTAGTTAGCAGCCCAGTGGGTGAAACTGAGCTCAACCAAGGCTAGTTTGGTTATGTCACTAGGCTTGGTGATGTTTAATTTTGTCGCCTTGGTTTTTATAGGTGTGGAGCAATGAAAAGTATGAGAGCGTGGAGTACAGGGTTAGAGTAAACTCAGAGAAGGAGAGGTTCTCTATTCCATTCTTCTTCAGTCCACACTATGTCATGGTGAAGCCCTTGGAAGAGTTGGTTGATGAGCAAAAACCAGCTAAATACAAGGAGTATAATTGGGGAATATTTTATGCTACAAAAAGAATGAGTAATCTTAAGAAACTCCATGTAGAGAATCTGCAAATTTCTCACTTCAAGATTTCAGAATAATGTTATAATCACAGATAAAATGCGAGCAAATTATTGAGACTGATCTACTCTCTGTGATTTCTAGTCCTCCTGAATGTATGTAGCATAGGAAGGGCTCACTGTGATGCTGTAATACCCAGTTTGATGAAAAAGGAAAGTTTACTGCTATATCCTCTGTGATTTCTATTTTCTAAGCCTATGCAACTGTCTATTGTTTACTGTTTCCTTGTGTCTTTTGTTGACTTCATATTGCCATGCTTCGCTAGCTAAAATATTTTGATATTTGGACTAACTCATATTAACATTCATAATATGAGATTTTTTTAATGGAAAAGATTGCATTTTAAATAGCCTAAACTGTAATTTATAGGATTTAGACATGATGTTGTATTCAAGTATCTGATATTCTAATTTATCTGAATTCGAATTAATCTGAACCCGTATTTTTGCAAGTGCTATTGGCAGAAACAAAACAAATCCCCCCCCCCCCAAAAAAAAACATGGCAACAACATGCCGCAGCTCCGACGTTGGACGAGCGTAAGCACCCAGAAACCTCCAAATCCATGGCACAGGAGATGAACCACCCCCGCCAAAAACCCCAGAAAAGGATACATAAAAGGGGGGGGGGGGAAGGTTAAATCTTAGCAATGGTCTTAACTAGTTCTTGGAGAAGGAACACTCATAAATCATAATCTGTTCCTTCAAAGTGATGGGAGACTTGAACCCAGAATTCATTCAACCCACTGAGCGAAATCCCAGTTGTTGACATCTCCTCTGCCTTAAACAACTGCCCAAATTCCATTGATGATAATCTGATAAGAGAGATAAAGGAAGCATGCAAGAAGTGGGGTTTCTTCCAAGTGGTAAATCATGGGTTCCCCTCAGAGAAGAGAGAGAAAGTGGAGTTAGCAGCGAGGCAGTTCTTTGCCTTGCCTTTGGAGGAGAAAAAGAGGGTTAGGAGAGATGGAAAAAAACCCTTTAGGGTATTATGATTCTGAGCATACTAAGAATGTTAGGGATTGGAAAGAGATTTTTGATTTCACTGTGGAAGAACCCACTTTGGTACCTGCTTCTTATGAGGTTGGAGATGATGAACTCAGGGATTTGAGGAATCAGTGGCCTGATTTTCTTCCTGATTTAAGGTAATTTGTTCCTCATACTGTAGTTGTTTTTGTAAAGTTTACATCTTTGGTGGAATTTCTTACAAGAAAAACATAAATTTCGCTCAATTGCTCCTGATTTTGGTGCTAAGCATTTAATTTTGCATCCCCCCCCCCCCCCCCAAAAACAACCCCAAGGGGGGGAAAAAAGATTGGACAATAATTCTTTGATTGTAGTTTTTGGTGCAAATGAGGAATGTTGCATAATTCTGATGGATTAATATTTAATACCAGCTAAGACATTTATTTTGGTGCACAGAAACTAGAAAGTGTGACACTGTCTGAAAAAACCTGCATCATTTATTCAAGTAAGGGACATGCACCTGACTGACTTAATCCAAGCACTTGCTCTATATGAACTGAGAAACATCCCAGAATGAAATGAGGATGGTAATGGATCGATGCAGTTGATTTATGTAATTTTTTAACTCACCCTTTCTTTTCTTTCTTATTTCCCCCTTTCAAAAACTATGCTTCAGGTTTTTTGCTGTGAAGTAGTAGATAAGGTGTGTGCGGAGTGTGTGTGTTTGTTTGTTTGTTTGTTTTGTTTTTGTTTCCTGCATGTAGGGTCCAATACAACAAATCTCTTTTGCAATTTGAAGGTGAAGTTGCATACATATGAGCGCCCCCCCCCCCCCAAAAAAAAGGAGAGGTGCGGCTAGTTTGCTTGCTCTTACCTGTTGGATGGATTTAATGTCGATGTTGATTGAACTTGTTGAATCTGAACTTGATGGATAATCGCAACCAGAGTAGCCTGTGAAGAATATGCACAAGAAATGGTGAAGTTTTCTTTCAAACTGTTGGAGCTTATTGCTTTGAGCTTTGGCCTCGCTGCAGATCGTCTTAGTGGCTTCTTCAAGGACCCCATGAGCTTTGTTCGTATCAATCACTATCAGCCTTGCCCCTTTCCTGACTTGGCTCTTGGACTTGGCCCACACAAGGACTGCAGTGCCTTAACTGTCCTCGCACAAGATGATGTTGGAGGACTAGAAGTCAAGCAAAAATGTGATGGCCAGTGGATCCCTGTCAGACCCATCCCAAATGCTTACATTATCAATGTCGGAGATGTAATTCAGGTGATCCTCTTGTCCTCCACCCCCCTCCCCCCGAAAACACACACAAAAGAGCAGAAAAAAGAAGGATCTAGGTGTTTGTTGATGCCTTTGCTTATTAGTGCTGCTTGGAATCACCCATATTCTAATGCGTCGTTTGGTTCAGAAAGTTGGAATGGAGTGGATTTAGGAATGATATCAACTTATCAAGAGACATGGGAATGATTTTTTATTCCTAACACTATTTGTTTGGTTCAACCCATGAAATTGAGAAACTTTGATTCCAATGATATGATTTATATAAACCGGGGGGAGGGAGAGGTGTACTCAAATCCATACTTGAAGGTTTGGGTGATTCCTCAAGAATGTGATACTGATTTTTTTTTTTTAATTAAAAAAAAAAATACATAAAGCAAACATTAATTATGGAAATCAATGATTCCATTCCCATACCAAGGTTAAAAAGATGATGAAACAAATGGCCCCTTATACAAGTGTTGAGTACCCAAAAAGGGTGTAGAGGTCAACTTGGCCATTTTGTGCAAGTTTTTTGTGAGTTAGGTCTGACATGAAAACTCTGGTGGCCATGCCCTTGTCGGCATATCAAATATCAAACAGTCTGATGCAGGTGGTAGTGAGTGAATGATATGTTCAGGTAATATTAATGTTCAGTCTTAAATTCTAGTGTGCACCAACTTCCTTGAAGGTCAAGGAACAAAACGGTGTCCCCCCCCCCCCTTTGAAATTTCGGCACTTTCTCCTAGATTATCTATCAGGGAATTTCATGCACTTGATAACACTTGAAAATCGAGAAACCATATATCAGGAATCCGTTCTCTGTTTTCAACTCTTGAGCACAATTGACTGTTAGTTGTCTTGTGTATGCAGGTTTGGAGCAATGATGAATATGAGAAGACTCAGCGACTTCAAGAAACTCAATGTCGAAAATATTCAGATTCATCATTTCAGAGTAGCGGAGTAATTCTGTGTCAGGTTAATAACAAGTGCAGTTCTCTTGGTGCGCAATAAAAATTGTCTTTTTTCATAGGAAAGGGGACTTCAGTAAACTATTTACTGTGAAATGCTGCTTGTTTCGTTGCATGTATTTCCTAGAGGAACTGACCAAAGCTCCTCTTTGTGTGTTACCACTGGTGTTGAGCTGCATGTACGTAGCAATCAGTTAGCTTGGCTGGTAATATGTCTGAAAGTCGGTACAAAAATCGTTGGTTAAAATGCGAACTTCCATGGACCTTATACCTCGAGTTGCATTTGAAAAAAACCGAAAAATAAAAATTGAAAAAGAAGATTATGATTCATATGTAGACTTTCTTATCTCAACATATATGAATGTCTGTAGTTATTTACCTATTCAAAACGGTAATATGTAATTTAATTTCCAAAGATAACCGTACGGTTCTAATTCAAAGTTTCAAAAAAACCGTACCGTTCTAATTCAAAGTTTCAAAACTCCATGAGTGGAAAGACATGAGTGATGGCAAAGAGAACAAAAAGAACAGACATTGTATGCAGATAATCATCATAATAATAAAGATTAATATATATATAGTAAAAGCCGAAAGGGGGTAATCAAGGGGCTTGGTGAAAAAGAGAGGGGATTAATTAATAAGATGCCAGAGTTTTCCAGTAGAAATGGTAGTGGGAGGAAAGAAAAAAGAAGATTTGAAAAAGACTGATGTTTGTAATTTGGTCCAACTTTTGAATAATTGTAATTAAAGTGTCCCAAAAGCTTATTAATGGCACTTGCCAATTGGTAAAATGTCACTCTTAAATTTGAAGATTTGAAATCTAAATCTTTAATAATAGTTGTCTGAACCACCTAAGGTCCAGCAATTAATAATGTGTTATCTCATACAGAATAGTCTCAATTTGTCTTCTTTTTATAATGGTTTTAACCTAAGTTTAACAAAATTAATTTTTCTATAATTTAAGGATGAAATTTGTATATTTAACCATTTTATTAAAAATCGCTTAAAAATGACTTTTAAAATATAGATGCAGCAAATTGAAAACACTATAACTTGTCGTCTTTTTATATGTAACAATGATACAAGTGTACTGTATATATTGATGCACTAAAACACCGTAACTTTTCAACCTAACATAACAAATGGAAATTTTTTTTATCAAACTCAAAGTGGAAGCTGCTGGGAAAATACACCTCATTAACAAATGATTCCCCCTCACCTAGGGCAAAGACAAAAGAGACAACGAAAGAACATAGGCCAAAAGGCAAGAAAGCTACACAGGTAATCAGGAAACTTGAATATACACACTACATATGGCTAAAGTTGAATGCAACCAAAAGTATGGCTCTTACTCCCTAATAAGAATCAACCCCCCGGCCGGCACATCATTTACAGAGATACGAGAGTAATGTTACATACAAGAGTAGGATACGAACACAGCAACTGTTCCAAGTATAATGATAGAATCCACATTGAATATTACTGTGCATACAAATAATTTACAGGATGAGGCCGGGGTAGGGGAAAGGAAGTTGATAATTGGCCGCATGGCTGGCTCGCTCAATGTTGAAGCTTTGTTCCATCACCGCAATGATTGCTTCTACAAACACAAACACAAACTCAATTGCCAACTTGAAAAACCCTATGAATATCTGCATCTTTCTGATCACCATTAATTACCCGCCTTTAATTTCCCCCTCTATATAATATCTCTTTTTGTTTGACTGTGTTGAGCTTTCTACTCGCCGCGTATGCTCGCTTCTATGTGTGAGATCTTTGTTATCCATTTTCATGGGAAGAAGGGAAACTATGCTATTTATATAGAGGAAGGGCACAGAGAAAAAAGCCATAACAGCTAAAACCTAGAGGCAGAAAAAATAGGGCACTGCTGTGGCTGTGGATCAATTTTTAGTTTTATTTTTTTTGAAGAATTGACTCTTCCATGCTCCCAAAGGCCGGTTTTATTCTCTCTCCTCCTTGATTAGTGACTGCGGATCTATCCTACATGTGAATGTTCTCTTGGACAACAAGAAGCACAAACACAAGTGTCTAAAGCTAAATTATGCATGCGTATGTGTTTAATAAATATCTTAGTTGCTGTTTACCTCTTTTTTATGCAGTATTTTCATGCAGTAATATGTAATTCATCATTGAGTATTACGGATCGGAGGAGGACAAGGGGTCAAGTATTTAATCTAACTTGGCAACATGCTCACTGATTGATATGAATCGGAGTTTATAAATTAGTCAGTTTTGAGCTGCTAATTTAAATTAGTCAGTTTTAAGTTATACTCATTTAAGATTTACGAATTTATTGGAACTTTTTCTCTCCTTTTTTTAATTAATCCACCAAATAAGATTTTCTTAAACTGAAATATTTGAGATTCCTGTCCAAAGTACTTGTAAATTAACTTATCTTTCAACCCATTTTCACTTTGTGTGGGTGCCTGTGTGTTTTTTTCCGTTTCGATGGTTGCCACCCTACTTTAATTAATCAAAGGAGTATTCATGAGGCTAAATAATGTACTTAAGGAAAACAAAAAGGGATAACGATTATGTTAATCAACGGATTTGGTGGGCGAACAGACACATGTTCCTTGATTCTCTTGACCTCCGGTGTAATTAATAAACTAATAAATATATTGAGTAGATAATAATTCATGTTCTAGTAGACAATTGAGAGCACCTGCAATGCAAGGCTTGCGAGCCAAAAATTTGGCTCACGGTCAAACAAACACTATACATCAGTGATCCGTTTCGTTCGTCCTACGGTCCAACTCATGGTCGTAATCCGCCCCACACATATTTTCTCTTTTTCTTTTTTTCCCAACTAAGTTCTTAAAAGTCTAAAACCTAATAATACGTTAATGGTGAGGTCCATGAAATATTATTTTATTTGGTGATCCAAGTTGGTAATCCATAGGAATATAGGATGTAGAGAATAGAAAAAAAAAGTTGACTTGTGAGATGATGTGGAGGGTGTGAGACCCTACTTGTGATCTAAACTTATGGATCAGCATTGCATATGCTCTGATAGGAGTGTTGTGGAGTGTCCACCTGTAGCTAATCCGAAAGCCAGAGTGTCCTTTTTCCTTGACGTATCATATCATGTATGACCGAAAATGGGCGGGCCCCTGCTGGGCCTGTAGAACCACCCCACCCAACCCATTTGTTTTTGAACCAATGGGTCCAATACTCCACGGTGTTGGGGTTTCAAGTATTTGATTGATTCATTGCCTTCTTTTCGTTTATGCAAATATTTTTGGTTGCATTACACATTTAGGCCAGAAGGTGATAAAGATTAGTTGACATAGTTGTCTCCACTTCTAAAAGCATAAAATTTACCATTAGGCTCATCATAAGAGATATATATATATATATATATATATATATATATATATATATATATATATATATATATATATATATATATATATATATATATATATATATATATATATATATATATATATATATATATATATGAGATCTCATTATATACGTCTTAAAAAAAAGAAGAAAAGTTTTAATGCATTTAATTATGTATGACTTTTTTTTTGAGCGTAATTATACAGTTGGTACTTATCAAAATTTAAGTTGATCTTAGCAGAAATGTCATTTGATTTTATACTAAGTCATGATTTATTTTGTAGTTCAAACTTAGCCAGATTGACGATAACGCTAAACTATCATCTACCTTGATGAGCTTGTCATGTAAGGTAGTTTTTGAGGGGCAAGGAATCTGCAAGAAATCAAATGGTTAACTCTGTAACTTAAGTTTTTTTATCTTCCCCAAAAAAACATCGATGTAGTGGTTTCATGTTATAAAAGAGTAATTCTGTATAATATATATATTATATAACCTTCAGCATAAGGATTTTATGTATTTGTATGAGTAGTGTTATAGCTTGTAATAATGATCCGATATTTTGAATTTATATGAGGTAACTTGTGACAGTTGAGTGTGATTTTGAATTATAAATATTTATACTTTGTATTTGTGATTTGTGATAATAAAACTTACAAATAATAATAAATATCGAATTGGTATGTGACTAATAATAAATGAATCACGAAATTAAAACATCTCCATATTTTTTAGCATTCAATTTCTACAAAGCGAACCAAACACGCTTGCACGTGTGACGTTGTGATTGTGCGTGCGAATGGCGTCATTAAGGTCAATTTCAAAATAGGATTTTTGATTCAACATATTCAAACCGTGGAGCAAAGGATGACCGTCGGATGGCTCCCAATTAGGAATCCGGGAAGCAAATGCGGTCGTCGAATTCCCGCTTTTCCAACTTCCAATTCGAATTTCTGAAATGAAATTGAAAACTCTCTGCTCCTCCTTCTTCAATCAGAGTTCAGACATTTCAGATTCAGAGAGCTTCAATTCAACACTATCGTTGATGATTACATCTGATCCAGGCAAGAGAAATAAGGAGGGTTTTAGAGCGCGATTGTTTGGTGTTCGATCAAGAAGAAAAATCCATGAATTTCCACTAGTTTCTCACTCCATTTGTTTGATTTGCGAACAAGCTTCAAGGAAGAACACTGCATTTTGCTTTCCAAGAAGTATTACAGGTAACTCCTTTTCATGACTATCTAAATCTAACCTAATTCCGCAAATTTATAGTTTTTGTTTTTTGTTTTTGTTCGTTCATTGGATTAGGATGCCGAGGAATTTCAAAATTTTGCGTCGTAATTCCGGGAAGGATCAAGATGTGGAAGAAATTGAGAATGTACCCATAAATCCTAATGATTTATCTTCTATCCAAGCACTAAATCCCAAGCCTAGCGTGGAGAGGGTGGGGAGTGTTAAAAGGAAGTGTGAATGGACACCTGCGAAAGCTAGGAGCAAAATGTTGGACACAGCAACTCTGCCAGTCTCCACACCAGAAAGGCCAGGGACTGGGAATGTGGGGAGGAAGAGGCTTGCACTTTCAAGTGCACATGAATGCCGTGATGCGGGTCAGTCTCAAATGGCTAACTATTTGAGCCAGTCCGTATCCACCCGAAATGGGAGTTCTTTGAATTTGACACCTCGTGTGGGAGGAACCGCTGGGAGGGCTTATCGGGGGCACTCGGAGAGAGACTGTGCTTCTACTCAGAATACACCAGCTGGGAGTGTTAGCAAACCACCCAATCCTGGGTTTGCTCTTTTCAGCAGCTTACGCCATCCTGGAAGTTCTCGTGCAGGAAACTATGCTGCACTTTCGAGAAGGTTCTCAGTTTCGAGTGGTCAGTTATGTAGTGTCAATACAGTTGAAGTTCCTCATTTTGATCTTAAAGAAGATCCGTCTTTCTGGATGGATCACAATGTGCAGGTAAATGGAGTTTGTAATTGGCTCAGGGTTGCTTTGTAACTTGATTTCCATTCCATTGCAGAAAGATATAAGATGACCACAATTCTTGGAAAAAGTATCGTATAAGATGGTAGTTGGTGGAGACCATCAAGAATAATTTTTGGGGATTTTGTGATGCAATTTTTAGGTCATAATAAGAGTACGGCCTTTAAACAGCTTGGAGATAAATACACACGGGTACAATAGGTGTGTGAAGCAGGAAAATGCACAGAGCATTACTTGGATTGGGCAACCAGCAACTCGATTTACATTTGACCATGTAGCATGTGAGACAGTGGACCAGGTATGCTGAAAAAAGGGGCTGATCTTCACTACTTCGGTTCTAAGATG
The DNA here is from genome assembly GCA_029747015.1 of Carnegiea gigantea. Taxonomy (NCBI): domain Eukaryota; kingdom Viridiplantae; phylum Streptophyta; class Magnoliopsida; order Caryophyllales; family Cactaceae; genus Carnegiea; species Carnegiea gigantea. The sequence continues at coordinate 520,846 of JAKOGI010000012.1, read as the reverse complement.
TTGATTTGCAAGACGTATTTTGAAACCTTCGAACTTTTGCAGGAGATGCTTTTTAGAATGGCTGGTCTTCCAATGGTAGAGAACTGCCTGTCTGGATATAATAGCTGCATGTTTGCCTATGGCCAGGTAATTTTGCGTTTCCTGCTTCATGTGATTTGAATAGTCTCTAAACTTCAGCAAATTTAGAAGTGGAAAAGAAGTCTCTTTTTGTTACAAAGATTGGGTTTTGTATGGATATTTTTTGGTTGGTACAACTCTGTTGCTGTTCTGTTTTGCATATCTGATGACTTATGACTTGAAAATGAGTTTTGTGTATGCGAAGCAGCAGGATGAATATAATAAAAGAATCATGAAATTATATGGCAAATAATTAGGTAGAGATCTTTGTGCCTCAAGATTCCACAATGTCTTATTCCTTTGCATTTTATCCCATGTCGACTGGCTATCAGTGGATGTTTTGGTTATTGTCCTATACTGTCTACCTATTTTTTAATACATTTCTTTAGTCGTAGTCTTCCTTCTTATTCATAAATCTTCTTTGGTGATGATCTGATCCAAATCTTTTTTGGTTTCTTCTGTATTAGACTGGTAGCGGGAAGACATACACTATGCTTGGTGAAATGGAGGATTTAGAATTCAAGCCCAGTTCTCATCGTGGGATGACACCAAGGATATTTGAATTCTTGTTTGCTCGCATCAGTGCGGTAACCTAGTTTCCTTGATTAGTCACAGCAACTTATGTTTGCATCATCATATCTGAGTATCAAATTTTGAGGTTTGTTTATTCCAGGAAGAGGAAAGCCGAAGGGATGAGAAATTGAAGTACAGCTGCAAATGCTCTTTCCTAGAAATCTACAATGAGCAAATTGCTGATCTCCTTGATCCAACATCTACAAATTTGCTAGTAAGTCGCAGTGCATTAAGCTCTAACATGGTTTGGAAGTCATGAATATTACTTGTTTTAGTAGTGATTTGTTAATCATTGCTCGTTCTCTGCAATAGTTACGGGAAGATGTGAAGAAGGGTGTGTACGTCGAGAATCTTTCAGAATTTGAGGTTCGTTCAGTGTCTGATGTCCTGAGGCTGTTGATCCAGGTTTCACCTCTTAATCAATGTCACACTTGTTTTAAACTTGTCATGTGATCAATCCCCTTCCCTGGCTGTACCTGTCATTCTGTCTTTTTTACATTTGCCCTAATTCCTGAATTCCTGGCAACAGGGTTCTTCAAATAGGAAAGTTGCCGCAACAGATATGAACAGAGAGAGCAGCAGATCACATAGTGTTTTCACATGCGCAGTTGAGAGTAAATGGGAGAGGGATTCAACTACCAACCTAAGATTTGCTAGACTAAATCTTGTTGATTTGGCTGGTTCAGAAAGGTTTAGTGCACACAACTCATCCAGCTCTTGATTCTTTGGCTTCGGCTTCTTATCATTTCTTAACTTCTGGTGCAAGTTGCTTCCGGTGACTCATTTATTCCTTTCACAGGCAGAAATCATCTGGTGCAGAAGGGGAGCGATTGAAAGAAGCAGCAAATATCAATAAATCTTTGTCAACTTTGGGGTAAGTGAACTGATCCTATTTATCTCGGCCTGTTTGCTGGTGGTTCATTTTCCCTTCTATCTGTGTTCATGATATTGATATTTGATGTTGCGCTTTAATAATTACCAATTGCAGCCATGTAATAATGCTTCTAGTAGATATTGCACAAGGAAAGCTGAAACATGTTCCTTATAGAGATTCAAGATTGACCTTTCTTCTTCAGGTTGTTTTATTTAGCCTTAAACTTTTCACTAATCTCATGTTTATCTCTAGGTGGCTTCATATTAACCCTTATTTTGTGCAGGATTCACTTGGTGGTAATTCGAAAACTATGATAATTGCTAATATCAGCCCTTCCATCTGGTCAGAAATTTGATGTTTAAATGCCTTATTGTCATCATATAGTACAACTGTTTTGGTGTTCTTCTCTATGCTAAACTGTCATTGTCATGTCCAGTTGTGCTGCTGAAACACTCAATACACTGAAATTTGCTCAAAGAGCGAAGCTGGTTCAAAATAACGTAAGTTTAGATTGCTTAATCCTCGTATATGTGGCTCAATCAGGAAATAAAGGTTCTAATTATTTTGGGTTCATTCCGTAGGCTGTGATCAATGAAGATTCCTCTGGAGATGTTGCTGCCCTGCAGCATCAAATATCGCTTTTGAGAGTAAGATTTTACTGATTATACTACTTTTTAGGTGTTTCACTTGTCAACATTGATTTTGAAATATGGTGTTATCTTTTCAATTTTCTGAAACAGGAAGAACTTTCTTCTTTGAAACGTCAAAATGTCTCACGGCAGTTAGCATTTGACCATTCCTCTACCATGGGAGAACAGGAAAACGCTAATACAGATATCAGATCCAAGAATGATGAGGTGAAAGCGGATAACTTGATGGTATGTGAATCAGAGGGCAGTCTAGGAGTATTTCCTAAACAGATATTCTTGGTTGCTGCATGTACTGTTTGAGCTCTAGTTGGTTACCTTATGTACTGTTACACTGTGGTCGTAATCTGTGGGGCAATGTGGTCTTCTAGTTTTCCAATGGATGTGGCTGTCGTTTTTAAGGCTCTAGTACGAAAAAGAATTGGATTCCTTTGTTCGTGTGATAAAAACAAAGCAGTTAACATGGATCAATACTCTATTTTGATGTAGCCATTTCATTGTATTGTTAGTGACAGCAGCGAGCAGCGCCACCCCCAGATAAAAGAAAGGGAAAAATTAAAGGAAAGAAAATGGTGATCACCCTGATTTATCTTTGAACAGAAAAGAAAAGTGAACTCCATAGACTGGGCTGGTTTACTGGTTATATGATGGATTGCAATAGAAACGTGAAGAATGATGTGTGGCAGTCTATGGGTGTCTAACCTTTGATCCAAATCAAATCCCAAAGTGGCTTAATGAGATTTGGGGAGCATTTATTACATGTCTCAGTTGTTTCAGCAAATGTTAAAGTTTGACAGGAGTACATGTACTTCTGGAGAAATTGTGAACTTTTAACTTTGTAGGTTGGCTGTTTATGTTAACATTCTATATTGTTACAGTATGATATGTAAGTGTATATCTTTTCAATGTGTCTGGATGTGTTGCTCTTTACAAGGCTTTAAGCTCTTGTAATATTTCTGAGTCGTTATTCCTTTGTTGTGATAGTTGAAATCAATGGAGAAGATGCTTGCTGGAGCTTTGAGAAGGGAACAGATTGCTGAAGCTTCAATCAAGGAGCTTAAAGCGGAAATTGAGCAGTTGAATCTTTTGGTATTTTTTTTCCTGTGTTCCAGAAATGATATGCAGCTTTCTGTTTCTCTTTTCCCATGAGTGGGAAACTACGAATGCAGTTTGTGGTTCTTGACTGATGCACTCTGGTCTACTTGATTCTTTTCAGGTTCATCAAAGGGAGGAGGATGCTAAATGCACAAAAATGATGCTAAAGTTTCGTGACGACAAGATTAAAAGAATGGAGTCACTTTTGGGTGATCTAAAACCCCTGGATGCTTATCTGCTTGAAGAGAATGCTTATCTGTCTGAAGAGATTCAGTTGCTCAGATCTAAGTTTGATAAGAATCCAGAGGTGACCCGGTTTGCTTCTGAGAATATTAGGCTTCAAGAACAACTTAGAAGGTGAGTCTTCTGAGACAACCATGGTGGGGAGGAATGGTCACCTTGTTCTATATTTACTGAAGTGTTCTTTGGTGCACTAACAGATTTCAAGATTTTTATGAGGAAGGAGAGAGAGATACTCTGATGAATGAAATATCTGAGCTTCAGTCTCAGGTCTGTTGAATGAAATAACGATTTAGTTCCATATACCCTACCCACAAGGTTTTTTCCTTTTTCTTTTCTTTTTTTTAAAAAACATGTATTGCTAATGCAAGTTATGTTTGTTTACAGCTTATCCACTTCTTTGATAATAATAAACATCTGCATGGCCCAAATATGGATCACGTATGATTTGACTTTCCTTTTGTAAACTCAATCGTCGTGTCTCAAATTTTGATTTAATGTCAAAACTGTCCTGGAAATATCTTAAAAATGCTTCCTATTGCTACAGGTTTCAACACATAACATTGAGGGAAATGGATCTGTTCATTCTGAGGTTAGCATGTCTGCACTTAAGAGGAATTGTTAGCTTGTCTGTTACATGTCTGACTTTGAGTTTCCCATTACTGTCAGTTGACTGATAGTCTGAAGGAGCTAACTGAATGCCGGAGTGAGTTAAAGTCATCCTCAGAAAGCAATGCGAAACTTAGCAGGTAATGGGTTCTGTGTGTTCGCAGATGTATTGTGTTAGTCTCTTGGGCCTTAGCCAAGGTTTCACACTTAGTTAATTTTACTGTGCTATGAACGCCTTCAATGAATTTTGTCACTAATATTTCAACCTCTGCTGCAGAGAGATTGAGGACTTACATGATCTCTTGAGAAATAAGAAAACGGATATGAATGATCACCATGGCATTGTTAAGGCAGTAAAGGTATTTATATGATTTGTTATGAAAGAGGTAGACTTGATATTTGAGGCCTTTTGTCTGAGTCAAGGATGCCATCTGTTTGATTCTGCAAGTGACAAATTAGTCTCGAACTGTCCATAGACTAGACATGGCTTAATTAATTACATTTTCCCTTTATGCACGGCTTTTGATGGTATAATAATCTCTAAATCTTCATATTTATTAACAGGATACTGAAGTTCCGTGTGTTCTGGATCAAGTATTTGGCGCAGACAAATGCAGAAGCAAGCATGGAATGGTGACAAATGTTGAAGAAATACTGAATTTGGAGTTGGAGCTGGATATTCTGAAGATAATGCTGAAGGAAGAAAGACTGTCACGTGGGAAAATGGAGGAGATGATTGCTTCCTTAATTCAAGATGCTGAGTTGGCAGAGGAAAGACTGTTGTTTGTCAGCCTGCAGTTTGACGGTGCCAAAAGGGATCTGAAGGAAGCAAAATCTGTGATAGAAGCACTTGAGTCTCAACAGCTTTTATCCATTAATGAAATAGAGGATCTTAAAGATTATAATGGCCATTATTTGGAGCTTTTACACAAGCAGGAGCTCGAAATCTCTGCGCTAAAGGAGCAAACAGTTAGGCCTAGATACGCACGTTTTAGGCCTTCTGAACTTAAAGAATCCCCTCTACAAGTGCAGTTGAAGAGGATGCAAGCTTCTCTTGATAAAGCAAAAAATTTAAATATGTGGTACCAAAACGACCATGATGCTCAGAGGACTAATGAAGAAGAGATGGACAAAATATGTCGACAGGTTGAGGGAGAAACTGCTGATGTGATTGTTAGTTTGCAAGAAGAACTTTCCATGCTTCAACATCGAGTGCAAGACAGCGATACGAAAGAGAGAGAAGCAGAAAACAAGCTGCTAATTCTTGAAAGCAATTTAAAGGAGCTGCAGGAAACTTTGGACACGATGTCTCAAGATAATGAACTTTTAAATCAAAATCTCCAGGAGAAAGACATCGAGATAAAGTCATTGAAAGAAGATTGGGAAATACTTAGCTCTGAGATTGAAGGAGCTCTTTTTGAGGGACATGAAACTTTAGGAAATGTCTGTGATCAAGTCGATTCTTTCTCCTGCCCTCTTTCTGACAAAAGGGTCTGGGTATCTGAGCAAATGGGCAGAATGATCAGAGACATATCTGAAAAAGAATCAATAATCGAAGAGCTTAACCGGTGTTTAGAGGATGCAAACGTGAGAGCCAATGATATGGAGCACATGCTTCTATCTCTTAGAGGTGCTGCAATAGTCTTGACTGAGTCACATGAGCAAGATTGCTGCGAAAAGGAGGAAGAGATTCTGCAATTGAGATCAGAGCTGAGCAGAAAAACATATGCTATAGCAGAGCTTGAGCAAAGGTTGAAGCTTGGTTATGATGAAGTGAGGAAGGCATCTACTTGTGCCACAGCAGCTTTTGTTGTGGTCAATAGGTTGTCTGAAATTAACTCTAGTCATCTGGATGCATTCAGAGTTATGGATATCCAGCTGAGAGAGTTACAGGAGATGCACCAGAAGAAGGATGGTTCTCGCTTTGAAAAGTCTGCTGCATTCAAAGAAGCTCAGAGAAAAATTGAACCTCTAGAAGCATCCTGCAATAACTGCATTAGTTTAAGGCAGCAACTTCATAAGCAGCAAAGGTATATTTCTACATTGCAAAGGAGATTCATGGAGAATGACAAATCTGCCTTTGGAAAAACTCTTAAGATACTAGAGGACTATGAAACGGAAGTCTCCATCGGGAGGCCAACCATGAATGAGTGTGCAGAGCACGTTGGATATCCTGAGAGAAACAGCTGCCATGGAATTATGTTCTTTAATCGCTTTTGTGGAGTATGCTCAAATTTACTCTCTTTCCCTCCCACTCTCCCACATGTCATTGATTTGAAATGTATATCTCAGCTTCGAGGCAGCATGCCATTGGGAAGCGCTGATAGCATCATGTGCTTTCTAGAAGATTTGAATATTTTCGATCACTCTCTTGGAGAATTCATATACGTGTGTGTGTTGCTAAAACCTTTTATATTTGTTTCCTGAAATAGGCATTGCAGCAGCCAAGAACTGCAACAGGATATGAAATCCATGAGGTGGACTCTTCCCTTGCTGTGCAACTCGGAGCTGGTGCCTCAAACACTGTCTTGAGGAGTGGAGAAAATCGTGCTTTAGTTGCACATGACAGTTCAGAGGTGATTAACATTTGTGACGACAGCAGTAAAATTGATACCAGTGTCATTCTTCTGGGGAATGAAATTGGATCTGCTGTAGGAAGCTTGAAAGAAACACAAGCTGAGATTGCTCATCTCTCTGATGTGAAGAAAGAGATCTATTTGTCTGAGGGTAAAGCTTGTGAAGATATGGAAGCAGCTGTGAAAACTCAGGTGCTTAGCATTCAAGCAGCATTCGGCGAATTTGAAAAGCAGTGTGAAAGCAAAATGTTGATTTTAAATCATAAGTTGCACATAGTTGATGAATGCGCTCAGGAAGCCAAAAGCTCTTGGTCAAGGACAAAAGAGGTATCATATGCTCTGTTTTTTTTTTTTTTTTTTTTTTTGGGTTTTTTTGGGACATAATGAAGGCTACCCCATCTTGATGGTTAGGACTTTGTAACATTTTGCATTTTTAACTTGTGCTTCTTTTGTTTCCCTACCCAGACCCCTTTTTGTCGAGATTTTTGCTGGGCTGATTATTCGTTGGTTTTGTTTCTGTACTCCATGAACGACATGCTTTGCTTGGTTGGAAGGACCAATCCACCTTCTACGAGGAAATAGTTCTTATATATGGACCAAAAGGCTGCAGTTGCCCAAAAAATTGTCCTTGCATGTTTACAAATGTATCATGCTGGTCTGTCCTGATCTGTCATTTTTTCCCTGGTATTAATGACCTTCCCTTCATATGCAGTTACATAAATCGGAGCTTGTAGATGCTAAAAGTACTATGGATCAACAAACAGCTGAGTTTTTTAGCCTTCTTGCTGAGTTTGAAGAGGCCCAGGACAAAATGAAAGAAGCTGATGTGATGATCAATGAACTGACGGTAACAAATGAGAAAATGAAGCTTGAGACAGAAAATATGAAGAAAGTAAATGTCATGTTGACCACTGAGAGAGACAACCTAATCACTGAAGTTCAAGAATTGCAATCCTCTTACACATTAAAGGATCAGAATTACAAAAACCTTGAAGAACAGTTCGAGCGGAGTGTTTCAAATATTACAAGCCTTGTTGAGGACTTGGTCAGGAGCGCGTCAGAAGCAGAAGGTACATATCAAGAGGCATTGACATCTATTGTTCATGATTTCAACTCTTTAAAGTCTCAAATTCAGGACATTGTGAAGTGGATGCATTTGTCATTTGAAGAGATCTCATTAGAGATTCTCGCAAAGGACTGTGCTCTCTCTGTCTCATACATTTGTCACATTGGAATGCTATTGGATGCTATTATCGGGCTCCAGCCACAAAACAGCCTTCTTCATGTTGGTATCTGTGAATCAGATGCTGTCATATCTAATTTGAGGGAGAACAATATGAAATCAGAGGAGGAACTTCAAATATATCAAATGCTCGATAGCAAGCTTTCGGCTGATATTAGGAACAACTTATTCTGCTTGTCCAGCAAAGAAAGTGAAACCAGAGAGCTAAGCATGAAATTAAGCAGCTTTAAAGAAAACGTAGAGATTCTTCGGCATCAGGAGGAGCTGATGTTGGAAAGATCAAACATCATGGGCTCTGAGCTTGCTGTGTTAACAGAGAAGTTGGATCAGAGTAACTCAACAGTTATGGTATCCCTTTTAGAACAGGAGAGGTTGCTGAATAGCAATGAGGAAGACATGAAATCTCAAGTTGAGATTTTCATGTTGGAATTGACCGCAAAAGATTTTCAGCTACTGAATTTGGTCTCAGAGCTTCAGCAATTGGCTCATCGTAATGCTGATATGGAGAAGGAGCATTCAGTTTGCTGTTCAGCCTTGGATTACTTGGTGGCAGATGTTGTTACTCTCAGGATAGTAGCGGATTTGAGAAAAGAACTCTTTTCAGAAAGGGAAACTCAGATTATTTGCCTCCAGATAGAAGTTAAGGAAGCTAAGGATGGGGAGGCAAAAGTATTGAACCAGCTCCACAAACTCGAAGAAGAGTACGTGACTTTGAAAGAAAACTTAAATATGAAGGAAAAGGAGAATGAATCATTCAAAAACAAATTACAAGAGATGGAGAGCAGCAACTGCTATCTCCTCGAAGACATCCAGGAGAAAAACCTTGAATCCAATTCAGTTATGGGATGTATTGACATGCTGAAGCTGCAAAACTGCAGGTTAGAAGTAGACATTTCCAATTTAGAATCAAGAATTGCCCTTCTGGTAAAAGATCTGAAATTAAAAAAAACAGAGCTCGATGACACGTCTGAGACATTATGCAAGAGGAGCCAGGATTTGGAAAACTGTCGTGTCAAAATGAATGCACTACAAGACGAGAACCTCATCTTGAGAGATGAACTTTTACACCTACGGCAGAGTTACTGTGAACTTCTGAGAACTTCAACTTCCAAAGTTGTGAAGTGCATTGATTCTGTGGGGACTGCTGATGTACAAAGTTGCAGCATGCTTGAACAACTGGATAAAAACCTCAAAATGCTGCTTGACAAAATCTCTCATGATGCTTGTCAAAGCCTGGATGTAGTTTCGGTTTTCTTGCAAGAGCTGGAATTTCTAGACTCCAATGCTAAAGGCTTAGTATCTGAAAAATTATCCTTGCAAGAACAGCTATCCAGAAAGGATGAGGTCTTAAATGGACTATTGTTTGATTTACGCCTCTTGCGGGAGAATGCTGCCAACAACAAGGATCAAATGGATGAGATTGGAAAATTGGCAGCCACTTTGAAGTCTGCAGAAGATGAACTAGCAATAAGATCAAGTGAGCTCGATGAGGCTATTGCTTATGGCCAAAATCTAGGAGTGAAGTTGAAGGGACAAACAGACATGATAACTACACTAGAGATGGACTTGGAAAAAGCCAATTCTTTGAAGCTTCTCTCTGACGAAAATATGGGGCTCAGGTCCCATATTGATGTCATCATCCCAGCAAGAGCATCTGTTGAGCAAGAACTGACTGAGAAAAGGAGTGTAGTTGATGGCTTGGAAAAGGAACTACTTGAAATGACTCTTGGTCAAATGAATGATTTAGTTGAATCCCTGAAGAGCAACTTGGTTGAAGTTAGTGGTGAAAAAGACCAACTCCAGAAGGAGATAATGGTATTGGAAGAAAAGGTGGGAACTGCTCATGCTTTTGCTAAGGAAAATGAAACTATTGCTGCAGAATCTCAAGAGGTACGCTGCCCATAGCCTCCCCCCTCCCCCCAGCTGGTACATCAAAGGTAACTTTTAATCCACAAGTAGTCAATGTTTGTTCATTGTGAAATGCAGGTAGCTGAATCGACGAGGATTTATGCTGAAGAGAAGGAAGAAGAGGTGAAGCTTTTGGAGAGTTCTGTGCTAGAGTTGGGTTCTACCCTTGCTGCATTAGAAAAAAAGGTTCCTTTTTAGTCATATTCATGTTCATACATGTAAGGTTATTGCCATGCAGTTCTTACACACCCTTTTTTGGCTTTTAAAGGTTGACATCCTAAAAAGAGAAGCTGAGAGACAGCAAACAAAGAGGGAGGCATTGGAATCAGAGCTCCATTCTCTGAAATCCCAGATGCACCATATTGAAAGTGCCGATGACATTAAACGGTTTGCAATCATCATACTGATTGGCATCTCAGATTGAAGTAATTTAATAATTGCCGTAGTTACTGACACAAACATCTTGATTTTCAGGCATTTAGATGAGAAAGCCAAAAATCTCCAAGATGCATTAAAGCACCTAGAAATTGTTGAAGAGGATTTGCTGAAGAAAGATAGAGAGGTCTCTTCTTTGTTCTTTCATTCTGCTCACTTGCTGAAGAACTTCAATTCATTTTGGCCTTATATCACTTATTGGATTTGTTGCTCATCTGTTTTACAGATTGCCCAATGCAAAACACATATCGCAGAGCTGACTGTGCAGGCAGAGGGTCAGGCTTCTAGATTGTGCCGTGCAGAGTCATTTCTGCTACAAGTCATGGAGGAGCTGGTTCAATATCGTGTTTCCAATGGGATAAGTTCTTCCATTACATTTGATGAAGTCCAGAGACTGAACAGGAAGCTAAAGGTGAGCTTTGCTGAACAAATAGATATGGACTGGGATTATTCTCCTATGATATCGTAGGAAAAGAGTAGCCTTAGAGTAGGTAACATTTTTTTTTTTCTTTTTTTGGGGTAGGGGACAGAAAAGGACAAGCTGCGGCTAGTGGAGACATTGTTGGGCTTGTTTGCAAACTTCTCAAAGGTACTTCAATTTATAGTTTAACATAATTTAAACTGCCAAGCTCCAGCTTCTCTTCTGATGATTTTGCTGAATATTAGCTTCATACGATTTTTATTCTCAGGCTGCAGGAGGAACCATATCGATATCTAAGAGCAACGATTATGCATCTGAAGAAGCTCTCAAGCAGTCGGGGGTTTCTGGAGATGAAACATAAAGATAGATGAGGTGAACTTCTATCTTTTGTTTCAAACTAAAGTTTCTGAGTGTTCTACACTGCATGATCTTGGCATCTAACTGCTCTTTCTGACCATTCCCAGAAGATGAACGCCAATGAAAGGATCTGATTGGTGGAGTTTGTGGCAGTTGCATGTCGAATTCAGCTCTAAGTCTTAGGCAATCTAAAGAGTCAGAGAAGGGCGAGTAGAGCTCCTCCTTTCTGTGCTCTATCAATGGGTCGATCCATGTAATGTGACTACGCCTGATATAACCGCAGCCTGTAAGCTTTTCATTGACAGTTGCCGGCAAAAAAAGTTGTTAGTCGTTAGTTGTTACATAGGTAGTCTTGCTCAACGAGTAAATATGTAGGCGAAGATTCTATGCTAATTGATTTTTTTTTTCAACTACTATAATTAACTTCTACATCAGCCGTTGATATTTGGGAACAAATCTTAGCCTTTGACTTGTTTTAGAGTTACCGTTTGTAAATTACTATCCACCCTCAATTACTAACAAGTATTGCATCCCAACGGTTCCTTTCTTTAGATTGGTGTTGAATTTTGCCTGAAAAGCTATCAGCCACAGTATACTGACGTGATAGAGAGTTGGAAAGTGATGCATGAAAAAAACAAAGTTGCCCTTCAAATAATTGGCTAACTTGTTATCAACATTATCAACATTATTATTATTATTATTATTATTATTATTATTATTATTATTATTATTGTTAACATTATTTTTTTAATATTACTAACAATATTGATATTATTATTTTAAAATTATTTTTAATAATATTATTCATATTATAAATTTCAATAATAATTTATGTATTATTTATTGTTCCATTTATAATTATAATTTTGGTTATTTATATCATTAATATTAATGTTATAATTAGTATTATAATTTTATCATTAATTTACTTTTTGTTGTTGCTAATATTAATAACAACAACAATGATGATGATGAGAAGAAGAAGAAGGTGATGTTGTTGTTGTTGTTATTATTATTATTATTATTATTATTATTATTATTATTATTATTATTAGCCCAACCCAACGCCCCCGCATGCGCGTGCGCCCACATACACATATATATATGTATGTATTTATAGTCGTTTGAAAATTCCTACTAAAAGGACACTACATATATATATATATATATATATCTATATATATATATATATATATATATATATATATATTATATATATAATATATATATATTCAAATCAATCTATCTTTTAATCTAAAAGGAATTTTACATGAATACTCGCACAATGGTCATTTCCACTGAAATATTATGTGTACAATATCTATATATTTTATATTTTTTAAAATGAGGATAAAATTTTTTTTATATGAAAATATTTAGGGTTTATGGTTTATTATTTGAAACATGGCATCCCAAGTTTGGGGTTTGAGGTTGTTACTTAAGGTAAGTATTAGAGGTTTTAAGGTACGTTATAATCTACCAAATTACTTCAATTAAAGATAATTAATAATAAACTAGCAACAAACCCTAAACCCTAAATCCTAAATCATGTAGTCTAAACCCTACGGTTATGAGTTTTAAGCAATCAACCAAAATTGTAAAGCTAGACTCCAAACCCTGAGCACTTTTAATCAATTTATATTAATTACATTGTATATGTGCATCAGCACAAAAAAAGACCTAAATACTAAACCTTGATTCATCAATCATTAGGGTTAAAACTAACATGCAATAACTCTAAATGCATATATGTATGTATGTATGTATATATATATATATATATATATATATATATATGTGTGTGTGCGCGCGCGCGCGCGCGCATGCATGCGCGTACGCACGTGCTCGCGGGGGGCGTTGGGTTTGGCTAATAATAATAATAATAATAATAATAATAATAATAATAACAAGGTCATCATCTTCTTCTCATCATCATCATTATTGTTGTTGTTATTAATATTAGCAACAACAAAAAGTAAATTAATGATAAAATTATAATACTAATAATAATATTGATATTAATGATATAAATAACCAAATAATAATTATAAATGGAACAATAAATAATACATAAATTATTATTGAAATTTATAATATGAATAATATTATTTAAAATAATTTAAAAATAATAATGTCAATATTGTTAGTAACATTAAAAAAATAATGTTAATAATAATAATAATAATAATAATAATAATAATAATAATAATAATAATAATAATGTTGATAATGTTGATAATAAGTTAGCCAGTTATTTGAAGGACAACCTTATCTTTTTCATGCATTACTTCCTAACTCTCTATCACGTCAGTGTACGGTGGCTGATAGTTTCTCAGGTAAAATTCAACACCAATCTGAAGAGAAACGCCATTGGGTAATACAAAAGTCAAATGCAATACCTGTTAGTAATTTTAGGTGGGCAGTAATTTACAACCATAACTCTGAAACAAATAAGATTTGTTCCCAAATATCAACGACTGATGTGAAAGTTAATTATAGTAGTTGAAAAAAAAAAATCAATTATCATAGAATCTTCGATATGTAAGTGATGGGATCAATTCTTTTGTTGTATGTAACCATATCCCTTTGTATGTTTATATTAACTATCAATCAATGTCATTATGAATGAAATCATCCGCTTCTTCCCCCGCTCTCTCTCCACCGTATCTTTGTTCATATGAGACGGTGATCGACCCATGAACATTTTTTCCAAAAAAATTATTTTGTAGCTATAGATATGCATACAAATATACAATGTGTTAAAAGAAAAAAGAATAATAAAAAAAGTTTGGACATAAGGTACACCTAATTCTAATTTTTAAACAAAAATTCAATGTTCAAACCTTGTTGATTTTTTTTTTTTTTTTGGAAGTTAGACGATGGATTCCTTGAAACATATGAGACATGTAATAATCTCTGTTCGGGTAGGTTGCATTGTGTTTGTATGAGATTTAAGGCTCAAAATGTGTATCATTTGTATTATATTAACATTTTATGTCTCATACAATGGAGAAAAAAATTGAGAATTGGTATGAAAAACACATTTAACTTCACAAGTTAAAGTCAGCATCTTTATAAAGGAAAAAATTTTGGATGATTGCTCTCAGATTAGAAGTTTCAATGTATAATACAAATGAATGGTAGGTTTAAATAGGTTTTTCACTATTGATACCTCTAGTATCAATCGATCATTTACGTGTTCGGCAACAGCGTTTTGAGTAGCGTTTAGCGTTTTGACTAAGTCAATACACTCATCAAGTAATTTTTAGTGTTCGGTAACATAGCGTTTTGACTAGCGTTTTAAGTAGCATTTAGCGTTTTAAGCAGCGTTTTTGAAAAGCTAATAGTATTAACGTTTGACATTTAAAAGTAGCGTTTCATATTTTTTTACCAAAAAATATCCTTATGAAATTTTATATTTGGAAATTATCTACATCCTTTTATGTCAATTTACATTAATTAGCTAACCCAACAGCTAAATTTACCGAACACATTTATTTCAACTGCTTATCTAAACAGCTATCTGCTAACAGTTAAATTAGAAACGCTATCCGCTGCCTAAACAGCTATCCGCTACCTGAACCGCTATCCGCTACTTGAACCGCTAATTTTGCCGAACAGGGAGAACTCACATATTTAAGATATTTTGTTTGACAATAATGTCTTATCTTTCATTGAAAACATACTAATTAATATTTGATTCTTTTTTAATTCTTGGATGCAAATCTTTTATATTGTTAAAACTAGAGTCTTTACTTACAAAGTTAAAATTTTATACATTTAGATCTATTCAAACACTGTTGAATGTGAAACATATATTATTACTGTTATCTTTATAAACAATCTTGATTTTTATTCAGTTAAGATTCGAAACTGCATTCAAACAAAGCCTATATCATACACTTGAAAGTATGTACTCCTGGAAGCTACATAAGCATAATATATGTTAATAACTACTCATATGATAAATACATATTGAAAAATATATATTATTTGAAAAATAACCGCTTATATGATAATAGGAGTACATACTCTCATATGTATATAATAATCTGCCGCATCCAAAATATTAAGTATGAAGAATGAGATTTTTTTTATTATTATTTTTTTGTGTGTGGAGTGAAGTACGCCTGTAGGGGAAGGATTTCCACCAATGTGATTAACCAAAGGGGAAATAAGCCTCTCAATTAAAGCGGCTAAATATTGTCCATGTACGACGTCGTACCCGGTATTTTTATCCACCATCCTCCTCTCACTCTATTAGTCACTGCTCATCTTCTCTTCTCGCGCTCCCCCTTTCTCTCTCCTCAGTTTCCGTCACCCTCATCTTCTTTCGCTCGATCCAACCTCTCACGTCCGTCGAGACGAATGAGACCCCACTAGTGTCTCTCTCTCTCTCTCCTCGCCCTGTTAGGGAGGGTTTTTGAGTAAAGAAGAGTTGTGTTGAAGATTTCCGCCATTAACGAGGAGCTTCAAGGATAGGAAATGGAGAGAGGAGTGTCGGAGGCCAACGGCGGCGGAGGAAAGAGAAAGATCGACGACGAAATCGAGCTGGCCAAGCAGAAAGCCCAAGCCATCGCCGCCCGTTTTCTCAACGACGCCGATGCCAAACGCCCTCGTACCGGCTTCGATTCCGCGCCTCCTCCTTCCTCTTTCTCATCCTCCCAACCCTCTTTTCCTGGTAAATTATTGCTCTAGGGTTTTTCTTCCTTCCTCATTCTTTTTCTTTTTTGTTGTTCTTGGGAAGTGGGGGATGTGGGAAGGAATTTCTTGCTTGGGAATTGATTGATTGCGATTGGTTGTATTCATAAAGGTATATATTCGCCAGTGATCTATTTACCCGGATCAGTATGTTGCAGAACTAGAGTTGGGATTAGGGTACTTGGATGAAACAGTGGCTTCTGAAGGCTAATTACACTTAGATTGGATGATTTTGTCTCCAGTGTTAGATATATATCGTCTTTAATTCATGATGATTGAGGACGTACTTGGATTCTTTGGACCATTATTTCTGCAGGGGTGAAGCTATTTGCAAGACCTTGAAATGGAAGCTTCTTGGGGATTTGGTTCAATTAGGAAGCTTGTAGAGTGAGAAAGGGCGTATTAAAATTTTCAAAGTTCCTTTTGTTCTACCGAACTGGTTTCATGGTCGAGTTGGTAGTGTCTCTTTGTTGGTGCAGCTTGTGCTAAAGTTTAGGTTGTTGCAATTTCCCTGTGAATACCTTGCCTAAGTGACTGTGTTTCGACATTACAGCAATGTCTTATTTCTGCATTGCTCTATACTCATCATCACCTCGTTTCTTAACGTATTTGCTAACCCGATTCCTAAATCCTAATCATAATAGCTTCCAGAAGTGCAGATTAGCAAACAATCATCTTCATTACTTATGACTGTGAAAGTAACTCAATTATTTAGAATGATTTGATATGTTTGAATATGTTGCTTTTAACAACGGAATTTTCCTTTGTTATGTGTGTCACTGTCAATGCCTTCTTAGGATCTAAATCTGGTACATTTTTTCTTTTTGTTTGATGCATTATCCCAGTTTCTTATGCCACCCAAACAAGTCAGTACAATGGTGTACCAAGCAGCAAGAAAATTGTTATCCCAAATGCAAAGGTCGGTTTTGAAGATAATCTGTTTAGCATATGAACTCGTATAATTGTTGGGTGGTTATCCATCTGTAATGCCATTTTCATTCGTGGCTGTAGGTTGGTGTTATTATTGGAAGAGGAGGGGATATGATAAAAAATCTTCAACAGCGATCAGGTGCACGAATTCAGATAACCCGCGATGCAGATGCTGATCCTACATCTTTGACAAGGGATGTGGAATTGGTGGGGACACAGGAGCAAATTAGCAGAGCAGAAGAGCTCATCAATGAAGTGATTGCTGAGGTGAGGCCGAGGATCTCTAATGTACTCAGTGAATGCTACACAATTTTGCTAATATTTTTTCACTAATGGTGCTTGTGTTGGCAAAGCAGACAGATGCTACAAGTTCCGTGTCATCTGGAAATAGAGGTGGTGCTCCACTGCAACCTGGGAGTGAACAATTTGTAATGAAAGTTCCTAATGACAAGGTAAATTTTTAGTCTTAATTCATGTTAGATCTATAAGAGATTTTCGTAACGATTTTTAACACTCTTAACTTTGTTTTAGGTTGCATTGGTCATCGGCAAAGGAGGTGAAACTATAAAAAGCATGCAGAACAAGTCTGGAGCCCGGATCCAGGTTTGCAAGTTACTTTTGAGAGGATGTTTATCTACAAATACAGCGTGTCCGTCCTTCATCCACCCCCCCTCCAAAAAAAAAAGAAAAAAGACAGGCCCTTCAATGGGGAATAATTTTGGTTTTTGGTACTTGATGACCATGGTGTTTTGCTAGTGTGGCCATTTGGTATTTTGTTGACCATTGCTCATAATAGATCCCTGCATCTCATAAGGTTGACAAGACCAACCCACTATTTTCTTGCCTAAGCATTTCATCTGGGCACTAGGAAAATATGGACTTTGATGAGCATATGCTTGATGCTGATGGCTTGTGTTGAGGGCTATTTTACTATTGCATAACATGCTCTCAATTTCATTACATGCGAACTATAGAGTTTAGTGGGAATATGAGAGTCCTCGACTATAGAATATATAAATGCCTTCATGCTTGTTGCATCTGTTTAGAATTATTCTTTATTTTTAGCTCTTCTACTCTTTGCCTTCATTGAAACGGTTGGTATGGGAGATGCTGAAAATAAATCAGTTAGCTTGAGTTTTACAGTGTCACCTGCATTTAAAAAGCGCACTTGGGGCGCGCCTAGGCTCACAAAAGCCCGAAGCCTACCCTGTTGTGCCTCAGGCGCAGCCCATTCTTAAAGCCTGTGCTTTTCTGGGATTCAGACTGAGGCACAGGGCCCACGAAGCTTGTGCTTTATAAATCATAACAAACCATGTGGGAAAAAAAAGAAAAAACCTTTGAGGGGCCTCGGCCCTTCTTTGTCTTTGTGGAAGCCTTTCAATCAAGCTGCTACTGGAAGTAAACAAAGCAATAAAAAGCATATTGCTGCTGCTATTTCCAACCCTGGTGGTGACAGCAATCTAGTAAGTGCTTTGTTCTTGTGGCTTTTTTAGACTTCCTTCTTTATCCACCTCCTCCACCTCTATTACTCAACAGCCATGGAAGGTCTTTCTTTGCTCCTTTTTGGGGGTTTTTTGAAGGCTTCAGTGAGGTCGAAAATGGTGCCTCTTACAGTACTACAATGGTACCGAACCCTTGTTTTTTTTTGGGGGGGTCTTCTTAATCTTTCTCCCTTTCTTTCTATCCGATTCGGACTCTTTATCTCTCTTGTCCTTGCAAGTTGCTAGCATGTGTTATGTTTTTGGGGTTCAATTTTGATGGGGACCATCTTTTAGAGCCTCTTGAAGATCATCCAATAAGACAGCAAGAGATGTCAAGCACTAAGGAGATGAAGGAAGTGCATGCTTTGGTCAGAAACTTCCTAACTCAGTCCTACAGTCTACTGTCCTGCACAACCGCAAATTGGCCTGGTTTTGTGTATCTATTAGAGCAAGTTGCTGGGGGTCTTGAAGACTGCCATGACCACTCTCCTTTAGTTTAAGGAGTCAGCTTTCAAATAAAACAAGTTTCAAAGCTTTAGGGCATCATCTGGTATGTCAAACAGCAAGATCATTCCAACTCTGCAGTTTCGGGCTCAATCCAGCGAAGGGCGGATTGGGCTGACTTTTGGCTGACCAACTTTGGTCAATCTTGTTTGAGTTTTGTAGGGCATGAAGGGGCATCTAATTATTATCAAGTGACATGTCTAAAGTTGAGTCAAAGCACACCCTTGAGCGGCTATTATCCAGCCAAAGTACGAGATAAATCCTTTTACCTGGTTACAAGCTAGCCGTGTGTACTTGTCTTGTTTTTGGAGCTTCCACCTGTACAACTTGCTGATTGAATTAGAATTGATGTAATAGGCTGTTTTGTAAGCTTGACACCTCAAGTGATTGAATCATTAGGCTTAATGAGGTGGCTAAGTTAGGTTAGAGCTTTTGATCTTTGCTTTTCCCTAGTGTACTACTAGGCCTTTTGGCCGTTGGTTTGGGGTTTGAAAGGCTTCTAGGAACTCTTTAAAAGAGAGCCCCAAGTTCCTTTGTAAGGTTAGACATCATATGAATGAACATTGAGTTTAAACTCTCTCTTGAACTGCTAGTGTTATATCTTGAGCTTGGCATCTCAAGTGGGTTATCTAGGTCTCTTTATCTCATTTAGGGGGTGATTTTCTGTAACCTAAATGATCTAAGGAGATTGCCAGAGCATTTGCGAGAGTGGCTCCTTTGGATTATCTCTTGTAAAGTCACTTGTTTATCTTCTCTCTTATTCCTCCACATTCTGTTTGAGTGGACAGAATTCTGTCCATGGCTATCTCCCCCCCCCCTCCCAACCCAACTCTTTGAGGTGGTTAGTGAGGCTCGATACATCAAATTTATGGTAATCCAATTGAGCTATGTTTAATGCTTTAATTGTATTTTGTGTGTTTGAGACTCTTTTCTTTGTTTTTTTTGAGGGGGGGAGGTTGATGAAAATCACTTATTTGACGCCATTATCTAGCTTATTTTCAAAGATATATGGTTTGGAAATGATATTTAAGCATTTTTTTTTTTTTTTAGTAAAAGTGCGCCTCGCATCTAAAAACGCAACACCTTCGCCTCGAAACCCACGGCCTGAGCCCTAGGATCCTTTGTGCTTTTTTGCACCTCGGGCTTTTTTAATCTAAGGGTGTCACTGTTTTTCTTGATGGGAAAAATATGGATGCCCCAATGGTTTCAATGTTTGCTTTGCAGTGCATTTTGTTTGCCATAAGTATTATTGTCCCTTAGTTTTAACTTCCTTCCAGGCCAACTCCCATTTATGATGGTACTTGTCTTTAATGTGCTGTGATTTCACAGGTCGTTCCGCTTCACCTTCCTCCTGGCGACACTTCAACAGAAAGAAATGTTTTTATAAATGGAACAAAAGAGCAGATTGAGGCTGGTAAGGAGCTGGTCAATGAAGTTATTAATGGGGTAAGTTCTCAACTTTTGTTGCATTTGGCCTTTAGAGCTTTTGTTTGCCCATCTTAATATCAATTCATTATGCAATTTTATGATTTACCGACTGCAGTATCTCAAGTTTGCTGGTGATTGTGTTTTTCTAGTTGATATATGCTGTGATGACTGATTGAAATTTGTGAATATTTATGTTGCACTGGTGAATGATTGTACTAATGTACATACTCTGGTCATATAGCATCTGCTGTCAGCTTGTTTTGGCTGTTAAATTTCAGAGTTCCGTCAAATTTACTGTTTATCTGGAGCAAATCTCACTGGATTATATTTCTGCATTTGGTGTAGTCATTTGTGAATAGATGTGTTTGCTACATGTTGACATGTTTCTCTTGTCTTACTTGCAGAATCGTTTGAAGGTTTTGTCTGGAACTAATACTTACAATCAGTCTACCTATGCTCCTGGCACTGGTTGGGCACCCCAGGGTCAACCTCCAGCACAGCAGCCCCCTGCGTATGGCTATACACAACCTGGGGGTTATGCGATGCCGCCGCCGCCGCCACCATATTATGGTGGCTACCCTTCCCAACCAAGTGGCTGGGAACAACAGACAAACCCAGCAGCTGCTCCAACACAGCAGCAGAATACTGGATTCAATGCTTATGGACAAAATCAGCCAACTTCGACCCCCCCAAATGTTAACTACAATTATAGCCATATGCCTCAAGCTACAGGGTACAGTTATAATCAAGGATATGCCCAGCAGCCGCCGAGTTATGGGCAAGACGTGTCTGGTCAGGCTCAAACACCTGATCAAGCTAAATCATATGCGAACCCTGCTTATGGACCTCAGGCAACATCTTCCCAGCCCGATGGAACCCCTCCTGTACAGACTTCCCAGCCTGGATATGCAACCCCGGCACTGCAAGCTCCCCAGCCAGGATACGGAACCCCTACTGCGCAATCTTCACAGCCAGGATATGGAACCGCAGGTGCTCAATCTTCCCAGCCTGGATATGGAACCCCTGCTGCTTCTGATGGAACGACTCAATCGCAGCCACCATCCACATATGCGACCGGCTATGGTCAGCCAGCAGCTGCTCCTTCTAATGGTTATGCTGCGTATCCAAGTTACTCAACCCCACCTTCTGTCCAGCCAGCGTACAGCCAAAGTGGTTATTCACAAATGGCTTATGGGCAGCAACAAGAAGGCCAAGTTTCAAATCAGGCATCTTACTCCTACTATGGACAGGGTGGGTATCCTCCGACTCAAGCTCCTGTACAATCAGGTTACTATCAAGGTGCATATCCTCAAGCTCCCCCACCGCAAGCTCCACCTCAAACTAAGGCACAAGGCACTAATGGTGTGCCTCAATCGGGGAGCTATGGAGCTGAAAGAGCTGACCGTGGAGACCCAACAACGGGGTCGGATGGTGCTGCAGCAGCAGAGGAAAGTGAAAACCCCCAAAGCTAACAAAGGAGCTGGTGTGGGTTATTATGTGTTGAGGGCTTCACATCAATTGTAGTGGTCCTTTTTTCTTGTCTCCTTGACTTTCTTCTCAATGGAAGTTCACATGATTCTGTTGCTGTGTTTTTGTCTAAAATTTGGAGGGATTTATGATGTAGACTTGAAATTGGCAGTGCCTCCGTCTTTTGACCCATCTGCATTTGTTCTATGTTGGCAATATGAGCAAGGATTGAATTAACAGATGCTTTTATGGTAGATTACACTGGGCTGTTGAATGTACACATTCAGTGTAAGCAGGGCATGGTATTAAGTATCTCTATGTGAACCTTTGAAAAGGTTAATGAGCCTTTGATAGGGCAGGCCTGGCCATTGAAATGGATTTGTGGTCCGGTAAGCTGATCCTGTGAATGACTTTTGAGTGTCTCAAGCTTCAACAAGGGGGGAATGTGGGTAGGGGGCCTGGGGCTCATTTAGTGATTTTCAGCTATTCGCAGGGGCCTGGGGCAGATGTTTTCGAACTGGTAAGCTGGTGTTGGTGAGGTTGGAGAGCACGTACAACGGGACAAAAACCAAGGATTGCTTGCATTGAATGTCGAGCCGAGCAGCTTGGGAAGCCTGCAATGGAGGAGAATTTGGTGCGCTCGTGAGGCATGCTGGTCATGGGACGATGTAGAGTGAGTAGGGTCATTTTGCATTTGCTTAGTAGTACAGGTGAAACCTAATGATATACCTACTTAATATTGCATGTGAAGCTTAACAATACACCAGCACCAGTGGTCTAGTGGTAGAATAGTACCCTGCCACGGTACAGACCCGGGTTCGATTCCCGGCTGGTGCATGTTGCTTTTTTGAAGTTTTTTTAAATTGAAGTACAATTACAAACTGCCAGAGAGACAGCCGTGAGGGGCACCCTTTGACCGTGCGATGCAACCACCCGCTTCCTCGGCCCTTATCAGAAGTCGGATCCGTGGCGCAATGATAAAGCGTTTGACTAAACTCAGTATGTTGCGTGTTCAATTCACATCGCGTTCAATTCCCCAATCCTCAACACGGATCACTTCTCCCCATTCAGAATTTGTTGGCCATGCTCTGCGATGTATTGCAACCCATGTCTATACCTCTGTCCCCTTTTGCTATGTAACGTGCAGTTGCGTACAGATTCTAGATTGGTCTGAGCAGGATTCTGTTACGGATTTGACCAGTTGTAAGGTATGGGACTTGTCCCACATCGGTTGTATGGGCAACTGATGAGGGGTTTATAGACCAAATGGGCTCTCTCTCCTAATAGGCTAGTCTTTTGGGATGAGTTCTCCTGTTTGGTCTGTAACAATTAGTATCAGAGCCAACTCGGAGTGGTGGCCCACGGAGTGGTGGCCTGGGGGAGCCAGCCGTGACCAACGAGGACTCGGAGTGGTGGCCTGGGAAAGCCAGCCGTGACCAACGAGGACGTTGGCCCTTAAGGGGGGTCGAATGTTACGGATTTGACCAGTTGCAAGGTATGGGACTTGTCCCACATCGGTTGTATGGGCAACTGATGAGGGGTTTATAGACCAAATGGACTCTCTCTCCTAATAGGCTAGTCTTTTGGGATAAGTTCTCCTGTTTGGTCTGTAACAGATTCAGGCTCGGCTGTCTCATAGCAAACAAGCGAAAATGAAGACTCAGCCAAGGCCAGCACCTGTCTTGATTTTGTGTCACAAATATGCACATCTAAAATAAACCCATCGAAGATGATGGAATATCCAAAGATGACAACTCATGTGGCCATATAACCGAACGTAGAGCGGTACAAACTACAAAGCTTGCTGCACACCATACAAGTACATCACGAACATCACAAGATGCTAACACCTAAAAGCGGACACACCTAGTAAAGGACCCCTTCTCACTTGTCCATAGCTAAGGTTCTTACCTGACTTCAATCTTATGAATCCCCATTTTTGTTCTTTTTTTTTGTTGGGTTCTTTCTTTTGGGGGGGGGGGGGGGGGGGGGGCAGGAAGAGGGGTATGAACGACATTCACATTGCATAGACAATCTCTCCACTGCTCTCGAAGTCAAGTTCAAGGTCAGAATCCAGATCATCGATCATATCATCATCCATGTACAAGTCTAGAGTCTGGGTCCCAGCTGCAGGGATGGTAGCCTCCGAGATTATCCGCATGATCTCATCCATGCTTTGCATAGGCTGCTCAGGCTCTTCAAATCCATCATTCATCATGTCGACTTCCACCAGATCCTGGGGCAGGCTCTTCAGGAACCACTCGTGCTGTCTTATCTCTGGCATGGTAATTCTCTGATAGAAACCCAAAGTTTGTCCAAGAGTTAGGGAAGCAAATTCAATCTCACATGCGATGACATAATCCAACACAAATGAATGCTTGACAAATTAGGCTAGGGCCTATAAGGTCAGTCGTATGATTCAGGCTTGAGTTTTAATCAGTTTTACAAATTGGACTAGAAGAGATTGATGAAGTGTTCATGGTCTACTTGGATTTGATTCAGCTAATTGCAGGTCAGAGTCATATTTGGTTCTGCAGTCAATTTGAGCAAGTTTTGGGTTCAAGTTGTCAAGATGGCAGAGGGTTTAGCTCAGTTAAAATCAGGTCAATATTTCAGAGAATTAGGTTCGTCCAGACGCCAGATATCTAAAGTCAATTTGGCCTTGTCCAAAGAAGGTCCAAGAAGAGGAAAACAACTCGTTTATGCAATTCAATTGCACAAGACATTATACAAAACACATGGGCTTGCAATCAATAACAAGTTGCTAAGGGACTAATATATCTGGACACACAAAGATGTAATATGACAGGACAATAAAGACAGAGATTTCCATGAAATAATCCTACCTGGGCTGCGTCAGAAACAAATATTCTAGAGAGCAAATGGCGACATTCGGGGGATATATGTACGTAATCAGGAATAGAGTACTGGACATTTAAAATTCGCTGCACCATCAGAAATTAGGAAGAGTCAGATGGGCAACCAAGCACATTCATCATTTGCCAACTAGAATGATGAACGACTTACATGTATTGTCTTGCGGAAATTCCTGGGCTCCTCAGGGTCCTCAAATGGGTAAGTTCCAAATAGCATCACATACAAGGTTACGCCACAAGACCACACATCCGCAATCTGAATGCATGGAGTTGAGGTAATGCAAACGTGAACACAAGCTCAGAAAGATATGACTGCTGTAACCCAATTAACCTTGATATCATTAATATCATCTCATGCATCTCTCTATCAGAAGTACTTTTTTCCAGCATCAGCAAGTCCAGTGTTAATTGAACTCAACGATACCCATGTCAAAGTGTCAAGAAGCACCAAGTATTGGAGTGCCATCCATGCTGGGGGGTTCAGCAACTGACACTGTTACTTGGTCGAATTGAAGAGTCTAAGTAACATAGCCAGGGATAAGACTATAAGAACCACGTGATATTTCACTCTAGTTTTCCACCTCACAACCTTTATCCAAGCCACACTGTCATGTCTCATTCCAAGAAATCCACAGGCTATATTCATGAAATTAGTTCCACAAAGGGTACAGGAAAATGAGTTTGACAGACATCTTACCTTGCCATCATATTCTTTTTTAAGCAAGATCTCAGGTGCAATATAAGCAGGGGTTCCAACAGTTGATTTTGGTTGTGAATGCAAAACTGAGGACTAAAATAAAGCACAAATTAGCAAATGTAAGTAAGAAGGTATTTGGAGTATCAGCTAAACACAGAGATGGAAAAGCCGTAGTAGCTATCGAATCAACTATGGTTTTATCCAATGAAAATTTGGCCACATCGGATTTTGTGAGGAAAAGATTTCCTCAACTTTCCAATGAACAACATCAAATCACATCATTGACAAGCCTAACATAACCTGGAGGACCATATTTAGTTTTTTTTTGGGGGGGCTTAAATTTAAACAGATACCTTAGAGTACCCAAAATCACATATCTTCAAGCGAGGAGCTGTACTTCCATCCAGCAGTGTGTTCTCTAACTTTAGATCCCGATGGCAAACTTGCTTCATAGAAAGAAACAGTGCAAAGACAAGATGACTTAGTCAAAGCATTAAGACTTAATACAAAAGAACATGAAGTCGTAAAAATAGAATGACGGGAGTACCATGGCATGACAGTAGCTGACCCCAGATACCAATTGTTGGAAGAAGAAACGCGCCTTAAGAAAATAATATAGCAGTTGAGCAAAGGGAAATAGATGGAATAATGCAAACTATAACCCACTAAATAATCACCTCATCCTCACCAAACCGTCCAGCATTACATATCCGTTCAAACAGCTCCCCCCCAGATGCATATTCCATGACAATGGCTAAATGAGTTGGTGTTAAGATAATCTAAAGCATAAACCATCAAAAAAGGGTGTGAGACTGAATGCTCCTAAGACAAATTTATAAAGTTACAAGCAACATGTCCATGGAACAAACCTCTTTGAATCTGACAATGTTGGGGTGCCTCAGTGACCTATGGTTGATGATTTCCCTCTGCACATTCTCATCTATCTGCACAACATATTTTCAAGGTGTGAACATCATGAAAGATAGTTCTACGAGTAAGTGAACTTAAAAAGTTGGGTTGAAATTTTCAGTTCTTAGGCAAACAGGAAAGCCAAAAGAGACACAAACTGAGCCACTGAGGGTTCCTAAAAGACAAAGTTGAGGCAGAAAACACAATCACTAGTCCAACGCAAAAATGAAGCTAATAGCTTCAAGCGAATAGTGTACCACACCATCACTCTGCTCTCAGGCCTGAGCACTTCATAGTTCATACCTAGTTTCCATCAGTCTTTTGTGCACCTTTAGAAGGAAAGGTGCGTATCAACCTCATACTAGAAATACATATGATGAGAACAATTCAGCCTTATCAACACGTTCATAGATTTGGGGCATTGTATTCATGCAAAATTCAGCTCTTCCCTAATAAGCAAGATCACTTCAAAGGAGAGTTGCCACATGATCAATGGCTCATCACATCACAGCTGAAGTAACTACATTTCTAGAAATGGCTGCAACAGTGTGACCCATTTAACTCCCAACATCTCATCCAAGAATATTTGAGCAAATCAAGCTCCCAAGATTATTTCGATTCCATCATCCACTTCACACTGTTGAACAATTCACTTTTTGGCCATTTTCCGGTTTTCAAATGTGGTGATAGTAACAATAGAGTACAACATAATGCCTCACTAAACTATCCTCTATACTTTTTACATAGAGCGGTTCTAGTAACAGTAAATAATAGCCCCCCGTCCCATTTTTATCTTCCTATTTCATAATTATTTTTGTCCCAAAATTGTCTTCCTAACTAGTCATTAAATGCACTCCCAACCAATAGTTTTGCATCATTGTCAACAAACTAAACTTTATTGGGTAACATTTAACTTTCTTGAATAAGTGTGTTTTTTGCATTTAAGAAGATGAAAATGGGACGGAGGAAGTAATAGTTTTAAACCTAAAGTCTAATAATGGAAATAACTTCATAGAAGCAAGGTTGCCAGATGAAACAACACCCCCCCCCAAAAAAAAAAAAAAAAAAAAAAAAAACCCACCAAGGCAGAATTCCAAGGTGGGGATTTGCACTGACAGCTTGTTACAACTTCATAAGCCCCACTAAAATTGAATCTCCAGTGGGAAAAAGGCACGAATTTGAAGCCCTGCCAGACGAGAACAATATCCATTTTAAGCCAAAGAATGACCCTTAACGGTCACATACAAATACAGGAAAAAGAAAGCAACCTTACCCCCGAAATTCAATTCCATAGAAATCGTGTTTGCAATTTGAAGAGCCGATTTTGGTAAATATCTCAACCCCAAAAGCGAAAAAAGACAGAAGAAATCTTTCTCAAATAAAGAAAGGGTGAAAAAAAGAGAGACTGACCTTCTGACCTCTCTCAATATACTTAACTGCAACAAGGTCGTTGGTGATCTTATCTCTCATCAATCGGGCAACCCCGAAATTCCCCGAACCAATGTCTTTCACCAGCTCATACCTGTCACTGTCGTGCAAGATCGGCATATCCATGCCCGGAGTCGGAGCTCCGGTTCGCTGCATTTCAACTCCTCCTCTTCGTGCAACTATACCAACCCTAAGGTAAAGCGAGAAACGGGGTTGAGATATTTGTGCTTGATCGCACAGGGGAAGGTGGGTACGTGTCGGAGATTGAGCACGGGATCTTGGGGACACAGTAGTTTAGGTTTGAAGATAGAGACAGAACATATATATAATCTACAGGGGGGCAAAAGGGGGGAAGTTGCCGTGAAAAAAAGAGTACTTTACCGCACCCAATCAACACGAACACAAGGATTCAATACAACCTATTTCCTTGTCTTTAATTTCTCTCTCTAAATCTTTGTAAACTAGGCTAGGGTTTCGTAGAGGCTTTGATCTCGTGAAATTCTCTCTCTTTCTGGGTGTGGGGGGGGGGGTTCAGGGATGGAGGTCAGCTGGAGGCCATTGGTTCGGTTGAAGAGGTTATCTTGCCCAAATTATTTGTGCTGATGATGATGACTGGCATAGCGCTTTTTCCAACAAGATATTTTTAAATTAAAAAAAGGAAGATATTTTTGGCTGGCTACACTGTACAGTACATACAATTGAGCAACAGGCGGAAACAGCGTTGGTGGCCACAGCTGTCGAGTCAAGGTCGGCCAACTTAAAAAAAAAAAATTAAAAAAAGGTGAAAATTAGATTGTAAATGACTCGTTATATGTAAATCGAACTCATACTTCCCATTTAAATTAATGGATTAATCAACTAAATTTCGACCCGAATTTCACCTCGTTTCTTCCATGCTAGCTTCCTCAGCTGGGATTTATGTCGAACATTTGGTGTGCACCTTGATTTGCTAGCGAAGGCAAGTAAAGGAGCTCGAGGTACTTGTGTAGATTGCCTTCACTTTGAATGCTCCTCCCTTTTTTGTTTTTTGGGTTGCAATGGTATATCGGGCATTGCTTTTACAAGTTTGATTACTCATGGTTGCCACGCATGTTTAATATGGGAAATTTTATTTAAATGCTTGCAATTTCTGTCGTTATCTTCATCCGATCAAATGCCCAGTGCGTTCACTGAATTTGGGTTTTCAAATTGCGTGTAAGTTCTGTGAATGTACGGGTTTGCTGGACTATTGGTAGTGGATTGATGCGTGTCCAGGTGTATCATCTTTATCTGTTTGATGGAAATGAAATTGAGTTCATCTTGTACGCGTTGGAAGATGCAATTTTTGCTCGAATGTAGAGGTATTTGTAGCTGGCCATTGTGGGTTTTCAAGTGGATGGCATGGTGAAAAATGTGAACTTTAGGGCCAGTATGCGTTGTACCGCCTATGATTGAAATGCTTATTGGATTCTAATTAGTACGTGGTTGATTTAAGTCGTTCATGTTTGTTGGTTTTTCTTCCTTTTGGTCTGTATTTTTCACGAATTAATTGCTCCAAAGCCAAGCATATGTCGGCTCTATTTGGCAATCAGCTGTTAGCTGTTAGCTGATTGCATTAACTGTTTGACTTAGCTGCTTGCATTAGCTGTTCGTAAAAAAAGTGTTTGGTAAAGTTAGCTGTTTCTAACAAAGTTATTTGATAAAATTTCACTTATACCCATTACTCAATTTCATTATTTTTCTAACAAAATAATTTTTCATTGGATATTTATTTTTCTTTTTGATATGAATTATGAATTAAGATTATGTGACATATAAAATTACATTTATACTTTTTCCTAATTTTAGTACTTATTATGAAAATATCTTTTTAATGTTAAATGTTTTCTTTTTTAATAGCAATTGAAATTGTGTGGTATAAAAAAATATTTATATATCATGTAAGACTAACTAACATAAATTATTTGTTAAATTAAAAAAGCGTTAAAATTAAAAGCATTATCTTCAACATCATGACCATTCACAACTCTTGTCCCAAAAGAGAAAAAAATAAATTGAAAATTTTAAAGTATAAGCATCCAACATTCGGGAATATCATTTGTGAATGACAATGTAAATTTGTCCAAATTATAAGGTTAGTATGGTCATTGCAATAGTAAACACCAAAAGGCTCTTTGAAAAAACTATCCCAAAGAGTTTTTTATAAAAAAGTTTTTTGGGTATAAAAAGCTAATCTAAAAAGCTAATCAACCAAACACTTCAAAGAGCCTTTTGATTAGAATCAAACAGTTAATACTCTAAAAAGCTCTTTTTGCACCTAAAAAGCTCTTTACCAAATATGACCGTAATTTGAGTCCAGTATCTTGCCTCTTTGAAAAATTCTTAATGTTGTCGGTCATTCTGTGGAAATTTTGTACATCAAGAAAGACTATGGAAGAACCGCAATAGATGGAATTCATTGACGTAAATCATGAATTTGGATACAAGAACAATGATATACACTGTTTCTGCTCATATCTCCCTTGATTGATTTTACTCGGTGCCCTGTACTAGGTCCAACCGGATCCACATATCTCCCTTTTGGAAGGGTAATTGCTTATTCAGTCTTGCTTCATTTCATAGTCTAGGAAGTGCGACCATCAATTTGGAGTAAATAGATCTGTGCAAAGCAACCTTCTGTGAATTTCATATTGTTTACCAACCTTCCGGTCCTTTTCAATATGGGGATATCTGTGATTACTCTCGACGGTGGTGCTCACCCTTGATATGCAGGTATTGCAATATTGCTTCCACGTCAGTTGACAATAGGCATAGTCATGTGGAGCTTTGTCAGGTTTTTAAACTGCATTTTAGATCTTATTGTAGTTATTTGCTGACTTGTATACTTACAGTCCGTACAAAATGGAAGCCCATGCTGATGTTGAGGATTATTGTGTTTCGGAGCTGTATAGAGATTGCAGGCTAAGTTTGGCTAATGGCAATATCTTGCATACCATAAGATCATGGAAAGTTTGTGTGATGCTCATTGTGTACGAGCTCATCAGCACCAGTCTGAATCCTTATGTGGATATGTTGAATAGCCCTTTCAAATTTAAGACTGCATTATGAGATGAGTCCATCTTCCTTTGTGCCTTCACAATGCCGCCCAGACTGGATTCTGTATGACATCTACTTTGACTCACTCGTACAAACTAGGAATACCGAAAAAGCTGAATGAGTCTTCACGATGCCATTGCCTATTTGTGTTAACTCCAGTTCGTGCAGGTACCAGTTTAAATGCATTCTACGTTGTGGATTGGATACCAAATCATGTGAAGGCCGAAAAGATACACAGATTCATGTACCAGAAGAATCATGTGGTAGAGCTTGTTGATGAAGAAGCTCCACTTTGTTCTTAGCTCAAGCTAGGAAATTAGAAATTTTGTCGTCTACAAATTGACTTGAGACCGAAGAGAGATCTGGTTAATGTGCTACTATCGCGCCCGCGAATTGAGTGTGCAGAAGACGGATAGCGTAACTACATTTTGTCGGCGTTGTGCTCCACCCTGCCTTAAACAAACGTATATCAGGCAACTAATTCCATGAATGGTTGCAGCTTTGCAGCAGGTCAACGTATGATAGTGATGATATCCCTGCAAAAATTTCAATAGTCCCCTATATTTGTTTTGATTTTTGTGAATCAATTTCGGCCAAATGGCGGGCAAATGGTTCCCAAATTGATCAACCCATGGTCGTCTCTACGTGTTCTTATTGAAAGCGAAAGGAGGTGAGGATGATTGCTAAGAGGCTCTTTAAAGTGTTTGAGCTCAAAGTCATTGCCATTGGACTTCCTGGTAAGATAGAAAGGAAGTTTTGGGCCATTCTTTGGAGCAAGTGTAATTTCTTTTGGAGGCTGATGGAACCTTACATTTTAGATGAATGTTGTAAAAGCTGATGTTAGCTGTTAGCTGTTTGTATTAGTTGTTGGCTGTTAATTGTTTGTATTAGCTCTTTGAATTAGTTGTTTGTTGAAAAATTGTTTAGTAAAATTAGTTATTTCTGATAAAGTTATGAAACAAAAGGTTAATTATCTAAAAAACTCTTTCAAAAAGCTCATGAAATTAGCTTTTTTAAATTAGCTTTTTGAAACCAAATAGCTCTTCTTAAAAGTATTTTCACTTGATCAAACAGCTAATTTAGATCAAAAAAGTTCTTTTGGCCCATAAAGTTCTTAAAAAAGTTATTTGCCGAACATCCTCGATGTATAGGTATGCACCATGTATGACTATTTGATGGATGTGAAAATTGGAATACCCTTTTTCATGGGCTATTCCTAATTGGCTGTCGCATAATATAGTTGAAAAATCATGTGCTTGAGAGACCAGCCACTCACAACTAATATTTGAAGAGTCGCCTATGTTGGTAAGCAAGTTGGTTGTCATTTTGCCTCTTTATAAGAGTACTTTACAATATGCGGCTGTATTGAGACAAAAATTATTAAAAAAAACACCTTATTATTCAAATTTAGATCCAAATTTATATCTAATATTTTTTTTTGTGTAATTAAAGAGTTTGGGGTTCAATGCAGCCGCTTTACTGATGAGTCGTATAATTGTAGAAGTCGATTTCTGCTAATTAGAAACATTTTATATCGATGCAACAACTCTAATGAGATAGTTCTATGATAATTGTTATATCTACGCATTTATCATCAATGTCTTATAATTTGATTGAGTCATGGTTTTAATTTTACAACCAAGAAAGAAAATCAAGAGTGAGAATTATTGAATTAGGGTTTTCATTGTTTTGGCCTTAGAGCAGCTCCAACGAGAGGCTCGCCCGCCTTGGGAGCCACGGCGAGCAGCTCGCGTTGCGTGCAGTGAGCCCTGGGTTGGCTCACCATTTTTTTCTTGCTTTTTTTGTTTTTTAATTTTTATTGGGTTTTTCTTATTTTTGGATTATAAAAAACAATTATGTGTTGTAGAGTGGGTTCATGGATATTATTTTATTTTGTGAGCCAAAATTACACACTTTGCATTGAATAGAGGGAGAATTATAAGTCGAAAAGTTAGCTCATAAATTAAAATGGTAGAAACAAGTCTCCACTGCCGAGTTAAAAAATTAACTCTCACTTGAAATGATTTTAGGAGTAGCTGCAAACTGTAAATGACCTGCCTGTCTCTTGTGTACATTTTTAACAAATTCTCTCTCTCTCTCTGTATCTACAAATTTTATCAAATAAAAAGCCATTTCAGGCGGGCCTGCGAAAACCCAAAACCACAAGCAAAAACCCGTTGGGTTGCACTTTCCCACTTTCTCTTCAACGTCATCCATTTCACGCCATCTCCTCCTCTCTCTCTCTCTCTCAAAATCCAAGTGACACAACAAACGCCCCTTTCTTCCCCCCCCCCCCCCAAAACCAACCCCAAAATCTCTCTCTCTCTGAAACGGATCCATTCCGCCCGGGAAGTCGAGATGGTGTCGGACTCGGAGCTGGTCAATCGGCTCCGTGAAATACTCTCCACTTCCGACCTCAACACCACGACCGCCGGCGCCGTCCGCCGCCAACTCGAGCAGGACTTCGGCATCGATTTGTCCGACCGGAAGAAGTTTATCTCTCAACAGATTGACCAGATTCTTCACGGCGACGACGGAAATGAGGCTGGCGACTCAAATGAGGAGCAGGATAGAGAAAGTGTCGACGACGAAGACAACAACGACGGCGCCGCCGCCGACGGAGACCAGGAAAATGAAGTAAAAGAGGAGGATGGGGAGGGGCCGGTGGAGCAGGAGGAGGAGGAAGAAGAAGAGGAGGAAGAGGAAAGTGACGAGAAACCTAGCAAGAAGAAAGGGTTAGTCATTTAATCCCTCTTCTTTCTCATTCTTTGTGTATTTTTTTTTTTTTTTAAAAGTGCATTTGATCTCAGAAAGTTTGCAAAAAAGAATCCTTGGAAATGTTGTTATCTAGGGAAAGAGGGTAATAGGATGAGTGAAATGAACAAAGGGTAAAGATTGTACCTTGACAATCTGGCTGGTAATATGTTCCACGCTTCAGGTGGTAGTGAGGTGCAGAGAGAATGAAGGTACATCCATGAAAAAGTTTCTACACTAATCGACTTCTCAACTGGGGTTTTGAGGACTACACAAATGTCAAATTTGACGAAAAAATGAGGGCCTAAATGTTTTAACCAGTTCAAGTGTTGGACTATGCCTATGCATTACTCCCATAAAATGTTTTGGGTGTGCCGTTTGAAACAAGCTCTTGGAAATGAGAGGGCAATGGAGAGCATTGCTTAGGAGCACATTGCTTATGGTCTGCTAGGCTGCTGGGGTACATGCTTATGTTTGTCACGTCTGTAGAGTTGATTGCCCATGTTTTATTTGATTGTAATGATAGTATAGTCCATTCATGAATATGAATCCGGGTGGAGCTGTAATTGCCCTCATAAGCTGGAAAATTTGATTCAGTGAGGACATGCTAGGTTCTAAAGGCCTAAACCTGCTTAATCATTGGAACTCAGAGCACGTGAAAATGTGTTGTTGATTCAGGATTTACTGAACAAGTTTATGTCTTGCCTATTTTTCTTCCTTACTTCTAATATTGGATTTTTTAAAAAAATATTGGTTATGCATCCCTTTGCATCCTTATAATTTCGTGTTTCGGGTAGTAAATTTCCAAGAAGCTGAAATCTGACCTGCCTGAATGGCCTTATTGTAGTAGTAAAGAGTGCTTAACCATCAATAGCCTGGATTTGAGACATCTAGCATTGATGACATTCATTCACGGGTTGTTTCTTGGACTTATTGTCAAGTACCTAGGCGATGATGAACAAGTGGCTGTAGTATTTCATTTAGATTATGGATATTGCTTGCATATAATTCCCATGGTCACCTTCTGTTGTGCGATGTGTTGTATTTTACTGAAGATGTTACTGTTTTGAGGTTAACTTGGAAAGTGCAGGTTTTTTTTTTAAAAAAAAAACATGATTTGTGTGACCTTATCAATATTGTGGATTGCAAAAGTCTAGATTTTGATAATTCCTTGAATTACAATGTTGGCATATCAGTTAGTTTCATTTGTTTGACTTAATGGTGGCATGTGAATATTTTGCACTCGTCTCACTTTTTGGAGAGATTGTTGATATTTTATATGTGTATGGAGAGATTTAAACAACGTAATGGGAAAGACCGCCAAAAGATGCCACGAAAGACACCTGAGTTGGCAACTTCTCATGAGCTAGAACATTTATGTTATGAGTTATGACGGATCCCTTTGGGTGCTAATGACTTATTCTTCAAGAGATCCCCACAAGTTCTGCATACTCGCCTTCAATAATGTGTTTCAAGATTCTTAGATGTTAGAATTTACGATTCCTGTTTCACATGTCATATGAACTCTAGGCTCGACTCTGGCTATCTTCACATAACTTCTCTTTTGATAAGGATCTCTCAGCATGCCTTTTTAGCATCAAAATAAGTACTTGCTTTTAATTCTTTTGTTGTATTGCTCAAAAATACGTAGTCGCTTTTACATGAATATGGTTCCATACACTTGATCTCTATTTTATGCGGCATAAAAGTTGCTGCGGCACTACAAGCTATGACATGTCCTCTTTTCTCCAAAATGTAGATCTAATGGCGAGGAGACAATTAAGAAAAAGAGAGGCGGTGGATTCACCAAAGTGTGTAGTCTTTCTCCCCAACTTCAAGAATTTCTTGGAGTTCCTGAGTTGGCTCGGACTGAGGTGATTTTCAATTATTCTGCCATCTCCTTTATATTAACAGGATTGCGGAGATTTCAGTATATAAAGTTTGGTTTTGGTGTTGTCAAATCCTGATTGTCTTCAGGTTGTTAAAAAACTTTGGGAATATATCAGGGAGAAAGATTTACAAGATCCAAACAACAGGCGTAATATAAAATGTGACGAGAAGTTGCATTCAATTTTCCGTGTAGATACCATAAACATGTTCCAAATGAATAAGGCTCTTTCCAAGCACATTTGGCCACTAGAAGTAGATCAAGGTAATGTCTTTCATTTATTAATGCATTACAGCACACTGGCCGTCTTTCTCTTGAACTTGTTGACCTTTACATAACCTGTTCTTCGAAGGAAAAAAGAATTCTACTCTGCCATGATATTTTGTATTTTAGTTGTCAAATTCCTCTAAGTTACATGAGAACTCCACTCGAATTTAACGAACTTAATGTATTAGTTTAAACGTCAGCATCACCAATATCCAAACTATTAACCCCAGATGCCTACTCAGAGTGGGGTGGGGTGTGTCAGATGGAAGTAGTTGTAAAGAGAAGTTCGTTCGAAGTCTTGCAGATTTGAATGGTGTTGATAACTACAACTTCATGCTGCGGTCAAATCTGTGGTCCAGTTGATTTCAACACACTGCTCTGATTATGGCTTTATGTTTTTGGATGCAAGAATTGATACTTGCTGTCAGAAATCACGCTATTTGGTTGCTGTTGAATCATTTTAATTGCTTGTAAAAAAATTTATAATTTTATGGCTTATGCCTTGCTTAGAATGTTCAAGCCATTCTCCACCTCAGGAAAAGAAGCAAAAGCGCCAGAAAGGGGAAGGTGAGATGTTTAAAGCCTCTTTAAACTCTTAACTAACAGTGTGTAACTTGTGTTTTTAGCAATAGGTTGTAGTTCTGATTGCTTGCATTTGATGATAGTGATCACTTTCCTGTTTATTTCACTGCTTAGATGTGGAACCAAAGCGAAAAGAGAAGAAGCAAAAGGGAGGTACGACTGGGTTTCTTAAACCTCTGCAATTGTCAGAGGCGTTCACCAAATTTCTTGGCACTGGTGAAACTTCCCTTTCCAGGGCGGATGCCGTCAAGAGGATATGGGATTATATAAAGCAGAACAATCTTCAGGTATGGTGTTGCTACCAAAACTATGTAGTGATCCTTTCCTGCTTCTTTCAAATGCTCTCTTTCTTTCATTCCTTCTGTTCTGAGGTTCAGGATGTTTTATAGTATGTGCTTGGGCAAGTCCATCAAAAAATAGACGTCTTTACTGGAGTGAAAATGATAGATGCTGCTTCAACTGTGTTCTTTTGATCCTATAATTTGCCATCACTTTATCTCCAAGTTAGAGCATCGGCTACTTCTTATCAAAAAAAAAAAGTTAGAGCATCAGCTACTTGTACAGGACTGTTCATGTTATAGGCATTCAAAACTTTATGGTATTTAGGGACTTCACGAGCTTGAGAAGACTCAGTTGTTCAGGTTGCCTTGAGATCACACTTAATTCAGGTGAAATGAACATTAAGATCCTGGGTAGTTGTGGCAGCTGCCTCTGTTTGATTGGACTGCTTGGTGACAGTGACTAGAGATATCACTATTCACTACCATATTGTCAGCCTAACACCTTTCACAAGTCTTGCGCCTATTATGCAAAGGGGGACTTGCATGTGGCAGGCAGCCTTGGCTTTCTAATTTCAAGGGGGGGGGGGTGTCTCTGAAGTCTGATACACTTGTGATAAGAAAATGTTGTGTGACTTATTTCACACAAATAAGCCAGGGACAACGGAATTGAAGTGAGACATTGACTTCTGAGGCACTAATTTCTGGATCAAACCGAAACAAACCAACTGTTATCCTGAATTGCCGCCTAGTTTGGGGACTAGATGGAGGTGGGGGTCTATGCAACCTTGGTTACCTTGCTGGGTTCAAATGTGTGCAACCTTGGCTACGCAATGGAAATGTGGGGATGCTGTTTCAACTGGACTCTAAATTTAGCAGGAGTGTCTTATCCTTCAAAAGAAAGAGGTTGGTGACAGTTGAAACAATTTGTTTAGTCTACTGACTGCTGAGCCAAAGCTGAAGAAACTGGCAATAATGAGTGAGAATGTGAGACTCTTGATTTTGTCCCTTATAATCTCACTATCCAGCGCTAATGGAAAGTTCTCCATCAGAGGTCTTTCAATTATGTGAAAAATGGATGAGAGCTATGGGAACAATTTCAACTTGAGGGCATTATTTCTCGTGAATTAGCTAATAGTGAATTGGCTAAACTTTGCCTAGTAGTGAATTGGCTAAACTTTGCCTATTTATTGTTTGTTTTGAAGTAGATGGTAGTGAATGTCCAATTCAGCATCTGAGATGCAGCTTTCCTGCAGTCACAAGGGGTAGTTAATGTATGTCTGAGGTTTTACTGCTTCCAGAGCTCGTACAGGTGGGAGCATTGTGCATTGCCTTGATGAATCTGGGGAAGTTTTATAGTGATTGTAACCTAAGGATTTCAAGTGTCTTGTGTAAATTCTTTGCGCTTATAAACTTGGAAGTTGGGACACATGCAACCAGACTTGGCTTTGATTTCGTTAGCACTGTAGATCTTAGTTTACCTTAGCATGACCAGGATCCCTCTGGTTGGCCACTCTGTCTGCTTTTAAGGTAAAGTGAAAGGGCTTTGCAGTGATACGTTTTTTTTTTTTTTTGAATTTTTTCTTGGTGGGAGAGGGGTAAGTGTTCAAAGAAATTCACACTCTGGTCTGGAGGGCATTTGAAGGGGTGTTGAAGTTGGAAAGAGATTGATGGACTAGATGCCTTGAGTTATATGAATTGTTCTTTCAACCACTGGCTCAATGTAGAGGAACTTGCATTGAGATCTTTGGGACTCAGCAAGATCTTTGCTTCTAATATTTCTGGACTTAACTTTTCCTTTTGGCTGCCTCCTGCTTGTTTAGTGTCTCACATTTGTGCGCAGCACTGTATCCTTGTGAGTTATGATAAACATCAAACAGCAATGAGATATGGGCAGGATGGCTGGTGGCAATTTATTATTCTTATTCATAGAGCTGCCGAAAGTTAAATTTCATAACGTGTCTTCACTCACTATGTTCTACACCGAACCACTTATGATCAGTGTTGTTGCCTTGTGCAGGATCCATCTGACAAGAGGATAATTTTGTGTGATGAGAAGCTAAAAGAACTATTAGATGTGGATTCTTTCAAAGGATTTGCAGTGACTAAGCTTCTGACTGCCCATTTGACGAAGATGGAGCAATGAGAGGAAGTCTAACCACCCTAAAGGGGGTTCACCTGCAAGGTAGGTGAGCAATTTTGTTCCGTGTTTCGATGTGTTTTCATGTATACATTTTGGAAGTCCGGTAGCGGTGGCTTAGGTTTTACAGTAGTAGATAGCAAGTAGTTGTATTTTGCCCCTCCTCTTTTGACCCCTGGCAACATTGGTGGGATGTAATTAGCTTCTCTTTTGGGTTAAATATAACATTATCTCAAGCCTCTCCTGTTGTCTGGGGTTGTTGTAATGTCACTGCCTTCATGCATCTGAATCTCCATAGATTATATACAGGAGCTCTGAAATTTCACTCTCTGTTTTCATATATATACTTTGTAGTTGCCCTCCGAATCCTGAAAAGCTAGATTTTGATTGGAAACTTCCTCGCCCCCTTCCCCCAGGTTCTTTTTAAGATTAGCATTTTGAATCTTAGGGCCTGTTCTTTTCGTTGGTCTTTTTAGATTTATCAACTTCAATCCACCTCCTTCAAAATTTTATTCTCACTATTTTAACCTATATAAAAAATATACCAACTTTAACCTATTTATCAATCCCAATTGAACTCATCTCAATTAACTGTATCCATTTATCAATTTCAATTTACCTATGAAAAGAATAGACCCTTAGTAGCAAAGAAGCACATGAATGTAAGAATAGGCTAAGCAAGCGTACACCCCCCTCCCCCAATGTCAGATGTCATAAATAATAGGTGGTCTTAATCTAGATTCAATCAAATCAACGTTATTATAATTCCATGATAAGATTGTAACTAAAGAAGGCAAGAC
Source organism: Carnegiea gigantea (assembly GCA_029747015.1). Classification (NCBI taxonomy): domain Eukaryota; kingdom Viridiplantae; phylum Streptophyta; class Magnoliopsida; order Caryophyllales; family Cactaceae; genus Carnegiea; species Carnegiea gigantea. The sequence goes on along the minus strand of JAKOGI010000012.1, from coordinate 481,546 downwards.
ATGGATTGAATTTATGCTATTCTGAATAAAAAATCGTTTTTCTGTGGGATATTCAAAAAAATTTTAAATATGTCGCTGGCAATTTCATTGTGAAAAAAAAAAAAATCTACAACTGAAAATATATTTCAAGAACGTATATTGTGCATTGTTGGAATCAATGAGTTTTAACTCATTTGAATCAGCAACTTGTTGACATCTTTTTTCGAAAAGTAAAATTTATTACTTTCTGAATGGCTGTCAAAGTACAAGAAGGCATTGACAGCCACAGTTAAATCATTTGAATCAGCAACTAATTAACCTATTTAACGGTATTTATATTCAAATGAGTGGTATCATATAATCAATTAGGCCATCTATCTGCACCCCAAAAAAAAAAAAAGGCTATCTATAAATACAAATGAGTACAGTAGTTCGATCTCCATTATTCAAAAAGATTCCACCGATCTAGACAGGGAAAGAAATAAAATAAAAATTGGATGGTAGCGCAAAATGAAACGGCCTCACCAACTTTGAAGGGGCTACGTTTAGATATCAATCAAGCATGCAATTTCGGCAAATGATTGCATTGCATTGCATGTCTTCAAGTGAAGATTCCTTGATAATAATATTTGATTATGACCTCTTTTGTAGTCTCCCTCCCTTCACCCACTTAATATGATCCCTTCATGATGCTAAGGGTTGTATTACATTCCCGTTCTGTATTAATTAATTAATTACTCAAGCATCAATTTTGATTTTAAGTGGGTCATATTCGATTTTAGTCATTAGTCATGAGGTTTATTGACGTAATTTTAGAATGGTGTAATTTTAAATGGATTATTTTGGGTTGATCTAAGAATTTTAACGGCTCTTGATCCCCTCCACCCCCAAATCAAAGAACACATTGAAACTAAGTTTGTTTAAATTTGATCAGTTTGCATGAGGAATTGATTGGTGATATTAACCGCAGTGTGTTCGTAACTGCGATTAGACTGAACAACGAGCGAAAAACTCTAACACGTACAATGGTGATTAGAAATAAATTCAGATTAGTCAAGACAAAATCAATGGAGCCATGCTGCTGATTTGACATTACTATTATTTCTTGGTTGCTTCTCATTTATTATTGTCTGGTCTCTGAAATCCCACAAGGTTTGCTTACCACATGAAGTAGGAGAGAGACACCCACATCATGTTGGATGAATCTTTGCCACGATTTCAGAAAAAGAAGCTTTCCTGGCAGCCGTTTATACAAATTTGCAGCTGGCGGCTTTATTCTTCGCGATTGGACAGAAAAGTTCATCAAAGTAGGTGCGGCGCATTATGGAGAGGCATCTATTCTTGTCGTAAAAACTCATGCTCTCAAAAATGGCATAATCGCAGATATTTAAGTTGGCTACTAAAATATGACTATTGAAGGGGATAACAACAATGTCATCCAATCGCTACAAGGTATATTTCATGTGGCGTGGCAAATAGCAACGATTCTGGAACATGTTAGATTATCAATCATATATTTCGGGAGGCAAATTAAGCCGCAGACTGGCTAGCCAAAATGGGTCACCCAGTAACGCCCGCAGGCGTACCCTCTCTTTTCGATGGCACATCCTCACCTCAATTCAGAGCCATTCTAGCTGGTGATGTTATTGGGTGCACTCTTATGAGAAAGGTGCCTAATATCCCCTCCGATTATTTACCTTTGTAAAATTAAAAAAAATAATTCTTGCTCATGCTTCAGAGCAGGCCCAGCGCAGGCGCGCGGGCCATGGAAAAAGGCGGGCGGGAGGGGGGAGGTGGCCTGTGGGCCTGCAGCGTGTGGCCCGCGAGACTGGGCTCGACGAGCCGCCCGTGCACGCGAGAGGCCCGCCTCTTTTTTTTTTTGTCTGGTACCGGATCAAAACGACGTCGTTTTGATTTCGGGCCAGGCTTTTTTTTTTTGGGCTGTCTGGGCCGAGGAGAGGAGGAAAAAAAAAAAAAAAAAAACTGCTGCTGGGCCAGGTAGCCATTGCCAACGGTAAGGAAATCAGCTTTTTTTTGCTTTTGGGCAACATAGCCGTTGCCCAACGGCTATTAGGTGTAATTTTATTTTTTTTTTTTTGGTGGAAAATTTTGTGCTCTATAAATACATGAGAAATGTAGTTGGGATTTATGACACAAAAATTGCAATATTTCTCCCACAATAGTTTGAGTAGCTTGGTTTAAGTTGTGAGTAGTTTCATCCAAAAAGAGAAGCAAGTGAAGTAAGTATTTATAGTTATTATGGAATTTAGTAATTTTTTTTGTGACTTTAAATTTTGTAATGATATTGACATTAATTTGTTATTATATGTGTAGAAAATTTGAAGTTGCTCCCAACGAAGAAAGAAGTGAAGAAAATTGTGAGTTTGAAGTTTATTTTAATTATAGAGAAATTATGTGTTGTTTTTGGTTGTCAAATTATTAAAACCGAATAGGATATTGCAATTATTTACGTATTAAATATGAAATTGTTGGAAATGTTGGATAATAATTATAGAGAAACTCCAAGGGTGAAGATCAATAGTTACATGTGAAAGTATTAAACAGTTATGAAATAGTTATCTTCGTACATGACAAATTAGTTAAAATAACTACAAATGGATGACAAATTTTTAAATATCGCAAGTGTTGTAATTTTCAAACGAAAACGTAATTGAGTAGACAACCTAATTATTATGTGTTCATTATTTTTTTCAAATTAAAACTCAATCCAACCAACCCACAAAAATACGAAAAAATAATCACCTCCAATAACCAACCGAAACAACAAAAAATAAAAAATGGGGCGACCATATGTTACGTTTAAAAAAAAAATATTGCACAAGTTCTTTTTTCCGAACACAATAAGCCCAAACACCCAACCAAAATATATAAACTTAAAACAATTAAATATGGTTAGGTGTAGGGTCCATTAGTATTATTTTATTTGGTGAGCCAAAATGGTGAGCCTTGCATTGGAGAGAGTGAGGATTGTGAGATAAAAAGTTGGAGAGAAGGTTGACGTGACAATGATAGGCCCCCACCCGTGAGCCAAAAATTGGGCTCACGGTTGGGAATGCTCTCACGCATGCTGGCATGGAAACTTTGACTCTCTCTCTCTCTCCACTCTGACAACAAGAGACGGAATTTTTAGGGAAAAGGAGGAACAATACAGAAAATGAAGACCCAGAAGGCCAGCACAGGTCAACAAGAGTACATGGATCTATTTCTATTTTTCGGGGAAATTTTACTTTCTAATTTTTTTTAGATGATTGAAAAAAATTTGAAATCTTTTCCTCAATTCAATTTCTCATTAGTCATAATTATTATTCTCCCCCCCCAAAAAAAAAACTACTATCCTTTATGTTTTTAAAATTTAAAATTTAATAGATAATCACTTTATAATTCAACAATAAGATGGTTTATATTAATCTACGTTGTGGTAGTTTTTTTTTTTTGAAATATAAAATTTTCTCTGAGATTTGGACTAGTAATTTCTACTGCTTCGTATTGTTAAAATTTATGATTCTTGATCGAATCATATTTTCAATAATATGATTTTATGTGTAGAAAAAGTAAGAAGAAAAATAAGTTATAAGAGTGAGTATGATAATTTTTTGAGCGATTAATTAGGAATATATATTTGGTACGCATGTATATTGCGATCTCCATGTATATCCCATCAAATTCTTACTTATGACATACAGAAATTAAATTGGAGATTGTTCTAGAATATTATGCATATGATTGGATACCATTTTCATTACGCGCTCCCTTGAAAAATTAGGGTGATCACATGTGTTATTTTGTGTCACAGTGTTGAACATTTGGAAAAGGCAGTTGAGAGATCACATGAATCCTGAAGGAGCGATGCACAGGCACGGCACACTGGTTGGTGGCTGTCCTCTGTCGACATTCTCGAATCTCAACATGTTTTTTTAAAGTCTCCTCATGTACGCTTTGACTCTCGATAAAGTGAGAAATTAGTCCATAACTTACTATTGATACAAATGCGATGTTAATTCTATGATATTACGATAATATACTTATTTTGAAGTTATATATTTTATGACTGTTATTGGTCTTTATATATTTTTTTATTAAAAAAATTAAAAGGGATTGAGCTTTTTTAACATAAGTGTTCTCTGTTTACAAATTTAAAGTTAAAAATATTCTTTTGATGCAAAAACAGAGTAATAAATATTAAACCACTCCAACCATTCTTACAATCATTTTGACAGTGTTTTGAAATCTCCCCATGTCAGTTTTCATAATACTTCAATGATCTTGAGTTACATTACATATGTTTGGATTCCTTTTTATTAAAAATAATTATATTTTACACGATTACGCAATCTTCCGTTACTGATCTCAGCAATCTTTATATTTAATAAATCTACAATCAATCGTGATAATAGATTACACATTTGAAATAAAAAATAATAAAAATAAAAGAGACATAAAGAGAAACAAAACATCCCAATGATAAAATTATGATAAGACATATATATTATTTTTAAAATATTTTTTTCAAAACCAATTATAGTTTGTAAGTGGAGACTTGGGCCGTATTCGACAACAGTATTTTGGATAGCGTTTAGTGTTTTGACCAAGTTCATACACTAATTAGTTAATTTTTAGTATTCGGTAAACTAGTATTTTGACTAGCATTTCAAGCAGCGTTTTTAAAAAGCTAATAGTATTAACGTTTGATAGTTAACAGTAGCATTTTATATTTTTTGGCCAAAAATTATCCTTTAAAAATTTTTTCTTTAGAAATTATCTATATCCGTTTATGTCAATTTACATTAATCAGCTAGCCTAACAGCTAAATTTAATGAACACATTAGTTTAAACCGCTCATCTAAACAGCTATCCGCTAACAACTAAATTAAAAATACTATCCACTATCTAATCCGCTATTTGTTACTTAAACAGCTAATTTTACCTGATTCATTTAAATATATCTACGAATGATATGTGTCATATTTATTTGAACAAATACGGAATTACTTATAAAAAGACAAAAGAAAAGATTCGGCATGCCGACACCCGGAAAATGCTTATTAACTTCACGGCGAAAAATTCCGAATTGACAAATGATAAAATTATCTTGCTTGTTTTAAAATTCCATGACATTAACATTTGTATGCGTCCAAGCTGTGAAAAATCGGCGATGCTCAAAGCAGAATCTTGACGTTTCGATCCAATCCCGCTTTCCAGCTTTCACCTCCTTCTCTTTTTCCCCTTGATTCCCTCTCTCTCTATCTGTGCGTATATATTTATCACCTTCATCACTACTGCTCTCTCTCTCTCTCTCTCTCGCTTAATTCCAATTTGGCTTGGAATCATACATTGAGAAGGGAATCTGATTGATTACAACAGAAATTAGAATGGGTTTGGTATCGCCGGAGCTAAGCTTAGATTTGAAGCCTAGTTTTTTACCCGAAACAGTTAATGGGTTTTTGAAAGAAGTTGCTGTGATTGCCGATGCCTCGGAGAAATTAGACAAAGTCGATCATTTTTTGAGGAGATTAGAAGATGAGATGAACAAGATTGAAGTTTTTAAGAGGGAACTCCCTCTTTGCATGCTACTTTTGAAACATGGTTTGTTTTCTTAATTCCTAAACTAACACCTAATTTCTTTTCTTTTTTTTTTTCCTTCTTGATTTGCTGTTAATGGGCTCTCAGCATTTGGTAGTAATTAAATGAGTAGATGAGAGTGATTCTAGAACTGGGTTGTTGTTCAATCCTTTGTTTTCGCCCTGGAATAAATTTGTTGATTGTAAAGAGAAAATATTTAAAACAGAGAAATCCTACTGGAAACCAACTTTACCCTTTTTAGTGATAGTTTCGTGGAACTTTGTTTTGATTAATTATATGGTTATTAAGTTGAATTTGTTTCTGTGCAGCAATCCTAGTTCGAAAACAAGAATCAACACAATTCAGAACAAAAAATGCTCATCAGCCACTGTTGGAAGAGTTTATTCCAATGAGGAAAGACTCTGATGAAGTAAATTCCCAAGTAAATCATCAGAACAATCATAGTAACAGGACAGATGAGGCAGATTCGAGTAGAGACAAGAAGGATTGGATGAGCTCGGTTCAGCTCTGGAGTGCAGATAACTTCCCAGCTAGCACTCATCAAAATTGCCATCACAACCAAACCCAAACCCTTGTTTCAGAAAATCAGAAGGTAAGGGGAAGAAAAAAAGTTTCTAGTTCTGGAAATAATATGAATAAACCCATCCGTTATTGTTATTTTTGTTGTTGTAGCACTAAAAATCTCATGATAGAAGGGGTGATCTGACATGGGTTTGTTGCTCATCCGTATTTGCAGGAAGATAATGAAAGAAGTAAATATGTGAGTGATAATACGTATGATCCCTGTAAAATTCTGACAGGATCAAAAGGGTTTGTGCCCATGATCCATAGTTATCCTAATTACACAGAAATAACGAGGAAAGTGGAGGAGAATGTAGGTGTTTCAGGACTTTCTTTGCTCATCCCTGGAATCAAACGCCCAAAAGAGGACGCATTGTCCAATGGGTTCAATTCAAGACTTGTTGGTGGGAGGGTTTCTTGTTCTTCCTCCCCTGCCAATGGGGAGTGGAATCTCCGAGGAAGCCATCAACAATCCGCTATCCGAAAACAGCGAAGATGTTGGTCATCCGAATTGCACCGGAGGTTTGTCAATGCCTTGACACAGCTTGGTGGTCCACAAGGTAGTTGAAGTTCATTAATCGCTGGTTTTAGATGACGGATTTGATTGAGGCCTTTCCTAGTGGATTGCCGGCTGCTGTGTCTTTCCTGATAGGATTAAGATGTCACATTCATCGTGTCCAACAGTTATGACACCAGTGTTTGGGTGATCTTCTGAGTTGTGGATCTGGAAAATTGACGATATATGTGATGATAATTGGGGCAGATCATCCTTAGTTGCCTTAAAAGTATCCTCCCTCCATCTTACAAGCTCTCAAAATTTGTGGACGCATTTCTTAATCTCTTCATTTTCCGCCTATTGCCTTTGTTAGGCACTCAACAAAGTTATATGTATGTTTTGCGACATAACACTCCATTTCAGAACATAGACGCAAAAATGCTTACCAAATGGACATGTCTGACTACAGTTACCAAGTCTGTGATAGTGTTTGGAAGAGCCAAATCCAAAGCCAAATCCAAATCCAATATCCCAAAAATCCCGCCACCAGGCGGGGTGTGGGGGGCGGTCTGATAGTGTTTTGAACAGCTGTATGGAAATGAGAATTGATGCAGAACATCGAATTGATTAATTGATCTTTGAAATTGAATGAGATCAGTTTGTGACAATGTGGTGTTCATTATTGTTGACTTGTACTGTGCTTTTTGGCCGTTGTGCGAGAGCTTTCCTTTTGCTATAGGACCTGACCTATATTCCTTTGAATTGCAGTGGCTACTCCTAAACAAATCCGGGAGCTCATGCAAGTGGATGGGCTTACCAATGATGAAGTGAAGAGCCATTTACAGGTGGGTTTTAACTTTTAAGCCTTGCGTTCTCTTTTATTGTTTGATCATTGTGCTGTGTTCAACTGCCTTTACGACGAGACTAATCCTGGTGTCCTTCCCTTTTACTGAACTTACAGAAGTATAGGCTGCACACTCGAAGATGCCCCAAAAACACAGCTGTCTCGACGAACGAGACTGGCAATAGAATGGCAACTTCGTGGGGTGCTCAGGATCAGTGCAGTGATTCCTCGAAGCCCAGCAACTCGCAATCAGGCTCTCCTGAGGGTCCACTGCACTTTCCTGCGATTACTGGGGGCGACAGCATGGAAGATGAAGATGATGAGAAATCAGAAATTTATAGCTGGAGAGGTCATGTACACAGACCAGGAAAGGATGATGTATAGGATATGTATTCTCCAAGTTTTGCAGATTTAAAGAAGTATATATACACCAAGAACTCTAAATAATAGTAATGTTTATTTATGCATAAGTGTCGGGTGCTCAAGGCCTCGAGCTATCCAGGGAGAGAGAAAATGAGAAGATTGGTGATGTAAGGTGAGAGAGGGATGAAATCTTTGCAGGATTAGAAGTTCCCTTGGATCTTATTCTGTATCTTTTTGAGTATTTTATTTTTGGGGGGTTTTTTCTTCTTCATGTTGTAACGGCATGACTTCGAGATCCAGGTGTGAACTTGAGCTAGTATAAGTACCGCATCAATTTTTCTGAAAGAGGAGGAGCCATAGCGAATTTAATCGTTGGTTATATTTGTCAGTATTCTTTATATGAAATTGTCCATTCTGATTTCTAAGTGGTGCTTTTTGAGATTTGTCCCCTGGATTTAGCTTGGCTTATTGGGGCCGACCTGAATGAAATTTTCTATCACTCGGACAAGCGCGGTGGTCCTCCAAAGCCTCAATCATTTATTGATGAGTTTCAAGACGCCTTCATAGATAATGGATTTTTTGATACAGGAGCGGCCATGTTGTGGTTGAGGAAAGATTGGATCAATTTTGTGCTAACACGGATTGGTCGCTTCTGTTTCCTAATGCCCAAGTGTCGCATGTTGATTTTGATATGTCCGACCATCTGCCCATCCTTCTCACATGCAGTCCACGGCGTGCCAACGAGTGAAGCAAACCAAAGCGGTTCCAGTTCAAGAATATGTGGGTTACGGAACCGTCTTGTGCCGGGGTTGTCTTATCTGCCTGGTCCTCTAACTTTTGCAATGATGTGGTGGATAACTTGCAGCTTCGAACCACAAAGTGTACGGATCAACTGCTACGATGGAACAAGGACACTTTCGGGGATGTGGGTATGGAGATGCGACAGCTCGAACTACGGCTTCGTGACTCCACCGACGCCAGTACCAGACGGGATATCCTGGGACAGATTCTAAGAGTGGTGCAAACGGGAGGAAATCCTTTGGTGGCAATGTGCTCGGACAGAGCTGAGAAGCACGGACACCCTCCACAGCTTCATGTATCCGTGTCTGACGCGTGCCGGACACCGACACTCTCGGACACTGTTTGGACACTCTCAAACGCATGTAGAACATATAAACAACATGAAGAAATTAGGTTATGTTATTGACAGTTGTAGAATGCACATACTTTGAACAATTTGCTATTTTTCTCATCCAAATATGATCTTCTCAAGGATAAAAACATAAGATAAATTATAAACACATAGGTAATAAAATAAACATTCTCTAACCAATACGTGTCTACTATACGTGTCGCATCCTACTTTTCAGAAAAATCACGAGTCCGCGTGTGGGTGTCGTGTCGTATCCATGTCACGTACCGATGTCCGTGCTTCTTAGGGACAGAGTATATGAAGCATGGCGATGCCAAAACCCGTTGGTTCCACACCCGAGCTAGCATAAGAAAGGCGAGGAATAGGATCAGTCAACTGAAAGACGATATGGGGGTTGTGCATTCGGACCCAGCTGCAATCGAGCAGATTATCGTTCACTATTTCTCCACACTTTTTACTGCAGCGGATCTCCAAGTTATGGAGGAGGTGCTGAATAGTGTTCCCTGCCGGGATTCTGACATCATGAACAACGTGCTTTGCGCGCCGCACTTCCAAGAGGAAGTGGAGAAAGCCTTACGTGAAATGCACCCCCCATAAGACCCCAGGATCGGTTGGACTAAATCCTTTCTTCTTCCAAAAATTTTGGGATGTTGTGGGTGATGACGTGTCAGCTGCAGTTTTGGCTGTCTTGGGAGGTCATCCTATCCCACCTCGGATGAACCACACGTATGTCGCACTTATACCCAAAAAAAAAGCCCGAAGCCATCACAGATTATCACCCGATCAGACTCGGCAATGTTGCCTATAAGCTGGTTACAAAGGTTATTGCAAATTGGCTGAAGCCATTTCTCCCATACATTATATCGGATACCCAGGGTGCCTTTGTTCAGGGACGCCTTATCACAGACAATATCCTCGTCGCTTACGAGATTTTCCACTCCATGAGGTCAGATACGAGGGCCAATGGTACGATGGCTAGCTATCAAATTGGATATGGCGAAAGCCTATGATCTAGTTGAATGGCCTTTCCTTTCCAACGTGATGCTTCGATTGGGATTCCGACACCAGTGGGTGGACCTTGTTATGCATTGTGTGAAATCTACCTCGTTCTCTTTCCTCGTTAATGGGGCTCCTTGCAGCTATGTCATTCCGAATAGAGGGCTTTGCCGGGGGGACCCTTTGTCATCTTATCTTTTCTTATTTTGCTCAGAAGGCCTGTCGGGACTATTAAGAAGGGCGAATGCGTTGGGTGGTATAAGGGGTCACCGTACATGCCCATCGACACCAGAAATTTCACATTTGCTCTTTGCCGATGATACTATAATTTTTTGTGATGCTCAAGTTGATCAAGCTGTGACTGTTAATGTATTGCATAAATATGAAGTTGCGTCTAGCCAAAAGATAAATTTTGCAAAAACTGATGTATCCTTCAGCAAAGGTGTCCGACCTGAACAAAAAAATCAAATTACCCTTTGTTTGGATATTAGAGTGGTTCTCTATCATGATAAGTATCTGGGCCTTCCTACGCATATTGGGAGATCTAAGAAGCAGCCCTTTCTATTTTTAGTCAACTACATTAAAAAACGGATGAATGGATGGATGAAGAAATTGGCTTACTGGGCCGGTAGAAAAGTGCTGATTAAAGTAGTTGCTCAAGCCATACCTACCTACGCTACGAGCGTCCTTCGATTCTCGCAGGACTTATGTCATTCCATTCAAGCATCCATCATCCAGTTTTGGTGGGGTTACCAGCAAGAGGGGCGTAAGATTAATTGGCTAGCAGGATCGAAGCTTTGCTTGAGCAAGGACGATGGAGGATTGGGCTTTCGAGATATGGAAGCCTTTAATGTGGCTATTCTTGCAAAGCAGTTTTGAGGCTTCTAAAGAATGGGTCATCTCTCATAGGGCGCTTGCTAAGAGCCAAATACTTCTCACAAGGCAACATCTTCAAAGCTAGCCTTGGACCAAGGCCGAGCTACACCTGGAGAAGCATTTTTGGAGTCCGGGACACCATAGTGTGTGTCTCACGTTGGTTTGTTGGGAATGAAAGGTCACTGAATATTTGGGAGATTCGATGGATACCGCGCCCAGTCTCGTTCAAAGTCATCTCACCAATGCCGCCGAGTTTGTCGGCGCTTAAGGTTTATGATCTAATTGACTTCGATAATATGCGCCAGAAAGAGGCCATGATTCGAGAGCTATTTGTACCCTGTGACGCGAAGGTTATCATGGGCATTCCCCCATGTGCTTCTTGGCCTAATGACAAATTCGTGTGGCATTATAGTGCGGATGGGGCCTTCTGGATTCAGTCAGCCTATCGTATGATTGTGCACATTGCCCATCAGTCTGTGGGTAGCTCGTCTCCCTCGGGCACAGAGTTTTGGAGAACCATTTGGGCCCTTGACATCCCACCCGTATCAAGATATTCTACTGGAGGGCTAGTAGGGGTATCTTACCTTCGAATGGCAACTTGGCAAAACGAGTATCCTCTTTTAATATGGCGTGCACAATATGTGGCCACCCTGAACAGTCGGACACCCATGCTGTACTAGAGTGTCCACTGGCGATTACCATTTGGTAGGGCAGTGACTTTGAACCCACCTTTTGGGCTAAACGATTTAGATCTCCAAGTGATTGTCTTGGTTCGGCGTGTACACAGATGGAGGGGGCCAGATTTGGAGAGTTCGTGGCTGTCCTTTGGGAGTGTTGGAACGCCAGAAATCGCTTTATTTTCAAGAGGCTCTACCGGAACCTGGAATCTTTGAGCTTGAGAGCCATTACTTTGGTCCGGACTTTTCGGGATACTCAAGTCAAGGGGGCTATCCCTACAACGCTGCTACCTGTGACGTGGAAACCGCCTATGCCCGGCACCGTAAAATTAAATTTTGATGGGGGGCGTGTTGTTGAAGATGGGCGGGGATGGGGGTTCATTATTAGAGATGATAACGGGGATATATTAATGGCAGGGTTGAAACAGGGAGCTGGCTTTGGAGGAGCGCTAGTGGAGGAGGCGCGAGCTTGTCTGTTTAGGTTGCGATGCACTCGCAACCTAAACATTTTTTTCTATTCTAATAGCTCTGGCAACCAAACGCTAGATATAAGGAGCACACATATAAGACAAGTAAGGGCTCATGTTACAACAAATGCAGCACGCAATTTAGACGTCTTGATTCACATTATTGGAAATTAAGAAGGTCGCACTTAAGTGATGCTAATAAAGACATGTGTTAGTTAAATCTTTTGAACAAGTTGATTTTCTTGTTATAAATAATGATTTAAGAGTAAAACATACTTAACAAATAAAATATCCGTTAGTATTAAAGAATGTCATATGTTGTAAGTATATTAGATTTAAATAGTAATTTCGGTCACTTTCCAAGGGAGACCTTGCCTCCAAGTTTGACCTAAGTATGTTTCGGACTTGGAAGTTTTTGCCTATATTGTATCCAATTACGAGTTAACAATTGTATAATGATGAACATGATTTCAATAAATCATAAGCTTATAATTATAAATAGGGCAATTCATGGTGGGAATGTTGGAAGAGAAACGTATCGACAAATGATCAAATGTTGTGAAAGATTACTCACTACTAATCACAGTCTTTTTTGAAGATTAATCACAACTAATCATAGTACTTTTTTTTTATAATTGCCAATTTTTAAAACTGATCATAGCACATTACTGTTTGTTTACCTGATACCCTCTTATAAAGTCATAGGAATTGCATTGCAGATAGGCTTACTCTTTAAGCTTTCAGTCTAGCTGGAACTTTGCATAGCCGATCCATGGAAAGAATGACAAAATGGGTCATGAAAATTGATCATTTGGGCCTCTTATAGGAAATATAACAAATGGCGTCACAAAAGTGACTTCTTGGGCCTTGAGAAAATGCTTTTTGCGGTGTCGGGTGGGGGGCGCATAGCATGCTTCACCAACTGAATTTAAGTGTAATGAGTAGCTCGCTAATCACGACTGGCCTATTAGCTCAGTTGGTTAGAGCGTGGTGCTAATAACGCCAAGGTCGCAGGTTCGAGCCCTGCATAGGCCAGGTTCTTGTCACTGTTTTATACATGTAAATATTTTTTTTTGAGAAGGGGGGAGTTTAAGTCTTTGTTTGAGTATGTACAGAAGGTCGGCCTATGGAAAATGCTCAGGAGGAATGTCATCATCCTTAGTTTTGCACCTAACGATCTCAAGCTTATCTCACAAGTCTTACAGCGGTGCTGCAACTAGATATAGAAATATTGAAAGCGGGCTGATTGAAGAGTAAAAGTAGTATTGTATTCTTGTACCAATGAATTTACATATCAAAACAAACTTGACTCAAAACTAATATAAACTTGTAAACTACTACATATTTAATGTAGTAGTGGTGTTATAAGGTCAAGTGTTGAAAAACTTCCATATTTATATGGTCAAAATAGAAGTGTTTAAAGCATATTAGAATGTCATTATTTGACACTATTACTTGTATGAATCACCAATTTCAAGGGGAAAAGCATTGATTTCCATATTGAAAAACTTCCATATTGAAAATTATGTCTTAGTAGCATAAAGCAGTAATTTTATAGAAATTGCCATGGGGATTAGTGATGACCCACCCATTTCAAGGGGAAAAGAGAGAAATTCAAATAGGGAGATGGAATTTCTTGAATGGTTGAATAAAGATAGTCAGAAAAAGGCAATTTAACCTCCAAAAATGACAAGAGACAAAAACATGCAAGAGTGAAGAGAAAAAGAAACCGACAAAGAAAAGGCTTAACTGGGCTAACGAGATGGGCTACCCAAAAATAAAAGCAAAAATAAAAAATTTTTTTAAAAAATTGATAAAGCTGTCTATACCAAAGACTTTGGGGGTGTTTACTAATCAGCTTTTTAGATAACTTTTTAACTAAAAAGAGTTTTTTTAATTAAAATTAGTTGTTTGACTTAGTAAAAAAGTTAATTTGGATGTTTTATGGAATAACTTTTTAAAAGAGTTTTTTGGGTCTAAAAAGCGAAGAATTAACTTTTTGTCTCACAACTTTGTTAAAAACAGCTAATTTTATCAAACAGTTTTTCTACAGATAGTTAATTCAAATAGCTAATATAAATAACTAATTAAAATAATTAATAATTAATAACTAATATAAATAACTAACAGCTAATAACTATTTACCAAATCAAATCTTGATACTATCATATGTACGCGTTTAAGCAACACAACAGTGAGCACCCGTTGTCTCTCGCTGCCCCTGCCCGCATGTCAGATTCTGCGTGCTTGACCATACTTATCATCATAATTATCTAAGCAAAGAGTGTCGTACTGTTCTACAAGCACTTTTCTTGTATGTTCCCTTGTAATTTCCAATTTGAAAACAAATCCATCCTTCAAAAATATTGCCTAAACGAGTTATGATGGATCAGACACTTAGATATGGTTAAAAATAATTTTCGATGGGATTATCAATTTAATATACACAAGACGATAACAATTGCAAATTTGAAGTGTAATTTTACCTATTGAAACTAAAACTAATAGCTAATGAAATCACATTATGTAATCTGTTGATATTTATTGACTAGTTTGATGCACTGGCAGCAGAAAATGAGTGAAATAAGATGGAATCATGGAAATCATTTGGATAAAATAATTAGTTTAATACACGTTTCTAATGACAACTTCTAAAGATTTTACCACTAGTGCTAACTGATATCCATATTTAAATTTCTACATTGATATTATATGACTATGGCACTTGTTTATAATGATCTTCATTATAATTGCGACAAAATTTAGGATGTGTGTATCAGCATTATCCCTCTTTTTTTTCCTCATTCCTGAATCTACATCAACATATAATTGGAAGACATAAATTATTATCAAAGATATATTAAAGAAATTAATGAGCCAACTAAAAAGTAAGAAAATATAATAAAAGAGGGGCTAAGCTACATTTGAACACATATATAACACAAAGTTGGATCTTAGTGACTTTATATAAATTAAAAAAGCAGGTCTAAGAATTAAAAAGTAAGAAATGTTAATTGGTTCAAGAGTCAAAGGCTAGCGCATTCAGCAATTATTCATTTCTCCTCCCCAGCCCTCTTGCCTTGTTTATTCAAATCTGTCAGCAAAATTAATTGATTTTATGCATCTCATTATGGGCACTTCTCATGATCATGGGCAACATAGAAAATAATAGAATTATTCAATGAAAATCCATGAAAGATTTGTGTGACTGCATGGACAGTACGTCAATAACAAGATGTAGGTTTTTTTCTTTTGTCAGAAAAGTTACCGTTTATACTTTGTTTGGCTTTTCCATGTAAAACTATTCAATAAAGGCTTCTAGGCATTGATACATTGCAAAATGATAACTGTTTTATTATAAGATATTTTTTAAATATCATGTTTAATTTTAAGCGTTATATTATAATATGTTAAAATTTTTTAAAAAATTGTATGATTGAATAGTAGAAGGGTGATATAATTTATTAATTATAAAAAAATTATCTTTTTATCCATATTTTTTCACAATTAAAAAATTATGCGTATTCGTGGATGAAGTTGATCCGATTAAAGTGACTCTATATATGTGTTGACGTGGCTGACAAATATTAGAGTTTAACCATTCATAGTTATTTCTAATTGTTGAAAATTTAGTTGTTTTGAATAATTTAACATGTTACTTTTGATCAAAGCAAGACACTTAAGATGTGTCTTGCTATAAGACATATATCATCGCTCTAATATATTATTCAGTAACATTTGTTTTAAGTTGTGGAAACTGTTTCAGTAGTGGATATTTATTTACTCTAACAATTTTTTTTGGGGCACAAAATAGGGTCATAAACATTATTAATTCCTACATATCTAAGTAATTAGGATTGACATATACTTGTTCAACTAAGTAATTAATAAAGTTCGATAAA
This sequence comes from Carnegiea gigantea, assembly GCA_029747015.1. Lineage (NCBI taxonomy): Eukaryota > Viridiplantae > Streptophyta > Magnoliopsida > Caryophyllales > Cactaceae > Carnegiea > Carnegiea gigantea. Next base: position 465,631 of record JAKOGI010000012.1, on the reverse strand, counting down.
TCAAGTATTGATATAAAATGATATAGGTAGTTTATCAATATAAAATTAATAAATGATATAGGCCCTGTTTGGTAAACAGCTGTTACCTGTTAGCTATTAGCTGTTTGAATTAGCTGTTTATAAAAGAAATATTTGGTAAAATTAGCTATTTTTAAAAAAGATATTTAGTAAAATTTTATTTGTGCCCTTATCTCTAAATTACTTTTTAATTAAAAATATTTTTTTTATTTACTAGTTATCTTATTTTCTTTCCAAAAAGAAGTAAATCGATGTCATATGTACAAATTACCTTTATTAATAAATTCTTAATTTGTTACTAGTTGTACATAATTTGTATTTTTATTAATCTTTTTTTTCTTTTCAATTTGTGTATACCTATCCACATGATAATTATGTCTTAAACTATTATTTTGTTATTTACTACATATTTTATTATTATGAATTGAAATTTATATATTCAAATGATTTAATCTTGAATAGATTAAATTTAAATAATACACAACATCAAATATCACTACAAAAGGCTAATGGCATACGATGTAATTGTTTCAAACTCTTGGATAGTTATATCATTTTCACAAACAGCTATTCCCAAAAGGCTAATGAAAATAGCCTTTTGAGAAAGAGCTTTTTGGGTCCAAACAACTTTTTCCAACAGCTCTTCAACCAAACACCAATTTAGCTGTTTTAACTAGTCAAAACAGCTAAAACCCCTCAAAAAGCTCTTTTTTTTCCAAACAGCTCTTACAATCAAACACCCCCATAATTTTAAACCAACAAAATGAAGGCTACTTTTAAAATGTCAAAAGTTGTTCTTATTATGTTAGGATAGTACTTGAAATGTCATTAAAAAATTGGCCAGCATATGTACTTGTTAATGAATATATTGCACATGCAATACTACTTATCACTTTAACCTTTTCATCATCCGTCCTTATGTTTTACTCCTAATGCTATGACCTCCTAACCCTAAACTATAATGCTCTTTATACCTCTCGTGCAGAAGGTACATTGACAAATAAAATCAGGGTTGCAAGAAATATTGAACTAAAAAATTATAGGACTTATGAGACAGTCAATGGTAATCAATAAAAAATATTCAACATATCAAAATAATTATCCTCCAAATGTATGAACTTCAAAAACGGTTGCCCATAAAGAATTTTACAATCAATGAGATCTTAGTTTAGTGGTAAAGACTGAAGTATCCGGTACATTAGATCTCAAATTCAATTCCATCATCTCCAATTGTTCTACAATGCTCATACAGACCCCCCCAAAAAAAAAAAATTGTACAAATATCGGTGTTTATCCCTGGTAAAAGTAGATCAATTTAAGGGAACAACTATAAATGGTAAATTATTCTCAAATTGTCGTACTTATGACTCATGATGCTTGGTTTTGAATCCTTGCAATAGTTTGTTGGGACATCCAATATTGAGCCACCCAGCCATCAGCCCAAGAAACAACATAGGATTCTACAAATACGAAGCTTTTTTGAAGTTTTTAATTTTGCCAAGCTCCATTAATAAATTGCAGAGTAGAACTGAATAAGCCCTCTGCTTTTTCCTTTAATGCAGAGCAAGAAATTGGGTCAGAAATTTGCCATTTTGATAAGGAATTTGCTATTTTCTTGACAATTCAGGGAAAATAGGTAGACCCAATTGTCTTTCTGATTACAGGTTTGAAAAGGGTTCTTTTCTTGCCAGTTTTCCAAATTGCTCAAAATGATTCTCTCTCTCTCTCTCTCTCTCTCTGATTCATACCAATCAGCTGAATTTGCTTAAAAAGCTTTTGCTCTGTATAATAGTCGTGCGAGGAGCAGCGGAAAAGAGAGAAGGAAGCAAAAGCTGAAAGCTCTGTTTCCCACTTTTTCAATTCTTCTATTTCAAGGCTGTATTGTGTATTGTATAAAAACCACCCACCCCTCCTTTCTCTCTCCTTCTCTCTCTGTCTATCTCTCTCTCTCGCCCTCCCCATTTGCTCAAATCAAAGGACCACACTCCCTCCTCCTTTTACCCATTTTTCTTAATTGAAAACTCAACCACAGATTATCACTGGGATCCAATCTTTGATTATGATAATGATGAAGACCCACCATCTTCTCAATTAGTTTCATCAGAAGCTTTCTGGGGTTGAAGAAATTGAACCGATTTTCTCTCTCTTGTTTTCGTATTCAGCAGCAGCCATGGATGCAACCTCAACCCCAGCAACAATAACACCCCCCGGAGGAGCAGGAGTGGTAGCAGGGCAGCCGCCGCCGATGATGGTGACGACCCAACAACAGGCGAACGCGGCTGGCGGCGGTCACGGCTCGGTGGGCGCCGTCATCGGAGTTGTGGCCGCGATTGCGGTGCTCGGAATCATCGCCGGCATGATTGGCAGGCTGTGCAGCGGCAGGACTATCATGGGTTACGGCGGCCATTTCGATATTGAGAGCTGGGTCGAGACCAAATGCTCCTCTTGCGTCGACGGCCACGTTGGCCCTCCGCCGCCGCGCCGGCCGCCTATACTGGTGGGGCCGCCAGTTTGGGACAGCGGCCCCAGCGGCCGAAGGGGTGGCGTGGCGGGGAATGGGACCACTCCGGCGCCTTTCCCAGCGACCAGAGTGCCGATGACAAGGGAGCTGAAAACACAGGCGGTGGTGGCAGCTGAGCAACAGCAGGAAGAGGAGGAGGAGGAGGAGACGGAGTCGTCAGAGGAGGAGCAGCTCCGCCACCGCGGCCACAGCCACCGTGTGGAGGAAGAAGAACATGAACACCCTGAAATTCTTGAGAATCATCATCATCATCATCGTGTTCATCACCAACATCAATATCAACATCAACGTCAACATCAACGTGATCAACATCATGACGACGTAAGCAGAGCACCATCATGACAGGGAGAAGATTGATGGATTTGGGCTTATCTGGGGTTGATTATTTTCCTTTTTCCTGAGAAAATTAGGGGGTAATTTCAGCAATTTTGCCTCTGAGCAGTCCCAGTTTAGAAATTTAGTAAGGGGTTAGATACGTGTAATTAGATTAGATGTTTTTGTTTAAGAAAAATATTAATGGGATGGTGATGAAAGTGGGCAGATGCCAGTGCCAAAATCATTCTTTTCGTTTCTCGTGCGAGTTTTGTCTCTCTCCCTCCCCCCCCCCCCCCCCTCTGAAGGATGGTGGTAGTAAGTAGCAGCAGGAGCAGCAGCCATTGCTAGTGTTGAATTTGTTTGTCCCCATTGGGTTTTGATTTGTACCAGAGAGCCGTTGTTGTTTACTTTCAAATTTATCATCGTCAATACTAGTACTAGACTACTACTAGTAGCAGTAGTAGTAGTAGTACTATCTTTTGGTGAAGTCGGTGCCTAGCTAGTGACTAGTTCATGTATGGTCGGACTGTTAAGAAGAAGATTGCTTATCCTATAGACTTGCCACTTGCTGCAGTCAATAAGTTAGCTGTTTCTATTCTATATCGATAAGATATTAGCCAATATTTTAATCAAGGCAGGGGAAATTGAGGCCTATGATTAGGTTTTTAATTTGTAGTCAAAATTTATACAGATAATAGTCTTGTCAAAATTGTTTGAAACATTCCTATTTTAATTTTCGCATACCGCATGTAAAATTTTATATCTTACTTTTAGCTGCTTCTCTGTTTACCTACACAAGACTAGGTATAATCTTATTTGTTTTTTTTTATATATATAAAAAAGGTGTCAATCGAGACAAATCATAAGACCATCAATATTTTACTCAAAAACACACGCCACATGCAAATGTGGGTGAGTCTAGCAATTAAAACTGCGCTCAAACTGTTTCTAGATGATAGTGTCATACTAAGTGCAGGACTAGGATCCATATCATCGATAAAGTTAAGGGGTTATGAAATTCTAGGTCATAAATTCAAGTTGAAACATGGATATCCAATTATATGCGACTCTACATCTAATAAACCGAGTGCGTAGACCCACCAAAGTAGAAAAAGACATGAGGTAACAGCGCAAGAAAAGCTGATCTAGGAAGTTGTGTAAATAATTTCCGGACGTGAAGTGTAAACGCGTTGCAGTGCATGTACTAGTCAAACATAAGTTATAATCGACATCATTTAGCTAGAATGTCTTTTCTCCGACAAGTCTGTCTGATATGGCACGTCTTGCCACTAGGATTAATTTTAAAACATTATCCTTTGCTGCTGGGACCGTACGTATAGTATCCATTGGGGGAAAGATTAACTAGCATTTAGCAACAACACTGAATCAAGTTGGCTTTCGAACGGAGTACGGACCTGATACTTTCTGGTTTGACACTTCAAACTTCGGGCTTCAGATGCACGGAAGCATGACCATTCACAAAATCTTACCTTGCATCACACAAATGCACAGGAAGTTTAATCTAAGTGACTGATGCAAAATTTCTGGTTGATCGAAAGTTGTATGAAGCAGATGTTCTGCAAAATCTTGCCTACAATGAACTATAAGTTGTAGTTATCAAGCCCCAGATCCCGCAGTGCATCTGTGGCAGCATCTTTGCAATTCACATTGTTTTCTTTGGCCCTTCTTATCAGTTTCTCAATGCCATTGCCGAGCAAAATCTTTCTGCAGAACCAATAGTTGAAGACCAAATACATTTTAGGCCTCTCTAACTATGATCCAAAACCTCATGCAGTATGATTTTAAACAATGAAAAATGAAAAGGCTCACCTATTTTCAGGGTTTCTAACTACAAGATTCCTTATCATAAGACAGGCATTTCTCTGCAACTGTTGCGCACCGGGGAACTTCTGCATGGCCTGGACTGCCAGATCTCCTGCTCCGGCTTCGATAGCACAGGATGCATGCTCAGGGGATCTCAAGCAGAGCACGCTTATGATGTACATAACCTGTGTCACCATTTGCCAGGTAATTACCAGTACACAATTCAGCCATCATGTCAGAATACATACGGGATATTCATATCAGCTGATTCCAGAAAGGAAGCTGATAAAATAAATGTCTCCCACATGATTTATCATTTGACCCGTTCACACATTGTAAATTGTTCCATAATAGAGGCTTCTAACTATAAATTCATGATCTTTAAGATTCTAGCATAGCTTATTGGCAAGAAAAATGGATTCAAAAGCAGGGAACTAGATGCTCATACGGTTAGAAAACCATAAGTTTCCTAGACTCTACATAAGGCAATAATCTAAGATATAATATGAAAATCAACTGCAAGCCAACAAAAAATAATGAAGCATTCATCACGAAAAGTTGGCACATTCCTTAATCCTTACCTCCTGTGATACAGAGGGATCATCAGCAAATCTGGCCGAGAGTCTAATCAATCTGTCCATCCCTCCTTTCTCCACTATTGTGCTCTTATTCTGATCACTCCCTGCCAACTAAAATGAAAGAACTCAGCAGATGCACTTGATAAATTTAACATGAAAGAGCCAAACTTATGTGGAAATCATAATTGATTTTAAAAGATGTAAAACAACAGTTAAAAACATACTAACTATGAGCAGCCATGGTGGCTCCTAGTCCTGACAAACCTAAATCAGCTTAACACTTAGTATCTATGTTGCTCTTTTTTTTTGGGGGGGGGGGGTGTAAAACCAATAAGGACTTCTCGAACAACTTGATCATGAAGATGGAACCTGATCAGGATTCTTGCAAATATAAGAAAAGTCAGGATTGTACAATTGTTAAGAGACCCAACAGACATGATGTTAGGAACTAAGGATTTTATGATGGTCAGTACTTGGGATACCCAAAAACACCTGATGCTTAAAGCAGGCAAATAGAAGGGGGGAAAGTTAAATGCAATTCAACCCCCCTCTTGAACACCTGGAAAGATCTCAAGACAATCAATCAGATGAGCAATATATACAAACCTTAGACAATAAAGAGCAACACGTTCGAGCTACGGCCTTGTTTCCTTGTTCACCACTATCATCAATACATCGGAGAACAGCATCAATACCGCCTTTATCAGCAACAGATCGGCAAATCTCATCCTGCAAACAAGTAATCCGAATCAGAGAAAGTACGGCTAAGCAGACCAACCAAATGAGCAATGTTGACATATAACATAAATCATACAATGTTGGCATATATGCCAAACACAGAGCTGGATAGCAACAGACCGTAATTTATAAAGTAAATAGAAATGTAGAAAGATAACCCCAACCCTGCTTCTTATAAGGTAGGTAAGGATAAGCATCCATGGAGTAGGAGCCCTGTAGGCTATAGCTAAAAGAGGAAAGAGATGGAGGCAGGAGGCAACCACCTCATTTCTAACCTTCCAAACCATGGTTACCCCATCAATGAAGGCCTCCAAGTCATAGTTGGAGTTCAGGATTGCAGTACACTACTTGGACAAGATCGTGAATGTACAAAGGCATCGGAATACCATGTGGGAAAGTAACTAGTGGTGCAAGCGGTTTCTCACAACTAGTAAATTGTGATCTTGTTTCTCTTTAAAATTAGTACTCATTTATACACAAAAGATGTCTAATAGGAAGGTTGGGCTTTTTGACCTAATCTTAGAAGCAATGGGCAAGCAACTTAAAACCATATGAGTGCTTCAGAAACTTTTCATAACAATTTCATAATTCCCAGAGACATATTATGCCAAAAAAGGAATAAAGCAAGCCACAGAAATCACAAGAGGAATCCTGGTAGAAAGAGCTCAGTGGGATAAAGATGAAGAAATCCTAAAGGCAATTCTGGAAGGAAGGACTTCTAGGCTGAACAATGATTAACAAAGGACTCTTCAGCTACGTGCCGTAGTTCTATGATTATTCTACGTTGGTCACGGACATTTTCATTTTCCCCAAAGCTCAAAGAGCCACTAATGGGTAAGGCAGTAAGGCTGCACCATTATGTTCATTAAACAAGGCAATATCGGCGGCACCCTTGTTTGTTGCACTAATGTTTGGTTTAACTGTTCACGAAAAGCCAATTCCATGTTATCCAACCAAATAGTTAATCTTATTTCCACGTTGTGTGCTTGTCACAATTGTCAAAAATGCAAAATCTGAGGGAAATAACTGAATAACAAATAGCACAGATGCGCTTTTGCAGAAGCGACCTTTGCACTCATATTCATAAGAAGGTATTCAACATAAGCATCCCTCTCCTAAACTGTGAACATGCATCAAAAGCAATAAACTTACATTTACAGCAACAGCCTTCAAAGCAACACAAGCTGAAACTAGACTTGGTGAGGTAAGCCCCTCATGAAGGCAGTCCACAAGAGCTTCGGCAATTCCAATTTTTGCAAAATTACGAGCATAGCCAAAAACCTGCAAGTGTGTACGTACATATACACCAAACAGTATGAGAATTGAGAAAGCACCTTCAGGTCATTTAAAACAAATTATCATCCTAAAGGACCCAAATATACAGGTAACAAGCTCAGCTGAACAAGCCATTTGCCCAGTAGTAGACTAGACAAATGAAAGCCAATATTTGGAACCAATTTTAAATAGCTAGGTTAACAAAACATTTTCCACAACATTATGCTTCTGTTTTGCTGAACATTTATACCTCTTCTGTCTAAAACTTTAAAACTTCCACAATGCAGATAGGAAGCACACAACATGAAATTTCATTGTGACAGAGCATCACTTACTTGTGAAGCTGCAACACGGTTATCATCAGAAGACAGCAAAACACGAATAGCATCGTACACACTGGCGACATTGCTTCTATTGGGCCCGTTCAATACATTCATGATGAGTTCGTCAACTTTCAAGTTGACAAATGACTCCTTGAGGATTTCATTACCAGTTGCAGCAGCAGCAATGACAGAGAAGCAACCATTCAACAGCTCCAAATTCTGAGAATCTTGTCTCAGGATGCTTATGATGATACCTGGGCCACCACACTTTTGAAATGTCTCGGCACTTCGAAGATCTGTTGGAGAAGAAACTGATGCCATAAGTAGCTGATCATAGATCTTAGATCAACAAAGCCGAAGACAGTCATAGACACTTCAGTAGCACATACATTCAAAAATCAAAATCCAGGGATCATAGTAAGTTCTCATTCATGCACAGGTTATTCTCCTCCATTCCAAAATCAATACAATGCCTTCAAATCTGATATAGTATAGAAGCGTTTTGAATTCCCTTTCGTGTCCAACAAATTAAGCAGGATAATACCAATCAGTAACACAAATTTCAAAAAAAAAAAAAAAAAAACCAAGCGGGGGATTGCAAATCATTAGCGGCAACAAGCAAAAAACAAGCGAAAGATTGGCTCCCTTGAAGGTGTCAGTCTTTGTGTGGGAAGCTTCGGATGGAGTATTCTGACATGTGATAATTTACAAAAGAAGGGAATTATTTTGGTGAATAGATGTTCTATGTGCAAAGACGATTTGGAGCCTCCTGATCACCTACTACCACATTGTCAATTTGCAAGGGCTTTGTAAAAGTTATCCTTTAGTTGCTTGGGAGTCTCCTGGGTTGTCTCGGATTCAGTGGGGAATCATCTCTTGGCTCGGGAGGGTGCCTTTGGTAGGGAAGTTAAAGAAAGAAGCGTCTTATTGATCTCACATGCGATTTTTTGGGATATTTGGCAAGAGAGAAACAAAAGAGCCTTTGAGGAGAGGAGATGCCCCTTCAACGAATTAAAGATATTCTTATCAACTCTTTTTTTCTTGGATAGTGGAAACTCTGGTGATTCTTCTTTTGATGTAATTGATTTTGTGGATAGGTTTCATCTAGGGTGTACATAATCCTTTTGTAGGATGCCTGCTTGCATCCATCCCTTTATACATTTTACTGTTTAATATATTTCACTCTTTTTCCTTATCAAAAAAACATTATCAGGAAGTAAGATTCTTTCTAGTCCTACATTTTACGAACAAGAATAAGTTAAATTAAGCGGAAGGGATCAAAGAAGAGGCAAAGAGATGGCTGACTTCGCATACCTCTTAGCAAAGCAACCAATGCCTTAACAGCCGAAGTAATGACCTTATCATTGCCGCATCCTGAAACCTTGGAAAAGATTGAAGCAACCAACTCAACTCCGCCGTTTCTGGCGGCAATCGCCGCATTGCCGGTGTTATCACCGCCACAGAGATCGGTGAGCTTGTCGAGCAAGGCCGCTAACTCCGACAATTCTCTCTCATCGAGGCTTTTGGAGTCGGAACTGAAGTGCTTCAAGCCTTCGAAAGACTGCAGAACTGGATTGTCTTTGACGGAGGTCTCACCGGGAACACAGGTGATGATGCCTGCCGCAAATGGAGGGATCTGTGACTGTGAGAACCGCAGAGAGATATGGAACAACAAAAATGGAAGAACAAGAAAAGGAAGGAGAAGGATAGAGAAAGCAGACCAGAGAGATCGACGCCTTGAAGAGTGAGAGTATCAATGGCGTCTTGGAGGGCTTCGGCGGGATCCATCCCTAAGTCCTCCATGTTTTCTGTCACCACTTCGTCGAATGCTTCTTGCGATATCGTCTTCTTCGGCGGAACTGGCCCCATCTCTCTCTCTCTCTCTCTCTCTCTCTCTTCGGGGTTGCAGAGCAGTGTGATGCGATGTGAGTGTCACTGTAAGCACAGCTTCTGTGTCGGAGCCGAGGAATTACGCCGATGGATGACTGAGTCTCGCACCTACTCTGGGCCTTCAGCTGTCGGCAGGCCGACGAGGTTTCTATTATGGCCCTTGTTTAGACAACGAATTAAATGGGCCACGGTAGACTGAGCCTGCAAAACTCAAGAGCTCTTTTGTTTTTTCAACCCGCAGCTTTAATACTCACCCAGGCCCCCCCCCCCCCCCAAAAAAAAATGAATAATGGCACATTGGCACCCATGAATATGCGTTTGCACATACTAGTAAATTTGCGCGCACATTGCGTGCGGTTAACCGCCTAGGTTACCATTATGGGTGGCAATTGAGAGCAACAATACAAAAGTATATGTGGATCTTTGATATGTCATTGTGCTAACAAATGTTTACACTACTAAAGAAGTTCAAATTAACGATGAAATTCAGCGACGGAAAAAATTAACGATAGATTTGGCAACGGAAATGACGACTGAAAAATAGTTTATCAAAAAGTCAGATTGTACGACAGAATTGGCGACGGAAATTTTTTTTTTGTAAAAATGGGCGACAGAAATTCCGTCACCCAAAAAAAATTCGAATTTTTTTAAAAAAATCGGGCTGCCAGTCCGCCGCCAGCCCAGTTAAATGAAACCAGAACATGTCTGGTTTCATTTGTTGCCATTCGAAGAGAGAGAGAGTGAGAGCGACAGCAAGTAGCCGAACCCAACTCGACGCCGTCCCCCGCCCTGCCAAGCCACCGCCGGCCGTCTCCCACCCCCTCGTCGCCGTCTGTCGCCGGTACCTGCCGCCGGCCGCCGCCAGCTACCCCTTCCACCGTCGGTTTTTTGGAGCACTTTGAGGTATTTTTTCAACTAAACTACTTGTAATTTGTACAAATTTTTGTATTACATTGTTAGAATTGCATAGTTAGCTCACATTTATGTTGAAATATGGTGTTTGTGTGAGGTTATTGCTTTAATTTGGTTCAAGATTGGGTTAATGCGATTTAGGGTTTAGGTTTGGTAGTTTAAAGTTAAAGTTTGATATGTTGGTGGAATGAAATGGTTTAATTGATAATGCTGTTGAAATGTGCTATTTGTGTGAAGTTATTACTCTAATTCGTTGCAAGAATTTGGTAAATGTGATTTAAGGTTGAGGTTTGATAGTTTGAAGTTGAAATTTCATATGTTGGTGAAATGAAATGTTTTAATTGATAATGTTGTTCAAATGTGGTATTCGTGTGAGGTTATTGATCTAATTTGGTTGGAGATTTTGTTAAATGCAATTTAGGGTTTAGGTTTGGTGATGTGAACTTGAAAGTTGATATGTTGGTGCATTGAGATGTTTTAGTTTATAATTTTGTTCAAATATGATGTTCGTATCAAGTTGTAACTCATATTTGTTTAAAGTTTTCGCCCAATACAATGTACACTTAGATTTGGTAATTGTAAGTTCAAATTTGATATGTTGGTGGAATAAAGTGGTGAACTAGATATGTATGAATTATTAATTTTATAACATTCGTGAGAATATAAGTATATTTGTCGAAATTTATAAGTTTTTTTTTTTTGGTGCATGTGGGAATTTTAAAGTAAACATATATAATATATAATTGCGTAATTTATGTAATTATTATAATTTTGGTAAAAATTAATTCTTAGCAAATACCTTATGTGGTTATTGTTATTTGAGAAGAATATGAATGGTCTTCCACATCGTAAGTAGATGTATAATAGATTACTACCTGATCGTAGTGGTTATACGCAAAAATCTCTGGATGGAGTAAACCAATTCGATCAATTTGCACGTACACAGATAGAGTTTCTGAATGGGGGAAAGTATAGATGTCCTTGTGCGAAATGTACGTTTGAGAGACTTCTTTGGCAAAGTAAGGAAGCATAACAAGAAGCTTGTTTGACTCGGTGATACTCAATGGGAGGGACTCCAACAGTGCTGGACGAATGAACATTACAAAAAATTGCGTGAAACAGCCCAGAAGAACTGACTGGGAACTCCAGAAAGTGGTGGCTCATCTCTCCACACCTGTGGCTCGATTCCTATGCATGAGCATAGGCGGCGTCTGGCAAATGAATTAATATTTGCTATATATTTGTTTAAGTTTAACACTGTATTTGTGTTGTACTTGACATCATTCTTTCTGGCACATACATAGAGGGAACAACTTGGGACAGAGCCTACCATTATTGAATTATTCAGTCGCATTCACAAACTCTATGGTAAAGAAGATGCCCCTTGGGTTGACAAGAAATCACAACAAATATATGTAAGCAATTAGCTATTCTCAATCTTTATTGGTAGTTCACCATGAACTTGTATACTTTATTTTCAGTTATTGTAGTGTATATGATTTCGTGCGCATGTTGTGGTATTGTATGAATCCTTTGAACATGATTTTCAAAATGTTATCAACTCTCAAAGGATCGGAGATGACCCTTCTCCAGATCCAAATCATCCATTTCCAAACCCAAATGAGTTGTGGGTGAAGATGTTCAAGAACAAGAAATGTTGTATTTATGGCATTGGCAACGAGGCTGTCAACATTAGGGAATCCGATTACTTCAATCCCACTCAAAGATTCGGTATAATTTTCACATTAAAGTTCCAACGAATATGGTTATATATTGAATTTACTTAATTGTAATACTAATGTGTACTTCATTGAAATGCCTACCAGCAGGTACCGGTTCTACGCCATCGCAACAAGAGCTCAATGACTTAAGGGGTGTAGTGACCAACTTGAGGGGTGAGCTAACTTCACAGGCTGAAAGCTACCGATTGCTTATAGAGAAATGTAAGCAACTGGAGGAATCCAACAACTTGCTCATCCAAAGCAACCAATAACTGAGCCAACAAATGAAGAGTATCGATCAGCGCCTCCAAGCTTTATTTCAAATGCAACAGGCATCTGGCTCGAGATCTCAGCCACCATTTACTAATCACTCGCAACACAATGAGGATGATCTTCACCTTGGTGATTAAGTTGGTTGTAGTTTCCTTCAATTGGTGGTTCTTCTGCTTGGTTCTTTACAAAGTACATCTCTTGCTGCTTGCTTCCCCTCCCCTTTGTGCTTATGTCACTCCCCTTCCCTTGATGTTTATTTAATTTTCCTCCCATTTGGCGCTTGCTTCTCCCTCTTCTGCAAATCTATAACTTCATTCTCAATTACTGGCAAGTACTTTTGGTTTGTTGGAATTTGTGGTTTGTGATATGTATAGACTTTGTTTGGAACTTGTGGTTTGTGAATTGAAAACCCTTGATTGGAAGTGTTGCGTTGGATGTGATATTCTACCTTTGTGTGGTTTGAAATTATTGAGAACACTTCGAATGAAATCATATTCGAAGCCATTGGATGTTGATTGAGTGCGAAGATCTTGCAAATTTCTTGCAATGATTAAAATGTATGTACTAAGGGATACGATAAAAAATAAACATTATTATTTTAAAAAAAATGAGAAACCTAGCGACGAAATGGCGACGGATCGTAATTATTTAAAAAAAAAAATCTGATTGGAGGGCTGTGTATTTAAAATCCCATTTATTTTTATGAGAAATGCTAGACTACAACACATAGAAAGTTCAGATGTGCTAATCACACCAAATTAGTAACACATGCACTCCATGAATTCTAGTGCTTTTGCATTTTTTACCGCATATATATGTTTAGCTACGAATTGAACCATCTTGGAAGGATCATGGCTCAAAAGGATTTAGTATCCTTTACAAGGACTTTGCTTCTTCCCAGCCAACCCCCCCCCCCCCCCCCCCCCCCAAAAAAAAAAGTTTCCGTCTCATTGTAAAGTATTGAATATGCTTCGTATTTTCTTGGCTATTTTTTGGTCCATGTTTCAAACATATTTTGACAAAAACTGAAGCCTAGAAATTGGGGGTGCAAGGCGTGTGACTCTGGTTTTAGGCAAATTATTACATAATTATAAAATAGAGCCATGTGTGGACTCTTTATTAGATTCATGCCTATTAATTAGCATGCACATCTTGCCATCTCGGCAAATTGAGGATCAAATACTTGTAAACAGGCAATAATGCCAACCTGGAGGGGAATGGAGGTCAGAACTCAGAAGAACCCAAAATTAAAATGGAGACAATCAGACAATAATAGGGAAACAGAAGTAGCGTGGCATCAGTCATGACCGTACTTGATAAACGGGAATATGCTAATTAAGTGCATAACTTGGATGTCTTCTAACAAAGAATTGAAACTCATCCTGGGAGTTTTGTATTCCTCTGCTAAATGCTTAAGAAAATGCCCCAAAGACGGGAAAATCTCCACCCAAACACATCATGCCCAACACGAGCAGGGTTAGGAGATGCATAGCTCGAATGATTCCCTCCATCGCGCAAGAGATAAGGGAGAGCATAGAGTGAGAAACTCAAAGACACAACCACCCGGGGAAAGAGTGACAAACATCTCAAAACAAATAATTAATCTAGCGTTCATACTTACAATATACAATGGAAAAGTAGAAACCCATTATGATTGTTATTGGTTGCTGCACAAAATGAAAGCAAAAAGAGGGGGAGGGTGTGAAACAATACCTTCCATGCTTCTAGCCATTCATCTGCAACATCAACGTCGAATGGGGAGGTGAAGAACGTGAAGAAGTATGGCAGAGGGAAATTCAGGGGGTAGATACATGTAGTGGGAAGCACGGGGAAAATAAAGAGAGGAAGCCCATGCGTATTGTACTACTGCTAGAGTTTTTTTTTTTTTTTTTCGTTTTTAAATAACTATAATTGCTTCTCTCCCTAACAACTCTCATCTTCCTCCGGAAAAAAACAAACGCGGTAAATCAAATATCCCACCAAAGAAAACCAGCCCACCGAAAAACAGCCCAATCCTAACACAAACCCAAACCGACTACTACTCGAGATGAACAGTCTATGAACATTATTGAATAGTAGATGAATATTTGGCTTTTAAAGGTTTAATATATATATATATATATATATATATATATATATATATATATATATATATATATATTAAGATTAAGATAAGATACGCATTAATACATAATGCATATGAAGAGTTCATCAAGATCAATTTCGATGGATCCAAATAATCTCATCAGGCAGCGGGAGGATACATAATGCGCAATTGGGCAGGTAGATTTAGTCAAGCAGCATCAGTCAACCTGGGGACAGCATCAATCTTGGTTGCAGAAGGTCCAGCAATGAGGAATAGGATTAGAGCAGCAGTACAAGTAGGACAAACAAACATTCACATTAAAGGGAATAACAAAATCCTCATTCAAGCAGTTCAAGGTTACATTCAAGGGCCATGGGAAGTTTTGATTCAAGACATCCATTTTTACTTTCAATCATGCAACCATGTAATTGTTAATTATATTTTTAAGGAGAGTAATCATGAAGCAGACTAATTGACAAAATTTGAACTCACTATTCGTTCCACAGTAGTTTAAAATGATCAGGTCTCACATAGAGACTTTCATTGTGTATTGGTTGATGATAATCTAGGGAGAACTCTTAAGAGAAGGGCTGCCTAAATTGTACTACTTACCTTTATTCCAAATATATGAATTAACACATATGCCAATGTGTTATACAATTTTGAAGTAGCATATAAGTGCATAGTATATAGTATAATTCTTTTTGAACTAAGATAAAACATTAATAACGTGATCTTTTTCTGTTATTATACGTAGGTACAAGAATGATTTAAATTAACACAAACCTAAATATAAAAAATTGTTTTACGTTTTTTGGATTTAAAAATAATGAAAGGTGATACAATAAGATTTTTTTAATTCCAAATTTCCAATATAACCTTAAAGCTTTGTTAGATACTAGTTAACTTCACAAACAATTGCCAATTCTAACAGATATATAACCTGTTTTGATTAACGACTCTTGAACCTTCGTTGACGCCTAACCTACATTTTGGGTATCTTGACTACCTGCGTACGAAATGTAATTAACCAGAGCCTCTAGAAATGGCATCATCTACGCGCCACAATTGTGTCATTTGCAAAGCCAGAAGTGTTGTTTTCCTTATGTGATGTTTGGTTGAAAGTAATGTAATCACGATGCAATGGAATCAACCATGTAATGCAATTGTTAGTGTTATGGAATGGGATAATAATTGAATTACAATGTTTGGTTACAAAATTTTTACAATTGTAATGGGATGAATTTATTTATGAACAATACTTATTTTACACGTCGCATGAGGTACTTGCAATTCAATTCACATTTTATTTGCCTACTTCAATTATTTATAACTTTGTTGATAATTAGCATCAAATATCTTATCATCATGATTATGATACTTCATATGGGACTTCACTCTATTTCTTCTAAATTATAACAATGTAATATTGTTTAAGTTTAGCAAATAGAGGGAGATGATGATAATGTCTTTGAGAGGGAGAGAGAGAGAGATGATGCCTAGAACATGCAAAAGTGCCTGTAGTTACAATAATATGATCATGTTTTGAGTTAAACTTTATCCAATATAGAGAGGAGAGAGAGGGGGGTGAGGGGGTTTAAACCTTTAAAAACGTGGTGGCGTAATACTAAGAGATGAGAAGCAAGAGAGACAATGGAGAGAAGAGACAGAAATTCTTCAAATATAATAGCTTATTTTTGGATAAACTTTAATTCAAAAGTATACAATTACAATAGTTTAGGAAAAGTCAAGTAATTGTATTTGTATAGATTGAAGTAAATGTGATTATAATGCAATCTTGATTACATCCCTTAATAGTAACCAAACGTGATAATGGAATTATCATTTCCATTTTAATTGCATTACCACTTTGATTACACATAACCAAACGAGCCATTAATGTTATTATTAATTACAATTTAAGAGTATGAATAATGTTTGACAATTAAGCAAATTAGTCAGATTATTTTCAATTTAGTTCCACAACGCCGCTGCCTCTGACTTTCTTAGGCCAAAAGGGAGGGGGGAGCGGGGATCTATTGCATTTCCACTTTGCCAACCACATTTGGCAAATGCGCATCTTCTCTCATTTTTTGTTAATTGTAAGTATGAGAGAAAAAAGGCCAAGGAGTTGACTTCTAGTTTTATTTTCTGCCCTTCCACCAACCCAATATACTTATATTTCATTGATTGAATTTATTCAATTCTGGAAAATACTACAATTTGTTAGAATTGATTATGGAATTTATGGGTTATGGGGGGGGGGGAGATTATATGAAGAGAGACAATGGCATGGTGCTCTAGAGAACAGAAATATTATTTTTCTTTTTGGAGGATTGAAATATACACAAATTAAGATATCCGTAGATAGAAGGTCGAATTCATATCCTCTTTCTTAAAATTGAAACCTTTGATGAATGAGATATAGTTGATATCTGCATAAAAATTATAATATTTCATTATAAAAATTGAACATGTCTTATATGTTATATATAGTTTCTAAATTTTAAGTGCATGCAGTGTATGATGCATTTTTGTAAGAATTTTAATTCGACTCAAGTTGATATACTTCTCTTAGTATCAAACTTTATTTAAATTTTCCTTAAACTATTGAGCCATACATTAAAATTCAAATGAAACATACCAAAACGAGTTAACAATTGGTCAAATAATTCCATAAACTTATACAAAGTCAGTAATTTTTTTCACTGCAACATCCAACTTTCAGTGCAATAATCCATACAACCAAGTGTGGATGGGAAATGAATTGGTGATTCTCCGAACAGTCAAAACAGGGAAGTACGAACATAATTAAAAAGCGTAAGTGCGTTGTCGTTAGACAAATTCTTTTGGCAGGTCTTTGGGGAAGCTTGGAATTCAATGAAAAATCCATTATTCTACATTTATCAGAGCCTACGATGACCCCTATATAAACCCCAAGCCCCACTAATTAAATCTCCTCATCACTTCATAGCATTCCTAATTCCTTCCATTTCCACACACTTCTAAATAACAGCAAACAAAAACATGGCAACGGAATCCTTTAACTCTTACTCAACTGGCGTTGCCATCAAGGTAATCACCGTAGCATTGCTGTTGGCTTCCTCCTTGCAGGGAAGCATGGCTAACTCGGACACGAGTATGATGAGGAAGATGAAGATGAAAATGAACCACAACATGACCAAAGATGGGTGGGGCTGGGGCGGTCCTCACTGGGGCCTCGGACCATGGCCCGGATACAACTCTTCTCATTGCCCATTCTCTCATGGAAATCGCACCCGTGGTCCTAGCCGCATTGTTGTTGGTGGCTCCAACAACTGGAATTTTGGCTTCAATTATACCGACTGGGCTCTTAAGAACGGTCCCTTCTACCTTAATAACGTCTTAGGTACGTACGCAACGCCCCCCTTCTCTGATCCCCCTCCTTCAAGACAAGACATTTAGGTTACAGTTGAGTTAGTCTCTTAGAAACAATCTCTCTACTTGTACATTTGCTTAAAGGAATACAGTTGTTCATATTTAAATTTCTCCTTGATTTTGATCACCCAAAAATTAAATTCATTCGAGTAGTTGGTGCATGTGCATGTAAGCATCATTTGAAATTGAGGATCATAACAATATGACTATATATCTGACTTAAATAATATGTTGCCATGCAGTGTTCAAGTACCAGCCACCCGTGAAGGGGTCGCCAGGGCACAGCGTGTACTTGCTGCCGGATTTCTCGAGCTACCTGAAGTGTGACCTAAGCAGAGCCAAGCGAATCGCGAGTCCTACACAAGGAGGTGGTAAGGGGTTCGAGTTCAAGCTCACCAAGTGGCGACCCCACTACTTTGCTTGTGGAGAGCACAACGACATCCATTGCAACCTCGGCATGATGAAGTTCTTTGTCATGCCCATTTTCCGCTACTAGAACTAAATTCATTACTCAAGCCAGGAACTTATAGAACTTCTCATGAATTTGATTTCATCATCGAATAACAAGCTTTAAAACAGGGAAGAAGCAGTGCAAATTAATGTGCAATCGTGATGCACACCTCTATTACTTTCAGGCTTTTTTTTTTTTTTCTACTTAGTTACTGAGTCTATAAATTTTTCTATGAGCCGTGTTATTTTTCTTCATTCTCCGTCAAATTTTTATAGGTTTATTATGGATTATGAGTTTTGAACTTGTAATGTTTAAATAGTACAAGGTACTTTTTCTCTTATGGAAATCATAGCAATAATAACAATGCCATATCTGTTCTAGAATTAATTTTGTTTGATGCCTTAGATGTTTACCAAATTTGCGCAAAATCTTGTTGTCTAAAAAAAATTTAAAAAAAAAAAAAGCCTGCAAGGGGCTAGAGACGCAAAAGTTAAATTAACAAAACAAAGTTCAAGTTTTGAAATTTCATAGTCCAATTAAGTCCAAGCTTACATATAATTCCGTCAGAAACTGTAAGGGCTTAAGCCCAAGAACACCTGAACGGAAAAGGGTCGAGGTGAGGGCGGGCAGATCGGGTTGGCGGTGGCGGCGATGAGTGTGTACGGCGGAGACAGCTGGGCAAAGGAGGCGCAACACCGGAAGAGGAGAGTTGATGAGCTTATGCTTGATGGCCTCCACGCCTCCTCTTTCAAGAAGCTCTCCAATGGCAAGTTCACCTGCCGTGTTTGCCCTCATCATCCTCTTCTCGATTCTTCTCTCATGCTCTCCGTATGGTTCTTCCCTCTCTCTCTCTCTCTCTCTCTCTCGATCTCGATCTCGATCTCGATCTCGAATTTGCTCCTATTAATTGCAGAAGTTGTAGCTGTGATTGTCTCTGATTGCGTGAGATAGTCTACGGATTTTATGGTAGTTATTAGTGTGCTGTATTTAGGAATCGTAGGGTTGAGATGTTGATCCGTTGGTTATGTGTGAGCGGGTGACTTTATTGGATAGTAGCGCCTCTTTGATGCCTAGAACACAATGAATTCGTCATGGCAATGTATTAGCTACCTCTATGCTAACCCCGCAATCGAGCTCAGAATGACTGCGGGTTTCAATAGCAAAAAGATAATGGAGCGGTGAATCCAGATATGGCAAGCAAACATGTAGTGGGTTTTGCATTCTTGAGAACATGAAATTTGGAATCTTATTGAAGTTTATACTGCACACTTTGGCCTGAGATAGATTTGCTAACGTGTTACTTGTGTTAGAAATCATACCTCTTTCGATTTCTTGAAAGTGAATCATGCCTCCCAGTCACGACTAGATAGGGTCCGATGGGGTGGGACATGTGCAGCCTTACCCTGAATTGCTGCCCTTCAGGTGTGTTTTACATTGCATATTTCATTGAGTTGTACACCAATTGTACGATTTTCCTAAATTGGCTCTTTGCTTGTGTTATAAAAGGTTGTGGGCATGTCTGCCTTTTAAAACTCCGTTTATTCGCTGCATAGTTTTAATGTATTGGTTTATTTTGAGGATTTGATGATGGTGTCCTGCTGTATTTATTGAGTTTATGCGTTTTACCTGGTGCAATCAATGTGTGTTCAGCTGCTGCATTCTTAAGCTAGTGTTAACCATTAAGCAAATGCCCTGCCGAAAATAATTTAGGGGTGATCTTTCAGATGCATAGTAAAGGGCAGCGCCACCGTGCTGCACTATCTAGGCTAAAGGAAAAAGAATTACAGAAACAAGTAGAGATTAACAAGAGAGTGGCATTGTCTGATGATCCTACTACTTCTGCAATTCCAAGCAATCGCAGTCAAAGATCAGGATTGGCAAGCAAGCCATTGATCGAACAGACAAGAAAGGCTACTTCTGAGATACTTCATCCAGCAAATGCAGCTCAGAGCATCCATCCAAGTCTCAGTTTCAAACCTACTATGAAAACTGTCAGTGTCCATCATGCTTCAGGGCAAAACTGTGAGGTCAATTCTCATCATTCTGCTCAGACTAACTTGCCCGCGCCTTCACCCCAAAGAGACTTCGGGGAGCGCCGAGAGATGGAACTGAAGTTCACTTGTTCTGGTTGGAAGCGTGATTGCCATGGGAAATGGTACCGAGATGAAAATGTGAGTTTCGATTCTGTATTTATTTGTACAAGATCATGTTTCCATTAGCTTACAGATGAGCTTTGCTGTTAAGAGGGCTTTACCTTGATTTGCCTTGTTCTGCGCAGTTCAACTCAACTGAATATCCTTTGAGAGAATATATTGGTGCTTAAATGGCTATTGATTGTTGGTCGCTAGTCGCCCCCCTTGCCGTCTGAAAAATTGTTCTTTTCATGTGATGGTTTTGCTTGCAGGTTGAGTTTGATTCTGATGAGGAAGACCCAAACATTTGTCTTGCATGAAAGCTAGAGATACTGTCTAAATTACGATTGCTTTTGAAATTTTGCTGTGCAACAACATTGTCGATACCCCCGAATCTTACTTGTTGATCTGGTTACCTTTTGAACCTTAATGAAGATGAGGTAATGCAGGGTTTTGAGGATGTCAATTAGCTGCTTATCTGGTGTATATAAGCCTATTCTCTTCACCAATGCAATGATTTGATCTGCTCTATCTAGTGGTAGATTTCGTCCATGCTGCACATGGATTCCAAGGATCTCGTAATTGCCCAAGCATGACAACACTGCGTTGATTCATCTTGATACCAATCGATCACCTGGGGCCTAGGATTTCGGAGGTTGAGATTAGATTATTCTTGCTTTAGAATCATCGCTAAATGCCTTTTCTCAGAACCCCCTCCCTTCGGACTGTGTCAGGGGCGGGATTATGCAGATCATGACCGCCATGGTAGGGTCCATACTGAAGGGAAGAGATGTCAGTTGGAATTATCATTTATTTGATTGGGTACGTGCAAGAAGACATCCTGAAATGGCTTTTCAGGGTGAACATTACAGGGCTGCAGGTTATATTGATTCAAATTTTTTTGCCTGTACTGTTCACTGAGAGCAACCCAGTTGTGATAATCAGTGCTAGCGTTGCAACTGAGATTGATAACAATTCACATTATTGACAGATCTTGCTATTTTGTCTTGGTAGAGGATGCAATAGCAAAGCTCTGGCCTCCTGATTTCTTAAAATGTAGTAGGTGGTTATGTCGTTAAGGTGGATGTCATATGTGTTTTCCCTAAATGCACCTATAGACATTACCCAGGTAGATGTCATATCAAATGTATTATGGTTAACGCTATCATTTGGTTGGATAAGCAGCGTCTATTGGGTTGGACTCTGGCAAGCTCAACTGTTGTAATCTTCATGTCAAAATGTAGGAGGTGGTTATCTTGTAATCTTGATTTGAATGCATCATGTATGGAATGGATTTATTATGCATTGTGCTTGTACATTGTTAAAGGTATTCTGCAAAAGAGAATGGTATATTACCTTATTGCCACTAATTATTGTAGAGAAGAGAATGAAGGATGAAATCTGTCAAGACAAGCATTCTATTTTTGAGTTCAACATTGTATGAATCTGAGTTGAACGTAGTGACCCTCTCATAGTTGTTAAAGTAATGAACATGAAATCCGCACATGAGCGCATGTGGAAAGTAATTCCCTCTTTAGATCCACCATGTGAACAAATGCTTAATCTAACAGAATCTTGTCCACTACCCTTAATCTGGACATTACACCTCATTTAATCCACATTAATAAAATCACACGAGAGCAAACTTAAAAAAAAAAAAAGAAAAGAAAACTGATGCCTGAAAATAAAAATAAAAACCAAGAAAATCGAGTGTATGGACTATTGCCTAAAAAAATCGTTACACTAACATTACATTCCAATTCAGATTTTCTCAGTAAAAATTTACACAAGCTACCCCTCAGTTGGCCTGTCTGTGGCTATTACTTTCCCTCTCCTCACTTCTTTCCTTTCCTCGCCGAGGCTCTGGTCGCCGGTGACGTAGCGCCCCTCGCCGGAGCCTTCCTCGCTGGCGCCTTCTTAGCCGCATTAGCCGGTTTCTTCGAAGGTGTAGAACGAGCGGCGGTCTTGGCTACCTTAGCCGGCTTCTCTTTCGGCTTGCCAGCGGCTTTCCTCTTAGGAGCAGCCTTCGGCTTCTCGGCGGCCTTAGCCTTAGGCGTCGGCTTGGCCTTTGTCTTAGCCGCTGGAGCCGCAGCCTTCGGCTTAGCCTTAGCCGCCGTTTTAGCAGCCGGCTTTGACTTCGTAGCTTTCGCCTTGCCCTTTCCGGCTTCAATTTTAGCCGGCGCTGCCACCTTCCTCGAGCGAACCCCAGGCTTTCCAGCTCGGGTAGTCTTGGCCGCCGCCGCCGCCGCCTTCTTCGCCGGAGCAACGGCAGATGACTTGGCCTTTTTCGCCGGAGCAGCTTTTTTCGCTGACGTTGTCGCTTTCTTCAAGTGAACCCCAGGCTTTCCGGCTCTCGTAGCCTTCTTCGCCGGAGCAGCGGTGGAAGCCTCAGTCTTCTTGCCGGACTGTCTCTCCGGCGGGAGCTTGTAGGAGCCCTTCACCTTCACAAGCCTTTCAGCAGCCACGGATTTCTTCAGATTCAAAAGCAACAGCTTCCTGAATGTAGGTGGAAGCTGCTTGTACTTATCCTCGATGAACTTCTGGATCGCTTGCTGACTCGATCCACTTCTTTCTTTCAGCGTCGTAATCGCATCAGCAATCATCTGCATTATCAGCAAAACACATGCATCAAATCAATCGCACTCAAATGCATGTCAATCACAAAACAACGAAATCGCAATCTCAAATTTCGGCATACTTCTTTTCTTACCTCAAAGTACGGAGGATGAGTAGACGGCTTCCTCGGACCTTTAGGCTTCCTGGATTTCGTCTCTTTCTTCTTCTTCTCCGGCTTTTCGACAACGCCTGCAAGATTTTCCTCCGCCGCCGGAGCCGGCTCAGTTGCGACGACTGGCTCTTCGGTTGCCATTGACAGCAATCTAGGATTAGGGCTTGAAATTGGAAATGAATAGAGAATCTGATCGAGGAGAGAGAAAGGGGGCGAATTATCGGTCGGATCCGTCCACTGGATTCCAATTGAAGTGAGAGAGATATATAAGAAATGGGACGATTTAAATAGTCACTGTTGCCTGAATATAATCTGGAAAGGCTGAATTTGATTGGTCCACAAGACCCTCACACGGATCGCCCGGCCTTTTGAAGGGTTTTGATTGGGGCCGTTGGATTACATGATATCGACGGTTGAGGGTCGTTTTGCTTGAGTTAGCCTTAGGCAGGAGGATTCCTTGGGAAGTGATGGTTGACTACCCAGGTTGGCGAGCTAGGACTAGGAGTGTGTTTTTCAGCTTGATTCCTTATGGAATATCTTTGTGCATAAGTTCATGAAATTTCTTGAGTTTTGCCCAATTTTGTAACCCATTTAGTTAGCTTTTCATTGAATGTTCAAAGTCATTATATTACCAACATATCTGGGAGATATTTGATCTAGAATCATAATGGTCAAATTTAGGGTTTGCTACGAATTTGGTTAAATCTTTTGAGATTTTACCATAATAATCCTTGTTACTATCTACATTGCAATACTATAAACGATAATACGCTAAGATGAGAGGCTTTTGAATCAAGAATCTTAGAAATCGGCTTAGAATTCGAAATTAAATTATCCAGTAAAACACCAATAAAGTTAAACATATGATAGATATGGAATAAAGGACTACCTTAATATGGATTTGTTCAAATTGCAAGGTGTTATTGTAAAACCTTAAGATGCTTCCTAATCTCTAGTCCTACAGTAAATGTAAATGATTACTTAGAAGGAAATTGGCAATCCAAAACATTTCTTATTAAATTAAAATACGCCCATAGCTAATTAAGCTATATTACTTGCACATGTATGATTGTTGCAAGCTCTTTATTTTGTATAAACATCACGTTAATGTATTATTTGGCATGCTTTCCTAAGTAGGGAGGGTGTATGTGCAATCTTAAAACCCAATATCATATTCTAGTCCTAAAACCTACATGTTGGAAAAAGATCTACAACTCCTACAAAATAAGCACTTGCTTAGTCCATTTATAGTTGTCATTTTCTTTTCAAAATATCATCTTGCGGCTTTGTAGTAGATATCCCAGTAACATTATTAACAGGAAAAAACAAATGGCTTTCCCTAATTATGATATCATACTACATATCCGTCAGAATGAAATAAAACAACTATTTAGTTGTAAATAAGCGCTCCATATGAGTCAATATGAGTCATGCTTTTTATTTGTTTGAAAATATTTAGATTTAGGTAGTCTTACTCTCTGCAAACCCTTGTACAAGCAGAGCAATCGATTTCAAAAGACTCAAAAAAAATTTCAAAAAACATTTTGTTGAGATGAACATTTTAAAATGTGCGATGTATGTATTATGAACTTTGATTTTTAATATTATTTACTTATTTATGTAGCCCCAATTGTGAATAGGAGATATGTGAAATTATTCTATCATGTTATAGAGAAAACTTTTCATGACGGTGACACATCCATTGCCTGAATTCGTTATATTTTGATGCATATCATACATACAAGTATAACTTCACTTTATGGTTGCTATGTATATTCTAATTAATAACTAAATTCAAATTTTGATAGCCACACATGAACTAAAAGAATTTAGGGAATAACATATTAAGGAGTTGGATTTGAGACTAGCTGTGCGATAAAAAATTTTATCACAGTGAGAATAAAATTGCGAAATCTTGAGTAAAAAATATCTAATTAGTTAGATTGCATACTCAATAACCAAAGTTCAATAAAATAGCAATAGTAAGAATTGTGAAGTGACATATGCAAGGAACAGTTGACATATGTGTAGAAAAACTTGTTTTATAGAAAATTTTGTAAAAAAAAACCCATTGAAAAATTTTCAATGATTGTCTATCCTTTTTTTAGTTTTTCTCTCAAGAGGACACTGTAATTTGAGAAATATGAATAATGAAAGTTCAAACACGGCATAACCACCAAAATCAATGATCTAAAAGCCAATTACACACTGTCATAAGATGCAAAGCAAAACACACACGTCTACTTCCAAGCTTACATGAACATCGAACTATGTACTCAAAAGTGATCGGTTAGGAAATCACCAATGTGAAACGATTTTATTCAAGGAATACATTTTTTAGAAGTACCAGGTTATTGTTTAAAAAAAAAAAAAGTCCGGCGCATAAGTATCCTACGTTCACGCAAGTTTCGAGGAAATACCCCACCCCAAGGAGTGAATTGTAAGCGGCCTAGCTTGACTTTATCAGTGGCTGATTCAAATGCTCGAACTTATGACTTTTTGGTCACACTGAAACAACCTTACCGTTACTCCAAGACTCCCCTTCAAATACCAGGTTATTGTAACTCTTCTAATAGCCAGGGTCTCATCTCCGATGACAGAAATACCAAGTTTTTTCTTTAAATTCAAAGTTTCATTCGCAATTTTAGTAGGGGTAGGCGAATCTTGATTTGTGATGAACCTCTATTTTGTCCCATTTTTAACCCCTATTTGACCCTTTTACTCCCCCGTTTTCATGTTTAATTGTGTTAAGAAAGGGTCAAAATCTTCTTTTGCATACTTTTTACTGATACAACATCTTTCGATATTTTCAGGAACTTTATTGAAGAAACAGAAAGATGAACAATATATAGCAGAAAGGAGTGCTAAGAAGGCGAGAAAAGTTGCGAAAAAGCGTCGCACAGAAGTCTCGGGGATTCGAACACACGCGGCAGGGCCGAACTACGAGGACCCAACCAAGCCGAGCTGGCAGCCAAGTGGCACGGCACGACCGTGCCACGTGGCCGGTTCCGCAAGGTCGGTCTTGGTGTTTCCCAGAACTTTGGCACGGTGGTGCCGTGCCTCGGGGCACGACCGTGCCACCCCTCTTTCGCGACACAACTTAAATTTGCCTTCGGGATTATTTTGTGGGCATGCTGAGTTTTATGTTTAGTTTTCTCTAAAAAACTCTCTCTAGGCGATTCTTAGGTTTACTTCGAGGTTTAAACTTTTGTACGCTTGAATCACGCTATTAGATTAAAGTTTATTCCATCGTTAATTCCTTCAATTGATTCCAGGTTTTTTCTCTCGCAATTCTCCCTCACTTGTTCTTGATTGTTTGGGTTTTGGTTATCATGATTACTGGGTTGATTGTTGAGATTGTTGCGTTAAATATGATTGTAGGCTAAATCCCTCGACTTAGGTTGGGATTAACGCCGAATATGTGTGGTTGAATTGTAAACTAGCCCAATCCTTGCTTCCCCCTTTGTCTAGTAATTGCGAATTTTACTATGTACACCACATGCTCAATGGAATGCTCGAAAGAGTATTCGTCTATTTTTATTAGGGTTTAGAGGAGCATTGAGAGACGAAACCTTTACCTAGTACGACTTAGTAGACGATTAGGGTTTTAATATAAAAATAGTTAAGGTTCTAATTGGGATTTGAAATTGTAGATCTTGTAATCTTTCGACTCTTAGTCCCATGAAAATAGGCGGCTATAGTTTTAGGATTAGTCTTCGACCCTTGAGAGATAGAGGAGATCGGCTTAATTGACAATCTATCCATTCGTGATGCATGCCTGGGAGATGTTTGGTAGGGCTAGTAATTGATTCGCTAGCATACTTGTGCTGTTAATTCCAACCTGAGTATTTTCTATTCTGCTGTTTATTTCACCTTTTTAGTCGCTATCATTTCTCCTAGTTTAGTCTCCAACCCACAACAGTGACTGCCTAACTTGAGAGGTCTAATTAGTTCTAGTAGTCGAAAACAAAGCTCCCTGTGGATTCGACCCGTACTTATCGTTGCTAGTTACAATTGGCACCGTGCACTTGCGGTAATTAAAACGATAACAAGTTTTTGGCACCGTTGCCGGGGAGCTTGCGCCTTTCGATATTAGAATCGATTTGAATACTCTAGACTAGGTTTTTTCTTTTCTTTTGCACTTTCTTGTTTCTCCCTTCCCCATTCCTGCTTGAAACTGTTTACGCCCTGGTAGTGCTTTCTTTGTATGCGCAGGAGGAGTCAGAGGGATCAAGACTTTATCCCCCTCGATCCTGAGATAGAGGCAGCCGCACGCCGACGTAGCGGAGAAACGAGAAGGAGGAAGCAAGAAGCAGCAATGATGGCCCAGGAAGACAATAGGGTGCTGTGGGACTATGCCTTACTGCAGGCATCTGGCATCACCTCATCGATTGTTAGCTCGACGATCGAGGCTAACAATTTCGAGCTCAACCTGGCGCTCATCAGTTTCGTAGAGCGCGATCAGTTCGGCGGATATCCCTCGGACAACCCCAACGCACACCTTCGCAAATTCTTTGTGAAGTGCGATGCTATCAAACTCAATGGGGTGTTCGTCGATGCTATTCGACTGCGGCTTTTCCCTTTTTCATTGAGGGACAGAGCTAACGACTGGCTGCAGAACGAGAAATCCAACTCGTTCACCACCTGGGAGGCTCTCTCCAGGGCGTTCCTCAGCAAATACTTCCCACCTGGCAAGACTGCCAAGTTGAGGACGGATATCACATCCTTTGTCCAGGAAGATGGAGAGTTACTTTATAAAGCATGGGAGAGGTTCAAGGACCTCCAGCGGCAGTGCCCCCATCATGGAGCTCCTGGCTGGCTCCTAATCCAGACATTCTATAATGGATTGGAGCGGTCAGTGAAAATTTCAGTCGATGCCGCAGTAGGGGGAGCTCTAATGGGTAAATTGATCGATGCGGCTAAGGCATTGTTGGAAAAGATGACTTCCAACAATTACCACAAGGCAAGCGAGAAGACCACCCCCAAGAGAGGTGGTGGCCGACATGAGGTAGACGCTGTGACGCTTCTGGCTAGCAGGGTGGATGCCCTCGCATAGCGATTGGAGAAAATAGCTACTCCATCAGCCACATTTGCAGGACCATCAATGGGGGCTTATGCTGTTTGTGAGGGCTGTGGTGTACAGGCCACACTTCTGTTGAGTGTTACAATGCTCCCTCCAGCATTGAACACGTCAACGCCTACCACACTTACACCCCACCTCCTCAAAATAACCCACATCCTACCACCTACAATTAGGGTTGGAAGAGTCAAACGAACCTCTCTACAAAAATCCCAACCCCCACCCCCAGAACTCCATCCGGCTACCCGGTTTCCACAACCGAGCTCCCTACACTCTACCCCCTCCACCTCCTGAACCCACATCTCACCTGGAGAGTCTTATAGAGCGCTTCATAGCGACCTAGACCATGACCAATGAGGCTCTTAAAGAGTCAATTAACCTGCTGACCTCCAGGGTCGATTCTATGGCCGCCCATCAGAAAACGATGGACACACAGATTACTCAGGTCGCTCAACAAGTGAGTCACTTGTCCCGACCTCAGGGGCAACTTCCAAGCCATACCGAGGTCAACCCCCGCCATCATGTCAATGTCATCTCCACAATTGGAGCGGGGGTAGAGGAGAGCCCAGTGATGCTTCTCCAGGAGGTAGTTTCCTTTCCTGACTCTGTAGAAACGGAGGGGCAAAAGTGGGAGAAGAACTTGAGCTCTGCTGAGGAGACTAGGCCTCCACCTCCTGCTCACATCTACCAGCCCCCAGTGCCCTACCCTCAGCGACTGCCGTGGTCCAAACTATCCCAACTTGAACCTAGATTCGCACGTTTCTTGGAGACCTTGCGCCGAATCTATACTGGTAGCCCTCTCCTGGAAGCTCTCCAGAATGCTCCCGTGCACTTTAAGTTTTTAGAAAGCTCCTATCCCAGAAGGGTGACCCTGGGGACGCTTCAGTGGCCCCCATTTGCGGATCCTGCAACTCGCTCCTACCGCGACGGTCCCCATCAAAACTGCAGGATCCTGACAGTTTCTCTATCCCATGCTGCATAGGGGATATGCAGATCGAGAGAGCCCTTTGTGATCTGGGCGCCAGTGTGAGCCTCTTGCCGCTCTCTCTCTCTCTCTCTGCAAGAAGCTGCAACTACAAGACCTCACACCCACCAGCATGACTATTCAGCTAGCAGACTGCTCCATCAAGCAGCCTGTCGGCCTTTTGGAGGATGTCCCAGTCCAGGTGGGCAAGTTCCTCATCCCCTGTGATTTTGTCGTTCTTGACCTGGATGAGGACTTCCCCACCCCACTCATCTTAGGCCGGCCATTCCTTGCGACCGCGGGGGCGGTGATCGATGTGCAGACAGGCACCATATCCTTCACTGTATGTGAGGAGAAGGTGGATTTCAGCTTCCCTCCTCCCGCCCCACCTTCAGCGCCTGTCCTCCTTCCGCCTTCTAAGGATCCTATCCCTATCTCTCCCTTCAATGCTGTTTCTGGGGTCGAGATGTTTGATGGAAATGGGGGACCTCCCATGCTGCTTGGAGGTTCTTCTACCTTTTCTGCGGTCATCCCATCTCGTTTCGCGACCGTTTCTGCTTGTACTGGGGAGGTAGAGGGTCCTACTTCATATTTCTACACCTCCCCCAGGCCACCTCCCGCATCATTACCGTCTACTATTTGGAGGTAAGGGTCAAGTTAAGGACCTTAAACAAGCGCTTCTTGGGAGGCAACTCAAGGCATTTACCGCTTTTCACCCAAAAAAAAACCAAAGAAAAACCCAAAAAAAAAAAAACAAACAAAAGCGGTAAGTGTGTCTCTTTCTTCTTCTCCATCCCTCCCTCCCTTCTCCCCTCAGGCACTATGGGTTCTCCCCTCCCCTTGATATTTTTCCTTGTCCTTTTCATTGAGGCCAATGAAAGTCTCAAGCATGGGGGGTGAGCTTATCGCTCTTTGGATAGAATAGTGGATTTTAGGGTGTTGGTTGAATAGGCATCACTTGCATTTGCATCATATAGATAGGACCTCATATAGTTGTACTTGGTTGTTTTACCTTTTTATTCATTTAGAGCATGTACTTTAGAGCATATAGGATTAGAATTTGCACCACAAAAGGAGAAGTGATCGAGTCGGGTATTCGTAAGCTTTCCAGGTACCATCTCTCACCCTTCTCTTCATTATCCTTTATATCTTTATTGCTTTCTTAGTTAGCTTTATTACTTTGGAAAAAAAATTTATCTGTGAAAACCTCTCTTGTGATAAGATTGAAAGGGGTGATGATTGATTGATCATGTTGGGTTGTGTGTTGAGGCATGACTTGTCTTGGTGTGAATCTTTGTGCAAATTGTGTTTGTCTTTGTCATCCGTAGTTTCTTTGTCCTGTGTTGCATACTAACTACCCCTGAGATCCATGTGGTTTGACTTGATTGACCTTGATGAATGGGACATACCTTAGAGTAAGTCACTTGACTGTGGTAAATTTACCTGTGAGATTCTTGAACCTAATGACTATTCATTACATATAGTCTCTACTTCCTTTTATGTGTGACTCCTCCATAATGCATCTCTAGAACTTGATCTTGTTCTCCTTGAAATTGCATTTAGTACTTGCATGTGTTGACATGATTGAGGCAATTTTTGTTCACGTAGCCACATTAGCCGGAAAGCCACCCGTTGTTACATGATTACCCCTTGGTAGCCCTTTTGTGCCTTTCCCCCTATTGTTGTTGTTGCACCATATCAATTACACACTTGACCTATATTTCCTTCACCCTTGTCAAGGTCTAGTGGGGCGACACTTCCACAATGTAGTGGGTATATTTGGGGCATTTGATTATTCATTGCGGGTATAATACTAGTGGCTCGTTTTGGGGGAAATTGCGAAATGATTTTTGTACTTCCAACCCTATCCAATGTGCATCCTTTTTGCTTCTCCGAAAAAAAAAAAGGCAACCAAAAAAAAAGGAGGGGGGAAGAAAAGAAAAAAAAGGAGAAGTTGCAAATAAAAGGGGTAGCGTGGAAGCTTTTTACAATAAGCTTGTTTGGTTCCTCTTTAGAGGTTTTTGCGAGATTTGTTGCTCGATTCGCAAGTGTGTGTGAGGTTGTAATTTTAGTGTTGATTGTGGAAGTGTTCTTGCTCGCTAGTCTTTGGCTATTAGCTCCACTTTTCCCAAATTATTCCACTTCGCACCCTTGACCTTAGCCCCATTACATCCTTATCGCAAGTCCTCTTGATTGACACATTGCATATTGCATTCCTGCGGTGGAGAGTAGAGAACGTTACCAAGCGCTTGGTAGTTTGTCTAATTGGTTGGAGTATTGAGCGTGCCCTCGTTACATACTTCAAACACATTGAGGGGAGTGTTCCACTTTGCCCTAAAGCGAGGTCGTACCAGTTTTGCTTGCTCACCATTTGTTGAGGAAGGTTATGTCCTACTATGTGTTTCAATATTGGGGTGTGTGGTGTGTTTCATTTGGGCAAGGTGATTCATGGATGACATTGCATACGTTCTTATTGAGATTATCTTGCACACCTTGACTTGACCACCTTCAATGCATGACTAGCGTGATCTTTTCCTTGAAGAGGGTGTGTTTAGAGGTCCACCATCCTACCTGATCTTTCATAATGTAGTCTTGCTTGGGGACAAGTAAGAGATAAGCAGGGGGCGTGATGAACCTCTATTTTGTCCCATTTTTAGCCCCTATTTGACCCTTTTACTCCCCATTTTCATGTTTAATTGTGTTAAGAAAGGGTCAAATCGGCCTTCTTTTGCATACTTTTTACTTATACAGCATCTTTCGATATTTTCAGGAACTTTATTGAAGAAACGGAAAGATGAACAATATATAGCAGAAAGGAGTGCTAAGAAGGCGAGAAAAGCTGCGAAAAAGCGTCGCACGGAAGTCCCGGGGATTCAAACACACGCGGCAGGGCCGAACCACGAGGACCCGACCAAGCTGAGCCGGCAGCCAAGTGGCACGACCTGACCGTGCCACGTGGCCAGTTTCGTAAGGTCGGTCTTGGTGTTTTCCAGAACTTTGGCACAGTGGTGCCGTGCCGTGCCTCGGGGCACGACCGTGCCACCCCCGTTTCACGACGCAACTTAAATTTGCCTTCGGGGTTATTTTGTGGGCATGCTAAGTTTTATGTTTAGTTTTCTCTAAAAAACTCTCTCCAGGCGATTCCTAGGTTTACTTCAAGGTTTAAGCTTTTGTATGCTTGAATCACGCTATTGGATTAAAGTTTATTCCATCGTTAATTCCTTCGATTGATTCCAGATTTTTTCTCTCTCAATTCTCCCTCACTTGTTCTTGATTGTTTGGGTTTTGGTTATCATGATTACTGGGTTGATTGTTGAGATTGTTGCGTTAAATATGATTGTAGGCTAAATCCCTCGACTTAGGTTGGGATTAACGCCGGATATGTGTGGTTGAATTGTAAACTAGCCCAATCCTTGCTTCCTCCTTTGTCTAGTAATTGCAAATTTTATTATGCACGCCACATGCTCGATGGAATGCTCGAAAGAGTATTCGTCTATTTTTATTAGGGTTTAGAGGAGCGTTGAGAGACGAAACCTTTACCTAGTGCGACTTAGTAGACGATTAGGGTTTTAACATGAAAATAGTTAAGGTTTCAATTGGGATTTAAAATTGTAGATCTTGTAATCCTTCGACTCTTAGTCCCATGAAAATAGGCGACTATAGTTTTAGGATTAGTCTTCGACCCTTGATAGAGGGAGGAGATGGACTTAATTGACAATCTATCCATTCGTGATGCATGCCTGGGAGATGTTTGGTAGGGCTAGTAATTGATTCGCTGGCATATTTGTGCTGTTAATTCCAACCTGAGTATTTTCTATTCTGCTGCTTATTTCACCTTTTTAGTCGCTATCGTTTCTCCTAATTTAGTCTCCAACCCACAACTGTGACTGCCTAGCTTGAGATGTCTAATTAGTTCTAGTAGTCGAAAGCAAAGCTCCCTGTGGATTCGACCCGTACTTACCGTTGCGAGTTACAACTGGCACCGTGCACTTGCGGTAATTAAAACGATAACAATTTGACTTGAAAATCTTGCTCCTACCCTTCTTACCTTTGTTGGAATATTTACGTCATTCACTTGTTTCATGGACTTGAAGATCTATTTAAAGAGGACCAGCAAAAGGGTGAAAGGAATTATCAATCTCTTCATCTTCTTCCATAGAAGGTCCATAACTTCGTTCATGGGAGTGAACTTCCCAACATAAGTAGGGCAACTTTGAGCATTTTTCAAATGTTGAGTAATTGACTTGCTATTGTCCAAAAGTGCCTCACATACATCTATCTCCACTGCGACATTAGCTACTTTTCAAGCTTCAAATTCCTTGTCGTTGGGGCAGCTGAAAAGAGCTTGCTTATAAGGAGATGATATATCTTGATTGTGGACGATTTTGTTTATTTTTTTACTTTGGGAACCGACTTTGAAATAGACTTCTTTTAAGAAGAAATGTTTTTCTTTCTACGTCGAGGTGGCAATCTCTTTGGAATCCAACCCAAGAAACTTGTATATTATTACCACCAACAATTTACCATTCATATGTTCAATAATTTTCATACCTTCTTGAATGCCAAAAAATCTAATGAAACCATACTTTCTACCACTTTTTCACCTAAGTTTGTTCGAAATATATACATCGAACACCTCTCTAAAGCTATTAAACAAATTTTTAAAGTTTATACTACTCAATTCCTTAGGGAAAATCATCACCAAAGATAGCAAAAACTTTACGATTGTTACCTAAATTCTCAGCAATAGGTTCCCACACAGAAGGCCTATCAGAATTCATCACACTGTTGTTATGCTTCTGCCTAGCGGACTTGAATCAACGATGATAGATAGGAAACCGAAAAGGAGCCGAGGGTTGGTGCGAAGAGGCAGACAGGTGCATCATTGAACTACAAAAGAAACACCAAGGGCAAAACCAAGGTGGCTGGGCGATGGGCCGTTGGCAAATAGAGAGGATATGACAAGAAAATGCAAGAACACAACTGTCGGCCGGCCGATGCGAATCTAGCGGACATGGAATTAGGGTTTCGGGACCATTGTATGCGCACATTTCTTATGAGCCGTGTATCAATGTGCATGGATCTTTCTTTAGTTTTCTTTATACTAGCATGGACCCGTGCTTTGTACGGTGCATATTACAGTATATATATATATATATATATATAGAGAGAGAGAGAGAGAGAGAGAGAGAGAGAGAGAGAGAGAGAGAGTCGAAATAATCGATGAATTTTAATTGTAGACAAAGTTAATATTGTAATTTAGAAAAGGATACTTAAATTTATTGAAAAATATAAATACATAGCACTTTTATGCATAACCATTGAAACCCAGTAATTAAAACAATGCATGATTATCAAAGACACGATGTAAAGTATAACAAAGATTGTAAGTAGTCAAAATAAAACTAAAAATCATGCTAAATGACATGATAATACGTTAATTTGTGATGCCAATGACGAAAAATTCACATTCTCTTCTTGTACCTACATTAAAAATTAAATTCTTAGCAATAATTTGATTAGCAATGATATAATGAAGATTACAATTATATCTTGCATACCTGATGTGCCTAGCATCAGTGTTTCATAAGTAATATACCTCCTCCTTCCAACTAACTGACGCAATAAGAGTGATAGATAATTCTACTTCATGGTATCATCAAAGCTTCATAATAAATACTCATGGTTTATCTATATAATTATTTATAATCGCATATACTGATAGATGACCATATGGCTGTAGAGAATGTTATAATGAGATAGTCAGTAATCAAAAAATAAAGTGTCCAAAACATGATGAATAATATAATACATGTGTTACATATGAATCCAATTGTGTTGTTGTATGCAAAATAGCCCGAGCATCCTTATGAAGAATAATAAATCTTCTATAATCTGAGTTAATTTATACCTTTCATTATCTATTATTTTCTCCAAAATAAATGATTAAATTAGAATTTTAATATTATTTTATTTATTTTATATGAATTGGAAAAAACATAGAAAAATAAATAGTGCTCAACTAATTAATATTGGATCAACTGGAGAAAAGAAGAATAAGAAGAACCGGTCTAATAACAGTGGCCCAATTACCCCTCCCTCTTCCATTCTCAGCTCTTGTTCTCTCTATCTTCACACTATACATGTCCGCCTTGTTCTCCCGCAGCATAATCTGCGAGGCCCATTTGTGTGTCCAATGCCAGGCAAACCTGAAGCCCCAACTTTCCTTATCTCTTTCTTTTCTCTCCCATAAAGGCCAATTCTCTTATTTTCCTTTCCTTAGCCCGCACGCGCCCGTTTTTCACCTTCTGTGTGGGCCTGAATTTTCCTTCTAAATTGGCCTATTTCGCCCCTAATCCAACCCCATCTAAGACTAGTACTTTTT